>JAUIMM010000266.1:3052500-3777085 GCA_031769625.1 Taudactylus pleione
GAGAAGGCAGCAGTGGGTGTCCCTATGCTGGGCTGTGTTTACACTGCACAGATATGAGGAGGCAGCAGTGGGCGTCCCTATGCTGGGCTGTGATCACACTGTACAGGTATGAGAAGGCAGCAGTGGGTGTCCCTATGCTGGGCTGTGCTTACACTGTACAGATATGAGGAGGTAGCAGTGGCGTCCCTATGCTGGGCTGTAGTTACACTGTACAGATATGAGGAGGCAGCAGTGGGTGTCCCTATGCTGGCCTGTGATTACACTGTACTGATATGAGAAGGCAGCAGTGGGCGTCCCTATGCTGGGCTGTGCTTACATTGTACAGATATGAGGAGGCAGCAGTGAGCGTCCCTATGCTGGGCTGTACTTACACTGTATGGATATGAGGAGGCAGCAGTGGGTGTCCCTATGCTGGGCTGTGATTACACTGTACGAATATGAGAAGGCAGCAGTGGGCGTCCCTATGCTGGGCTGTGATTACACTGTACAATAATGAGGAGGCAGCAGTGGTGTCCCTATGCTGGGCTGTGCTTACACTGTATGGATATGAGAAGGCAGCAGTGGGCGTCCCTATGCTGGGCTGTGCTGACTCTGTATGGATATAAGAAGGCAGCAGTGGGCGTCCCTATGCTGGGCTGTGCTTACACTGTACGGATATGAGGAGGCAGCAGTGGGTGTCCCTATGCTGGGCTTTACTTACACTGTATGGATATGAGAAGGCAGCAGTGGGTGTCCCTATGCTGGGCTGTACTTACACTGTATGGATATGAGAAGGCAGCAGTGGTGTCCCTATGCTGGGCTGTGATTACACTGTACGGATATGACAAGGCAGCAGTGGGTGTCCCTATGCTGGGCTGTGCTTACACTGTACAGATATGAGAAGGCAGCAGTGGGCGTCCCTATGCTGGGCTGTGATTACACTGTATGTATATGAGAAGGCAGCAGTGCGTGTCCCTATACTGGGCTGTGCTTACACTGTATGGATATGAGAAGGCAGCAGTGCGTGTCCCTATGCTGGGCTGTGCTTACACTGTACAGATATGAGGAGGCAGCAGTGGGCATCCCTATGATGGGCTGTGCTTACACTGTACAGATATGAGGAGGTAGCAGTGGCGTCCCTATGCTGGGCTGTACTTACACTGTATGGATATGAGAAGGCAGCAGTGGGCGTCCCTATGCTGGGCTGTGCTTACACTGTACAGATATGAGGAGGCAGCAGTGGGCGTCGCTATGCTGGGCTGTGATTACACTGTACAGATATGAGGAGGCAGCATAGGGCGTCCCTATGCTGGGCTGTGATTACACTGTACGGATATGAGAAGGCAGCAGTGGGTGTCCCTATGCTGGGCTGTGCTTACACTGTATGGATATGAGAAGGCAGCAGTGGGCGTCCCTATGCTGGGCTGTGCTTACACTGTATGGATATGAGAAGGCAGCAGTGGGCGTCCCTATGCTGGGCTGTGCTTACACTGTATGGATATGAGGAGGCAGCAGTGGGCGTCCCTATGCTGGGCTGTGCTTACACTGTATGGATATGAGAAGGCAGCAGTGGGCGTCCCTATGCTGGGCTGTGCTTACACTGTATGGATATGAGAAGGCAGCAGTGGGCGTCCCTATGCTGGGCTGTGCTTACACTGTATGGATATGAGAAGGCAGCAGTGGGCGTCCCTATGCTGGGCTGTGATTACACTGTACAGATATGAGAAGGCAGCAGTGGGCGTCCCTATGCTGGGCTGTGATTACACTGTACAGATATGAGAAGGCAGCAGTGGGCGTCCCTATGCTGGGCTGTGCTTACACTGTACAGATATGAGGAGGCAGCAGTGGGCGTCCCTATGCAGGGCTGTGATTACACTGTATGTATATGAGAAGGCAGCAGTGGGCGTCCCTATGCTGGGCTGTGCTTACACTGTATGAATATGAGAAGGCAGCAGTGGGCGTCCCTATGCTGGGCTGTGATTACACTGTACAGATATGAGAAGGCAGCAGTGGGCGTCCCTATGCTGGGCTGTGCTTACACTGTACGGATATGAGGAGGCAGCAGTGGGCGTCCCTATGCTGGGCTGTGATTACACTGTACGGATATGAGGAGGCAGCAGTGGGCATCCCTATGCTGGGCTGTGATTACACTGCGCAGATATGAGGAGGCAGCAGTGGGCGTCCCTATGCTGGGCTGTGATTACACTGCGCAGATATGAGGAGGCAGCAGTGGGCGTCCCTATGCTGGGCTGTGCTTACACTGTACAGATATGAGAAGGCAGCAGTGGGCGTCCCTATGCTGGGCTGTGATTACACTGTACGGATATAAGAAGGCAGCAGTGGGCATCCCTATGCTGGACTGTACTTACACTGTACAGATATGAGAAGGCAGCAGTGGGCGTCCCTATGCTGGGCTGTGATTACACTGTACGGATATAAGAAGGCAGCAGTGGGCATCCCTATGCTGGGCTGTACTTACACTGTATGGATATAAGAAGGCAGCAGTGGGCGTCCCTATGCTGGGCTGTGCTTACACTGTACGGATATGAGGAGGCAGCAGTGGGTGTCCCTATGCTGGGCTGTACTTACACTGTATGGATATGAGAAGGCAGCAGTGGGTGTCCCTATGCTGGGCTGTACTTACACTGTATGGATATGAGAAGGCAGCAGTGGTGTCCCTATGCTGGGCTGTGATTACACTGTACGGATATGACAAGGCAGCAGTGGGTGTCCCTATGCTGGGCTGTGCTTACACTGTACAGATATGAGGAGGCAGCAGTGGGTGTCCCTATGCTGGGCTGTGCTTACACTGTACAGATATGAGGAGGCAGCAATGGGCGTCCCTATGCTGGGCTGTACTTACACTGTACAGATATGAGAAGGCAGCAGTGGGCGTCCCTATGCTGGGCTGTGATCACACTGTACGGATATGAGGAGGCAGCAATGGGCGTCCCTATGCTGGGCTGTGCTTACACTGTACAGATATGAGGAGGCAGCAGTGGTGTCCCTATGCTGGGCTGTGTTTACACTGTACAGATATGAGGAGGCAGTAGTAGGTGTCCCTATGCTGGGCTGTACTTACACTGTACAGATATGAGGAGGCAGTAGTGGTGTCCCTATGCTGGGCTGTGCTTACACTGTACGGATATGAGAAGGCAGCAGTGGGCGTCCCTATGCTGGGCTGTGATCACACTGTACGGATATGAGGAGGCAGCAGTGGCGTCCCTATGCTGGGCTGTGCTTACACTGTACAGATATGAGGAGGCAGCAGTGGTGTCCTTATGCTGGGCTGTGTTTACACTGTACAGATATGAGGAGGCAGCAGTGGGCGTCCCTATGCTGGGCTGTGCTTACACTGTACGTATATGAGGAGGCAGCAGTGGGCGTCCCTATGCTGGGCTGTGCTTACACTGTACGTATATGAGGAGGCAGCAGTGGTCGTCCCTATGCTGGGCTGTGATTACACTGTATGGATATGAGAAGGCAGCAGTGGGTGTCCCTATGCTGGGCTGTGCTTACACTGTATGGATATAAGAAGGCAGCAGTGGGTGTCCCTATGCTGGGCTGTGCTTACACTGTATGGATATGAGAAGGCAGCAGTGGGCGTCCCTATGCTGGGCTGTGATCACACTGTACGGATATGAGGAGGCAGCAGTGGCGTCCCTATGCTGGGCTGTGCTTACACTGTACAGATATGAGGAGGCAGCAGTGGTGTCCTTATGCTGGGCTGTGTTTACACTGTACAGATATGAGGAGGCAGCAGTGGGCGTCCCTATGCTGGGCTGTGCTTACACTGTACGTATATGAGGAGGCAGCAGTGGGCGTCCCTATGCTGGGCTGTGCTTACACTGTACGTATATGAGGAGGCAGCAGTGGTCGTCCCTATGCTGGGCTGTGATTACACTGTATGGATATGAGAAGGCAGCAGTGGGTGTCCCTATGCTGGGCTGTGCTTACACTGTATGGATATAAGAAGGCAGCAGTGGGCGTCCCTATGCTGGGCTGTGCTTACACTGTATGGATATAAGAAGGCAGCAGTGGGCGTCCCTATGCTGGGCTGTGATTACACTGTACAGATATGAGAAGGCAGCAGTGGGTGTCCTTATGTTGGGCTGTGCTTACACTGTACAGATATGAGGAGGCAGCAGTGGGCATCCCTATGCTGGGCTGTACTTACACTGTATGGATATAAGAAGGCAGCAGTGGGCGTCCCTATGCTGGGCTGTGCTTACACTGTATGGATATGAGGAGGCAGCTGTAGGTGTCCCTATGCTGGGCTGTGATTACACTGTACGGATATGAGAAGGCAGCAGTGGGCGTCCCTATGCTGGGCTGTGCTTACACTGTATGGATATGAGAAGGCGGCAGTGGGTGTCCCTATGCTGGGCTGTGATTACACTGTACTGATATGAGAAGGCAGCAGTGGGCGTCCCTATGCTGGGCTGTGCTTACACTATACGGATATGAGAAGGCAGCAGTGGGCGTCCCTATGCTGGGCTGTGATTACACTGTACAGATATGAGGAGGCAGCAGTGGGCATCCCTATGCTGGGCTGTGATTACACTGTACAATAATGAGGAGGCAGCAGTGGTGTCCCTATGCTGGGCTGTGCTTACACTGTATGGATATGAGAAGGCAGCAGTGGGCGTCCCTATGCTGGGCTGTGCTTACTCTGTATGGATATAAGAAGGCAGCAGTGGGCGTCCCTATGCTGGGCTGTGCTTACACTGTACGGATATGAGGAGGCAGCAGTGGGTGTCCCTATGCTGGGCTGTACTTACACTGTATGGATATGAGAAGGCAGCAGTGGGTGTCCCTATGCTGGGCTGTACTTACACTGTATGGATATGAGAAGGCAGCAGTGGTGTCCCTATGCTGGGCTGTGATTACACTGTACGGATATGACAAGGCAGCAGTGGGTGTCCCTATGCTGGGCTGTGCTTACACTGTACAGATATGAGAAGGCAGCAGTGGGCGTCCCTATGCTGGGCTGAGCTTACACTGTACAGATATGAGGAGGTAGCAGTGGCGTCCCTATGCTGGGCTGTACTTACACTGTATGGATATGAGAAGGGAGCAGTGGGCGTCCCTATGCTGGGCTGTGCTTACACTGTACAGATATGAGGAGGTAGCAGTGGCGTCCCTATGCTGGGCTGTACTTACACTGTATGGATATGAGAAGGGAGCAGTGGGCGTCCCTATGCTGGGCTGTGCTTACACTGTACAGATATGAGGAGGTAGCAGTGGCGTCCCTATGCTGGGCTGTACTTACACTGTATGGATATGAGAAGGCAGCAGTGGGCGTCCCTATGCTGGGCTGTGCTTACACTGTACAGATATGAGGAGGCAGCAGTGGGCGTCCCTATGCTGGGCTGTGATTACACTGTACAGATATGAGGAGGCAGCATAGGGCGTCCCTATGCTGGGCTGTGATTACACTGTACGGATATGAGAAGGCAGCAGTGGGTGTCCCTATGCTGGGCTGTGCTTACACTGTCTGGATATGAGGAGGCAGCAGTGGGCGTCCCTATGCTGGGCTGTGCTTACACTGTACGGATATGAGGAGGCAGCAGTGGGCGTCCCTATGCTGGGCTGTGATTACACTGTACAGATATGAGGGGGCAGCAGTGGGCGTCCCTATGCTGAGCTGTGCTTACACTGTACAGATATGAGGAGGCAGCATAGGGCGTCCCTATGCTGGGCTGTGATTACACTGTACGGATATGAGAAGGCAGCAGTGGGTGTCCCTATGCTGGGCTGTGCTTACACTGTCTGGATATGAGAAGGCAGCAGTGGGTGTCCCTATGCTGGGCTGTGCTTACACTGTCTGGATATGAGAAGGCAGCAGTGGGTGTCCCTATGCTGGGCTGTGCTTACACTGTATGGATATGAGAAGGCAGCAGTGGGTGTCCCTATGCTGGGCTGTGATTACACTGTATGTATATGAGAAGGCAGCAGTGGGCGTCCCTATGCTGGGCTGTGCTTACACTGTATGGATATGAGAAGGCAGCAGTGGGCGTCCCTATGCTGGGCTGTGATTACACTGTACAGATATGAGAAGGCAGCAGAGGGCGTCCCTATGCTGGGCTGTGATTACACTGTACAGATATGAGAAGGCAGCAGTGGGCGTCTCTATGCTAGGCTGTGCTTACACTGTACAGATATGAGGAGGCAGCAGTGGGTGTCCCTATGCTGGGCTGTGCTTACACTGTACGGATATGAGGAGGCAGCAGTGGGTGTCCCTATGCTGGGCTGTGCTTACACTGTACGGATATGAGAAGGCAGCAGTGGGCGTCCCTATGCAGGGCTGTGATTACACTGTATGTATATGAGGAGGCAGCAGTGGTGTCCCTATGCTGGGCTGTGCTTACACTGTACAGATATGAGGAGGCAGCAGTGGGCGTCCCTATGCAGGGCTGTGATTACACTGTATGTATATGAGAAGGCAGCAGTGGGCGTCCCTATGCTGCGCTGTGCTTACACTGCATGGATATGAGAAGGCAGCAGTGGGTGTCCCTATGCTGGGCTGTGATTACACTGTACAGATATGAGAAGGAAGCAGTGGGCGTCCCTATGCTGGGCTGTGATTACACTGTACAGATATGAGAAGGCAGCAGTGGGCGTCCCTATGCTGGGCTGTGCTTACACTGTACGGATATGAGGAGTCAGCAGTGGGCATCCCTATGTTGGGCTGTGATTACACTGTACAGATATGAGGAGGCAGCAGTGGGCGTCCCTATGCTGGGCTGTGATTACACTGCGCAGATATGAGGAGGCAGCAGTGGGCGTCCCTATGCTGGGCTGTGATTACACTGTACAGATATGAGGAGGCAGCAATGGGCATCCCTATGCTGGGCTGTACTTACACTGTACAGATATGAGAAGGCAGCAGTGGGCGTCCCTATGCTGGGCTGTGCTTACACTGTACGGATATGAGGAGGCAGCAGGGGGCGTCCCTATGCTGGGCTGTGATTACACTGTACAGATATAAGAAGGCAGCAGTGGGCATCCCTATGCTGGGCTGTACTTACACTGTACAGATATGAGAAGGCAGCAGTGGGCGTCCCTATGCTGGGCTGTGATTACACTGTACGGATATAAGAAGGCAGCAGTGGGCATCCCTATGCTGGGCTGTACTTACACTGTATGGATATAAGAAGGCAGCAGTGGGCGTCCCTATGCTGGGCTGTGCTTACACTGTACGGATATGAGGAGGCAGCAGTGGGTGTCCCTATGCTGGGCTGTACTTACACTGTATGGATATGAGAAGGCAGCAGTGGTGTCCCTATGCTGGGCTGTGATTACACTGTACGGATATGACAAGGCAGCAGTGGGTGTCCCTATGCTGGGCTGTGCTTACACTGTACAGATATGAGGAGGCAGCAGTGGGTGTCCCTATGCTGGGCTGTACTTACACTGTACAGATATGAGGAGGCAGCAGTGGGCATCCCTATGCTGGGCTGTACTTACACTGTACAGATATGAGAAGGCAGCAGTGGGCGTCCCTATGCTGGGCTGTGATTACACTGTACGGATATAAGAAGGCAGCAGTGGGCATCCCTATGCTGGGCTGTACTTACACTGTATGGATATAAGAAGGCAGCAGTGGGCGTCCCTATGCTGGGCTGTGCTTACACTGTACGGATATGAGGAGGCAGCAGTGGGTGTCCCTATGCTGGGCTGTACTTACACTGTATGGATATGAGAAGGCAGCAGTGGGTGTCCCTATGCTGGGCTGTACTTACACTGTATGGATATGAGAAGGCAGCAGTGGTGTCCCTATGCTGGGCTGTGATTACACTGTACGGATATGACAAGGCAGCAGTGGGTGTCCCTATGCTGGGCTGTGCTTACACTGTACATATATGAGGAGGCAGCAGTGGGTGTCCCTATGCTGGGCTGTGCTTACACTGTACAGATATGAGGAGGCAGCAATGGGCGTCCCTATGCTGGGCTGTACTTACACTGTACAGATATGAGAAGGCAGCAGTGGGCGTCCCTATGCTGGGCTGTGATCACACTGTACGGATATGAGGAGGCTGCAATGGGCGTCCCTATGCTGGGCTGTGCTTACACTGTACAGATATGAGGAGGCAGCAGTGGGTGTCCCTATGCTGGGCTGTGTTTACACTGTACAGATATGAGGAGGCAGTAGTAGGTGTCCCTATGCTGGGCTGTACTTACACTGTACAGATATGAGGAGGCAGTAGTGGTGTCCCTATGCTGGGCTGTGCTTACACTGTACGGATATGAGAAGGCAGCAGTGGGTGTCCCTATGCTGGGCTGTACTTACACTGTATGGATATGAGAAGGCAGCAGTGGTGTCCCTATGCTGGGCTGTGATTACACTGTACGGATATGACAAGGCAGCAGTGGGTGTCCCTATGCTGGGCTGTGCTTACACTGTACATATATGAGGAGGCAGCAGTGGGTGTCCCTATGCTGGGCTGTGCTTACACTGTACAGATATGAGGAGGCAGCAATGGGCGTCCCTATGCTGGGCTGTACTTACACTGTACAGATATGAGAAGGCAGCAGTGGGCGTCCCTATGCTGGGCTGTGATCACACTGTACGGATATGAGGAGGCTGCAATGGGCGTCCCTATGCTGGGCTGTGCTTACACTGTACAGATATGAGGAGGCAGCAGTGGGTGTCCCTATGCTGGGCTGTGTTTACACTGTACAGATATGAGGAGGCAGTAGTAGGTGTCCCTATGCTGGGCTGTACTTACACTGTACAGATATGAGGAGGCAGTAGTGGTGTCCCTATGCTGGGCTGTGCTTACACTGTACGGATATGAGAAGGCAGCAGTGGGCGTCCCTATGCTGGGCTGTGATCACACTGTACGGATATGAGGAGGCAGCAGTGGCGTCCCTATGCTGGGCTGTGCTTACACTGTACAGATATGAGGAGGCAGCAGTGGTGTCCTTATGCTGGGCTGTGTTTACACTGTACAGATATGAGGAGGCAGCAGTGGGCGTCCCTATGCTGGGCTGTGCTTACACTGTACGTATATGAGGAGGCAGCAGTGGGCGTCCCTATGCTGGGCTGTGCTTACACTGTACGTATATGAGGAGGCAGCAGTGGTCGTCCCTATGCTGGGCTGTGATTACACTGTATGGATATGAGAAGGCAGCAGTGGGCGTCCCTATGCTGGGCTGTGCTTACACTGTATGGATATAAGAAGGCAGCAGTGGGTGTCCCTATGCTGGGCTGTGATTACACTGTACAGATATGAGAAGGCAGCAGTGGGTGTCCTTATGTTGGGCTGTGCTTACACTGTACAGATATGAGGAGGCAGCAGTGGGCATCCCTATGCTGGGCTGTACTTACACTGTATGGATATAAGAAGGCAGCAGTGGGCGTCCCTATGCTGGGCTGTGCTTACACTGTACGGATATGAGGAGGCAGCAGTAGGTGTCCCTATGCTGGGCTGTGATTACACTGTACGGATATGAGAAGGCAGCAGTGGGCGTCCCTATGCTGGGCTGTGCTTTCACTGTATGGATATGAGAAGGCGGCAGTGGGTGTCCCTATGCTGGGCTGTGATTACACTTTACTGATATGAGAAGGCAGCAGTGGGCGTCCCTATGCTGGGCTGTGCTTACACTGTACGGATATGAGAAGGCAGCAGTGGGCGTCCCTATGCTGGGCTGTGATTACACTGTACAGATATGAGGAGGCAGCAGTGGGCGTCCCTATGCTGGGCTGTGATTACACTGTACAATAATGAGGAGGCAGCAGTGGTGTCCCTATGCTGGGCTGTGCTTACACTGTATGGATATGAGAAGGCAGCAGTGGGCGTCCCTATGCTGGGCTGTGCTTACTCTGTATGGATATAAGAAGGCAGCATTGGGCGTCCCTATGCTGGGCTGTGCTTACACTGTACGGATATGAGGAGGCAGCAGTGGGTGTCCCTATGCTGGGCTGTACTTACACTGTATGGATATGAGAAGGCAGCAGTGGGTGTCCCTATGCTGGGCTGTACTTACACTGTATGGATATGAGAAGGCAGCAGTGGTGTCCCTATGCTGGGCTGTGATTACACTGTACGGATATGACAAGGCAGCAGTGGGTGTCCCTATGCTGGGCTGTGCTTACACTGTACAGATATGAGAAGGCAGCAGTGGGCGTCCCTATGCTGGGCTGAGCTTACACTGTACAGATATGAGGAGGTAGCAGTGGCGTCCCTATGCTGGGCTGTACTTACACTGTATGGATATGAGAAGGGAGCAGTGGGCGTCCCTATGCTGGGCTGTGCTTACACTGTACAGATATGAGGAGGTAGCAGTGGCGTCCCTATGCTGGGCTGTACTTACACTGTATGGATATGAGAAGGGAGCAGTGGGCGTCCCTATGCTGGGCTGTGCTTACACTGTACAGACATGAGGAGGTAGCAGTGGCGTCCCTATGCTGGGCTGTACTTACACTGTATGGATATGAGAAGGCAGCAGTGGGCGTCCCTATGCTGGGCTGTGCTTACACTGTACAGATATGAGGAGGCAGCAGTGGGCGTCCCTATGCTGGGCTGTGATTACACTGTACAGATATGAGGAGGCAGCATAGGGCGTCCCTATGCTGGGCTGTGATTACACTGTACGGATATGAGAAGGCAGCAGTGGGTGTCCCTATGCTGGGCTGTGCTTACACTGTCTGGATATGAGGAGGCAGCAGTGGGCGTCCCTATGCTGGGCTGTGCTTACACTGTACGGATATGAGGAGGCAGCAGTGGGCGTCCCTATGCTGGGCTGTGATTACACTGTACAGATATGAGGGGGCAGCAGTGGGCGTCCCTATGCTGAGCTGTGCTTACACTGTACGGATATGAGAAGGCAGCAGTGGGTGTCCCTATGCTGGGCTGTGCTTACACTGTCTGGATATGAGAAGGCAGCAGTGGGCGTCCCTATGCTGGGCTGTGCTTACACTGTATGGATATGAGAAGGCAGCAGTGGGTGTCCCTATGCTGGGCTGTGATTACACTGTATGTATATGAGAAGGCAGCAGTGGGCGTCCCTATGCTGGGCTGTGCTTACACTGTATGGATATGAGAAGGCAGCAGTGGGCGTCCCTATGCTGGGCTGTGATTACACTGTACAGATATGAGAAGGCAGCAGAGGGCGTCCCTATGCTGGGCTGTGATTACACTGTACAGATATGAGAAGGCAGCAGTGGGTGTCCCTATGCTGGGCTGTGCTTACACTGTACGGATATGAGGAGGCAGCAGTGGGTGTCCCTATGCTGGGCTGTGCTTACACTGTACGGATATGAGAAGGCAGCAGTGGGCGTCCCTATGCAGGGCTGTGATTACACTGTATGTATATGAGGAGGCAGCAGTGGTGTCCCTATGCTGGGCTGTGCTTACACTGTACAGATATGAGGAGGCAGCAGTGGGTGTCCCTATGCTGGGCTGTGCTTACACTGTACGGATATGAGAAGGCAGGAGTGGGTGTCCCTATGCAGGGCTGTAATTACACTGTATGTATATGAGAAGGCAGCAGTGGGCGTCCCTATGCTGCGCTGTGCTTACACTGCATGGATATGAGAAGGCAGCAGTGGGCGTCCCTATGCTGCGCTGTGCTTACACTGCATGGATATGAGAAGGCAGCAGTGGGTGTCCCTATGCTGGGCTGTGCTTACACTGTATGGATATGAGGAGGCAGCAGTGGGTGTCCCTATGCAGGGCTGTGATTACACTGTATGTATATGAGAAGGCAGCAGTGGGCGTCCCTATGCTGCGCTGTGCTTACACTGCATGGATATGAGAAGGCAACAGTGGGTGTCCCTATGCTGGGCTGTGATTACACTGTACAGATATGAGAAGGAAGCAGTGGGCGTCCCTATGCTGGGCTGTGATTACACTGTACAGATATGAGAAGGCAGCAGTGGGCGTCCCTATGCTGGGCTGTGCTTACACTGTACGGATATGAGGAGGCAGCAGTGGGCGTCCCTATGCTGGGCTGTGATTACACTGCGCAGATATGAGGAGGCAGCAGTGGGCGTCCCTATGCTGGGCTGTGATTACACTGTACAGATATGAGGAGGCAGCAATGGGCATCCCTATGCTGGGCTGTACTTACACTGTACAGATATGAGAAGGCAGCAGTGGGCGTCCCTATGCTGGGCTGTGCTTACACTGTACGGATATGAGGAGGCAGCAGGGGGCGTCCCTATGCTGGGCTGTGATTACACTATACGGATATAAGAAGGCAGCAGTGGGCATCCCTATGCTGGGCTGTACTTACACCGTATGGATATAAGAAGGCAGCAGTGGGCGTCCCTATGCTGGGCTGTGCTTACACTGTACGGATATGAGGAGGCAGCAGTGGGTGTCCCTATGCTGGGCTGTGCTTACACTGTACGGATATGAGGAGGCAGCAGTGGGCCTCCCTATGCTGGGCTGTGATTACACAGTACAGATATGAGAAGGAAGCAGTGGGCGTCCCTATGCTGGGCTGTGATTACACTGTACAGATATGAGAAGGCAGCAGTGGGCGTCCCTATGCTGGGCTGTGATTACACTGTACAGATATGAGGAGGCAGCAGTGGGCGTCCCTATGCTGGGCTGTGATTACACTGTACAGATATGAGAAGGCAGCAGTGGGCGTCCCTATGCTGGGCTGTGATCACACTGTACAGATATGAGGAGGCAGCAGTGGGCGTCCCTATGCTGGGCTGTGATTACACTGTACAGATATGAGAAGGCAGCAGTGGGCGTCCCTATGCTGGGCTGTGCTTACACTGTACGGATATGAGGAGGCAGCAGTGGGTGTCCCTATGCTGGGCTGTACTTACACTGTATGGATATGAGAAGGCAGCAGTGGGTGTCCCTATGCTGGTCTGTACTTACACTGTATGGATATGAGAAGGCAGCAGTGGTGTCCCTATGCTGGGCTGTGATTACACTGTACAGATATGAGAAGGCAGCAGTGGGCATCCCTATGCTGGGCTGTACTTACACCGTATGGATATAAGAAGGCAGCAGTGGGCGTCCCTATGCTGGGCTGTGCTTACACTGTACGGATATGAGAAGGCAGCAGTGGGTGTCCCTATGCTGGGCTGTACTTACACTGTACAGATATGAGAAGGCAGCAGTGGGCGTCCCTATGCTGGGCTGTGATCACACTGTACGGATATGAGGAGGCAGCAGTGGCGTCCCTATGCTGGGCTGTGCTTACACTGTACAGATATGAGGAGGCAGCAGTGGTGTCCTTATGCTGGGCTGTGTTTACACTGTACAGATATGAGGAGGCAGCAGTGGGCATCCCTAGGCTGGGCTGTACTTACACTGTATGGATATGAGGAGGCAGCAGTTGGCGTCCCTATGCTGGGCTGTGCTTACACTGTACGTATATGAGGAGGCAGCAGTGGGCGTCCCTATGCTGGGCTGTGCTTACACTGTACGTATATGAGGAGGCAGCAGTGGGCGTCCCTATGCTGGGCTGTACTTACACTGTACGTATATGAGGAGGCAGCAGTGGGCGTCCCTATGCTGGGCTGTGATTACACTGTATGGATATGAGAATGCAGCAGTGGGCATCCCTATGCTGAACTGTGCTTACACTGTACGGATATGAGAAGGCAGCAGGGGCGTCCCTATGCTGGGCTGTGACTACACTGTACGGATATGAGAAGGCAGCAGTGGGTGTCCCTATGCTGGGCTGTGATTACACTGTACGGATATGAGAAGGCGGCAGTGGGTGTCCCTATGCTGGGCTGTGATTACACTGTACAGATATGAGAAGGCAGCAGTGGGCGTCCCTATGCTGGGCTGTGATTACACTGTATGGATATGAGAATGCAGCAGTGGGCATCCCTATGCTGGGCTGTGCTTACACTGTACGGATATGAGGAGGCAGCAGTAGGTCTCCCTATGCTGGGCTGTGATTACACTGTACGGATATGAGAAGGCAGCAGTGGGCGTCCCTATGCTGGGCTGTGCTTACACTGTATGGATATGAGAAGGCGGCAGTGGTGTCCCTATGCTGGGCTGTGATAACACTGTACAGATATGAGAAGGCAGCAGTGGGTGTCCCTATGCTGGGCTGTGCTTACACTGTACAGATATGAGGAGGCAGCAGTGGGCATCCCTATGCTGGGCTGTACTTACACTGTATGGATATAAGAAGGCAGCAGTGGGCGTCCCTATGCTGGGCTGTGCTTACACTGTACTGATATGAGGAGGCAGCAGTGGGTGTCCTTATGTTGGGCTGTGCTTACACTGAACAGATATGAGGAGGCAGCAGTGGGCATCCCTATTCTGGGCTGTACTTACACTGTATGGATATAAGAAGGCAGCAGTGGGCGTCCCTATGCTTGGCTGTGCTTACACTGTACAGATATGAGGAGGCAGCAGTGGGTGTCCCTATGCTGGGCTGTGCTTACACTGTATGGATATGAGGAGGCAGCAGTGGGCGTCCCTATGCTGGGCTGTGCTTACACTGTATGTATATGAGAAGGCAGCAGTGGGTGTCCCTATGCTGGGCTGTGATTACACTGTACGGATATGAGGAGGCAGCAGTGGGTGTCCCTATGCTGGGCTGTGATTACACTGTACTGATATGAGAAGGCAGCAGTGGGCGTCCCTATGCTGGGCTGTGCTTACACTGTACCGATATGAGAAGGCAGCAGTGGGCGTCCCTATGCTGGGCTTTGCTTACACTGTATGGATATGAGAAGGCAGCAGTGGGCGTCCCTATGCTGGGTTGTGATTACACTGTACAGATATGAGGAGGCAGCAGTTGGCGTCCCTATGCTGGGCTGTGATTACACTGTACTGATATGAGAAGGCAGCAGTGGGTGTCCCTATGCTGGGCTGTGATTACACTGTACAGATATGAGGAGGCAGCAGTGGGCGTCCCTATGCTGGGCTGTGCTTACACTGTATGTATATGAGAAGGCAGCAGTGGGCGTCCCTATGCTGGGCTGTGATTACACTGTACGGATATGAGAAGGCAGCAGTGGGCGTCCCTATGCTGGGCTGTGCTTACACTGTATGGATATGAGAAGGCGGCAGTGGGTGTCCCTATGCTGGGCTGTGATTACACTGTACAGATATGAGAAGGCAGCAGTGGGTGTCCCTATGCTGGGCTGTGCTTACACTGTACAGATATGAGGAGGCAGCAGTGGGCATCCCTATGCTGGGCTGTACTTACACTGTATGGATATAAGAAGGCAGCAGTGGGCGTCCCTATGCTGGGCTGTGCTTACACTGTACTGATATGAGGAGGCAGCAGTGGGTGTCCTTATGTTGGGCTGTGCTTACACTGTACAGATATGAGGAGGCAGCAGTGGGCATCCCTATTCTGGGCTGTACTTACACTGTATGGATATAAGAAGGCAGCAGTGGGCGTCCCTATGCTTGGCTGTGCTTACACTGTACAGATATGAGGAGGCAGCAGTGGGTGTCCCTATGCTGGGCTGTGCTTACACTGTATGGATATGAGGAGGCAGCAGTGGGCGTCCCTATGCTGGGCTGTGCTTACACTGTATGTATATGAGAAGGCAGCAGTGGGTGTCCCTATGCTGGGCTGTGATTACACTGTACGGATATGAGGAGGCAGCAGTGGGTGTCCCTATGCTGGGCTGTGATTACACTGTACTGATATGAGAAGGCAGCAGTGGGCGTCCCTATGCTGGGCTGTGCTTACACTGTACCGATATGAGAAGGCAGCAGTGGGCGTCCCTATGCTGGGCTTTGCTTACACTGTATGGATATGAGAAGGCAGCAGTGGGCGTCCCTATGCTGGGTTGTGATTACACTGTACAGATATGAGGAGGCAGCAGTGGGCGTCCCTATGCTGGGCTGTGATTACACTGTACTGATATGAGAAGGCAGCAGTGGGTGTCCCTATGCTGGGCTGTGATTACACTGTACAGATATGAGGAGGCAGCAGTGGGCGTCCCTATGCTGGGCTGTGCTTACACTGTATGTATATGAGAAGGCAGCAGTGGGCGTCCCTATGCTGGGCTGTGATTACACTGTACGGATATGAGAAGGCAGCAGTGGGCGTCCCTATGCTGGGCTGTGCTTACACTGTACAGATATGAGGAGGCAGCAGTGGGCATCCCTATGCTGGGCTCTGCTTACACTGTACGGATATGAGGAGGCAGCAGTGGGCATCCCTATTCTGGGCTGTGATTACACTGTACAGACATGAGAAGGCAGCAGTGGTGTCCTTATGCTGGGCTGTGATTACACTGTACAGATATGAGGAGGCAGCAGTGGGCGACCCCATGCAGGTCTGTGCTTACACTGTACGTATATGAGGAGGCAGCAGTGTGCGTCCCTATGCTGGACTGTGCTTACACTGTACGTGTATGAGTAGGCAGCAGTGGGCATCCCTATTCTGGGCTGTGATTACACTGTACGGACATGAGAAGGCAGCAGTGGTGTCCTTATGCTGGGCTGTGATTACACTGTACAGATATGAGGAGGCATTAGTGGGCGTCCCTATGCTGGGCTGTGATTACACTGTACGGATATGAGAAGGCAGCAGTGGGTGTCCCTATGCTGGGCTGTGATTACACTGTACAGATATGAGGAGGCAGCAGTGGGCGTCCCTATGCTGGGCTGTGCTTACACTGTACAGATATGAGGCAGCAGTGGGTGTCCCTATGCTGGGCTGTGCTTACACTGTACAGATATGAGGCAGCAGTGGGCATCCCTATGCTGGGCTGTGCTTACACTGTACGGATATGAGGAGGCAGCAGTGGGCGTCCCTATGCTGGGCTGTGATACACTGTACGGATATGAGAAGGCAGCAGTGAGTGTCCCTATGCTGGGCTGTGATTACACTGTACAGATATGAGAAGGCAGCAGTGCGCGTCCCTATGCTGGGCTGTGCTTACACTGTACAGATATGAGGAGGCAGCAGTGGTGTCCCTATGCTGGGCTGTGCTTACACTGTATGGATATGAGTAGGCAGCAGTGGTGTCCCTATGCTGGGATGTAATTACACTGCACGGATATGAGGAGACAGCAGTGGGTGTCCCTATGCTGGGCTGTGATTACACTGTACGGATATGAGGAGGCAGCAGTGGGCGTCCCTATGCTGGGCTGTGATTACACTGTACAGATATGAGAAGGCAGCAGTGGGTGTCCCTATGCTGGGCTGTGACTACACTGTACGTATATGAGGAGGCAGCAGTGGGCGTCCCTATGCTGGGCTGTGCTTACACTGTACGGATATGAGGAGGCAGCAGTGGGTGTCCCTATGCTGGGCTGTGCTTACACTGTACGGATATGAGGAGGCAGCAGTGGGTGTCCCTATGCTGGGCTGTGCTTACACTGTACAGATATGAGGAGGCAGCAGTGGGCGTCCCTATGCGGGGCTGTGATTACACTGTACGTATATGAGGAGGCAGCAGTGGTGTCCCTATGCTGGGCTGTGCTTACACTGTATGTATATGAGGAGGCAGCAGTGGGCGTCCCTATGCTGGGCTGTGCTTACACTGTACGTATATGAGGAGGCAGCAGTGGGTGTCCCTATGCTGGGCTGTGCTTACACTGTATGGATATGAGAAGGCAGCAGTGGTGTCCCTATGCTGGGCTGTGATTACACTGTACAGATATGAGAAGGCAGCAGTGGGCGTCCCTATGCTGGGTTGTTCTTACACTGTATGGATATGAGAAGGCAGCAGTGGCATCCCTATGCTGGGCTGTGATTACACTGTACGGATATGAGAAGGCAGCAGTGGGTGTCCCTATGCTGGGCTGTGATTACACAGTATGGATATGAGGAGGCAGCAGTGGGTGTCCCTATGCTGGGCTGTAATTACACTGTACAGATATGAGGAGGCAGCAGTGGTTTTCCCTATGCTGGGCTGTGATTACACTGTACAGATATGAGGAGGCAGCAGTGGGTGTCCCTATGCTGGGCTGTGATTACACTGTACATATATGAGAAGGCAGCAGTGGGTGTCCCTATGCTGGGCTGTGATTACACTGTACAGATATGAGGAGGCAGCAGTGGGCGTCCCTATGCTGGGCTGTGCTTACACTGTACGGATATGAGAAGGCAGCAGTGGGTGTCCCTATGCTGGGCTGTAATTACACTGTACAGATATGAGGAGTCAGCAGTGGACGTCCCTATGCTGGGCTGTGCTTACACTGTACGGATATGAGGAGGCAGCAGTGGGCATCCCTATTCTGGGCTGTGATTACACTGTACAGACATGAGAAGGCAGCAGTGGTGTCCTTATGCTGGGCTGTGATTACACTGTACAGATATGAGGAGGCAGCAGTGGGCGACCCCATGCAGGTCTGTGCTTACACTGTACGTATATGAGGAGGCAGCAGTGTGCGTCCCTATGCTGGACTGTGCTTACACTGTACGTGTATGAGTAGGCAGCAGTGGGCATCCCTATTCTGGGCTGTGATTACACTGTACAGACATGAGAAGGCAGCAGTGGTGTCCTTATGCTGGGCTGTGATTACACTGTACAGATATGAGGAGGCAGCAGTGGGCGACCCCATGCAGGTCTGTGCTTACACTGTACGTATATGAGGAGGCAGCAGTGTGCGTCCCTATTCTGGGCTGTACTTACACTGTATGGATATGAGGAGGCAGCAGTGGGCGTCCCTATGCTGGGCTGTGATTACACTGTACGGATATGAGAAGGCAGCAGTGGGCATCCCTATGCTGGGCTGTGATTACACTGTACGGATATGAGAAGGCAGCAGTCTGTGTCCCTATGCTGGGCTGTGCTTACACTGTACGGATATGAGGATGCAGCAGTGGGTGTCCCTATGCTGGGCTGTGATTACACTGTACAGATATGAGAAGGCAGCAGTGGTGTCCCTATGCTGGGCTGTGCTTACACTGTACGGATATGAGGATGCAGCAATGGGTGTCCCTATGCTGGGCTGTGGTTACACTGTACAGATATGAGAAGGCAGCAGTGGGTGTCCCTATGCTGGGCTGTGATTACACTGTACGGATATGAGGAGGCAGCAGTGGGCGTCCCTATGCTGGGCTGTGATTACACTGTACAGATATGAGGAGGCAGCAGTGGGCGTCCCTATGCTGGGCTGTGATTACAATGTATGGATATGAGGAGGCAGCAGTGGGCGTCCCTATGCTGGGCTGTGCTTACACTGTACGGATATGAGAAGGCAGCAGTGGGTGTCCCTATACTGGGCTGTGCTTACACTGTACAGATATGAGGAGGCAGCAGTGGGTGTCCCTATGCTGGGCTGTGATACACTGTACAGATATGAGAAGGCAGCAGTGGGCGTCCCTATGCTGGGCTGTGATACACTGTACGGATATGAGAAGGCAGCAGTGGGTGTCCCTATACTGGGCTGTGATTACACTGTATGTATATGAGGAGGCAGCAGTGGGCGTCCCTATGCTGGGCTGTGATTACACTGTACAGATATGAGGAGGCAGCAGTGGGCGTCCCTATGCTGGGCTATGCTTACACTGTACGGATATGAGAAGGCAGCAGTGGGCGTCCCTATGCTGGGCTGTGATTACACTGTACAGATATGAGGAGGCAGCAGTGGGCGTCCCTATGCTGGGCTGTGATTACACTGTATGTATATGAGGAGGCAGCAGTGGGCGTCCCTATGCTGGGCTGTGATTACACTGTACAGATATGAGGAGGCAGCAGTGGGCGTCCCTATGCTGGGCTATGCTTACACTGTACGGATATGAGAAGGCAGCAGTGGGCGTCCCTATGCTCGGCTGTGATTACACTGTACGGATATGAGAAGGCAGCAGTGGGCGTCCCTATGCTGGGCTGTGCTTACACTGTACAGATATGAGAAGGCAGCAGTGGTGTCCCTATGCTGGGCTGTGATTACACTGTACAGATATGAGGAGGCAGCAGTGGGCGTCCCTATTCTGCTGGGCTGTGATTACACTGTACGGATATGAGGAGGCAGCAGTGGGCGTCCCTATGCTGGGCTGTGATTACACTGTACAGATATGAGGAGGCAGCAGTGGGCGTCCCTATGCTGGGCTGTGATTACACTGTATGGATATGAGGAGGCAGCAGTTGGCGTCCCTATGCTGGGCTGTACTTACACTGTACGGATATGAGAAGGCAGCAGTGGGCGTCCCTATGCTGGGGTGTGATTACACTGTACGGATATGAGGAGGCAGCAGTGGGTGTCCCTATGCTGGGCTGTGATTACACTGTACGGATATGAGAAGGCAGCAGTGGTCGTCCCTATGCTGGGCTGTGCTTACACTGTACAGATAAGAGGCAGCAGTGGTGTCCCTATGCTGGGCTGTGATTACACTGTATGGATATGAGGAGGCAGCAGTGGGTGTCCCTATGCTGGGCTGTACTTACACTGTACAGATATGAGGAGGCAGCAGTGGGCGTCCCTATTCTGCTGGGCTGTGATTACACTGTACGGATATGAGGAGGCAGCAGTGGGCGTCCCTATGCTGGGCTGTGATTACACTGTACGGATATGAGGAGGCAGCAGTGGGCGTCCCTATGCTGGGCTGTGATTACACTGTATGGATATGAGAAGGTAGCAGTGGGCGTCCCTATGCTGGGCTGTGATTACACTGTACGGATATGAGAAGGCAGCAGTGGGCGTCCCTATGCTGGGGTGTGATTACACTGTACGGATATGAGAAGGCAGCAGTGGGTGTCCCTATGCTGGGCTGTGATTACACTGTACAGATATGAGAAGGCAGCAGTGGGCGTCCCTATGCTGGGCTGTGATTACACTGTATGGATATGAGGAGGCAGCAGTTGGCGTCCCTATGCTGGGCTGTACTTACACTGTACGGATATGAGAAGGCAGCAGTGGGCGTCCCTATGCTGGGCTGTGATTACACTGTACAGATATGAGAAGGCAGCAGTGGGTGTCCCTATGCTGGGCTGTGATTACACTGTACAGATATGAGAAGGCAGCAGTGGTCGTCCCTATGCTGGGCTGTGATTACACTGTACAGATATGAGAAGGCAGCAGTGGGCGTCCCTATGCTGGGCTGTGATTACACTGTACAGATATGAGAAGGCAGCAGTGGTCGTCCCTATGCTGGGCTGTGATTACACTGTACAGATATGAGAAGGCAGCAGTGGTCGTCCCTATGCTGGGCTGTGCTTTGAAATAAGCACATGCATAAGCACATTTCAGCATCTGCGATCCGTGAGAGTATGCAGCTGCGATTGCATTAGCGTCTGTCTCTGTATCAGGCCCAGAGCAATACTCCTTATCCAGGACTGGACCCTTCGTGGCTTTGTTAGTGGAATATTAATTTCCTCCGTGTTATGTAAAGTTGAGTATTGTACCTAAAATGTTGCAGTTATTAGCAAAATAATCTTAAAATAATTCTTAGTGTAAAGTTAAAGGTCACTAATGTTATATCAATACAAAAAAAATCTAAAATTGACAGAGCCGCTCGCTATGAATTTAGCCAGGTTTTTTTTTGGAGCGTTCTCTTGGCCGCTCGCATAGCTGTGGGTGACCACCCACAGCTATTGCGATCGGCCACGATGATGGTCGCGATGGTCAAGACCATCGGGCTTGCGACGAAACCCTTGTGGTAGGGTCTCGCCCATCGCAAGCCCCAGAGAGCTTTCGGCTCTAACAGAGCCGGAAGCTCTCCACTGACATCACTTGTCAGTGATGTCAGTGGAGAGCTTCCGGCCCCACTGTTATGTCAGTGGGGCCGCCCCCAAACGGCAGGCGTTCTCATGGGAACGCCTCAGTTTGGGCAGCCACCCCCCCGGCCCACCCACCAAACGGGGTGAGCTATCACTCAACATCGACAGCACGCCCCCTTTGGTGCGAGACCTGGAGTGACGGAGTGCCCGTCGCTAGCCGGGTCTCACGCATGCGCACGAAGGAGCCAGCTCCCTTGTGCGCATGCGCTGTGGGCCACTATCGACCCAGTTGCGAGCGCTCAGTGCTTGCGACCGGTTCTTAATCAGGCCCTATGTACCAGACAACCAGACACAGATTATGTACATTATGTCTCCCAGTGGTCTGTGCCCAGTGTAATATTACAGTGTCCCACACATTATACCAGCACATACTATAGCCATCACTGCCAGAGCCCTGCATGTGTCCTGTACATAATACCAGTCCATAATAAAACCATTCAGCATCAATCGTCCTCCCCCCATGTTGCAGGTGTGTGTGTGTAGGGGTGGTGGGGGGTTCAGGGGTATGCGGGTGGCCGAGAGATATTCCCACTTTTCCGGGCAGCCGGAAGTGCCACCCGATTTTCAGGAGCCTCTCAGCTGTTTTGACAAGTATTATATTACTCCTACTGATTATGGCAGCCATGATGCCAAAAATATCCATTGCTGACCACTCTATAATAGAGAGAGCCCAATGGGGAGCATTACACTAAGCGCAGCTCATTTATAACCACTCTATAATACAGAGAGCCCAATGGGGAGCATTACACTAAGTGCAGCTCATTTATAACCACTCTATAATACAGAGAGCCCAATGGTGAGCATTACACTAAGTGCAGCTCATTTATAACCACTCTATAATACAGAGAGCCCAATGGTGAGCATTATACTAAGTGCAGCTCATTTATAACCACTCTATAATACAGAGAGCCCAATGGTGAGCATTATACTAAGTGCAGCTCATTTATAACCACTCTATAATACAGAGAGCCCAATGGGGAGCATTATACTAAGTGCAGCTCATTTATAACCACTCTATAATACAGAGAGCCCAATGGGGAGCATTACACTAAGTGCAGCTCATTTATAACCACTCTATAACACAGAGAGCCCAATGGTGAGCATTACACTAAGTGCAGCTCATTTATAACCACTCTATAATACAGAGAGCCCAATGGGGAGCATTATACTAAGTGCAGCTCATTTATAACCACTCTATAAAAAGAGAGCCCAATGGTGAGCATTATACTAAGTGCAGCTCATTTATAACCACTCTATAATACAGAGAGCCCAATAGGGAGCATTATACTAAGTGCAGCTCATTTATAACCACTCTATAATACAGAGAGCCCAATGGGGAGCATTATACTAGGTGCAGCTCATTTATAACCACTCTATAATACAGAGAGCCTAATGGTGAGCATTATACTAAGTGCAGCTCATTTATAACCACTCTATAATACAGAGAGCCCAATGGTGAGCATTATACTAAGTGCAGCTCATTTATAACCACTCTATAATACAGAGAGCCCAATGGTGAGCATTATACTAAGTGCAGCTCATTTATAACCACTCTATAATACAGAGAGCCCAATGGGGAGCATTATACTAAGTGCAGCTCATTTATAACCACTCTATAATACAGGAAGCACAATGGGGAGCATTACACTAAGTGCAGCTCATTTATAACCACTCTATAATACAGAGAGCCCAATGGGGAGCATTATACTAAGTGCAGCTCATTTATAACCACTCTATAATACAGAGAGCCCAATGGGGAGCATTATACTAAGTGCAGCTCATTTATAACCACTCTATAATACAGAGCGCCCAATGGGGAGCATTATACTAAGTGCAGCTCATTTATAACTACTCTATAATACAGAGAGCCCAATGGGGAGCATTATACTAAGTGCAGCTCATTTATAACCACTCTATAATACAGAGAGCCCAATGGGGAGCATTATACTAAGTGCAGCTCATTTATAACCACTCTATAATACAGAGAGCCCAATGGGGAGCATTATACTAAGTGCAGCTCATTTATAACCACTCTATAATACAGAGAGCCCAATGGTGAGCATTATACTAAGTGCAGCTCATTTATATCCACTCTATAATACAGAGAGCCCAATGGTGAGCATTATACTAAGTGCAGCTCATTTATAACCACTCTATAATACAGAGAGCCCAATGGTGAGCATTATACTAAGTGCAGCTCATTTATAACCACTCTATAATACGGAGAGCCCAATGGGGAGCATTACACTAAGTGCAGCTCATTTATAGCCACTCTATAATACAGAGAGCCCAATAGTGAGCATTATACTAAGTGCAGCTCATTTATAACCACTCTATAATACAGAGAGCCCAATGGTGAGCATTATACTTAGTTCAGCTCATTTATAACCACTCTATAATACAGAGAGCCCAAAGGGGAGCATTACACTAAGTGCAGCTCATTTATAACCACTCTATAATACAGAGAGCCCAATGGGGAGCATTACACTAAGTGCAGCTCATTTATAACCACTCTATAATACAGAGAGCCCAATGGGGAGCATTACACTAAGTGCAGCTCATTTATAACCACTCTATAATACAGAGAGCCCAATGGTGAGCATTATACTAAGTGCAGCTCATTTATAACCACTCTATAATACAGAGAGCCCAATGGTGAGCATTATACTAAGTGCAGCTCATTTATAACCACTCTATAATACAGAGAGCCCAATGGGGACCATTATACTAAGTACAGCTCATTTATAACCACTCTATAATACAGAGAGCCCAATGGTGAGCATTATACTAAGTGCAGCTCATTTATAACCACTCTATAATACAGAGAGCCCAATGGTGAGCATTATACTAAGTGCAGCTCATTTATAACCACTCTATAATACAGAGAGCCCAATGGTGAGCATTATACTAAGTGCAGCTCATTTATAACCACTCTATAATACAGAGAGCCCAATGGGGAGCATTATACTAAGTGCAGCTCATTTATAACCACTCTATAATACAGAGAGTCAAATGGGGAGCATTATACTAATGCAGCTCATTTATAACCACTCTATAATACAGAGAGCCCAATGGGAAGCATTACACTAAGTGCAGCTCATTTATAACCACTCTATAATACAGAGAGCCCAATGGGGAGCATTACACTAAGTGCAGCTCATTTATAACCACTCTATAATACAGAGAGCCCAATGGTGAGCATTATTCTAAGTGCAGCTCATTTATATCCACTCTATAATACAGTGAGCCCAATGGTGAGCATTATACTAAGTGCAGCTCATTTATAACCACTCTATAATACAGAGAGCCCAATGGGGAGCATTATACTAAGTGCAGCTCATTTATAACCACTCTATAATACAGAGAGCCCAATGGGGAGCATTATACAAAGTGCAGCTCATTTATAACCACTCTATAATACAGAGAGCCCAATGGTGAGCATTATACTAAGTGCAGCTCATTTATAACCACTCTATAATACAGAGAGCCCAATGGGGAGCATTATACTAAGTGCAGCTCATTTATAACTACTCTATAATACAGAGAGCCCAATGGGGAGCATTATACTAAGTGCAGCTCATTTATAACCACTCTATAATACAGAGAGCCCAATGGGGAGCATTATACTAAGTGCAGCTCATTTATAACCACTCTATAATACAGAGAGCCCAATGGGGAGCATTATACAAAGTGCAGCTCATTTATAACCACTCTATAATACAGAGAGCCCAATGGGGAGCATTATACTAAGTGCAGCTCATTTATAACCACTCTATAATACAGAGAGCCCAATGGGGAGCATTATACTAAGTGCAGCTCATTTATAACTACTCTATAATACAGAGAGCCCAATGGGGAGCATTATACTAAGTGCAGCTCATTTATAACCACTCTATAATACAGAGAGCCCAATGGGGAGCATTATACTAAGTGCAGCTCATTTATAACAACTCTATAATACAGAGAGCCCAATGGTGAGCATTATACTAAGTGCAGCTCATTTATAACAACTCTATAATACAGAGAGCCCAATGGTGAGCATTATACTAAGTGCAGCTCATTTATAACAACTCTATAATACAGAGACAACAAAGGGGAGCATTATACTAAGTGCAGCTCATTTATAACCACTCTATAAAACAGAGAGCCCAATGGTGAGCATTTTACTAAGTGCAGCTCATTTATAACCACTCTATAGTACAGAGAGCCCAATGGTGAGCATTATACTAAGTGCAGCTCATTTATAACCACTCTATAATACAGAGAGCCCAATGGTGAGCATTATACTAAGTGCAGCTCATTGATAACCACTCTATAATACAGAGAGCCCAATGGTGAGCATTATACTAAGTGCAGCTCATTCATAACCACTCTATAATACAGAGAGCCCAATGGTGAGCATTATACTAAGTGCAGCTCATTTATATCCACTCTATAATACAGAGAGCCCAAAGGGGAGCATTATACTAAGTGCAGCTCATTTATAACAACTCTATAATACAGAGAGCCCAATGGGGAGCATTATACTAAGTGCAGCTCATTTATAACCACTCTATAATACAGAGAGCCCAATGGGGAGCATTATACTAAGTGCAGCTCATTTATAACCACTCTATAATACAGAGAGCCCAATGGGGAGCATTATACTAAGTGCAGCTAATTTATTACCACTCTATAATACAGAGATCCCAATGGGGAGCATTAAACTAAGTGCAGCTCATTTATAACAACTCTATAATACAGAGAGCCCAATGGGGAGCATTATACTAAGTGCAGCTCATTTATAACCACTCTATAATACAGAGAGCCCAATGGGGAGCATTACACTAAGTGCAGCTCATTTATAACCACTCTATAATACAGAGAGAGCCCAATGAGGAGCATTATACTAAGTGCAGCTCATTTATAACCACTCTGTAATACAGAGAGCCCAATGGGGAGCATTACACTAAGTGCAGCTCATTTATAACCACTCTATAATACAGAGAGCCCAATGGGGAGCATTACACTAAGTGCAGCTCATTTATAACCACTCTATAATACAGAGAGCCCAATGGTGAGCATTATACTAAGTGCTGCTCATTTATAACCACTCTATAATACAGAGAGCCCAATGGGGAGCATTACACTAAGTGCAGCTTATTTATAACCACTCTATAATACAGAGAGCCCAATGGTGAGCATTATACTAAGTGCAGCTCATTTATACCCACTCTATAATACAGAGAGCCCAATGGTGAGCATTATACTAAGTGCAGCTCATTTATAACCACTCTATAATACAGAGAGCCCAATGGTGAGCATTATACTAAGTGCAGCTCATTTATAACCACTCTATAATACAGAGAGCCCAATGGTGAGCATTATACTAAGTGCAGCTCATTTATAACCACTCTATAATACAGAGAGCCCAATGGTGAGCATTATACTAAGTGCAGCTCATTTATAACCACTCTATAATACAGAGAGCCCAATGGTGAGCATTACACTAAGTGCAGCTCATTTATAACCACTCTATAATACAGAGAGCCCAATGGGGAGCATTATACTAAGTGCAGCTCATTTATAACCACTTTCAATGTAGAAGTCACTGATATCTATTGATGATTATAATACACAACTGTCTGCGGAGTACAAATATATATATAATATTAAAAGGAAAAATATTTTAAATGACAAACTGCAACCATGCAGTTCTGCCATCCCAGCTTCATGACTATGGTGCAAATTCATTGTGTTAATTATGGGGGGCCAGGCAAACCCCTATAATTAACGTTCTTACATGCAGCGCAGAGACAGCTGATACAAAAATCAATTGTCTCCACTCTCCACAAATGTTTTCATTGCTTTCACTGGCTGTCTGCTGGCTGTCTAATGGGCGCCCCTTTGGTTTTCTGCTGTGCTCCCCCGCTTGCTGTCTTTTGGGTTTCCTGCTGGTTTTCTGCTGTATGGCAGAAGCTGGGGTGCGGACTCATCGCGTACCATCGATATATAGATGACATCGTTATGGTGTGGAGGGGTGGTTTGAGTACATTACATACTTTTCAAGAAACCATAGACGATAATAACTTTGGAGTAATATTGACTTATACTATTAGTGAGAAGCAATTAAATTTCTTGGATCTGACTGTATACATCAAGGATTTGAAAATTTGCACTAAAAATTATTTTAAACCGACTGACAGCAACTCCTTTATAGATATAGAAAGCAGCCATCATCCAAATTGGCTGAAAGGAGTTCCTAGCAGTCAATTTCGTCGCATAAAACGTAATTGTACCAATGAAGATGTGTATAAAGAACAGGTACAGCCCTTAAAAGAACAATTTTTGAATAAGGGTTATAATAAAGATTCCATAGAAAAGACCCTCCTAAATATAGATAGTATTAAAAGAGAAGAACTTTTAGTAAAGAAGCAGGTTAAACAAGAGAAAGATTTTTCTATTTCCTTTGTCACTACTTTTAACAAAGATTATAGAAAGTTGGAGACTGTGCTTAACAAACATTGGCATATTTTAAAGGCAGATCCTATTTTAAAAAAAGTACTTCCCGAAAAACCTACAGTAATATATAAGCGAGCACCAAATCTGAGAAGTGCGCTGGTTAAAAGTGCAATGTCACCCCCAAAAGATTAGGTACAAGAATAACTTCTAAGGGTTTTTTCAGATGTGGTTCCTGCATAGGTTGTAGAAACATCAAGAGTAAAGAAGGGAATAAGATAAGTAACTTTGTATCATGTGTAACTAAGAAGAATTACAAAATTAACCAATTTTTGACTTGTAACAGCAGCAACATTGTATATGTAATACAATGTAATTGCAATAAACAGTATGTTGGCAGAACTAGCCGCCCCTTTAAAATTCGTATATCAGAACATTTGAGAAATGTTCGCAAGGGGCTAGAAACGCACCATATGTCAGCACACTTTAAAGATACTCACAGCTGTGCTATTGAGAATATAGTAAGCTTTACAGCTATTGAGGGAGTGGAAAAAAAGTTTAGACAGGGTGATTTAAAAGCCATACTAGCTAGAGCCGAGGTGAAGTGGATACATGAACTTAGGACTTTGCAACCAAGAGGTCTCAATGGAGATTTCGAGACTAAGTGGTTCATGTAATCCCTATATGTCTATGGGTATATGTTTTGTTTATACCATGAGTGTGGATCTATAACCAATGTATGAGGCTAAGTTATTCATTGCATAACAATATATCCTTTTCCCCCTATGATATGGGTACACATCTGACTAGACATTTGAAATATTATTTTATTGTATGTATTGTATAATAACCTGATCGCATTGTTCTACATATTTATCTGTGAGTTTGTGCTTTGTGCTATTTTTTAATTGAAAGATAGGTATTGTCATCTATGTTAAGGTAGCGCTTATATATTAATATCTATTTAGAATAAGCAACATTTATTGATAAGGGTAGAAGATTCCGGTACATTGCTATAAGATATATTTTTGTTTAAGGTACTAGGAATCAGTTTACTGGATCTGTGGGACTATAAAAGGAAGGGGATGTGTCCAAGTCAGCTATGCCTTGAAAAAGACCCATACAGGGTAGAAACGCGTTGGCAGCTGACTTGGAGATGGAGTTCTTGATTATACTAGCCATTGGAGTTACGCGGGATTAGGAGAGCCCAGCCGACAGGTGGCAGATGTTTGCTGGATGCCGGAACAGCTGAGGCCCATACGGTAGACGGTTACACACAGCACGTGAGCCGCTGGTGAGAGCCGCTCAAACTCAGTGCACGTCTGAGAGAGTGGGGAGAGCAGACAGGTACCGGGTGAGAGCCGAGCCCTGAATACCATCAAATTGCCCAGAGGACTTACCAACCTGACATTATCAGGTAATACAGGATTTCCTCTGTGGTACCCTTACCTTCATGGACGGAGCTTAAGCACTGCTATCCGGTGGGTCTCTACAGGTCCGGTAAGCTACTCCTGTCTTGGCACATACGGAGTTAACATCAGTGAATGGCATTAGCGTAACTTGAAAGATATTTACTGCCTTTTAAGAAGATTTTTTTGTTTTTATTGTGACTGTTTTTGCTTTTGAAGTTTTATTAAAAGGATTTGCTTTGGGAGAGTTATCGAGACTTTTTACATTTATTCCTGGGTAAACAGCAATAATTTGATTCACCCCTTTGGATCTACATTACAAGGTGACTTTGAAGAATAGAGTCCTCCTTTTGCCTTTATGAGGAAAAAAACCTGCCCAGGACAACTATTAAGTTATATATAGAAATTGGTACTTACTCGGACATTATTCATATAATAAACTCAGACACTATTTGTTATAAAAATACCCTTTACTGCTATCCATTATAAGGGACACCCCTTTAGTGCATGATTTGATGGACATATAATTTTGCTTCTGTGCTTTGGATGTGGTTTATGTATATCACGATCTGCTATATTACATGAGATTTGAACCTTTAAAACACAGCGCTGCAGAGTCTACCACGGTGTATTACACCATTTGCATAATAGTGATCATTTACACCCAGCTGTCGGGTGTTAGCGGTAGAGGCAGCAGCAGTGTGAAGCGCTTGATTGACAATCCTTTATATATTTTATATTGTTATTTTGGCTCTCACTGGCTGTCTGCTGGACTCCCCGCTGGCTGTCTGCTGGACTCCCCGCTGGCTGTCTGCTGGACTCCCCGCTGGCTGTCTGCTGGACTCCATGCTGGCTGTCTGCTGGACTCCCCGCTGGCTGTCTGCTGGACTCCCCGCTGGCTGTCTGCTTTGCTGGCCTCCCCGTTGGCTGTCTGCTGGACTCCCCGCTGGCTGTCTGCTTTGCTGGACTCCCCGCTGGCTGTCTGCTGGGCTCAACTCTGGCTGTCTGCTGGGCTCAACTCTGGCTGTCTGCTGGGCTCCCCCCTGGCTGTCTGCTCTGCTCTGCTCCCCGCTGGCTGTCTGTTGGGCTCCCCTCTGGCTGTCTGCTGGGCTCCCCTCTGGCTGTCTGCTGGGCTCCCCCCTGGCTGTCTGCTAGACACCCCCTGGCTGTCTGCTGTGCTCCCCTCTGGCTGCCATCCATGTGCTGCACTCCTGGGACAAGGACTTCTGAGGCACCAGCAGACAGCCAGCAGGGAGCCCAGCAGACAGCTAGTGGTGAGCTCAGCAGACAGCCAGCGGGGAATCCAGCAGACAGCTAGTGGTGAGCTCAGCAGTTACCCAAAGCTGCCAGAGACCTGCAGGAGGCAATAAGTTTTTAAGTTGGACACAATCTACTGGCAGGTGCTCTGTAAGCTATTGGTAGATTGAGATCAAAGTTTTGGCCAGATCTGTGTTGGAGCCTATTCCAAGTTAATGCTTAGGGCATGGGCTAATGTAAAAAGATACATTGAATGTTTATGTCACCCAGAAGATGGTACTGTCACATTGGTCACCTCACCTAGTCTTCTTTTTCCAGCTGCAGTGACTCAGGGGAAGCAGCTATGCTTCTGAGAAGGTAGCCGCATTCATTACCACGCCCACGATACTTCAAGAAGAAGCACAGAAGATGGACTTTTTATGTGTTCGCTTCAGGACACGACCCAGTCAATGAAGAATACTATAAAGTTATAGTGAGGGGCGCTGTCATGTGTAGCTTGTCCAAGCAGCTGCTGGGGAGGAGGTAGTCAGCCTCCTATACAACAATATATACAATAGAAAGCAGCGCTGATACCAGTAAAATGAATTTAATATATAAATATGAATAAAAAGAAAACACAACAGAAAACTCAGTACTGAGAAATCAAATGAATCAACATATGGCCATAAGTGAAAAGAAAATTTGATTATAAAGGCATATAGCTTGGAACCCTGTAATCACTGAAAGGATCAACATGGCAATTTAGCACCATAGTTCCACGTTATATAAGGGTAGCACAGTCCAATAGCGGTATATGTATATTACCAGTTTGTAGTCACGACTTAAAGTTCTTATAGTTAGCGAAGTTCTTCATGAGTGGTAGGATCCAACGCTCACAGATGAAATCTCATAGTGACCAGGTACCTGATGGTGGTAAAGTCCCAAATTCCAAGTGGTGCTCCCAAAGGTAGAAAGGTGCTGTAGTCCACAATTGTAAGTGCCAGTTAACAGGGTAATGTCACCAAGGCGTTTCGCTGCTCAAGGGCAGCTTATTCAATGCCTAGGAATGCCCACCACATTATACCACACAGTGACCCCAGCTCACATTATACCACACAGTGATCCCAGCTCACATTATACAACACAGTGATCCCAGCTCACATTATAATACACAGTGATCCCAGCTCACATTATGCCACACAGTGATCCCAGCTCACATTATACCACACAGTGATCCCAGCTCACATTATACCACACAGTGATCCCAGCTCACATTATGCCACACAGTGATCCCAGCTCACATTATACCACACAGTGATCCCAGCTCACATTATACCACACAGTGATCCCAACTCACATTATACCACACAGTGATCCCAACTCACATTATACAACACAGTGATCCCAGCTCACATTATACCACACAGTGATCCCAGCTCACATTATACCACACAGTGATCCCAGCTCACATTATACCACACAGTGATCCCAGCTCACATTACACAACACAGTGATCCCAGATCACATTATACCACACAGTGATCCCAGCTCACATTATACCACACAGTGATCCCAGCTCACATTATGCCACACAGTGACCCCAGCTCACATTATACCACAAAGTGATCCCAGCTCACATTATACCACACAGTGATCCCAGCTCATATTATACCACACAGTACATACAGCTCACATTATACCACATAGTACACACAGCTCACATTATGCAACACAGTGATCCCAGCTCACATTATACAACACAGTGATCCCAGCTCATATTATACAACACAGTGATCCCAGCTCATATTATACAACACAGTGATCCCAGCTCATATTATACAACACAGTGATCCCAGCTCACATTATACCACACAGTGATCCCAGCTCACATTATGCCACACAGTGATCCCAGCTCATATTATACCACACAGTGATCCCAGCTCACATTATACCACACAGTGATCCCAGCTCACATTATACCACACAGTGATCACAGCTCACATTATGCCACACAGTGACCCCAGTTCACATTATACAACACAGTGATCCCAGATCACACTATACCACACAGTGATCATAGCTCATATTATACCACACAGTACACACAGCTCACATTACATAACACAGTACATACAGCTCACATTATACCACACAGTGATCCCAGCTCACATTATGCCACATAGTGATACCTGCTCACATTATACCACACAGTGATCCCAGCTCACATTATGCCACACAGTGATCCCAGCTCACATTATGCCACACAGTGACCCCAGCTCACATTATACCACACAGTGATCCCAGCTCACATTATACCACACAGTGATCCCAGCTCACATTATACCACACAGTGATCCCAGCTCATATTATGCCACACAGTGATCCCAGCTCCCATTATACCACACAGTGATCCCAGCTCACATTATACCACACAGTGATCCCAGCTCACATTATACCACACAGTGATCCCAGCTCACATTATACCACACAGTACACACAGCTCACATTATACCACACAGTACACACAGCTCGCATTATACAACACAGTGATCCCAGCTCGCATTATACCACACAGTGATCCCAGCTCGCATTATATCACACAGTGATCCCAGCTCACATTATACCTCACAGTGATCCCAGCTCACATTATACCACACAGTGATCCCAGCTCACATTATACAACACAGTGATCCCAGCTCACATTATACAACACAGTACACACAGGTCACATTATGCAACACAGTGATCCCAGCTCACATTATACCACACAGTGATCGCAGCCTACATTATACCACACAGTGATCCCAGCTCACATTATACCACACAGTGATACCAGCTCACATTATACCACACAGTGATCCCAGATCAAATTATACCACAAAGTGATCATAGCTCACATTACCCACACAGTACACAATGGGCACATCATGCAACACAGTGATCCCAGCTCATATTATACCACAATGATCCCAGCTCACATTATACCACACAGTGATCCCAGCTCACAATATACCCCACAGTGGGCCTGATTCAGACCCGCTCACGAGCGCTGAGCACTCGCACGTGGGTCGATGGTGCCCTAGTGCACATGCGCACAATGGAGGGAGCTCCGTTGTGCGCATGCGCAAGACCCGGGGAGCGATGGGGGAGCCGTCGCTCCAGGTCTCGCACCAAAGGGGGCGTGCTGTCGATGTTGATTGACAGCACGCCCCCTTTGGTGGGCGTGCAGGGGGCGTGGCTGCCAGGCAGAGGCATTCCCATGGGAACACCTACCGTCTGGGTCCGGCCCCACTGACATCACTAGTGATGTCAGTGGGAGTGATTTTGGCTCTGATAGAGCCAAAATCACTCCAGGGCTTGTGGTCACTGAGACCCTACCGCAGGGTCTCGTCGCAAGCCAGATGGTCGTGATGGTCTTGACCATCGCGACCATCATCATGGATGCTCGTATAAGCTGTGGGTGGTAACCTACAGCTATGCGAGCATCCAAGAGGCCGCTCCAAGTTTAGGTAGGAGGGCCCTGATTCAGAGCGAGTGCTCTGGTCCGAGCGTCCGGCTCTGAATCAGGTCCAGTGATCACAGCTCACATTATACCACACAGTGGGCCTGATTCATAGCTGCTCGTAAGTGGCTGCTCATTCGCTCCTGCGGACAGCGATGTTCGCACATCTGCACATCATAATGTGCATGCGCCAAGCAGTCATTGCGGTCGGAAATCGAGCGCTCGCAAAATAGAGAGTGCCTGCTAATTTGAGTGACAGGATGAGGTGTTTGTGGGTGGTAACAGGGGAAGGTGCTTGAAAACGGGGAGTGGTAATCTGAACGCAGGCGTGCCAAATGGTTAAAACGGGCATTTTAAGGGTGTGCACAATTAACAAAGCAGCGTCATCGACCACATCACTTGGTTGTTTCTTAGCCTGAACTGTTCGCATGATTGCGGTAGGAAAATCCTACCACAAGCACTGCGAGCAGTTCAGACACCTTTCGATGTACTCGATTAATCAAATAAATAGCGGAGATGACGTAGGATGCAAGCGGCCAGGGGGCGTCTTTACAAAATAGCGAGCGCATGTTTCGTTCGCTCGCTCAGACATAGAGGCATCAACAGACCGCAAAGAGCAAGTGCTCAATTGAAATATCCGGCCCCTTTTTCTGAATGAGCGAGCGCAAATAGCGTCCGGCTCTGAATCAGGCCCAGTGATCCCAGCTCACATTATACCACATAGTACACACAGCTCACATTATACCACACAGTGATCCCAGCTCACATTATACCACACAGTAATACCAGCTCACATTATACCACACAGTGGGCTTGATTCAGAGCCGAATGCTCTGACCAGAGCGCTCGCTCTGAGTCAGGGCCCTCCTCCATGAAAATGGAGCGGCCTACTGGCCGCTCGCATAGCTCTGGGTGACCACCCACAGCATATGCGAGCGTCCATGATGATGGTCGCGATGGTCTTGACCATCACAACGATCGGGCTTGCGACGGAGACCCTGCGGTAGGGTCTCGCTGACGCAAGCCCTGGAGTGATTTTGGCTCTATTAGAGCCAAAATTACTCCCACTGACATCACTAGTGATGTCAGTGGGGCCGGCTTCAGACGGTAGCCGTTCCCATGGGAACGCCTCCATCTGGCAGGCACGCCCACCAAAGGGGGCGTGCTGTCAATCAACATCGACAGCATGCCCCCTTTGGTGCGAGACCCGGAGCGATGGAGAGCCCGTCGCTCGCCGGGTCTCGCGCATGCGCACGACGGAGCTCCCTCCGTCGTGCGCATGCGCAGTGGGGGAACATCGACCCGCTTGCAAGCATTCTGCGCTCACGAGCAGGTCTGAATGACCCCCAGTGATCCCAGCTCACATTATACCACACAGTGATTCCAGCTCACAATATACCACACAGTGGGCCAGATTCAGAGCCGGAATTAGCGCTAGCTCGTCCTGAAAATAGGGGTGGCTATTCAAATGAACCGTTCGCTGTTTGCGGTCTGTTCACGCCTCTAGGTCTGAACGAGCGAACAAAACTTGCGGTCATTTTTTGGGAAACTACACCCCCTGGCCGCTCGCATCCTACGTCATGTCCGCTATTTATTAGATTAATCGAGTACATCAACCAGGGTATGAACTGCTCGCTATTCTTGTGGTAGGTTTTTGCTACCACAATTTTGCGAGCAGTTCTGGCTATAAAATAACCCAGTGACGTGGTCAATGACGCTGCTGTTTTAATTATGCACACCCATAAAATGCCCGTTTTGACCTTTAAGCACGCCTGCGATTGGATCTCCACTCCCCGTTTTCAAGCACCTTTCCCTGTTACCACCCACATACGCCTCTTTCTGTCACTCAACTTATCAGGCATTCGCTATTTTGCGAGCACATGAATTTCAACCGCACTGACTGGTTCGCGCATGCGTATAACGATCCGTATGCATGGGCAGTTGGGCAAACATCGCTCGGAGCGAACGAGCGCCCGCTTACGAGCGGCTCTGAATCAGGCCCAGTGATCCCAGCTCACATTATACCACACAGTACATACAGCTCACATTATACCACACAGTGATCCCAGCTCACATTATACAACACAGTACATACAGCTCACATTATACCACACAGTGATCCCAGCTCACATTATACCACACAGTGATCCCAGCTCACATTATACCACATAGTATACACAGCTCACATTATACCACACAGTACATACAGCTCACATTATACCACACAGTGATCCCAGCTCACATTATACAACACAGAACATACAGCTCAGGTTATACCACACAGTGATCCCAGCTCACATTATACCACATAGTATACACAGCTCACATTATACCACACAGTGATCCCAGCTCACATTATTCCACACAGTACATACAGCTCACATTATACCACACAGTGATCCCAGCTCACATTATACAACACAGTACATACAGCTCACGTTATACCACACAGTGATCCCAGCTCACAATATATCACACAGTGATCCCAGCTCACAATATACCACACAGTGATCCCAGCTCACATTATACCACACAGTGCATACAGCTCACATTATACCACACAGTGATCCCAGCTCAAATTATACAACACAGTACATACAGCTCACATTAAACCACACAGTGATCCCAGCTCACATTATACCACACAGTACATACAGCTCACATTATACCACACAGTGATCCCAGCTCACATTATACCACATAGTGATCGCAGCTCACATTATGCCACACAGTGATCCCAGCTCACATTATACCACACAGTACATACAGCTCACATTATACCACACAGTGATCCCAGCTCACATTATACCACACAGTACATACAGCTCACATTATACCACACAGTACATACAGCTCACATTATACCACACAGTGATCCCAGCTCACATTGTACAACACAGTACATACAGCTCACATTATACCACACAGTGATCCCAGCTCACATTATACCACACAGTACATATAGCTCACATTATACCACACAGTGATCCCAACTCACATTATACCACACAGTACATATAGCTCACATTATACCACACAGTGATCCAAGCTCACATTATACCACACAGTACATATAGCTCACATTATACCACACAGTACATACAGCTCACATTATACCACACAGTATATACAGCTCACATTATACCACACAGTATATACAGCTCACATTATACCACACAGTACATACAGCTCACATTATATCACACAGTACATACAGCTCACATTATACCACACAGTATATACAGCTCACATTATACCACACAGTGATCCCAGCTCACATTATACCACACAGTACATGTAGCTCACATTATACCACACAGTACATTCAGCTCACATTATACCACACAGCACATACAGCTCACATTATACCACACAGCACATACAGCTCACATTATACCACACAGTACATACAGCTCACATTATACCACATAGTATATACAGCTCACATTATACCACACAGTGATCCCAGCTCACATTATACCACACAGTACATGCAGCTCACATTATACCACACAGTACACACATCTCACATTATACCACACAGTGATCCCAGCTCACATTATACCACACAGTACATACATCTCACATTATACCACACAGTACATACAGCTCACATTATACCACACAGTACTTACTGCTCACATTATACCACACAGTACATACAGCTCACATTATACCACACAGTGATCCCAGCTCACATTATTCCACACAGTACATACAGCTCACATTATACCACACAGTGATCCCAGCTCACATTATACAACACAGTACATACAGCTCACGTTATACCACACAGTGATCCCAGCTCACAATATATCACACAGTGATCCCAGCTCACAATATACCACACAGTGATCCCAGCTCACATTATACCACACAGTGCATACAGCTCACATTATACCACACAGTGGTCCCAGCTCACATTATACAACACAGTACATACAGCTCACATTAAACCACACAGTGATCCCAGCTCACATTATACCACACAGTACATACAGCTCACATTATACCACACAGTGATCCCAGCTCACATTATACCACATAGTGATCGCAGCTCACATTATGCCACACAGTGATCCCAGCTCACATTATACCACACAGTACATACAGCTCACATTATACCACACAGTGATCCCAGCTCACATTATACCACACAGTGATCCCAGCTCACATTATACCACATAGTATACACAGCTCACATTATACCACACAGTGATCCCTGCTCACATTATACCACACAGTACATACAGCTCACATTATACCACACAGTACATACAGCTCACATTATACCACACAGTGATCCCAGCTCACATTGGACAACACAGTACATACAGCTCACATTATACCACACAGTACATATAGCTCACATTATACCACACAGTGATCCCAACTCACATTATACCACACAGTACATATAGCTCACATTATACCACACAGTGATCCAAGCTCACATTATACCACACAGTACATATAGCTCACATTATACCACACAGTACATACAGCTCACATTATACCACACAGTATATACAGCTCACATTATACCACACAGCACATACAGCTCACATTATACCACACAGTATATACAGCTCACATTATACCACACAGAGATCCCAGCTCACATTATACCACACAGTACATACAGCTCACATTATACCACACAGTACATACAGCTCACATTATACCACACAGTGATCCCAGCTCACATTATACCACACAGTGATCCCAGCTCACATTATACCACACAGTGATCCCAGCTCACATTATGGGCCCCATTTACAAACGAAGGGAAATACCAGCGGGAATTTTTGTTTAGTATCACTGTGATACAAACGAAAATTTCACTGGTATTTTGTAATACTTACCTCTCTGGCGAGGTCCCGCGAAGTCCAGCAGAATCCTCGTCCTTGACGAGTTTCTCTGCTGGGCTGCTGGCAGCCTGATGCTGCCAGCGACGGGGCTCCAGGGTCATGTGCATGCGCGACGGTCCATCTGCGCATGTGCATGACAGGGAGACCCGGCAGTGCCTGGAAGGCTTTGTTGAAGCCGGAAAGGCACCGCCGGGTCTCCATTGTCGGCAATGGGGCCCGCATCGCTCTCGCCATCTTTTAGATACAGCAAGATGGTATAACCCTTTTAGCGAGCGCTAAAGGGGTTATATTTCGTTTGTAAATGGGGCCCTACATCACACAGTGATCCCAGTTTGCTTTATGCCTCATTGTCCCCAGGTCACGTTGTTGGGCTCCTGTGCGGTGCACCCCTCATTCTTGCCCAGTTTATTCTTCCCTTTGTGCGGTATGCACTGAACCTGCGGCACATGATCACCTGCACAGTATCGGGCTAGGACAACATTTTAAGATGAATTTTAATTATTATTATTTACCTATTTGCAACAAGAAGTAATCATTGCTGAACACTTAATGCAGGGGTTCCCAACCACGGTCCTCAAGGCACACTAACAGTCCAGGTTTTAGGGTTAGCCATACTTGAGCACAAGTGACTTAAATAGTACCTCAGTTATTTTGATTTAGCCATCTGTGCACAATCATGGATATCACTAAAACCAGGACTGTTAGTGTGCCTTGAGGACTGAGGTTGGGAATCACTGACTTAATGGGTAACAATGTAGCTACAGTACGAGTCCAGGGAATGTATTCCTATGTGGAAGACCTTAGCGCAGTTGAACTTTGCGGCTACTGCAGTTATTCTGCGGTTCGTTTGTAACCAACAGATTTGTCCTGTAAAGTATTTTGTGCCATTATGAAGAAACATAAACATTCTCCTAATTTCTAGTAAGAATATAGAGCATAACTGTGGCTGAATCCAGTCAGACAGACCCCCGATGCATAAATGGTATGACATGTACTGACCGTGCACCACTTACCCTGGATGGGCCGATGAATTAACAATCAGACGTTTCAGCCCTTTTGTAACCTGCTTTGGTACATGAGCATTTCTGGCTGCTGGTTGTGTGGAAATGTTAGAAGTACAACAGCTGAGGGGGAGGTTATTGTAAGATGAGTGGGCATAAACCAGGAAATGTTCATTTTATTAAAGGATAGGGGCCAGTGGGTAAGGCTGCCATCAGAAATTGTGGGGCCCGAGACTGACAAAATAGGCAGCCCCCCTCCCTTCCCCACCACTATACATCTGCCCATAACTACTGTGTATACTATATGTCGGTCACTGGTAACAATAATCTGATATAACGGTTTGAATACACAATCAATCACAATGCCCTGGCCCGGGTCTGGGAAAAAGGACATATACACACTTACTGTAACTTACCTATCTCACTCCTTATGTTTGTATGCTCCAGACGCCGACTCCTAACACTATCCACCCGCCCACCGCGCCTCTTCTATCTCATTCAGCGGCGTGGCGTGAAGTCATGACATTATGCTGCGCCTGCTTCAGTTTCAATAGAAAAACTTTATTGAGGGCAGGGCAGTATGCATGCCGGATAATGTGGGAGGTGGAGTGGGAGGACGGCGTGGCTGGAGTTGGGTGAAAAGTGGCCCTCACCGGGCCTGTCACTGCAGGGGGGCAGTAGCGGATGGGTGGGTAGTAGCAAGCTCCGGACGGGCCACCTGAGTGTGCGTGCCCACGTCTCCAGTCCCACCCTGATGGTGGCCCTGCCAGGGGGTAAGAGAGACATCTTCTGGAGCTGACCTCTTTATCCCAGCAGTCCAAGTATATGGGACATTCACTGCAAAGAACATAAAACCATCTGAACTAAAACATATAACATTAAAGACTCCAGATTTCTGTTACATCATTATCTGCTCTTCCTCTATGCAATGCTGCCATCTGCTGGTACAAGTGGTAGTTACTCATTTTATCAGTGACTTGCTGATTGGTTACATCGCTGCACTTTTCTGTATTCTATCACTAAAGTCAGATTAATTTTTTGAGAGCAGTCATAAGAAAAAGTAAAATAATATTGTTTATATGTTATAAACATATATATATAGTATGCATAAAACATATAGAAAATTACAGAGCAGGAATATAATACAGCTACTATATAACGTTAGTACAGAGCATTACAGTAAGATCACACAGCAGGTGAGAGACAGGGGACATAGTGACAGTTACAGAGCAGGACTATAATACAGTTACTATATAGTGTTAGTACAGAGCATTACAGTAATATCACACAGCAGGTGAGAGACAGGGGACATAGAGACAGTTACAGAGCAGGAGTATAATACAGTTACTATATAGCATTAGTACAGAGCATTACAGTAAGATCACACAGCAGGTGAGATACAGGGGACATAGTGACAGTTACAGAGCAGGAGTATCATACAGTTACTATATAGTGTTAGTACAGAGCATTACAGTAAGATCACACAGCAGGTGAGAGACAGGGGACATAGTGACAGTTACAGAGCAGGAGTATCATACAGTTACTATATAGCGTTAGTACAGAGCATTACAGTAAGATCACACAGCAGGTGAGAGACAGGGGACATAGTGACAGTTACAGAGCAGGAGTATAATACAGTTACTATATAGCATTAGTACAGAGCATTACAGTAAGATCACACAGCAGGTGAGATACAGGGGACATAGTGACAGTTACAGAGAAGGAGTATCATACAGTTACTATATAGTGTTAGTACAGAGCATTACAGTAAGATCACACAGCAGGTGAGAGACAGGGGACATAGTGACAGTTACAGAGCAGGAGTATCATACAGTTACTATATAGCGTTAGTACAGAGCATTACAGTAAGATCACACAGCAGGTGAGATACAGGGGACATAGTGACAGTTACAGAGCAGGAGTATCATACAGTTACTATATAGTGTTAGTACAGAGCATTACAGTAAGATCACACAGCAGGTGAGAGACAGGGGACATAGTGACAGTTACAGAGCAGGAGTATAATACAGTTACTATATAGCGGTATTACAGCATTACAGTAAGATCACACAGCAGGTGAGAGACAGGGGACATAGTGACAGTTACAGAGCAGGAGTATAATACAGTTACTATATAGCATTAGTACAGAGCATTACAGTAAGATCACACAGCAGGTGAGATACAGGGGACATAGTGACAGTTACAGAGCAGGAGTATCATACAGTTACTATATAGTGTTAGTACAGAGCATTACAGTAAGATCACACAGCAGGTGAGAGACAGGGGACATAGTGACAGTTACAGAGCAGGAGTATCATACAGTTACTATATAGTGTTAGTACAGAGCATTACAGTAAGATCACACAGCAGGTGAGAGACAGGGGACATAGTGACAGTTACAGAGCAGGAGTATAATACAGTTACTATATAGCGTTAGTACAGAGCATTACAGTAAGATCACACAGCAGGTGAGAGACAGGGGACATAGTGACAGTTACAGAGCAGGAGTATAATACAGTTACTATATAGCATTAGTACAGAGCATTACAGTAAGATCACACAGCAGGTGAGAGACAGGGGACATAGAGACAGTTACAGAGCAGGAGTATAATACAGTTACTATATAGTGTTAGTACAGAGCATTACAGTAATATCACACAGCAGGTGAGAGACAGGGGACATAGTGACAGTTACAGAGCAGGAGTATAATACAGTTACTATATAGCATTAGTACAGAGCATTACAGTAAGATCACACAGCAGGTGAGAGACATGGGACATAGTGACAGTTACAGAGCAGGAGTATAATACAGTTACTATATAGCGCTAGTACAGAGCATTACAGTAAGATCACACAGCAGGTGAGAGACAGGGGACATAGTGACAGTTACAGAGCAGGAGTATAATACAGTTACTATATAGTGTTAGTACAGAGCATTACAGTAAGATCACACAGCAGGTGAGAGACAGGGGACATAGTGACAGTTACAGAGCAGGAGTATCATACAGTTACTATATATCGTTAGTACAGAGCATTACAGTAAGATCACACAGCAGGTGAGAGACAGGGGACATAGTGACAGTTACAGAGGAGGAGTATAATACAGCTACTATATATCGTTAGTACAGAGCATTACAGTAATATCACAAAGCAGGTGAAAGACAGGGGACATAGTGACAATTACAGAGCAGGAGTATAATACAGTTACTATATAGCATTAGTACAGAGCATTACAGTAATATCACACAGCAGGTGAGAGACAGGGGACATAGTGACAGTTACAGAGCAGGAGTATAATACAGTTACTATATAGTGTTAGTACAGAGCATTACAGTAAGATCACACAGCAGGTGAGAGACAGGGGACATAGAGACAGTTACAGAGCAGGAGTATAATACAGTTACTATATAGTGTTAGTACAGAGCATTACAGTAATATCACACAGCAGGTGAGAGACAGGGGACATAGAGACAGTTACAGAGCAGGAGTATAATACAGTTACTATATAGTGTTAGTACAGAGCATTACAGTAAGATCACACAGCAGGTGAGAGACAGGGGACATAGTGACAGTTACAGAGCAGGAGTATAATACAGTTACTATATAGTGTTAGTACAGAGCATTACAGTAATATCACACAGCAGGTGAGAGACAGGGGACATAGAGACAGTTACAGAGCAGGAGTATAATACAGTTACTATATAGCATTAGTACAGAGCATTACAGTAAGATCACACAGCAGGTGAGATACAGGGGACATAGTGACAATTACAGAGCAGGAGTATCATACAGTTACTATATAGTGTTAGTACAGAGCATTACAGTAAGATCACACAGCAGGTGAGAGACAGGGGACATAGTGACAGTTACAGAGCAGGAGTATCATACAGTTACTATATAGCGTTAGTACAGAGCATTACAGTAAGATCACACAGCAGGTGAGAGACAGGGGACATAGTGACAGTTACAGAGCAGGAGTATAATACAGTTACTATATAGCATTAGTACAGAGCATTACAGTAAGATCACACAGCAGGTGAGATACAGGGGACATAGTGACAGTTACAGAGCAGGAGTATCATACAGTTACTATATAGTGTTAGTACAGAGCATTACAGTAAGATCACACAGCAGGTGAGAGACAGGGGACATAGTGACAGTTACAGAGCAGGAGTATAATACAGTTACTATATAGTGTTAGTACAGAGCATTACAGTAAGATCACACAGCAGGTGAGAGACAGGGGACATAGTGACAGTTACAGAGCAGGAGTATCATACAGTTACTATATAGCGTTAGTACAGAGCATTACAGTAAGATCACACAGCAGGTGAGAGACAGGGGACATAGTGACAGTTACAGAGCAGGAGTATAATACAGTTACTATATAGCATTAGTACAGAGCATTACAGTAAGATCACACAGCAGGTGAGATACAGGGGACATAGTGACAGTTACAGAGCAGGAGTATCATACAGTTACTATATAGTGTTAGTACAGAGCATTACAGTAAGATCACACAGCAGGTGAGAGACAGGGGACATAGTGACAGTTACAGAGCAGGAGTATCATACAGTTACTATATAGTGTTAGTACAGAGCATTACAGTAAGATCACACAGCAGGTGAGAGACAGGGGACATAGTGACAGTTACAGAGCAGGAGTATAATACAGTTACTATATAGCGTTAGTACAGAGCATTACAGTAAGATCACACAGCAGGTGAGAGACAGGGGACATAGTGACAGTTACAGAGCAGGAGTATAATACAGTTACTATATAGCATTAGTACAGAGCATTACAGTAAGATCACACAGCAGGTGAGAGACAGGGGACATAGAGACAGTTACAGAGCAGGAGTATAATACAGTTACTATATAGTGTTAGTACAGAGCATTACAGTAATATCACACAGCAGGTGAGAGACAGGGGACATAGTGACAGTTACAGAGCAGGAGTATAATACAGTTACTATATAGCATTAGTACAGAGCATTACAGTAAGATCACACAGCAGGTGAGAGACATGGGACATAGTGACAGTTACAGAGCAGGAGTATAATACAGTTACTATATAGCGCTAGTACAGAGCATTACAGTAAGATCACACAGCAGGTGAGAGACAGGGGACATAGTGACAGTTACAGAGCAGGAGTATAATACAGTTACTATATAGTGTTAGTACAGAGCATTACAGTAAGATCACACAGCAGGTGAGAGACAGGGGACATAGTGACAGTTACAGAGCAGGAGTATCATACAGTTACTATATATCGTTAGTACAGAGCATTACAGTAAGATCACACAGCAGGTGAGAGACAGGGGACATAGTGACAGTTACAGAGGAGGAGTATAATACAGCTACTATATATCGTTAGTACAGAGCATTACAGTAATATCACAAAGCAGGTGAAAGACAGGGGACATAGTGACAATTACAGAGCAGGAGTATAATACAGTTACTATATAGCATTAGTACAGAGCATTACAGTAATATCACACAGCAGGTGAGAGACAGGGGACATAGTGACAGTTACAGAGCAGGAGTATAATACAGTTACTATATAGTGTTAGTACAGAGCATTACAGTAAGATCACACAGCAGGTGAGAGACAGGGGACATAGAGACAGTTACAGAGCAGGAGTATAATACAGTTACTATATAGTGTTAGTACAGAGCATTACAGTAATATCACACAGCAGGTGAGAGACAGGGGACATAGAGACAGTTACAGAGCAGGAGTATAATACAGTTACTATATAGTGTTAGTACAGAGCATTACAGTAAGATCACACAGCAGGTGAGAGACAGGGGACATAGTGACAGTTACAGAGCAGGAGTATAATACAGTTACTATATAGTGTTAGTACAGAGCATTACAGTAATATCACACAGCAGGTGAGAGACAGGGGACATAGAGACAGTTAAAGAGCAGGAGTATAATACAGTTACTATATAGTGTTAGTACAGAGCATTACAGTAAGATCACACAGCAGGTGAGAGACAGGGGACATAGTGACAGTTACAGAGCAGGAGTATAATACAGTCACTATATAGCGTTAGTACAGAGCATTACAGTAATATCACACAGCAGGTGAGAGACAGGGGACATAGGCCCTCATTCAGAGCCGCTCGTTAGCGGCAGTACGCTCGTTCCGAGCGATGTTGGCACATCTGCGCATGCGTACGCGTTTTAGTACGCATGCGCGAACCAGTCAGTGCGGCCGAAAATCCTTTGTACGCTATATAGCGAGTGCCTGCTATTTTGAGTGACAGAATGAGGCGTATGTGGGTGGTAACAGGGGAAGGTGCTTGAAAATGGGGAGTGGAGATCCGAACGCAGGCGTGCTTAAAGGTCAAAACGGGCGTTTTATGGGTGTGTATATTTAAAACAGCAGCGTCATTGACCACGTCACTGGGTTATTTTATAGCCAGAACTGCACGCAAATTTGTGGTAGCAAACACCAACCACAAGAATAGCGAGCAGTTCATACGCTGGTCGATGTACTCGATTAATCTAATAAATAGCGGACATGACGTAGGATGCGAGCGGCCAGGGGGCGTTTTTAAGAAATAAACGAGCGTATGTTTTGCACGCTCGTTCAGACTTAGAGGTGGGAACAGACAGCAATGTGCGTACGGATCATTTGAATAGCCACCCCTTGTTTTTAAACGAACGACCGCAAATAGCGAACGGCTCTGAATGAGGGCCATAGTGACAGTTACAGAGCAGGAGTATAATACAGTTACTATATAGCGGTATTACAGCATTACAGTAAGATCACACAGCAGGTGAGAGACAGGGGACAAAGTGACAGTTACAGAGCAGGAGTATAATACAGTTACTATATAGCGTTAGTACAGAGCATTACAGTAAGATCACACAGCAGGTGAAAGACAGGGGACATAGTGACAGTTACAGAGCAGGAGTATAATACAGTTACTGTATAGTGTTAGTACAGAGAATTACAGTAAGATCACACAGCAGGTGAGAGACAGGGGACATAGTGACAGTTACATAGCAGGAGTATAATACAGTTACTATATAGCGTTAGTACAGAGCATTACAGTAAGATCACACAGCAGGTGAAAGACAGGGGACATAGTGACAGTTACAGAGCAGGAGTATAATACAGTTACTATATAGTGTTAGTACAGAGAATTACAGTAAGATCACACAGCAGGTGAGAGACAGGGGACATAGTGACAGTTACAGAGCAGGAGTATAATACAGTTACTATATAGTATTAGTACAGAGCATTACAGTAATATCACACAGCAGGTGAGAGACAGGGGACATAGTGACAGTTACAGAGCAGGAGTATAATACAGTTACTATATAGCATTAGTACAGAGCATTACAGTAAGATCACACAGCAGGTGAGAGACAGGGGACATAGTGACAGTTACATAGCAGGAGTATAATACAGTTACTATATAGCGATAGTACAGAGCATTACAGTAATATCACACAGCAGGTGAGAGACAGGGGACATAGTGACAGTTACAGAGCAGGAGTATAATACAGTTACTGTATAGTATTAGTACAGAGCATTACAGTAATATCACACAGCAGGTGAGAGACAGGGGACATAGTGACAGTTACAGAGCAGGAGTATAATACAGTTACTATATAGCGTTAGTACAGAGCATTACAGTAAGATCACACAGCAGGTGAGAGACAGGGGACATAGTGACAGTTACAGAGCAGGAGTATAATACAGTTACTATATAGCGTTAGTACAGAGCACTACAGTAATATCACACAGCAGGTGAAAGACAGGGGACATAGAGACAGTTACAGAGCAGGAGTATAATACAGTTACTATATAGCGTTAGTACAGAGCATTACAGTAAGATCACACAGCTGGTGAGAGACAGGGGACATAGTGACAGTTAAAGAGCAGGAGTATAATACAGTTACTATATAGCGTTAGCACAGAGCATTACAGTAAGATCACACAGCAGGTGAGAGACAGGGGACATAGTGACAGTTACAGAGCAGGAGTATAATACAGTTACTATATAGCGTTAGTACAGAGCATTACAGTAAGATCACACAGCAGGTGAGAGACAGGGGACATAGTGACAGTTACAGAGCAGGAATATAATACAGTTACTATATAGCGTTAGTACAGAGCATTACAGTAAGATCACACAGCAGGTGAGAGACAGGGGACATAGTGACAGTTACTGAGCAGGAGTATAATACAGTTACTATATAGCATTAGTACAGAGCATTACAGTAAGATCACACAGCAGGTGAGAGACAGGGGACATAGTGACAGTTACAGAGCAGGAGTATAATACAGTCACTATATAGCGTTAGTACAGAGCATTACAGTAATATCACACAGCAGGTGAGAGACAGGGGACATAGGCCCTCATTCAGAGCCGCTCGTTAGCGGCAGTACGCTCGTTCCGAGCGATGTTGGCACATCTGCGCATGCGTACGCGTTTTAGTACGCATGCGCGAACCAGTCAGTGCGGCCGAAAATCCTTTGTACGCTATATAGCGAGTGCCTGCTATTTTGAGTGACAGAATGAGGCGTATGTGGGTGGTAACAGGGGAAGGTGCTTGAAAATGGGGAGTGGAGATCCGAACGCAGGCGTGCTTAAAGGTCAAAACGGGCGTTTTATGGGTGTGTATATTTAAAACAGCAGCGTCATTGACCACGTCACTGGGTTATTTTATAGCCAGAACTGCACGCAAATTTGTGGTAGCAAACACCAACCACAAGAATAGCGAGCAGTTCATACGCTGGTCGATGTACTCGATTAATCTAATAAATAGCGGACATGACGTAGGATGCGAGCGGCCAGGGGGCGTTTTTAAGAAATAAACGAGCGTATGTTTTGCACGCTCGTTCAGACTTAGAGGTGGGAACAGACAGCAATGTGCGTACGGATCATTTGAATAGCCACCCCTTGTTTTTAAACGAACGACCGCAAATAGCGAACGGCTCTGAATGAGGGCCATAGTGACAGTTACAGAGCAGGAGTATAATACAGTTACTATATAGCGGTATTACAGCATTACAGTAAGATCACACAGCAGGTGAGAGACAGGGGACATAGTGACAGTTACAGAGCAGGAGTATAATACAGTTACTATATAGCGTTAGTACAGAGCATTACAGTAAGATCACACAGCAGGTGAAAGACAGGGGACATAGTGACAGTTACAGAGCAGGAGTATAATACAGTTACTGTATAGTGTTAGTACAGAGAATTACAGTAATATCACACAGCAGGTGAGAGACAGGGGACATAGTGACAGTTACATAGCAGGTGTATAATACAGTTACTATATAGCGGTATTACAGCATTACAGTAAGATCACACAGCAGGTGAGAGACAGGGGACATAGTGATAGTTACAGAGCAGGAGTATCATACAGTTACTATATAGTGTTAGTACAGAGCATTACAGTAATATCACACAGCAGGTGAGAGACAGGGGACATAGTGACAGTTACATAGCAGGTGTATAATACAGTTACTATATAGCGTTAGTACAGAGCATTACAGTAAGATCACACAGCAGGTGAGAGACAGGGGACATAGTGACAGTTACAGAGCAGGAGTATAATACAGTTACTATATAGCGTTAGTACAGAGCATTACAGTAAGATCACACAGCAGGTGAGAGACAGGGGACATAGTGACAGTTACAGAGCAGGAGTATAATACAGTTACTATATAGTATTAGTACAGAGCATTACAGTAATATCACACAGCAGGTGAGAGACAGGGGACATAGTGACAGTTACAGAGCAGGAGTATAATACAGTTACTATATAACGTTAGTACAGAGCATTACAGTAATATCACACAGCAGGTGAGAGACAGGGGACATAGTGACAGTTACAGAGCAGGAGTATAATACAGTTACTATATAGCGTTAGTACAGAGCATTACAGTAAGATCACACAGCAGGTGACAGACAGGGGACATAGTGACAGTTACAGAGCAGGTGTATAATACAGTTACTATATAGCGTTAGTACAGAGCATTACAGTAAGATCACACAGCTGGTGAGAGACAGGGGACATAGTGACAGTTAAAGAGCAGGAGTATAATACAGTTACTATATTGCGTTAGCACAGAGCATTACAGTAAGATCACACAGCAGGTGAAAGACAGGGGACATAGTGACAGTTACAGAGCAGGAGTATAATACAGTTACTGTATAGTGTTAGTACAGAGAATTACAGTAATATCACACAGCAGGTGAGAGACAGGGGACATAGTGACAGTTACATAGCAGGTGTATAATACAGTTACTATATAGCGGTATTACAGCATTACAGTAAGATCACACAGCAGGTGAGAGACAGGGGACATAGTGATAGTTACAGAGCAGGAGTATCATACAGTTACTATATAGTGTTAGTACAGAGCATTACAGTAATATCACACAGCAGGTGAGAGACAGGGGACATAGTGACAGTTACATAGCAGGTGTATAATACAGTTACTATATAGCGTTAGTACAGAGCATTACAGTAAGATCACACAGCAGGTGAGAGACAGGGGACATAGTGACAGTTACAGAGCAGGAGTATAATACAGTTACTATATAGCGTTAGTACAGAGCATTACAGTAAGATCACACAGCAGGTGAGAGACAGGGGACATAGTGACAGTTACAGAGCAGGAGTATAATACAGTTACTATATAGTATTAGTACAGAGCATTACAGTAATATCACACAGCAGGTGAGAGACAGGGGACATAGTGACAGTTACAGAGCAGGAGTATAATACAGTTACTATATAACGTTAGTACAGAGCATTACAGTAATATCACACAGCAGGTGAGAGACAGGGGACATAGTGACAGTTACAGAGCAGGAGTATAATACAGTTACTATATAGCGTTAGTACAGAGCATTACAGTAAGATCACACAGCAGGTGACAGACAGGGGACATAGTGACAGTTACAGAGCAGGTGTATAATACAGTTACTATATAGCGTTAGTACAGAGCATTACAGTAAGATCACACAGCTGGTGAGAGACAGGGGACATAGTGACAGTTAAAGAGCAGGAGTATAATACAGTTACTATATTGCGTTAGCACAGAGCATTACAGTAAGATCACACAGCAGGTGAGAGACAGGGGACATAGTGACAGTTACAGAGCAGGAGTATAATACAGTTACTATATAGCGTTAGTACAGAGCATTACAGTAAGATCACACAGCAGGTGAGAGACAGGGGACATAGTGACAGTTACAGAGCAGGAGTATAATACAGATACTGTATAGCGTTAGTACAGAGCATTACAGTAAGATCACACAGCAGGTGAGAGACAGGGGACATAGTGACAGTTACAGAGCAGGAGTATAATACAGTTACTATATAGCGTTAGTACAGAGCATTACAGTAAGATCACACAGCAGGTGAGAGACAGGGGACATAGTGACAGTTACATAGCAGGAGTATAATACAGTTACTATATAGCATTAGTACAGAGCATTACAGTAAGATCACATAGCAGGTGAGAGACAGGGGACATAGTGACAGTTACAGAGCAGGGGTATAATACAGTTACTATATAGCGTTAGTTCAGAGCATTACAGTAAGATCACACAGCAGGTGAGAGACAGGGGACATAGTGACAGTTACAGAGCAGGAGTATAATACAGTTACTATATAGCGTTAGTACAGAGCATTACAGTAAGATCACACAGCAGGTGAGAGACAGGGGACAGAGTGACAGTTACAGAGCAGGGGTATAATACAGTTACTATATATCGTTAGTACAGAGCATTACAGTAAGATCACACAGCAGGTGAGAGACAGGGGACATAGTGACAGTTACAGAGCAGGAGTATAATACAGTTACTATATAGTGTTAGTACAGAGCATTACAGTAAGATCACACAGCAGGTGAGAGACAGGGGACATAGTGACAGTTATAGAGGAGGAGTATAATACAGTTACTATATAGCGTTAGTACAGAGCATTACAGTAAGATCACACAGCAGGTGAGAGACAGGGACATAGTGACAGTTACAGAGCAGGAGTATAATACAGTTACTATATAGCGTTAGTTCAGAGCATTACAGTAAGATCACACAGCAGGTAAGAGACAGGGGACATAGTGACAGTTACATAGCAGGAGTATAATACAGTTACTATATATCGTTAGTACAGAGCATTACAGTAAGATCACACAGCAGGTGAGAGACAGGGGACATAGTGACAGTTACAGAGCAGGAGTATAATACAGTTACTATATAGTGTTAGTACAGAGCATTACAGTAAGATCACACAGCAGGTGAGAGACAGGGGACATAGTGACAGTTACATAGCAGGAGTATAATACAGTTACTATATAGCATTAGTACAGAGTATTACAGTAAGATCACACAGCAGGTGAGAGACAGGGGACATAGTGACAGTTACAGAGCAGGAGTATAATACAGTTACTATATAGTGTTAGTACAGAGCATTACAGTGAGATCACACAGCAGGTGAGAGACAGGGGACATAGTGACAGTTACAGAGCAGGAGTATAATACAGTTACTATATAGTGTTAGTACAGAGCATTACAGTAAGATCACACAGCAGGTGAGAGACTGGGGACATAGTGACAGTTAAAGAGCAGGAGTATAATACAGTTACTATATAGCGTTAGTACAGAGCATTACAGTAAGATCACACAACAGGTGAGAGACAGGGGACATAGTGACAGTTACAGAGCAGGAGTATAATATAGTTACTATATAGCGTTAGTACAGAGCATTACAGTAAGATCACACAACAGGTGAGAGACAGGGGACATAGTGATAGTTACAGAGCAGGAGTATAATACAGTTACTATATAGCGTTAGTACAGAGCATTACAGTAAGATCACACAGCAGGTGAGAGACAGGGGACATAGTGACAGTTACAGAGCAGGAGTATAATACAGTTACTATATAGTATTAGTACAGAGCATTACAGTAAGATCACACAGCAGGTGAGAGACAGGGGATATAGTGATAGTTACAGAGCAGGAGTATAATACAGTTACTATATAGTATTAGTACAGAGCATTACAGTAAGATCACACAGCAGGTGAGAGACAGGGGATATAGTGATAGTTACAGAGCAGGAGTATAATACAGTTACTATATAGCGTTAGTACAGAGCATTACAGTAAGATCACACGGCAGGTTAAAGACAGGGGACATAGTGACAGTTACAGAGCAGGAGTATAATACAGTTACTATATAGCGTTAGTACAAGGCATTACAGTAAGATCACACAGCAGGTGAAAGACAGGGGACATAGTGACAGTTACAGAGCAGGAGTATAATACAGCTACTGTATAGCGTTTGTACAGAGCATTATAGTAAGATCACACAGCAGGTGAGAGACAGGGGACATAGTGACAGCTACATAGCAGGAGTATAATACAGCTAGTATACAGCATTAGTACAGAGCATTACAGTAAGATCACACAGCAGGTGAGAGACAGGGGACATAGTGACAGTTACAAAGCAGGAGTATAACACATTTACTATATAGCGTTAGTACAGAGCATTACAGTAAGATCACACAGCAGGTGAAAGACAGGGGACATAGTGACAGTTACAGAGCAGGTGTATAATACAGTTACAATATAGCGATAGTACAGAGCATTACTGTAAGATCACATAGCAGGTGAGAGACAGGGGACATAGTGACAGTTACAGAGCAGGAGTACAATTCAGTTACTATATAGTATTAGTACAGAGCAGTGCCTTAAAGAACTTAAGTGACAATGAAGGTATCACATTTTAGCCCGCTGATAAATGGGGGAGTATCGTGTTCATGGACATGGCAGTATATGAAACGGAGATTATTAGACAGTTAAATGATAGGGAAACCTATGCGGTATTGAGGAATAATCCCAACAAATGGATTAATAAGGATTTGAGAACCCTATTAACTAAATATGGAAATACCGATGTCATCTCTGAGAAGGAAGAACAATATATTCTGATAGATAATCCGAGCCTTCCAGTGTTTTATGTGTTACCTAAGGTTCATAAAAACTTAGAGATCCCTCCTGGTCACCCAATAGTTGCCGTGACAGAGGGAATTACATCTAACCTGTCCCACTATATTGATTATTATCTACAACCCGAGGTAGTAAAACTGGATTCATATATCAAGGACACTAGTGATGTTTTGAAGAAATTGAGAGATATTAATTGGGAAGATTACTACATTTTCATCACTGCAGATGTGAGAAGGTCAATTTTTTAATTGAGGGCATTCATTTTATTCTTAATAATATTTTTTTCTGTCACAGTGGGAAGTTTTATGAACAATGTAAGGGTACTGCCATGGGTACTCATTTTGCCCCATCATATGCAAACTTATTTATGGGGTATTGGGAGGCCCATAAAATTTGGGAGAATAACATTTTTGCCACATGTATTGTGAAATGGTATTGTTATATAGACATTTTATTTATATTAAGAGGCAGTGAAAGGGATTTAAAGGTTTTTGTGAAAACCTTAATAATATTTTTAATATTGTACTCACTTTTAACATTAGTAAAATTAGTGTGATTTTTTTAGATTTGGTTTTATATGTGGAAGAAAAAGTTTTAAAAACTAAAACTTTTAATAAACCAACGGATAGTAATGCCTATATTGACTGGAGCATTAATCACCATCCATTATGGCTTAAAAATATTCCGAAAGGACAAGTGAGAAGGGTCCATCGGAATTGCACAGATTTAGAAGTTTTCAAGGAACAGTCGGAAGTTCTAAAATGTAATTTTTTCTCTAAAGGTTATAAATGTTCAGATATAGAAGGCCCTATCAAAGAGATGATAGAGGTCAATAGAGAACAGTTATTATAGACTAGCGATAGAGAAAAAAAGTCAGGAGATAAATGTGAATTACTATTTATCACTACATTTAGTAGCCAGTAGAATGAGGTGGAGAGAATAATTAAGAGGCACTGGCATCTATTGGGAAAGGATATAGTGTTAAAATCCATTATACCTGAAAAGCCCAAGTTTGTACATAGAAGGGCACCGAATATTAAAAATAAGTTGGTTAAGAGCACACTGCCACCAAAAAGAGTGGGTAGAATTAAAACGACAGGGTTCCATAGATGTGGACTATGCCTGATGTGTAAAAACCACAAAACACAACAAAGTAAAATAGAAACTTTTACTTCTAATGTTACTAAAGTCAAGTATGAAATTAAAGACTTCATCACTTGTAACAGTAAAAATTGTATATATCTTTTGGAGTGTCAGTGTGGCCTCCAATATGTCGTACTTTCAGACTGCTAAGGGAATGCTGGGGAGAACACTTGAGAAATATAAAGAAAGGGTTTGAGAAACATTTAGTCTCCAATCCCTTTAAAGAATCCCATTAATATTCTAGTAAAAGTTTAAAGCTGGTCTTAGGTATTAACCAAGTCACCAATCATTGGAGAAAGAAGAATATAGGGGAAACTTGGCTAAGTTGGAGATGAAGTGGATTTATGATTTATACACTTTATCTCCCAATTGGATGATTACCGATTTCAAGCTTAAATGGTTCCTGTAAATTTTATTACATTTTTATTATGCTCTTTTTTTACACTTTTTTACAATATTTATTAGAAACCCTCCTCCAGTTTTATATATTTTCTATATTTTTATATTTTTTTATTCTTGGCTGTATATACAGTAAGGTGCATAAATATTGGGACATTGACAGAATTTTCATATTTTGGCCTCTATTCACCACCACAATGGCTTTGAAATGAAACAAACAAGATCTGATTTAACTGCAGACTTTCAGATTTAATTTGAGGGTAATTACATCCAAATCAGGTGAACGGTGCAGGAATTACAACGGTTTCTATATGTGCCTCCCACTTTTTAAGGGGCCAAAAGTAATGGGACAAACTAAACAATCCTAAATCTAACTTTCACTTTTTAATACTTTGTTGCAAATCCTTTGCAGGCAATTACAGCCTGAAGACTGGAACGCATAGACATCACCAGACGCTGGGTTTCATCCCTGGTGATGCTCTGCCAGGCCTCTACTGCAAATGTCTTCAGTTCCTGCTTGTTCTTGGGGCATTTTCCCTTCAGTTTTGTCTTCATCAAGTGAAATGCATGCTCAATCGGATTCAGGTCAGGGGATTGACTTGGCCATTGCATAACATTCCACTTTTTAGCCTTAAAAAACTCTTTGGTTGCTTATGCAGTATGCTTCGGGTCATTGTCCATCTGCACTGTGAAGCGCCGTCCAATGAATTCTGAAGCATTTGACTGAATATGAGCATATAATATTGCCCGAAACACTTCAGAATTCATTCTGCTGCTTTTGTCAGCAATCACATCAATAAATACAAGGGAACCAGTTCCATTGGCAGCCATACATGCCCATGCCATGACACTACCACCACCATGCTTCACTGATGAGGTGGTATGTTTTGGATCATGAGCAGTTCCTTTCCTTCTCCATACTCTTCTCTTCCCATCACTCTGGTACAAGTTGATCTTTGTCTCATCTGTCCATAGGATGTTGTTCCAGAACTGTAATGGCTTTTTTAGATGTTGTTTGGCAAACTCTAATCTGGTCTTCCTGTTTTTGTGGCTCACCAATGGTTACTTCTTGTGGTGAACCCTCTATATTCACTCTTGTGAACTCTTCTCTTCATTGTTGACTTTGACACATATACACCTACCTCCTGGAGAGTGTTCTTGATTTGGCCAACTGTTGTGAAGGGGTTTTTCTTCACCAGGGAAATAATTCTTCTGTCATCCACCACAGTTGTTTTCTGTGGTCTTCCGGGTCTTTTGGTGTTGCTGAGCTCTCCAGTGTGTTCTTTTTAAGAATGTTCCAAACAGTTGATTTGGCCACACCTAATGTTTTTGCTATCTCTCTGATGGGTTTGTTTTGATTTTTCAGCCTAATGATGGCTTGCTTCACTGATAGTGACAGCTCTTTGGATCTCATATTGAGAGCCGACAGCAACTGATTCCAAATGCAAATGTCACACCTAGAATCAACTCCAGACCTTTTACCTGCTTAATTGATAATGAAATAACGAGGGAATAGCCCACACCTGTCCATGAAATAGCTTTTGAGTTGATAGTCCCATTACTTTTGGCCTCTTAAAAAGTGGGAGGCACATATAGAAACCGTTGTAATTCCTACACCGTTCACCTGATTTGGATGTAATTACCCTCAAATTAAATCTGAAAGTCTGCAGGTAAAGCACATCTTGTTTGTTTCATTTCAAAGCCATTGTGGTGGTGAATAGAGGCCAAAATATGAAAATTCTGTCAATGTCCCAATATTTATGCACCTGACTGTATGTACTTATTTCCGTGCATATCTTTTGGGAACTTCTAGCTGCTATTGTGCAATTCTGTATATATGTATGTATATTTATAGACGTGTGACTGAGTTATTCAAGATATAACTTTTGTTTTTTTTCATGTGGAACGAAGAACCGGAAGTATTCTATGTGACGGCGTTCTAAGGAAAAAGCATGTGGATGTCAGTGGTAATGCATTTGGGACTTTAGACATGACATGTAGTTGTCACATGGAGGGAGCTACCATGGTTACCAGATGTTTGTCTCTGGCGAGAGTATTTTGAGTGGATGAACGTCCAACAACCTTGACGTCACGTGGAATTATCACGTTGACGTCATCACCATGGCTACCGTATGTTGACTGCCAGTCAGGTGGATGTACGTCAAGTAAATACATGATGCTAACACTGGATTTCAGCCGCCCATAGGAAGTAGAAGTACAGGAAGTACTTAGCGTTCCGGATGTGGAACGCAATTTAAAACATTTGTTCATTTTATATGAAATCAGTGATGGCAATGTAATGGAAGGAATGTTGGTATGTTCATTGAGAAGGGATATACTGTATAAATTATGAGGATCGTTGTTTATAAAGATATTTATGGGAGAATTATTAAATAATTGGCGGACCAATGAGGAACCAGCAAGGGGGATATAAGTGAGAGGCACACAGTACACACATACCCTGAGGAAGACTCTTATTATTTGTGAGTCGAAACGCGTTGGTGTGTGGCAGGTACCATGGGGGATGCTTCCTAGACTGCAGCAGGTCCGCAAGTTGTTCTCAGGAAACTTTGTGGGAATTTCCATCTTATGCTTGCTTGGGTATTAGAAGACTGCACCCCAACTACACGGTACACGGCTAAATTTGCCTTTTTATCCTGTGGTTTGTGTTTCTGTTTTGTTTTATATATTTTTTCTCTTGGAATAATATTACCTTGAAGTATTTCACCATGTGGAGCTATATTTTCTTCTTTCATATGATCATTGGAAATACCTCTGGGAGTATCATCCCTGTCCATAAGAAGATCTAAGACAAGAGAACTGTTCAAGGACTATTATTGACTGGAATTACTGGATTACTCATAGGATTATATACTTTTCTTGATATATGAACATTTTGTAGACCCTATCTGGTGGCGCAAGAACTACACTTTTCTTTATTGTGATATTGATTTTGGAGTGAAAGAGACCACTTCTTTGCTGCCTATAGTAGTTTGTGTGAAGCACCGGTGGATTTTCATTTTGTTTTATGCACAGTTTCTTTGTCCGTTTAGATCCAGATTATTGGGAACATAGTTTATAACCTGTAAACTGTGTGTATCAAGTTAGAGCCCCTTATACAGTGCCCCCTGTAGTTGTGCCCCAAATGCAATGCCCCTGTACTAGTGCCCCTTATGCAAAGCCCCCCGTAGTAGTGCCCATTATGCAGGGCCCCCTGTAGTAGTGCCCATTAAAGTAGTGCCCCCTGTAGTTGTGCCCCCTCAATTAGTGCCCCCTGTAGCTGTGCCCATATGCAGTGTGCCCCTGTAGTTGTGCCCCCTCAATTAGTGCCCCCTGCAGTTGTGCTCCTTCAAGTAGTGCCCCCTGTAGTTGTGCTCCTTTAAAGTGGTGCCCCCTGTAGTTGTGCCCCTTCAAGTAGTGCCCCTGTAGTTTTGCTCCTTCAAGTAGTGCCCCCTGTAGTTGTGCCCCTTCAAGTAGTGCCCCCTGTAGTTGTACCCCTTCAAGTAGTGCCCCCTGTAGATGTGCCCCTTCAAGTAGTGCCCCCTGTAGTTGTGGCCTCTCCTGTAGTCTTGCCCCCCCCTGTACTTACCTGACTCTGCGCGGCTATCATCTGGGCTGTCTCTCCTGCTGCCACGCTGACTGGATCTAAATTGATCCAGCAGACGCAGCTGCTCAGGTTCCTTAGCGCACGGATCATGTCATGACGTCACCCACGCACAGCGTTACTGGGAACGATGGCCTCTGAAGTGATCGGAGGCCTCCGATCACTTCAGAGGCTAGCACTCACAGTTGCAGTGGTGAAGCTATTGCCCTCGGCGCCCCCACGCCACCCGGCACCTCCAAACCACCACGGGGGCTGCGGGGGCAGAAGTTATGCCACTGACTTTGATCTAATTGCCAAATAAGTTGACTGAAAGACAGCGCTGAGAATGAACTGGCTGTGAACCATGATTATTATATATGACATGGCACGGCACTCCAATTTCTTCTGCATATGTATAAGCATATATAATCTTAAATAGGCCCTAAAAGTTAATAAAGAACACTTAGTTACATCATAAAGCATTGTAACCAATGTCATTTTGGAAAGATGAAGACATCTGGAATCAGTGAAAAACACTAAAATGTAAATACATTAGTAACGTACTTATGACCTATTACATGTACTCAAAACAATCATTCTTTGGGGTATTTTGCTTTGATTATTTCACACAGGGCGCTTTTTATAGACCCTTAGGGTTTTGCATTTTGGAGGAATTATTTCATATCCATGGCACCAGTCATAAGTCTTCATTTCGGAGGTTAAATTAGCGGCTTTTCATCTCCAGATTCAGAACCGAAAATAAAAGTTGCCTGTTTTTAAAAGCGCATTCGTCATCTATCAGTGTTACGGGTTTGGTATGTTATGTGCTCAGGAAGTGTAATAATAATAAAATATACAGTATGTTCTACTAGTACTAAACTTACACATACAGCACAAAGTGAAACATACTGTATGTAAAATAATGTAATAATGACATCAAACAATATAATAAGTACAAAAATACACAACTAAATATGAGTGGATATTTCAACAACTGTCTCAACAAACATTTCGAAATATAGATAGATAGATAGATAGATAGATAGATAGATAGATAGATAGATAAATAGATAGATAGATATAATAAAGTCCCTGGTTTAGGGGTCTACCTGTTCGTTCCGGTTAATCTCTTGAACTATTGGACGGATTTTGATGGGGTTTTCAATATTCTATACAGCATTGGTCGAGGAAGGTTTAAGTGTATAACATTCATTTGTGACAAACAGGAGCCGAGCAGTAATGATATTAGTGAAGCAAAGTCACAGAGAACGATATTGCACCAAGTTGCTGTATATTAGCTGGCCAGGGTGCTGAAACAGCAAAAGCCAATGAGAGCCAATCAGAGATAGCATTGCACCCTGTTGCTTAGCAGCAGCCTAGAGAGGGGAGCCAGTCAGGGACTGAGCAAGGTCCCATTTAAGGCAGACAGAGAGTGAGAGACAGCCTCCAACTAACACATGAAGATGCCTTGATGCAGATACAGTAGCCAGGAAAGAGCCAAGGGAGGCATGCTGTACCTATCAGGAATTTAAATAAAAAACCAACCATTGGAACACCATCTAATGGTTACATTCTAAATCAAATGGTAAAAACACTATCATCAGAACATAAACATTGATGGTTAGCAACCATCAGATTCCAATGACCATCCCTACTCTGAACCTACAGACCGACTCTGGCCACCACTCCTCCACCGTGAGCATGATGTTCCCGCTTAGCCACACACCCTTGGTGAACAGGAGGCACCTCCCATGGAAGTCAGCGTTGTTCTCGAACAGTGGCAACATGGCAAGGAAACTCAACAGGAAGCCCAGAAAATCCAGGGTACATTGTGCAAAGAGGACATAGCTCATCGCCATGTTCGGCAGCTGAGGAGGGATGCACATGGAGGCTTTGGAAATATGCACAGGTGCCCCAGCACCAGGGACATGCAGCTGATAATTCTTACTGCAGCTGAAATACAAATCTCTAATCCTCCTGCCTTTCCCAGCACATCCCCGAAGCTGGGCCCAAGCCAGCTATAGGGCTGCAGCAGTGGGGATGTGGTGACATTGGTGAGATGTAGGGGGCAGGAGTAAGAAGTAGAGATGAGCGGGATCGGATTTGAGAGATCTGAGCTTAGGAGATACGTGGCAGATCCGAGTTCGTTCGGGTTTTCCCATCTGACTCTGATCTCAAAATGAGGCAAAACATCATCATCCCGCTGTCAGATTCTCGCTGGTTTTGGATTGTATAAAAGGTCCCGCGATCACCGCCATTTTCATTCTGGTTGTGGAGAGTGAAGAGGAAGGAGGGAGGGGGCTGTGCTGCGCTATTGCTGACTGTGTTTAAGGGACTGACTACTGTTGTCACTTGTCAGGGGCTGGCTGCTGCATAGGGTCTGGCTGGCTGTTGTAACACTTGTCATAGGGGCTGTTTGGCTCCATACTAGGGCTGGCTGCTGGGCTGTGTTACTCTATCTACTATACTAAAAGCTGTGCTGCAGACAGAAGAGGGGGCCTTCAGTGGCTCCTGTGTCACTGCAGTCCATAAGAGCTGCTGCTGTGTTGTCCAGGGGGTGCTCTGTCCATCAGGGGTGCTCTTCACCCCCACTGTGAAAAAAATAAAGATTTTTTTTTCTGTGTGTGAGCTGTGCATAGGTGCTGCCTGTGTTTATCAAGGGGCTGCTGCCTCGTTCAGGGGTGCTCTCCCCCCACCCCACCAGTGCAAAAACATAAAAATAATATTAAGTGTTTTTTTTCTGTATGTATTAGCCTCATTCAGAGGTGCTCTCTCTCCCAAGTGCCCCAAAAAAATTAATCCAATCAATCAATGTGTTTTTTGTGTGTGTGTGCGCGTGAGTTAGCCACACTTATCGCCAGCAAAATAGCTGCACAGGGGTGCTGCCTGTGTCGTTTATCAAGAGGCTGCTGCCACATTCAGTTGCTCTCCCTCCCAAGTGCCCAAATAAAATTAATCCAATCAATCAATGTGTTTTGTGTGTGTGTGTGTGTGTGTGTGTGTGCACATTAGCCACACTTATCACCAGCAACATAGCTGCACAGGGGTGCTGCCTGTGTCGTTTATCAAGAGGCTGCTGCCACATTCAGTTGCTCTCCCTCCCAAGTGCCCAAATAAAATTAATCCAATCAATCAATGTGTTTTGTGTGTGTGTGTGTGTGTGTGTGTGTGTGTGTGTGTGTGCACATTAGCCACACTTATCGCCAGCAAAATAGCTGCACAGGGGTGCTGCCTGTGTCGTTTATCAAGAGGCTGCTGCCACATTCAGTTGCTCTCCCTCCCAAGTGCCCAAATAAAATTAATCCAATCAATCAATGTGTTTTGTGTGTGTGTGTGTGTGTGTGTGCGCACATTAGCCACACTTATCACCAGCAACATAGCTGCACAGGGGTGCTGCCTGTGTCGTTTATCAAGAGGCTGCTGCCACATTCAGTTGCTCTCCCTCCCAAGTGCCCAAGTAAAATTAATCCAATCAATCAATGTGTTTTGTGTGTGTGTGTGTGTGTGTGTGTGTGCACATTAGCCACACTTATCACCAGCAACATAGCTGCACAGGGGTGCTGCCTGTGTCGTTTATCAAGAGGCTGCTGCCACATTCAGTTGCTCTCCCTCCCAAGTGCCCAAATAAAATTAATCCAATCAATCAATGTGTTTTGTGTGTGTGTGTGTGTGTGTGTGTGTGTGTGCACATTAGCCACACTTATCACCAGCAACATAGCTGCACAGGGGTGCTGCCTGTGTCGTTTATCAAGAGGCTGCTGCCACATTCAGTTGCTCTCCCTCCCAAGTGCCCAAATAAAATTAATCCAATCAATCAATGTGTTTTGTGTGTGTGTGTGTGTGTGTGTGTGTGTGTGTGTGTGTGTGTGTGTGTGTGTGTGTGTGTGTGTGTGCACATTAGCCACACTTATCGCCAGCAAAATAGCTGCACAGGGGTGCTGCCTGTGTCGTTTATCAAGAGGCTGCTGCCACATTCAGTTGCTCTCCCTCCCAAGTGCCCAAATAAAATTAATCCAATCAATCAATGTGTTTTGTGTGTGTGTGTGTGTGTGTGTGTGCACACATTAGCCACACTTATCACCAGCAACATAGCTGCACAGGGGTGCTGCCTGTGTCGTTTATCAAGAGGCTGCTGCCACATTCAGTTGCTCTCCCTCCCAAGTGCCCAAGTAAAATTAATCCAATCAATCAATGTGTTTTGTGTGTGTGTGTGTGTGTGTGTGTGTGCACATTAGCCACACTTATCACCAGCAACATAGCTGCACAGGGGTGCTGCCTGTGTCGTTTATCAAGAGGCTGCTGCCACATTCAGTTGCTCTCCCTCTCAAGTGCCCAAATAAAATTAATCCAATCAATCAATGTGTTTTGTGTGTGTGTGTGTGTGTGTGTGTGTGTGTGTGTGTGTGTGTGTGCACATTAGCCACACTTATCACCAGCAACATAGCTGCACAGGGGTGCTGCCTGTGTCATTTATCAAGAGGCTGCTGCCACATTCAGTTGCTCTCCCTCCCAAGTGCCCAAATAAAATTAATCCAATCAATCAATGTGTTTTGTGTGTGTGTGTGTGTGTTGTGCACGTTAGCCGCACTTATCACTAGCAATATAGCTGCACAGGGGTGCTGCCTGTGTCGTTTATCAAGAGGCTGCTGCCTCATTCGGTTGCTCTCCCTCCCAAGTGGCAAAATACAATTAATCCAATCAATGTGTTTTGTGTGTGTGTGTGTGTGTGTGTGCACATTAGCCACACTTATCACCAGCAACATAGCTGCACAGGGGTGCTGCCTGTGTCATTTATCAAGAGGCTGCTGCCTCATTTGGGATGCTCTTCCTCCCAATGCCCAGAAAAAATGAATCCAATCAATCAATCAATGTTTTGTGTGTGTGTATGTGTGTGTGTTAGCCACACTTATCACCAGCAATATAGCTATGCAGGAGTGCTGCATGTGTCATTTATCAAGGGGCTGCAGCCTCTTTCAGAGGTGCTCTCTCTCCCACGTGCCCCCCAAAAATTAATCCAATCAATCAATTGTGTTTTTGTGTGTGTGTTCGCACGTTAGCCACACTTATCACCAGCAATATAGCTGCACAGGGGTGCTGCCTGTGTCATTTATCAAGAGGCTGCTGCCTCATTTGGGATGCTCTCCCTCCCAAGTGCCCAAATGAAATTAATCCAATCAATCAATCAATGTGTTTTTTTTGTGTGTGTTTGTGCGCGTTAGCCGCACTTATCACCAGCAATATAGCTGCACAGGGGTGCTGCCTGTGTTGTTTATAAAGAGGCTGCTGCCTCATTCTGGTGCTCTACCTCCCAATTCCCAAAAATATGAATCCAATCAATCAATGTGTTTTGTGTGTGTGTTCGCACATTAGCCACACTTATCACAGCAACATAGTTTTGCAGGGGTGCTGCCTTAGTAGTTTATCAAGAGGCTGCTGCCTCATTCAGGTGCTCTCTCTCCCAAGTGCCCAGAAAAGATGAATCCAATCAATCAATGGTTTTTTTTTGTGTGTGTGTGCGCATTACCCACACTGAAACCTTAAATCTGAAATGTTGCATTTGCTGCTCTGTTCCGCTTGTCCACATATCATTCTGCTCTGGTTAAGTGGGAACAACGGCAGTTTGAAGGCCACTAACTATGTTTTGTTTTTTTTCAAATATATTTTTAATATGACTCTTTAGTATATGAACAAGATATAAAATGCAAATGTACACAGTAATATATAACAATTCAGCATACAATAAATAACATTGCATTGATGTCATTCAAATAACCAACAGTATGGTATATGACATATAACAATTTAAATGAGTGAATTCAAAATTGTATATGAAACTTCCATAACTAAAAATTTCCTCTACCATGCGGATAAAAGTCCCCCTACTCTACATCAATATCGGTGGGTCATTATCCACCATTCGCAAGTCAAATCATGATGTAGGAGAGAAACATTTGTGAAGCAGCCGTTTTGTGTTCAGTGGTAAAATATTTACATAACTCTCCCACATCTCAAAAAATTTGCCAACTCTAGTCTCCCTCTCCAGGGATGCCTCCAACCACTCCATCCTAAAAATGTAAAATAGTTTTTTCCCCGAAATAGAGAAAAAGAAGGAATCTGTGGTTGAATCCACAAATGAAGGATAGTTTTCCTTGCTGCTGTGCTTATAGCTAAAAGTAGCTTCCGTCCTCCCCTAGACACCCTTTGGTCATTTGGAAGTATACCCAATATGGCCCATTCCGCAGTGATGGGCAAGAAATTCACCGAATGATCAGTTGTAAATTTCCTGACTCTCAACCAGAAAATTCTCACTAAGGGGCAGGTCAAGAGACAATGGAATATGTCTGCATTTTCTTCCTGGCATCTGTAACATCTATGCGAAGAAGAAGCTCCCATCAGGAAACTTCTATAAGGACTTATATATGTTCTATGAAATATATTCATAAATAATTCTTTATAAGAACTAGCTGGTATAAGATAGCAAGATTTTTCCAACTCAGTTAGTAGATTATCCACTGTCAAATCTGGGAAATGATCCAACCATCTAGGCAACCCCGTTTGGATCCCTTCAGTTCATAGTCAAACTTTATTCTTAGGGAAATGTAATGGATGGATATGGCTTTAGTCATGGGTGGAGGAATGGTCAGTAAGGGGTCCAGAGGGTTGGACCAATCTTGTGCAGAAAAAGATTTAATGGTTTCACTAACATAATGTTGGGCTTGATAATATGCGAATGGATAAGGTGAGAGAAAATCATACTTCTCCACTTCCTGTTGGAACGTGAGAGGCCACTTCATATTGTTGTCCATTAAACACCCTATTAATCTAATTCCTCTTGTCACCCTTAGAGTAAATGGGTAAGTGGCCTGTCCTCTCTGGAACTCGGGGTTGAGCACAAAAGAGATGAATCTAGTTCTATTAGCATTTAGATTTGATTTGTATCTCAAAATACACCACAGCTTGCGTGTGCTCCATAGAAGAGGATTCTCTCTCAAACTAGGGGGAACTTCATGGTCCGGCATGTGTAGAAAAGACACTAGGTTACAATCAGAAAGAAAGCCACCCTCCAATTCAAAATTAGTATATGTGTCTGAGCAGTTTAGCCAGTCCCTAAGATGACGCAAAATAGCGGCATGATTATATTGAGTGACATTAGGGAAGTTTATTCCTCCATTTGATTTTAACTGCTGTAAATGAACAAGACCTATATTACGACGTCCATGGTTCCAGATAAAATTTGCAAATTCTTTATTTATCTTTTTGGTATCCTCCAGAGATAGCAGGAGGGGAAGGGATTGCAGGAGATACATTATTCTAGGAAAAGATACCATCTTTAACAGGCTAGCTCTGCCCAGATAAGAGAGCTGGAGACGACCCGATCCCTCCAATTCCCTGCGGAGCTCCGTCAGGGCCTTAGTGATATTCATACGATAGAGGGATGCAGGATTTTTGGTCATTTGGACTCCCAGGTACACAAAGCATCTTTTTGCCCATACAAAAGGAGTATTGGCATGCCAAGAGGGGCGCATATACCCCGGCCGAAGATATAAGACAATCGACTTCTCTGAATTGATCTGTAGACCCGAGATAGCTCCAAAGTCCTGAAGAAGGTTTAATAGGTGATGTAGAGAGGAAGATGGTTTAGAGACATACAGTAGGATGTCATCTGCAAAAGCAGTAATATTCAACTCTTGCGTGCCTATTGAAATACCCCTAATATTTAATGACTGTTGGATGAGCCACATTAATGGATCAAGAGATATATTAAAGAGAAGAGGGGACAGGGGGCAACCCTGACGGGTACCTCTAAACATCTCCACTGTCCCCACCCCGTGTTCCATTCACTAAACAGGGAAGTTTTAGGCCATGTATAAAGATAACGTATCAAGTTTATGAAATCCTGTCCAAAATCTCTATGTGCCAAAACTCCACAGAGGTGAGGCCAAAGGACAGTGTCAAACGCTTTATGACAGTCTAAGGTAAGAAACATGTTTCTTGAAGATGGGTTAATAGAGAATATCACTGTAGCTGCTATAGCTGCCCTGATACCCCTCACTGAATGTTTACCCTTCACAAAGCCTAATTGGTGAGGAGTAAGAAGATCTGGGAGGATAGTTTGCAGTCATGTAACCAATATTTTAAAATCGACGTTGAGCAACATAATTGGTCTATAGGAGGCCACTGATTGAGGGTCTTTATCTGGCTTAGGTATGAAAATGGTATGTGCTGAGTTAAAAGTAGGGTAGAAAGGAGAGCATTTGTGAATATGCCTATAAAGCTATGTCATGTATCATTAGTTTGTAATATTCCCCTGAAAAGCCATCTGGACCCGGTGTTTTGTGAGATTTAAGATTTGAAATAGTATCATTTATTTTCGTAGGGGAAATATCTCTATCTAGCCTCTCTCTCTGCTCTCTGGTCAATCTGGGGAGGTGTGCTTCAGTCAGTAATCTATCTTGGAGATCCAAGTCAATAGGCCTATCTTCATAAAGGTGTTCATAATATTTCTGAAATTGTTCAGATATTAAACCTGTCTGAGAATATGGGGTTCCGGAGATAGGATTTTTAATCATGTGACTAAAGCTCCTCTTTTCTTTAACTTTGGACATTGTGGCCAAAAGTTTTCCTGGCTTATTTCCCCAGCGGAAATATTTATTTTTGGCGTAATCTAACCTACATTTGGCTTGGGAAAATAAAAAGGATTCCATCAATTTATGTGATTGTCTATAAACTTCGAAAGACTCCCCGGTCGGATTGGAAATATATAGCTGAAAGGCTGAGGTCACAGCCGCTTGCAAGGATTTATATTGAGTATTCGCTTCTCTCCTTTTCCTAGAGATATAATTAATAATGTGGCCCCGCATCAGCGCCTTTGACGCCTCCCCAAAAAGTACAGGATCACTCTAATGATCAATATTGTCATCAAGATATCATTCCATTTGGTTGTTAAGAAATTAGAAAAGTCATTTGATTTGGATAAGTATGTGGGGAAGTGCCAAAGGCGGAAGGCATTCACCAAAGACGTATCATATAAAGATATACTTATTGGGGCATGATCGTAATAACTATATCTCCCAAGTTTACATTTTGTATATTTGAAAACAATGAATCTGCCTCTAAAATATAATCAATACGGGATAGGGTTCAATGAGCTGCCGATAAGTGAGTATAAGATCTATCCGAGGGGTTTATTATTCTCCAGGGATCAAGTAATTTGTGGACAGACTGAAATCGTGCTAAGTGTTGCCACAAAACCGAGTGAGGTCTTACAGGGGGGTTAGATCTATCCAAGATCGCATCGGCAACTGTTTTGAAATCACCTCCCACTATTAAGTTCAGAGTATCTCTTGTCATCAGGAACTGAGAGAGATCAGACATAAAGTTGGCCGGGGTATTAGGCTCGTAAAGATTCAGGAGAGTATATTTAGTATGAGAAATAGAAATATCTAAAAGGATAAAACGCCCCTCTGGGTCCAAGTATTTATCAAGGATTACATATTGTAAGGCACAATGTAATAGAATAGCCACTCCTCGTGATTTATTTCTGAATGGAGCGGAAATACACTCACCAATCCAGGAATCCCTCAAAGTAGAATCGTCTCCATCTCTCCAATGAGTCTCCTGCAAACATACTATAGAAGCTTTAAGTTTTTTAAGAAAGGTAGTTACCCTCTTCCTTTTTATGGGTGTATTTAGACCTCCCACGTTCCAAGATATCATTTTTAGAATATTATATATATTAGCATGTGAAAGCAGAGGTGATGCCAGTAACCAATACCCTCAGGAGGGAAGTAAGCCCAAAGAGATATAATGAAAGGAAGAAAATTTACACCCCGTGGAATCTACACACCAAAACCTGCGGCTAGGTCCCCCTGCACACCGAAAGTAATCACATGTATTCCCAAACCGCAGTCATTATGAATATTCTGTTAAAGAAAATCTTGAAAATTATCGAAAACAGCCACTAGATGGCATCAGCACACAAGATAATTAGCAATCAACTAGAAATATTGACAGGTATTATCAGGCTTAATGAATATGGTAATTAGGTAACGCAATTATTATTATTATTTATTACCAGTTATTTATATAGCGCACACATATTCCGCAGCGCTTTACAGAGAATATTTGGCCATTCACATCAGTCCCTGCCCCAGTGGAGCTTACACTCTATGGCCCTCATTCAGAGCCGTACGCTCTGAGCAGAGCGCACACTCTGAGCAGAGCGCACGCTCTGAATGAGGGCCGGCCTCCATGAAAATGGAGCGTCCTTCTGGACGCTCGTATAGCTGTGGGTCACCACCCACAGGCTATACGAGCGTGCATTTTGATGGCCGCGATGGTCGAGACCATCGCGACCATCGAAATTGCGAGCCGGAGCCTGCGGTTGAGGTTTTCAACCGCAAGCTCCGGAGTGATTTTGGCTCTATCAGAGCCAAAATCACTCCCACTGACATCACTAGTGATGTCAGTGGGCCGGCTTTTGACGGGAGGCGTTCCCGTGGGAACGCCCCCGTCAGGGAGGCACGCCCCCGGCATGCCTACCAAAGGGGGCATGCTGTCAATCAACATTGACAGCACGCCCCCTTTGATTGGACACAACGAGCGAAGGACTTTCCTTCGCTCGTCGCGTCTGGCGCATGCGCACGACGGAGCTCCCTCCGTCGTGCACATGCTCAGTCCAGAACATCGACCCACTTGCGAGCGGACAGCCGCTCGCGAGTGGGTCTGAATCAGGCCCTATATTCCCTATCACATGCTTATGCACATACACACTAGGGGTATTTTGTTGGGAGCCAATTAACCTACCAGTATATTTTTGGAGTGTGGGAGGAAACTGGAGCACCCGGAGGAAACCCAGCAATGTCACCATTTAAATAGTTTGAATACTGCAGTGCAGGTGGAAACAGTATAAGTACAAAGGTTCACTATTACATGATAGCAGTGTGTGAGCAAGTGACAATACACTTAAAACACTTATCATGCAAATGGTGTTTGGTGGGAAACCTCTGTAAAAATTATAGCGTTCTGTAGCATTTAAATAAATACAATACAGGTATAAAATATGAACAAAAGAGCGAAATCACTTGCAAAATAATGACATATAGAGAGTATATAATCTATATGAGAAATCTCCACGATACTAGCTGTCAGGAAAGTAGAAGTTGGGTCTCAGTGGGCAGACACATCAATAGTCCATTCAATTCTTGTATATTTGTAAGGTCCAGTCAGAGGGCAGAACCTTCAGCAGAAGTCCCAACTCCAGAACTCCCCTGTAAGGACCTAAGAACCCAGCATACAGGACCAAATCAGGATCCCCCAGCAGAGACTGTTCAGCCGTCAGCCCTGGAGGATAAGGAGCAGCAGTCTCCACAGCACCATGTAGGCAGCTCTCTCTCAGCATTCAGCCCTGGAGGGTAAGGAGCAGCAGTCTCCATGTATGCAGCTCTCTTTCCGCCGTCAGCCCTGGAGGCAGGGCCGGTTCTATGGTTACGCATGGTAAGCGGCCGCGTAAGGCGCCACATGGTGAAGGGCGCTGCGGCCACGACCATGCAGAATTACTGCGGTGCAGACTGTGCCTCTGTGACACAGCTGCACCGCGCATGTAGCGCTGACCGGACGTAGTTCGGTCAGCGCTACCCAGTGCCAAACACACAGCCGCCGGTGCCGGCAGCTGTGTGTTTGCTTCAGCAGCTGATGAGAGTCTGTCAGACTCTCATCGGCTGCTGCTGCTCCCACAGCGGGAGCCATCTTCCGGCTCCCGCAGTGGGTAATGGGAGAGACTTTATGACGTCATGAAGTCTCTCCCATAATGCAAAGCGGCCCTGGAGAATGGTCGGGAGTAGCTGATAGCGGCGGTGGGAGCAGGAGCGGGGGTTCAGGTAAGTGTTTTTTTATTTTTTCTTTATTACGTGTGTCTCTACTGGGGAGGGCTACAAGGGGGATTACTACTGGGGGCACTTGAAGGGGGGATTACTACTGGGGGTACTTGAAGGGGGATTACTACTGGGGGCACTAGAAGGGAGGATTACAACTGGGGGCACTAGAAGGAGGGATTACTACTGGGGGCACTACAAGGGAGGATTACTACTGGGGGCACTAAAAGGGGGGATTACTACTGGGGGCACTAGAAGGGGGGATTACTACTGGGGGCTCTAGAAGGGGGAATTACTACTGGGGGCACTAGAAGGGGGATTACTAAAAGGGGGCACTAGAAGGGAGGATTACTACTGGGGGTACTTGAAGGGGGGATTACAACTGGGGGCACTAGAAGGGAGGATTACTACTGGGGGCACTAGAAGGGAGGATTACTACTGGTGGCACTTGAAGGGGAGATTACTACAGGGGGCACTAGATGGGAGGATTACTACTGGGGGCACTAGAAGGGAGGATTACTACTGGGGGCACTAGAAGGAGGGATTACTACTGGGGGCACTACAAGGGAGGATTACTACTGGGGGCACTAAAAGGGGGGATTACTACTGGGGGCACTAGAAGGGGGGATTACTACTGGGGGCTCTAGAAGGGGGAATTACTACTGGGGGCACTAGAAGGGGGGATTACTACTGGGGGTACTTGAAGGGAGGATTACTACTGGGGGCACTAGAAGGGGGGATTACTACTGGGGGCACTAGAAGGGGGGATTACTACTGGGGGTACTTGAAGGAAGGATTACTACAGGGGGCACTAGAAGGGAGGATTACTACAGGGGGCACCAGAAGGAAGGATTACTACTGGGGGTACTAGAAGGGAGGATTACTACTGGGGGCACTAGAAGGGGGGATGACTACTGGGAGCACTAGAAGGGAGGATTACTACAGGGGGCACTAGAAGGGAGGATTACTACTTGGGCACTTGAAGGGGGGATTACTACAGGGGGCACTTGAAGGGGGGATTACTACTGGGGGCACTATATAAGCTTACTAATGGGGGAACAAGGGGCACTGCACAGGGGGGACCACTACCGCGGGCACTGCATAGGGGGGCTCCAAAAAACCTACTTGCTTACCAAAAAATTTGGGCTAGGGCTGGCCCTACCTGGAGGGTAAGGAGCAGCAGTCTCCACAGCTCTGTGTAGGCAGCTCTCTTTCAGCCATCAGCCCTGGAGGGTAAGGAGCAGCAGTCTCCACAGCTCCGTGTAGGCAGCTCTCTTTCAGCCATCAGCCCTGGAGGGTAAGGAGCAGCAGTCTCCACAGCTCCGTGTAGGCAGCTCTCTTTCAGCCGTCAGCCCTGGAGTTTAAGGAGCAGCAATCTCCACAGCTCGATGTAGGCAGCTCTCTCTCAGCCGTCAGCCCTGGAGGGTAAGCGGCAGCAGTCTCCGTGTATGCAGCTCTCTTTCATCCGTCAGCCCTGGAGGGTAAGGAGCAGCAGTCTCCATAGCTCCGTGTAGGCAGCTCTCAGCCATCAGCCCTGGAGGGTAAGGAGCAGCAGTCTCCGTGTAGGCAGCTCTCTTTCAGCTGTCAGCCCTGGAGGGTAAGGAGCAGCCGTCTCCGTGTAGGCAGCTCTCTTTCAGCTGTCAGCCCTGGAGGGTAGGGAGCAGCAGTCTCCACAGCACCGTGTAGGCAGCTCTCAGCCATCAGCCCTGGAGGGTAAGGAGCTGCAGTCTCCGTGAAGGCAGCTCTCTTTCAGCCGTCAGCCCTGGAGGGTAAGGAGCAGCAGTCTCCGTGTAGGCAGCTCTCTTTCCACCGTCAGCCCTGGAGGCAGGGCCGGTTCTATGGTTACGCATGGTACGCGGCCGCGTAAGGCGCCACATGGTGAAGGGCGCTGCGGCCGCGACCATGCAGAATTTCCGCGGTGCAGACTGTGTCTCTGTGACACAGCTGCACCGCGCATGTAGCGCTGACCGGACGTAGTTCGGTCAGCGCTACACAGTGCCAAACACACAGCCGCCGGTGCCGGCAGCTGTGTGTTTGCTTCAGCAGCTGATGAGAGTCTGTCAGACTCTCATCGGCTGCTGCTGCTCCCACTGCGGAAGCCATCTTCCGGCTCCCGCAGTGGGTAATGGGAGAGACTTCATGACGTCATGAAGTCTCACCCATAATGCAAAGCGGCTCTGGGGAATGGTCGGGAGTAGCTGATAGCGGAGGCGGGAGCAGGAGCGCGGGTTCAGGTAAGTGGTTTTTTTTTTTTTCTTTATTACGTGTGTCTCTACTGGGGGGGGCTACAAGGGGGGATTACTACTGGGGGCACTAGAAGGGAGGATTACAACTGGGGGCACTTGAAGGGGGGATTACTACTGGGGGCACTTGAAGGGCGGATTACTACAGGGGGCACTAGAAGGGAGGATTACTACTGGGGGCAGTTGAACGGGGGATTACTAAAAGGGGGCACTAGAAGGGAGGATTACTACTGGGGGCACTTGAAGGGGGGATTACTACTGGGGGCACTAGATGGGAGGATTACTACAGGGGGCACTAGAAGGGAGGATTACTACTGGGGGTACTTGAAGGGGGGATTACTACTGGGGGCACTAGAAGGGAGGATTACTACTGGGGGCAGTTGAAGGGGGGATTACCACAGGGGGCACTAGAAGGGAGGATTACTACTGGGGGCACATGAAGGGGGGATTACTACAGGGGGCACTTGAAGGGGGGATTACTACTGGGGGCAGTTGAAGGGGGATTTCTACAGGGGGCACTAGATGGGAGGATTACTACTGGGGGCACTAGAAGGGAGGATTACTACTGGGGGTACTTGAAGGGGGGATTACTACTGGGGGCACTAGAAGGGAGGATTACTACTGGGGGCAGTTGAAGGGGGGATTACCACAGGGGGCACTAGAGGGAGGATTACTACTTGGGCACTTGAAGGGGGGATGACTACTGGGGGCACTTGAAGGGGGATTACTACAGTGGGCACTAGAAGGGAGGATTACTACTGGGGGCAGTTGAAGGGGGGATTACTACAAGGGGCACTAGAAGGGAGGATTACTACTTGGGGCACTATATAAGCTTACTAATGGGGGCACAAGGGGCATTGCACAGGGGGGACCACTACCGCGGGCACTGCATGGGGAGGGCGCCAAAAAACCTACTCGCTTACCAAAAAATTTGGGCTAGGGCGAGCCCTGCCTGGAGGGTAAGGAGCAGCAGTCTCCATGTAGGCAGCTCTTTTTCAGCTGTCAGCCCTGGAGGGTAAGGAGCAGCAGTCTCCACAGCTCCGTGTAGGCAGCTCTCTTTCAGCCATCAGCCCTGGAGGGTAAGTAGCAGCAGTCTCCATGTAGGCAGTTCTCTTTCAGCTGTCAGCCCTGGAGGGTAAGGAGCAGCAGTCTCCACAGCTCCATGTAGGCAGCTCTCTTTCAGCCGTCAGCCCTGGAGGGTAAGGAGCAGCAGTCTCCACAGCTCCATGTAGGGAGCTCTCTCTCAGCCATCAGCCCTGGAGGGTAAGGAGCAGCACTTTCCACAGCTCCGTGTAGGCAGCTCTCTTTCAGCCATCAGCCCTGGAGGGTAAGGAGCAGCAGTCTCTGTGTAGGCAGCTCTCTTTCAGCTGTCAGCCCTGGAGGGTAAGGAGCAGCAGTGTCTGTGTAGGCAGCTCTCTTTCAGCCGTCAGCCCTGGAGGGTAAGGAGCAGCAGTCTCCACAGCTCCATGTAGGCTGCTCTCTTTCAGCCGTCAGCCTGGAGGGTAAGGAGCAGCAGTCTCCACAGCTCCATGTAGGCAGCTCTCTCTCAGCCGTCAGCCCTGGAGGGTAAGGAGCAGCAGTCTCCACAGCTCCGTGTAGGCAGCTCTCTTTCAGCTGTCAGCCCTGGAGGGTAAGGAGCAGCAGTCTCCACAGCTCCATGTAGGCAGCTCTCTCTCAGCCGCCAGCCCTGGAGGGTAAGGAGCAGCAGTCTCCACAGCTCTGTGTAGGCAGCTCTCGTTCAGCTGTCAGCCTGGAGGGTAATGAGAAGCAGTCTCCACAGCTCCATGTAGGCAGCTCTCTTTCAGCCATCAGCCCTGGAGGGCAAGGAGCAGCAGTCTCTGTGTAGGCAGCTCTCTTTCAGCTGTCAGTCCTGGAGGGTAAGGAGAAGCAGTCTCTGTGTAGGCAGCTCTCTTTCAGCCGTCAGCCCTGGAGGGTAAGGAGCAGCAGTCTCCACAGCTCCATGTAGGCAGCTCTCTCTCAGCCGTCAGCCCTGGAGGGTAAGGAGCAGCAGTCTCCACAGCTCCATGTAGGCAGCTCTCTTTCAGCCATCAACCCTGGAGTTTAAGGAGCAGCAGTCTCCACAGCTCCGTGTAGGCAGCTTTCTTTCAGCCATCAGCCCTGGAGGGTAATGAGCAGCAGTCTCCACAGCTCCATGTAGGCAGCTCTCTTTCAGCCGTCAGCCCTGGAGGGTAAGGAGCAGCAGTCTCCACAGCTCCATGTAGGCAGCTCTCTCTCAGCCTTCAGCCCTGGAGGGTAAGGAGCAGCAGTCTCCACAGCTCCGTGTAGGCAGCTTTCTTTCAGCCATCAGCCCTGGAGGGTAAGGAGCAGCAGTCTCCACAGCTCCGTGTAGGCAGCTCTCTTTCAGCCATCAGCACTGGAGGGTAAGGAGCAGCAGTCTCCACAGCTCTGTGTAGGCAGCTCTCTTTCAGCTGTCAACCCTGGAGGGTAAGGAGCAGCAGTCTCTGTGTAGGCAGCTCTCTTTCAGCTGTCAGCCCTGGAGGGTAAGGAGCAGCAGTGTCTGTGTAGGCAGCTCTCTCTTTCAGCTGTCAGCCCTGGAGGGTAAGGAGAAGCAGTCTCCCCAGCTCCATGTAGGCAGCTCTCTCTCAGCCATCAGCCCTGGAGGGTAAGGAGCAGCAGTCTCCACAGCTCCGTTTAGGCAGCTCTCTTTCAGCTGTCAGCCCTGGAGGGTAAGGAGTAGCAGTCTCCACAGCTCCATGTAGGCAGCTCTCTCTCAGCCGCCAGCCCTGGAGGGTAAGGAGCAGCAGTCTCCACAGCTCTGTGTAGGCAGCTCTCGTTCAGCTGTCAGCCTGGAGGGTAATGAGCAGCAGTCTCCACAGCTCCATGTAGGCAGCTCTCTTTCAGCCATCAGCCCTGGAGGGCAAGGAGCAGCAGTCTCTGTGTAGGCAGCTCTCTTTCAGCTGTCAGTCCTGGAGGGTAAGGAGAAGCAGTCTCTGTGTAGGCAGCTCTCTTTCAGCCGTCAGCCCTGGAGGGTAAGGAGCAGCAGTCTCCACAGCTCCATGTAGGCAGCTCTCTCTCAGCCGTCAGCCCTGGAGGGTAAGGAGCAGCAGTCTCCACAGCTCCATGTAGGCAGCTCTCTTTCAGCCGTCAGTCCTGGAGTTTAAGGAGCAGCAGTCTCCACAGCTCCGTGTAGGCAGCTTTCTTTCAGCCATCAGCCCTGGAGGGCAAGGAGCAGCAGTCTCTGTGTAGGCAGCTCTCTTTCAGCTGTCAGTCCTGGAGGGTAAGGAGAAGCAGTCTCTGTGTAGGCAGCTCTCTTTCAGCCGTCAGCCCTGGAGGGTAAGGAGCAGCAGTCTCCACAGCTCCATGTAGGCAGCTCTCTCTCAGCCGTCAGCCCTGGAGGGTAAGGAGCAGCAGTCTCCACAGCTCCATGTAGGCAGCTCTCTTTCAGCCATCAACCCTGGAGTTTAAGGAGCAGCAGTCTCCACAGCTCCGTGTAGGCAGCTTTCTTTCAGCCATCAGCCCTGGAGGGTAATGAGCAGCAGTCTCCACAGCTCCATGTAGGCAGCTCTCTTTCAGCCGTCAGCCCTGGAGGGTAAGGAGCAGCAGTCTCCACAGCTCCATGTAGGCAGCTCTCTCTCAGCCTTCAGCCCTGGAGGGTAAGGAGCAGCAGTCTCCACAGCTCCGTGTAGGCAGCTTTCTTTCAGCCATCAGCCCTGGAGGGTAAGGAGCAGCAGTCTCCACAGCTCCGTGTAGGCAGCTCTCTTTCAGCCATCAGCACTGGAGGGTAAGGAGCAGCAGTCTCCACAGCTCTGTGTAGGCAGCTCTCTTTCAGCTGTCAACCCTGGAGGGTAAGGAGCAGCAGTCTCTGTGTAGGCAGCTCTCTTTCAGCTGTCAGCCCTGGAGGGTAAGGAGCAGCAGTGTCTGTGTAGGCAGCTCTCTCTTTCAGCTGTCAGCCCTGGAGGGTAAGGAGAAGCAGTCTCCCCAGCTCCATGTAGGCAGCTCTCTCTCAGCCATAAGCCCTGGAGGGTAAGGAGCAGCAGTCTCCACAGCTCCGTGTAGGCAGCTCTCTTTCAGCTGTCAGCCCTGGAGGGTAAGGAGTAGCAGTCTCCACAGCTCCATGTAGGCAGCTCTCTCTCAGCCGCCAGCCCTGGAGGGTAAGGAGCAGCAGTCTCCACAGCTCTGTGTAGGCAGCTCTCGTTCAGCTGTCAGCCTGGAGGGTAATGAGCAGCAGTCTCCACAGCTCCATGTAGGCAGCTCTCTTTCAGCCATCAGCCCTGGAGGGCAAGGAGCAGCAGTCTCTGTGTAGGCAGCTCTCTTTCAGCTGTCAGTCCTGGAGGGTAAGGAGAAGCAGTCTCTGTGTAGGCAGCTCTCTTTCAGCCGTCAGCCCTGGAGGGTAAGGAGCAGCAGTCTCCACAGCTCCATGTAGGCAGCTCTCTCTCAGCCGTCAGCCCTGGAGGGTAAGGAGCAGCAGTCTCCACAGCTCCATGTAGGCAGCTCTCTTTCAGCCGTCAGTCCTGGAGTTTAAGGAGCAGCAGTCTCCACAGCTCCGTGTAGGCAGCTTTCTTTCAGCCATCAGCCCTGGAGGGTAATGAGCAGCAGTCTACACAGCTCCATGTAGGCAGCTCTCTTTCAGCCGTCAGCCCTGGAGGGTAAGGAGCAGCAGTCTCCACAGCTCCATGTAGGCAGCTCTCTCTCAGCCTTCAGCCCTGGAGGGTAAGGAGCAGCAGTCTCCACAGCTCCGAGTAGGCAGCTTTCTTTCAGCCATCAGCCCTGGAGGGTAAGGAGCAGCAGTCTCCACAGCTCCGTGTAGGCAGCTCTCTTTCAGCCATCAGCACTGGAGGGTAAGGAGCAGCAGTCTCCACAGCTCTGTGTAGGCAGCTCTCTTTCAGCTGTCAACCCTGGAGGGTAAGGAGCAGCAGTCTCTGTGTAGGCAGCTCTCTTTCAGCTGTCAGCCCTGGAGGGTAAGGAGCAGCAGTGTCTGTGTAGGCAGCTCTCTCTTTCAGCTGTCAGCCCTGGAGGGTAAGGAGAAGCAGTCTCCCCAGCTCCATGTAGGCAGCTCTCTCTCAGCCATCAGCCCTGGAGGGTAAGGAGCAGCAGTCTTCACAGCTCCGTGTAGGCAGCTCTCTTTCAGCTGTCAGCCCTGGAGGGTAAGGATCAGCAGTCTCCACAGCTCCATGTAGGCAGCTCTCTCTCAGCCGCCAGCCCTGGAGGGTAAGGAGCAGCAGTCTCCACAGCTCTGTGTAGGCAGCTCTCGTTCAGCTGTCAGCCTGGAGGGTAATGAGCAGCAGTCTCCACAGCTCCATGTAGGCAGCTCTCTTTCAGCCATCAGCCCTGGAGGGCAAGGAGCAGCAGTCTCTGTGTAGGCAGCTCTCTTTCAGCTGTCAGTCCTGGAGGGTAAGAAGAAGCAGTCTCTGTGTAGGCAGCTCTCTTTCAGCCGTCAGCCCTGGAGGGTAAGGAGCAGCAGTCTCCACAGCTCCATGTAGGCAGCTCTCTCTCAGCCGTCAGCCCTGGAGGGTAAGGAGCAGCAGTCTCCACAGCTCCATGTAGGCAGCTCTCTTTCAGCCATCAGCCCTGGAGTTTAAGGAGCAGCAGTCTCCACAGCTCCGTGTAGGCAGCTTTCTTTCAGCCATCAGCCCTGGAGGGTAATGAGCAGCAGTCTACACAGCTCCATGTAGGCAGCTCTCTTTCAGCCGTCAGCCCTGGAGGGTAAGGAGCAGCAGTCTCCACAGCTCCATGTAGGCAGCTCTCTCTCAGCCTTCAGCCCTGGAGGGTAAGGAGCAGCAGTCTCCACAGCTCCGTGTAGGCAGCTTTCTTTCAGCCATCAGCCCTGGAGGGTAAGGAGCAGCAGTCTCCACAGCTCCGTGTAGGCAGCTCTCTTTCAGCCATCAGCACTGGAGGGTAAGGAGCAGCAGTTCCACAGCTCTGTGTAGGCAGCTCTCTTTCAGCTGTCAACCCTGGAGGGTAAGGAGCAGCAGTCTCTGTGTAGGCAGCTCTCTTTCAGCTGTCAGCCCTGGAGGGTAAGGAGCAGCAGTGTCTGTGTAGGCAGCTCTCTCTTTCAGCTGTCAGCCCTGGAGGGTAAGGAGAAGCAGTCTCCCCAGCTCCATGTAGGCAGCACTCTCTCAGCCGTCAGCCCTGGAGGGTAAGGAGCAGCAGTCTCCACAGCTCCATGTAGGCAGCTCTCTTTCAGCTGTCAGCCCTGGTGGGTAAGGAGCAGCAGTCTCCACAGCTCGGTGTAGGCAGCTCTCTTTCAGCCGTCAGCCCCGGAGGGTAAGGAGCAGCAGTGTCCATGTAGGCAGCTCTCTTTCAGCTGTCAGCCCTGGAGGGTAAGGAGCAGCAGTCTCCACAGCTCCGTGTAGGCAGCTCTCTTTCAGCCATCAGCCCTGGAGGGTAAGGAGCAGCAGTCTCCACAGCTCCGTGTAGGCAGCTCTCTCTCAGCCGTCAGCCCTGGAGGGTAAGGAGCAGCAGTGTCCATGTAGGCAGCTTTCTTTCAGCCATCAGCCCTGGAGGGTAATGAGCAGCAGTCTCCACAGCTCCGTGTAGGCAGCTCTCTTTCAGCCGTCAGCCCTGGAGGGTAAGGAGCAGCAGTCTCCACAGCTCCATGTAGGCAGCTCTCTCTCAGCCGTCAGCCCTGGAGGGTAAGGAGCAGCAGTCTCCATGTATGCAGCTCTCTTTCATCCTTCAGCCCTGGAGGGTAAGGAGCAGCAGTCTCCACAGCTCCGTGTAGGCAGCTCTCAGCCGTCAGCCCTGGAGGGTAAGGAGCAGCAGTCTCCGTGTAGGCAGCTCTCTTTCAGCTGTCAGCCCTGGAGGGTAAGGAGCAGCAGTCTCCATGTCGGCAGCTCTCTTTCAGCTGTCAGCCCTGGAGGATAAGGAGCAGCAGTCTCCACAGCTCTGTGTAGGCAGCTCTCAGCCGTCAGCCCTGGAGGGTAAGGAGCAGCAGTCTCCGTGTAGGCAGCTCTCTTTCAGCTGTCAGCCCTGGAGGGTAAGGAGCAGCAGTCTCCATGTAGGCAGCTCTCTTTCAGCTGTCAGCACTGGAGGGTAAGGAGCAGCAGTCTCCACAGCTCCGTGTAGGCAGCTCTCAGCCGTCAGCCCTGGAGGGTAAGGAGCAGCAGTCTCCGTGTAGGCAGCTCTCTTTCAGCTGTCAGCCCTGTAGGGTAAGGAGCAGCAGTCTCCACAGCACCATGTAGGCAGCTCTCAGCCGTCAGCCCTGGAGGGTAAGGAGCAGCAGTCTCCGTGTAGGCAGCTCTCTTTCATCCGTCAGCCCTGGAGGGTAAGGAGCAGCAGTCTCCGTGTAGGCAGCTCTTTTTCCACCGTCTGCCCTGGAGGCAGGACCGGTTCTATGGTTACGCATGGTACGCGTCCGCGTAAGGCGCCACATGGTGAATGGCGCTGCGGCCGCGACCATGCAGAATTACCGCGGTGCAGACTGTGCCTCTGTGACACAGCTGCACCGCGCATGTAGTGCTGACCGGACGTAGTTCGGTCAGCGCTACACAGTGCCAAACACACAGCCGCCGGTGCCGGCAGCTGTGTGTTTGCTTCAGCAGCTGATGAGAGTCTGTCAGACTCATCGGCTGCTGCTGCTCCCACTGTGGAAGCCATCTTCCAGCTCCCGCAGTGGGTAATGGGAGAGAATTCATGACGTCATGAAGTCTCTTCCATAATGCAAAGCGGCCCTGGAGAATGGTCGGGAGTAGCTGTTAGCGGAGGCGGGAGCAGGAGCGGGGGATCTTGTAAGTGTTTTTTTATTTTTTTCTTTATTACGTGTGTCTCTACTGGGGGGGCTACAAGGGGGGATTACTACTGGGGGCACTAGAAGGGAGGATTACAACTGGGGGCACTTGAAGGGGGGATTACTACTGGGGGCACTTGAAAGGCGGATTACTACTGGGGGCACTAGAAGGGAGGATTACTACTGGGGGCAGTTGAAGGGGGGGATTACTAAAAGGGGGCACTAGAAGGGAGGATTACTACTGGGGGCACTAGAAGGGAGGATTACTACTGGGGGCACTTGAAGGGGGGATTACTACAGGGGGCACTAGATGGGAGGATTACTACTGGGGGCACAAGAAGGGAGGATTACTACAGGGGGTACTTGAAGGGGGTATTACTACTGGGGGCACTAGAAGGGAGGATTACTACTGGGGGCAGTTGAAGGGGGGATTACCGCAGGGGGCACTAGAAGGGAGGATTACTACTTGGGCACTTGAAGGGGGGATTACTACAGGGGGCACTTGAAGGGGGGATTACTACTGGGGGCAGTTGAAGGGGGGATGACTACTGGGGGCAGTTGAAGGGGGATTACTACAGGGGGCACTAGAAGGGAGGATTACTACTGGGGGCAGTTGAAGGGGGGATTACTACAAGGGGCACAATAAGGGAGGATTACTACTTGGGGCACTATATAAGCTTACTAATGGGGGCACAAGGGGCATTGCACAGGGGGGACCAATACCGCGGGCGCTGCATAGGGAGGGCGCCAAAAAACCTACTCGCTTACCAAAAAATTTGGGCTAGGGCCAGCCCTGCCTGGAGGGTAAGGAGCTGCAGTCTCCATGTAGGCAGCTCTTTTTCAGCTGTCAGCCCAGGAGGGTAAGGAGCAGCAGTCTCCACAGCTCCGTGTAGGCAGCTCTCTTTCAGCCATCAGCCCTGGAGGGTAAGTAGCAGCAGTCTCCATATAGGCAGGTCTCTTTCAGCTGTCAGCCCTGGAGGGTAAGGAGCAGCAGTCTCCACAGCTCCATGTAGGCAGCTCTCTTTCAGCCATCAGCCCTGGAGGGTAAGGAGCAGCAGTCTCCACAGCACCATGTAGGCAGCTCTCTTTCAGCCGTCAGCCCTGGAGGGTAAGGAGCAGCAGTCTCCACAGCTCCATGTAGGCAGCTCTCTTTCAGCTGTCAGCCCTGGAGGGTAAGGAGCAGCAGTCTCCACAGCTCCATGTAGGCAGCTCTCTCTCAGCCGTCAGCCCTGGAGGGTAAGGAGCAGCAGTCTCCACAGCTCCGTGTAGGCAGCTCTCGTTCAGCTGTCAGCCTGGAGGGTAATGAGCAGCAGTCTCCACAGCTCCATGTAGGCAGCTCTCTTTCAGCCATCAGCCCTGGAGGGTAAGGAGCAGCAGTCTCCACAGCTCCATGTAGGCAGCTCTCTTTCAGCCATCAGCCCTGGAGGGTGAGGAGCAGCAGTCTCTGTGTAGGCAGCTCTCTTTCAGCTGTCAGCCCTGGAGGGTAAGGAGCAGCAGTCTCCACAGCTCCATGTAGGCAGCTCTCTTTCAGCTGTCAGCCCAGCAGGGTAAGGAGCAGCAGTCTCTGTGTAGGCAGCTCTCTCTCAGCCATCAGCCCTGGAGGGTAAGGAGCAGCAGTCTCCACAGCTCCATGTAGGCAGCTCTGTCTCAGCCGTCAGCCCTGGAGGGTAAGGAGCTGCAGTCTCCTCAGCTCCATGTAGGCAGCTCTCAGCCATCAGCCCTGGAGGGTAAGAGCAGCAGTCTCCGTGTAGGCAGCTCTCTTTCAGCTGTCAGCACTGGAGGTTAAGGAGCAGCAGTGTCTGTGTAGGCAGCTCTCTTTCAGCTGTCAGCCCTGGAGGGTAAGGAGTAGCAGTCTCTGCGTAGGCAGCTCTCTTTCAGCTGTCAGCCCTGGAGTTTAAGGAGCAGCAGTCTCCACAGCTCCATGTAGGCAGCTCTCTCTCAGCCGTCAGCCCTGGAGGGTAAGGAGCAGCAGTCTCCACTGCTCAGTGTAGGCAGCTCTCTTTCAGCCATCAGCCCTGGAGGGTAATGAGCAGCAGTCTCCACAGCTCCATGTAGGCAGCTCTCTTTCAGCCATCAGCCCTGGAGGGTAAGGATCAGCAGTCTCCACAGCTCCGTGTAGGCAGCTTTCTTTCAGCCATTAGCCCTGGAGGGTAAGGAGCAGCAGTCTCCACAGCTCCATGTTGGCAGCTCTCTTTCAGCCGTCAGCCCTGGAGGGTAAGGAGCAGCAGTCTCCACAGCTCCGTGTAGGCAGCATTCTTTCAGCCATCAGCCCTGGAGGGTAAGGAGCAGCAGTCTCCACAGCTCCATGTAGGCAGCTCTCTTTCAGCCGTCAGCCCTGGAGGGTAAGGAGCAGCAGTCTCCACTGCTCCATGTAGGCAGCTCTCTCTCAGCCGTCAGCACTGGAGGGTAAGGAGCAGCAGTTTCCACAGCTCCGTGTAGGCAGCTCTCTTTCAGCCATCAGCCCTGAAGGGTAAGGAGCAGCAGTCTCTGTGTAGGCAGCTCTCTTTCAGCTGTCAGCCCTGGAGAGTAAAGAGCAGCAGTGTCTGTGTAGGCAGCTCTCTTTCAGCCGTCAGCCCTGGAGGGTAAGGAGCAGCAGTCTCCATGTAGGCAGCTCTCTTTCAGCTGTCAGCCCTGGAGGGTAAGGAGCAGCAGTCTCCACAGCTCCATGTAGGCAGCTCTCTTTCAGCCTACAGCCCTGGAGGGTAAGGAGCAGCAGTCTCTGTGTAGGCAGCTCTCTTTCAGCTGTCAGCCCTGGAGGGTAAGGAGCACTAGTCTCTGTGTAGGCAGCTCTCTTTCAGCCGTCAGCCCATTAGGGTAAGGAGCAGCAGTCTCCACAGCTCCATGTAGGCAGCTCTCTCTCAGCCATCAGCCCTGGAGGGTAAGGAGCAGCAGTCTCCACAGCTCCATGTTGGCAGCTCTCTTTCAGCCATCAGCCCTGGAGTTTAAGGAGCAGCAGTCTCCACAGCTCCGTGTAGGCAGCTCTCAGCCATCAGCCCTGGAGGGTAAGGAGCAGCAGTCTCCACTGCTCCATGTAGGCAGCTGTCTCTCAGCCATCAGCACTGGAGGGTAAGGAGCAGCAGTTTCCACAGCTCCGTGTAGGCAGCTCTCTTTCAGCCATCAGCCCTGTAGGGTAAGGAGCAGCAGTCTCTGTGTAGGCAGCTCTCTTTCAGCTGTCAGCCCTGGAGGGTAAGAAGCAGCAGTCTCCACAGCTCCATGTAGGCAGCTCTCTCTCAGCCGTCAGCCCTGGAGGGTAAGGAGCAGCAGTCTCCACAGCTCCGTGTAGGCAGCTCTCTTTCAGCCATCAGCCCTGGAGGGTAAGGAGCAGCAGTCTCCACAGCTCCGTGTAGGCAGCTCTCTTTCAGCCGTCAGCCCTGGAGGGTAAGGAGCAGCAGTCTCCACAGCTCCGTGTAGGCAGCTCTCTTTCAGCCGTCAGCTCTGGAGCCTAAGGAGCAGCAGTCTCCACAGCTCCATGTAGGCAGCTCTCTTTCAGCTGTCAGCCCTGGAGGGTAAGGAGCAGCAGTCTCCACAGCTCCATGTAGGCAGCTCTCTTTCAGCCTTCAGCCCTGGAGGGTAAGGAGCAGCAGTCTCCACAGCTCCATGTAGGCAGTTCTCTTTCAGCCGTCAGCCCTGGAGGGTAAGGAGCAGCAGTCTCCACAGCTCCATGTAGGCAGCTCTCTTTCAGCCGTCAGCCCTGGAGGGTAAGGAGCAGCAGTCTCCACAGCTCCGTGTAGGCAGCTCTCTTTCAGCCGTCAGCCGGACAATCAGCAGTGCAGCAATAGGTGATCACCCTCGGCAGCCCTGCGCTCCTCATATCTCCCTGATCAGGATCAGCTCGTCCATGGCCTCAGCTCACAGCACAGGAAGGACTCACAGTGGCTACACTCTGACCACGGCATGCAGCTGGGAGCACCTCCCAGACTCCATAAGTGGCTCCATCTCCAGCAAGGTAGGTGTTGTGTTTGCCACGAGTCAGCCAGTCAGAATTTATACCTCCAGCGCATCGCTCAGGTATCCTGGAACTCTGCTCCCCTGCTATGCCGCTCAGACACCCGCGTGCAGTTGAAGTCAGCGCTCTACTTTTCCGGGCAGTACCGCCTCTGTCAGCCCCTCTGGCTCCAGTTATAGCAATTGCTTAGAGGCTCCCTTGTAGTGGTCAGGACATTAGGCATCCACCCGACAGCAGTGGCACCCGGAATTCGTGCCAATTTTCAGCCGGACTCCGGAGAGGATAAATTCTGCTCCTCTATGGGAAATACATGTAGGTGTCTGATCCCGCAGCAATCAGCTACACCACTCCAGCAATTTTGTTCACTTTTAAGGTTACTGAAAGTGAGATGGGTGTAGATTTTTATAAAGATGAAGAGGAGCCATCTTGGATGCCCAGCCTCCGGAAGTCCTCTAACTATGTCCCTGTACAGGTTGGGAAATGTTCATGTGGAAGCTTTGCAAAGTCTTATTTTACAGTCAATTGTTAAGGAAAGCAGTCTTCCTGGTCCCCTTCTGGGATGATAATCCACTCCTAGCCGCAGAAGCAGGTGCAGGATTCTCAAGAAAGACACAACGTAAGGCCTTAAGGGGTCAATTTAATTTACTAAAGTGAGTTTTTAGAAGTGAGCTTTAAAAGTGATGTTGACCATAGCAACCAATCAGATTCTAGCTATTATCTTCTAGAAAGTGCTAGGTAAATGATGTTATGTAGAATCTGGTTGCTATGGGCAACACCACTTCTAAAATGCACTTGTAAAAGCTCTCACTTTAGTACATTAAATTTACCCCTTAATATTCAATCTGTGCTGGTTAAGTGGCAGTTTGGAGGCCACTAACTATGTTTTATTTAATGTCCCTGTACAGGTTGGGAAATGCTTTTTCATGTGGAAAGCACAACTACAAGTCTTCCTGGTCCCCTTCTGGGATGAGAAAATCCACTCCCAGCAGCAGCAGCAGGCATAGTGCTCAATGATTCTTCTGGGGCAAGGACTGATGTGAATGAGTAAAATATTTTTTTGTAAATGCCTCCTCCCCTCCCCTTCTTCCTCATAAATTTACTTTAGAATCAAAAAATTAAATTAAATTTACTACCATTCAACCCTTCCTGTCCCTGCCTTCAACTACATACATACTCCAACTCCCTCAGGCCTCTCTTGAATAATAAAAACATTTGTTTCCTGATGTGCCATGTTGGAAGTTGAACTGCCACGTGTTTGTGCCGCCCACTGCTGCTGCTTAGCTTAGTCAGCCAGTTAAGAGACAAGAGCGATCCTCCCTCTGGTGCTTTAACTAATATCCCAGACCATATACAAAGTTAAATCAGATTACGTTCCTCAAAAATAAGTCACATGAGTTCATTCATCCCAATAGATTTTTAACATGATAATTCATCTTCTTCAATAAAAAGTATATACAGTGGGCCTGATTCAGAGCCGGACGCAATTAGCGCTCGTTTGTCCTGAAAATAGGGGTGGCTATTCAAATGAACCGTTCGCTGTTTGCGGTCTGTTCACGCCTCTAGGTCTGAACGAGCGAACAAAACTTGCGGTCGTTTTTTGGGAAACTACGCCCCCTGGCCGCTCGCATCCTACGTCATGTCCGCTATTTATTAGATTAATCGAGTACATCGACCAGGGTATGAACTGCTCGCTATTCTTGTGGTCGGTTTTTGCTACCACAATGTTGCGAGCAGTTCTGGCTATAAAATAACCCAGTGACGTGGTTAATGACGCTGCTGTTTTAATTATGCACACCCATAAAATGCCCGTTTTGACCTTTAAGCACGCCTGCGTTCTGATTTCCACTCCCCGTTTTCAAGCACCTTCCCCTGTTACCACCCACATACGCCTCATTCTGTCACTCAAATTAGCCAGCATTCGCTATTTTGCGAGCACATGAATTTCGACCGCACTGACTGGTTCGCGCATGTGTATAACGATCCGTACGCAGTTGGCCAAAAATCGCTCGGAGCGAACGAGCTGCCGCTTACGAGTGGCTCTGAATCAGGCCCAGTATCTCTCATGAAACCAATGGATCCGGCAGGGCTTTTAGAACTATAAGTAACATCCAGGTTACAAGTTCTAAATTAGCAAGATGGAATACGGAATCATACTGGAGTCCCGGGATCACCTCCTAGATTCACAATCTGCCAGGTACCTTTTCTTTTCCAAAAAGTCACTTCACCACACCAAAGCCTTTCTACCCGTGCTCGGGTCTTTTTCAAGGCTAAATAGGCCACAATTGTTTAGTTTGCTTTAATACTATGTGGCTCCTGCTGTTAAATGTATTCACCCAGGTCAGTCTGTTGGTTTTTTTTGGTTTTAATAGTAGATTTAAGAAGATCTCGTCTGGGTATAGACAACGCTTTGTCTTTTCTTTATGTAAAGTAACCGAATTGTAACCACGTTGTTGGAATTTAATTAGAGGCTCATCACATAAGGTAACAGTTTCTATTCTGTCTGTAGCGATACGGCAGATTCTCAAACATTGAGAATAAGGTGAACTGTGTTTTAAGTTCTTTGGATGACAGCTTCTACTACGCAGTAAGTTATTTCTATCTGTCGGTTTTTGTAAAGTGTAGTATATACTTTACCTTGTTCAATCTCAATGGACACATCCAAATGTAACAGCAGTAGCCACATAGTATCAAAGCAAACTAAACATTTGTGGCCACTTATTTCTAGTGACACCTCACTAAAGGGTTTACACAATTATCCATAGTTATCAGAGGGGGAGCAATGTAAGAGACCTTCTGGTCAAGACGGAAGTTACCAACAGAAATAATCCAACTACCAGATTTTTACACAAAATAAGGGGCTGCTTTAAATGCATCTAAATGACATTATCAGTGGGGATTTACTGTCTCATCCCCACTCAGGCAAGATCATCAACATTTTACATCACGTTACATGCACAAGCAAATTCCTGGTATATCTCATCAATTGTCCTTGCAGTAAATGTTACGTTGGAAAAACAGAGAGAATGTTTAAGGAGCGGATGGGACTCCATAGAGGTACCATACGATCAGTTTTGGCTAAAGGCAGTTCTGATCAACCAGTTACCAAACATTTCGTGGCGGTGAATCACAGTTTGGCATCATTACGTTACAGGATTAGTGATTATGTCACTCCGTGGGGGGGATCGTGCCAAGCTACTTTTACAAAAAGAATCCCAGTGTATTTTCAAACTGGAAACAATGTTTCTGAAGGGGTTAAATGCACAGCTTGGTGTAACTTGTTTTCTGTAACAAACTATTTTTCTTATGAAGGTCAGAACCTTTGTTGAAATATATTCACTCACATATGAATCTGTTATTAAGGGTTTTCCTGGCTGCCTGATTCTTCTGAAATTAGTTATATTTTTTTATATATTCTTTATTTGTTTTTTCTATTCACAGGTTGATTAATCACTTGCCTGGCATGGTCGTATCTGGTACAACCAGTCAGGAAAGCTCTGTGGGCGGCTGCTGGAAAATAATTTTCTAGCAGCCGCCAATCACAGAGGGACCTCCTAGTCCCTCTGCACACTGTCCCTCCCCGTGGGCCGGCTGTGATCGGACAACCCAACGAAGGCGCACCCACCCCCCACAGCAGCCCGGCGGCTATATACATACATAGTGTGTGTGGATCCCCAACCGATGTCAAACAATCGATTGTTTCTATCGATGGTTGAATCTATAGGCCATCGATGGTACAGCAGTCAATGACCAGAACTACAGTATACCATAAAAATTTAAATTTTTATGCTATATGGTGTTTAAAAAAAAAATGCATTGAAATACTTTTAAAAAGATGCTCTTGACCTAATTCAATCATAAAAAAAAAAAACAATTTCGGAGCGGTTTTTGGAAAAAAAAATTGTCAGTTAAGTGGTTAATGCTGTAAGCATGTGGTGGTAATGGGTTAAAAGCGTACCTGTTAGCTTAATGACGTCATCTCCAGCCATGCCTGCGACGGGCTGGTGGGCGTGCTGTCAATCGTGGCGTAGAGCTTATAAGGTAAACTATGTATTTATTGTCTTTTATATCCTGACGAAAGAACTGATTAAAGTTCTGAAACGTTGACACATTATTGTGGGTCAGTATCTTCACTTTCACAAGACGCCCAGAGTGCCGCCTGCTTGCACAGATATATATATATATATATATATATATTTATATACACACATATACATACACACACATATATAAATATATATAATTGTGTAATTTTTTTATAGAAAATACAATGGCCCTCATTCAGAGCCGCTCGCTAGCGGCAGTACGCTCGTTCCGAGCGATGTTCACACATCTGCGCATGCATACGGTTTTTAGTACGCATGCGCGAACCAGTCAGTGCGGCCGAAAATCGTTTGTACGCTATATAGCGAGTGCCTGCTATTTTGAGTGACAGAAGGAGACGTATGTGGGTGGTAACAGGGGAAGGTGCTTGAAAACGGGGGAGTGGAATTCGAACGCAGGCGTGCTTAAAGGTCAAAACGGGCGTTTTAAGGGAGTGCATAATTAATACAGCAACGTCATTGACCACGTCACTTGGGGCCTGATTCAGAGCCGTTCGCTATTTGCGGTCGTTCGTTCAAAAACAAGGGGTGGCTATTCAAATGATCCGTTCGCAAATTGCAGTCTGTTCACACCTCTAAGTCTGAACGAGCGAGCAAAACATTCGCTCGTTTATTTGATAAAAACGCCCCCTGGCCGCTCGCACCATACGTCATGTCCGCTATTTATTAGATTAATCGAGTACATCGTACAGCGTATGAACTGCTCGCTATTCTTGTGGTTGGTTTTTTCAACCGCTATTTTGCGAGCAGTTCTGAGTTAAAAAAAAACAAGTGACGTGGTCAATGACGCTGCTGTATTAATTATGCACACCCTTAAAACGCCCGTTTTGACCTTTAAGCACGCCTGCGTTCGAATTCCACTCCCCCGTTTTCAAGCACCTTCCCCTGTTACCACCCACATACGTCTCCTTCTGTCACTCAAAATAGCAGGCACTCGCTATATAGCGTACAAACGATTTTCGGCCGCACTGACTGGTTCGCGCATGCGTACTAAAACTGTACACATGCACAGATGTGCGAACATCGCTCGGAACGAGCGTACTGCCGCTAGCGAGCGGCTCTGAATGAGGGCCTTGGTTTTTTTTAACTCAGAACTGCTCGCAAAATAGCGGTTGAAAAAACCAACCACAAGAATAGCGAGCAGTTCATACGCTGTACGATGTACCTGATTAATCTAATAAAAAGCGGACATGACGTATGGTGCGAGCGGCCATGGGGCGTTTTTATCAAATAAACGAGCGAATGTTTTGCTCGCTCATTCAGACTTAGAGGTGTGAACAGACTGCAATTTGCGAACGGATCATTTGAATAGCCACCCCTTGTTTTTGAACGAACGACCGCAAATAGCGAACGGCTCTGAATCAGGCCCTATGCCCGATCACTATGTCCAGCAGTGATCGGGAGGACAGGGGTGGAGTTGTAGCCGGAAGGAGGGGCTGGGGACAGCACTGCGTAGCAGCTTGGCTGGGGGAGGATAGGGCAGGGGCAGAGTTGTAGCCAGAAGGAGGGGCTGGGGACGGCACTGGGTAGCAGCCTGGCTGGGGGAGGAGAGGACAGGGGCAGAGTTGCAGCCGGAAGCAGGGGCTGGGGACAGAGCACTGGGTAGCAGCCTGGCTGGGGGAGGAGAGGGCAGGGGTGGAGTTGTAGCCGGAAGCAGGGGCTGGGGACAGAGCACTGGATAGCTGCCTGGCTGGGGAAGGAGAGGGCAGGGACGGAGTTATAGCCAGAAGGAGGGGCTGGGGACAGAGAACTGGGTAGCAGCCTGGCTGGGGGAGGAGAGGGCAGGGGCGGAGTTGTAACCAGAAGGAGGGGCTGGGGACAGCACTGGGTAGCAACCTGGCTGGGGGAGGAGAGGGCCGGGGTGGAGTTGTAGCCAGAAGGAGGGGCCGGGGATAGCACTGGGTAGCAGCCTGGCTGGGGGAGGAGTGGACAGGGGCAGAGTTGTAACCAGAAGGAGGGGCTGGGGACAGCACTGGGTAGCTGCCTGGCTGGGGGAGGAGAGGGCAGGGGCGGAGTTGTAGCCGGAAGGAGGGGCTGGGGACAGCACTGGGTAGCAGCCTGGCTGGGGGAGGAGAGGGAAGGGGCGGAGTAGTAGCCAGAAGGAGGGGCTGGGGACAGCACTGGGTAGCAGCCTGGCTGGGGAAATAGAGGACAGGGGCGAAGTTGTAGCCAGAAGGAGGGGCTGGGGACAGCACTGGGTAGCAGCCTGGCTGGGGTAGGAGAGGGCAGGGGCAGAGTTGTAGCTAGAAGGAGGGGCTTGGGACAGCTCCGGGTAGCAGCCTGACTGGGGGAAGAGAGGGCAGGGGTGGAGATGTAGCCAGAAGGAGGGGCTGGTGACAGCACTGGGTAGCAGCCTGGCTGGGGAAGAAGAGGACAGGGGTGGAGTTGTAGCCGGAAGGATTCACTGGGGACAGCACTGGGTAGCAGCCTGGCTGGGGGAGGATTGGGCAGGGGCGGAGTAGTAGCCGGAAGGAGGGGCTGGGGACAGCACTGGGAAGCAGCCTGGCGGGGGGAGGAGAGGACAGGGGTGGAGTTGTAGCCAGAAGGAGGGGCTGGGGACAGCACTGGGTAGCAGCCTGGCTGGGGGAGGAGAGGACAGGGGTGGAGTTGTAGCTGGAAGGAGGGACTGGGGACAGCACTGGGTAGCAGCCTGGCTGGGAGAGGAGAGGGCAGGGGTGGAGTTGTAGCTGGAAGGAGGGGCTGGGGACAGCACTGGGTAGCAGCCTGGCTGGGGGAGGAGAGAGCAGGGGCGGAGTTGTAGCCAGAAGGAGGGGCTGGGGACAGCACTGGGTAGCAGCCTGGCTGGGGGAGGAGAGGACAGGGGCAGAGTTGTAGCCGGAAGCAGGGGCTGGGGACAGCACTGGGTAGCAGCCTGGCTGGGGTAGGAGAGGGCAGGGGCAGAGTTGTAGCTAGAAGGAGGGGCTTGGGACAGCGCCGGGTAGCAGCCTGACTGGGGGAAGAGAGGGCAGGGGTGGAGATGTAGCCAGAAGGAGGGGCTGGTGACAGCACTGGGTAGCAGCCTGGCTGGGGAAGAAGAGGACAGGGGTGGAGTTGTAGCCGGAAGGATTCACTGGGCACAGCACTGGGTAGCAGCCTGGCTGGGAGAGGAGAGGGCAGGGGTGGAGTTGTAGCCGGAAGGAGGGGCTGGGGACAGCACTGGGTAGCAGCCTGGCTGGGGGAGGAGAGGGCAGGGGCGGAGTTGTAGCCAGAAGGAGGGGCTGGGGACAGCACTGGGTAGCAGCCTGGCTGGGGAAGAAGAGGACAGGGGCAGAGTTGTAGCCGGAAGGAGGGGCTGGGGACAGCACTGGGTAGCAGCCTGGCTGGGGGAGGAGAGGGCAGGGGCAGAGTTGTAGCTAGAAGGAGGGGCTGGGGACAGCTCTGGGTAGCAGCCTGGCTGGGAGGAGAGGGCAGGGGCAGAGTTGTAGCCAGAAGGAGGGGCTGGCGACAGCACTGGGTAGCAGCCTGGCTGGGGGAGGAGAGGGCAGGGGCAGAGTTGTAACTGGAAGGAGGGGCTGGGGACAGCACTGGGTAGCATCCTGGCTGGGGGAGGAGAGGGCAAGGGCGGAGTTGTAGCTAGAAGGAGGGGCTGGGGACAGCTCTGGGTAGCAGCCTGGCTGGGGGAGGAGAGGGCGGGGGCAGAGTTGTTGCCGGAAGTAGGGGCTGGGGACAGCACTGGGTAGCATCCTGGCTGGGGGAGGAGAGGTCAGGGGTGGAGTTGTAGCAGGAAGGAGGGGCTGGGGACAGAGCACTGGGTAGCAGCCTGGCTGGAGTAGGAGAGGGTAGGGGCTCTGCTGGCTGCGCGGTCCGGGGACAGAGCAGTAACCACCGTGGCTGCTGCTTCTGTACTTCCACACCGGGGAAGGGGTAGGATCAGATGCCACCATATCAAGGAAAGCCCAGTCTGGTGTTGTCACATCTGATGCCACCATGCCACCCAAGTGGTTAACACTGCAAGTTAGATCTCAGCTAGGACACACCCCTCCCAAATCTAACAGTAACTGCACAGGTTCCATCTCCCCTTCCCCCGCAGTGTAGCATTGCTTTACCAAGCTGCTGTTACTCCAATCAGCCCCTATGAGTGCAAATGTTGAGAGTTGTGTAATCTCGCCCCCAGCAGCAGCATAAACAGTATTTTACTGTATACACAAAGAAAAAATACAGGTGCACAACTCCAAATTAACTGATTATATGTAAATAAATACATTTTGCAGTAAATACAATAGAGGTTTTTGGCATAATCCTGGCCAAGCTTATGGGCCTGCCCACCATATCCGGGTAACCTCTTGTCGGGCTGGTCCCTAACATACTAAGGCTCAAATCCAGAACGCAGGACACCCCCAAACTAGCCCAGCCAATCCACCCAAAAGCACCGCTCTAATAAGAAAAGTGAAGTGTTAAGAGCAGCCGCTGGCCGCATATAAAGCTGGGGGAGGAGAGGGCAGGGACGGAGTTGTAGCCGGAAGCAGGGGCTGGGGACAGAGCACTGGGTAGCATCCTGGCTGGTAGAGGAGAGGGCAGGGGCAGAGTTGTAGCCGGAAGGAGGGGCTGGGGACAGCACTGGGTAGCAGCCTGGCTGGGGGAGGAGAGGACAGGGGCAGAGTTGTAGCCGGAAGCAGGGGCTGGGGACAGCACTGGGTAGCAGCCTGGCAGGGAGAGGAGAGGACAGGGGTGGAGTTGTAGCCGGAAGGAGGGACTGGGGACAGCACTGGGTAGCAGCCTGGCTGGGAGAGGAGAGGACAGGGGTGGAGTTGTAGCCGGAAGGAGGGACTGGGGACAGCACTGGGTAGCAGCCTGGCTAGGAGAGAAGAGGGCAGGGGCGGAGTTGTAGCCAGAAAGAGGGGCTGGGATCAGCACTGGGTAGCAGCCTGGCTGGGAGAGGAGAGGGCAGGGGCGGAGTTGTAGCCAGAAGGAGGGGCTGGTGACAGCACTGGGTAGCAGCCTGGCTGGGGAAGAAGAGGACAGGGGTGGAGTTGTAGCCGGAAGGATTCACTGGGGACAGCACTGGGTAGCAGCCTGGCTGGGAGAGGAGAGGGCAGGGGTGGATTTGTAGCTGGAAGGAGGGGCTGGGGACAGCACTGGGTAGCAGCCTGGCTGGGGGAGGAGAGGGCAGGGGCGGAGTTGTAGCCAGAAGGAGGGGCTGGGGACAGCACTGGGTAGCAGCCTGGCTGGGGAAGAAGAGGACCGGGGCAGAGTTGTAGCCGGAAGGAGGGGCTGGGGACAGCACTGGGTAGCAGCCTGGCTGGGGGAGGAGAGGGCAGGGGCAGAGTTGTAGCTAGAAGGAGGGGCTGGGGACAGCTCTGGGTAGCAGCCTGGCTGGGAGGAGAGGGCAGGGGCAGAGTTGTAGCCAGAAGGAGGGGCTGGCGACAGCACTGGGTAGCAGCCTGGCTGGGGGAGGAGAGGGCAGGGGCAGAGTTGTAACTGGAAGGAGGGGCTGGGGACAGCACTGGGTAGCAGCCTGGCTGGGGGAGGAGAGGGCAGGGGCAGAGTTGTACCTAGAAGGAGGGGCTGGGGACAGCTCTGGGTAGCAGCCTGGCTGGGGAGGAGAGGGCAGAGGCAGAGTTCTAGCCAGAAGGAGGGGCTGGGGACAGCACTGGGTAGCATCCTGGCTAGGGGAGGAGAGGGCAGGGGCGGAGTTGTAGCTAGAAGGAGGGGCTGGGGACAGCTCTGGGTAGCAGCCTGGCTGGGGGAGGAGAGGGCGGGGGCAGAGTTGTTGCCGGAAGTAGGGGCTGGGGACAGCACTGGGTAGCATCCTGGCTGGGGGAGGAGAGGTCAGGGGTGGAGTTGTAGCAGGAAGGAGGGGCTGGGGACAGAGCACTGGGTAGCAGCCTGGCTGGAGTAGGAGAGGGTAGGGGCTCTGCTGGCTGCGCGGTCCGGGGACAGAGCAGTAACCACCGTGGCTGCTGCTTCTGTACTTCCACACCGGGGAAGGGGTAGGATCAGATGCCACCATATCAAGGAAAGCCCAGTCTGGTGTTGTCACATCTGATGCCACCATGCCACCCAAGTGGTTAACACTGCAAGTTAGATCTCAGCTAGGACACACCCCTCCCAAATCTAACAGTAACTGCACAGGTTCCATCTCCCCTTCCCCCGCAGTGTAGCATTGCTTTACCAAGCTGCTGTTACTCCAATCAGCCCCTATGAGTGCAAATGTTGAGAGTTGTGTAATCTCGCCCCCAGTAGCAGCATAAACAGTATTTTACTGTATACACAAAGAAAAAATACAGGTGCACAACTCCAAATTAACTGATTATATGTAAATAAATACATTTTGCAGTAAATACAATAGAGGTTTTTGGCATAATCCTGGCCAAGCTTATGGGCCTGCCCACCATATCCGGGTAACCTCTTGTCGGGCTGGTCCCTAACATACTAAGGCTCAAATCCAGAACGCAGGACACCCCCAAACTAGCCCAGCCAATCCACCCAAAAGCACCGCTCTAATAAGAAAAGTGAAGTGTTAAGAGCAGCCACTGGCCGCATATAAAGCTGGGGGAGGAGAGGGCAGGGACGGAGTTGTAGCCGGAAGCAGGGGCTGGGGACAGAGCACTGGGTAGCATCCTGGCTGGTAGAGGAGAGGGCAGGGGCAGAGTTGTAGCTGGAAGGAGGGGCTGGGGACAGCACTGGGTAGCAGCCTGGCTGGGGGAGGAGAGGACAGGGGCAGAGTTGTAGCCGGAAGCAGGGGCTGGGGACAGCACTGGGTAGCAGCCTGGCTGGGAGAGGAGAGGTCAGGGGTGGAGTTGTAGCCGGAAGGAGGGACTGGGGACAGCACTGGGTAGCAGCCTGGCTGGGAGAGGAGAGGACAGGGGTGGAGTTGTAGCCGGAAGGAGGGACTGGGGACAGCACTGGGTAGCAGCCTGGCTAGGAGAGAAGAGGGCAGGGGCGGAGTTGTAGCCAGAAGGAGGGGCTGGGATCAGCACTGGGTAGCAGCCTGGCTGGGAGAGGAGAGGGCAGGGGCGGAGTTGTAGCCAGAAGGAGGGGCTGGGATCAGCACTGGGTAGCAGCCTGGCTGGGAGAGGAGAGGGCAGGGGCGGAGTTGCAGCCAAGGAGGGGCTGGGGACAGCACTGTGTAGCAGCCTGGCTGGGGTAGGAGAGGGCAGGGGTGGAGTTGTTGTCAGAAGTAGGGGCTGGGGACAGAGCACTTGGTAGCAGCCTGGCTGGGGGAGGAGAGGACAGGGGTGGAGTTGTAGCCGTAAGCAGGGGCTGGGGACAGAGCACTGGGTAGCAGCCTGGCTGGGGAAGGAGAGGGCAGGGGCAGAGTTATAGCCAGAAGGAGGGGCTGGGGACAGAGCACTGGGTAACAGCCTGGCTGGGGGAGGAGAGGGCAGGGGCGGAGTTGTAACCAGAAGGAGGGGCTGGGGACAGCCTGGCTGGGGGAGGAGAGGGCAGGGGCAGAGTTGTAGCCAGAAGGAGGGGCCGGGGATAGCACTGGATAGCAGCCTGGCTGGGGGAGGAGAGGACAGGGGCGGAGTTGTAACCAGTAGGAGGGGCTGGGGACAGCACTGGGTAGCAGCCTGGCTGGGGTAGGAGAGGGCAGGGGCGGAGTTGTAACCTGAAGGAAGGGCTGGGGACAGCAATAGGTAGCGGCCTGGCTGGAGTAGGAGAGGGCAGGGGCGGAGTTGTAACCTGAAGGAAGGGCTGGGGACAGCACTGGGTAGTAGCCTGGCTGGGGTAGGAGAGGGCAGGGGCTCTGCTGGCTGCGCGGTCCGGGGACAGAGCAGTAACCACCGTGGCTGCTGCTTCTGTACTTCTCATGTCACAGACAGCCACACCGGGGAAGGGGTAGGATCGGATGCCACCATATCAAGGAAAGCCCAGTCTGGTGTTGTCACATCTGATGCCACCATGCCACGCAAGTGGTTAACACTGCAAGTTAGATCTCAGCTAGGACACACCCCTCCCAAATCTAACAGTAACTGCACAGGTTCCATCTCCCCTTCCCCCGCAGTGTAGCATTGCTTTACCAAGCTGCTGTTACTCCAATCAGCCCCTATGAGTGCAAATGTTGAGAGTTGTGTAATCTCGCCCCCAGTAGCAGCATAAACAGTATTTTACTGTAGCAAGTTCAGTGGTAATAATTGTCTTAGCAATAACTATAACGTGTGTCCATTTAGACCATGCAGTTAGTCATTTCAACACTTAGGAAGCATAAACTCCACAATGGGATGCACTTACATAATTCCCAAACCTCGTATATAGGGACTCTCTGGTGTCCGTTCCTGTATGGAGCACTAACTTGTCTCTCTTTGGGGGCCCTGGGGAGGTGGTGCAGTTCCTTATACCCTTTTCACACCAAAATACCAAAATCCTGGGTGCAACATGGTTTCAACCTTCGTCACAGCCGCCCAGACCCTTTTCACACTGCGCCGTGAATCCGGGTTATTCCCGGGTAATCCCCATTTACCCGGCACCCGTGTTTGCTCTACAAAATTGTGCGTCCTTAGATGAGACACAAAGATGAGGTCACTGCTAATGGCAATAATCATGGCCTGTCCCTCCAATTGGCTCCTTTCAGCGTCATCCGGGTCGCACCTTTCAGACCGCAGTGTATCTGGATGGTCCCAGGATACACAACCTTTCACACTAAGCCAGGACCTGAGTTGCCCTGTCAATGTCCAAATCAGAACTTGGTATGAAAGGGATATAAGTCTGCTTCTCTTCAGTTGTCATTTCCCCAGGAGGGTACAGCCAGACGCACAACTCGTGCATCATCCATCGCAGCAGGTGCCAGCAGTTTATTTCATTAAGACTGGCAGCTGGGTGAGTATGGAGTGCTGGGTCAGTGACCATGCCATGCCCAGGGCATTATATCCTGAACAACTTAACCGCCCGCACTGCGCTCTGATTACACTGTGACTCCAGAAGACCACCGGCCCGTGATAGGTAAAATGGTTCCCTTGGTAAAGCAAGTTTGTTTAAACCTACAGGTATTGCACCAAGATGACCCCACAACACAGGATGGTCCAGCAACGCATGGTGAGTATTATTGCCCTCTGGAGAGACTCCCCATAAGCCTGATGTTCATGGGCACTAGAGACAGACATCATCTGATGGGTGTGAACACCAGCCTAGACAAAATATGGAGGTCTGAGGTAGAAAAGTTTCCTGGCTGTTGGGTTTTCCCTGTTCCGGATTTGAGAGGTGAACGTAACTAATCCAGGTTCTTTCCTTAGGATTGTAGCCTATTCTCTTCTGGGACTGACCCCACAGTGCAGCTTCCTGAAAGTGAGAGTGGGCAACGAAAGGGAAGTGATCAGGTTCTTCTGGCCCCCTCCTCTCCCTCCACTCTGAAGTCTTCACAGAGGACCAAAACTCCTTCCTATCACATGGCCGCTTCCTAATTAATCACCTGTACATTGCAGTCAGGGTGAATCAACAGGACAGGACTTTTAAGGTCTGTCCAGAATAAGGGGACTATCATCAGCTGTAGATGTGTTGAAAGTAACATTAGTATCTGCATTATTTCCACCAGAAACAGCGCTTTATAGGCATTTATACCCAGCTGTGGGACACAACATACTGTAAGAAATATGGAGGTTACGTTTCCTAAATCTGGATAGGATTAAAAATAGTTGCACAATAACCTACTGGTGTGTGAGTGAGCAACTACCGCAAATTCTCCACTGAGAGACAGGGATTCTGAATATAGGGCCTGATTCAGAGCCGCTCGTAAGCGGCCGCTCGTTCGCTCCGAGCGATGTTTGCCCAACTGCGCATGCGTACAGATCATTATACGCATGCGCGAACCAGTCAGTGCGGTCAAAATTCATGTGCTCGCAAAATAGCGAATGCCTGATAATTTGAGTGACAGAATGAGGCGTATGTGGGTGGTAACAGGGGAAGGTGCTTGAAAACGGGGAGTGGAGATCCAAACGCAGGCGTGCTTAAAGGTCAAAACGGGCGTTTTATGGGTGTGCATAATTAATACAGCAGCGTCATTGACCACGTCACTGGGTTATTTTATAGCCAGAACTGCTCGCAAGATTGTGGTAGCAAAAAACAACCCCAAGAATAGCGAGCAATTCATACGCTGGTCGATGTACTCGATTAATCTAATAAATAGCGGACATGACGTAGGATGCGAGCGGCCATTGGGCGTATTTTTTAAAAAAACGACCGCAAGTTTTGTTCGCTCGTTCAGACCTAGAGGCGTGAACAGGCCGCAAAGAGCGAACGGTTCATTTGAATAGCCACCCCTATTTTCTGGACGAGCAAGCGCTAATTGCGTCCGGCTCTGAATCAGGCCCATAGTACTCATTCCTAGTACACACTCCTAGTACTCATTCCTAGTACACACTCCTAGTACTCATTCCTAGTACACACTCCTAGTACTCATTCCTAGTACACACTCCTAGTACACACTCCTAGTACTCATTCCTAGCACACACTCCTACTACTCATTCCTAGTGCACACTACCTAGTACACACTCCTAGTACTCATTCCTAGTGCACACTCGTAGTACTCATTTCTAGTACTCATTCCTAGTACACACTCCTAGTACTCATTCTTAGTGCACACACCTAGTACTCATTCCTAGTACACACTCCTAGTACTCATTCCTAGTACACACTACTAGTACTCATTCATAGTACTCATTACTAGTAGTCATTCCTAGTACTAATTCCTAGTACACAATCCTAGTACAAACTCCTAGTACTCATTCCTAATACTCATCCCTAGTACACACTCCAGGTACTCATTACTAGTACTCATTCCTAGTACTCATTCTCAAACTCATTCCTAGTACTCATTCCAAGTACTCATTCCTAGTGCACACTCCTAGTACACACTCCAAGTACACACTACTCATACTCATTAGTAATACTCATTCGTAGTACACATTCCTAGTACACACTCCTAGTATGTATTCCTATTACACACTCCTAGAACTCATTCTTAATACTCATTCCTAATACACATTCCTAGTACACACTACCTAGTACACACTCCCAGTACTCCTTTCTAGTTCTCATTCCTAGTACTCATTCCTAGTACACTCTACTAGTACTCATTCCTAGTACACACTCCTAGTACTCATTAATAGTACACACTCCTAGTACTAATTCCTAGTACACACTCCTAGTACTCATTCTTAGTGCACACACCTAGTACTCATTCCTAGTACATACTCCTAGTACACACTCCTTGTACTCATTCCTAGTACACACTCCTAGTACTCAATCATAGTACTCATTACTAGTAGTCATTCCTAGTACATACTCCTAGTACTCATTCCTAGAACTAATTCCTAGTACACAATCCTAGTACTCATTCCTAGTACACACTCCTAGTACACACTCCTTGTACTCATTCCTAATACTCAACCCTAGTACACACTCCTAGTACTCATTCCTAGTACACACTTCAAGTGCACATTTCTAGTACACATTCCTAGTACACACTCATAGTACACACTCCTAGTACTAATTCCTAAAACTCATTCCTAGTACACACTCCTAGTACTCATTCTCAAAATGCATTCCAAGTACTCATTTATAGTACACACTCCTAGTACACACTACTCATGCTCATTCTTAATACTCATTCGTAGTACAGATTCCTAGTACACACTCCTAGTATGTATTCCTATTACACACTCCTAGAACTCATTCTTAATACTCATTCCTAATACACATTCCTAGTACACACTCCTAGTACATATTACTATTGCACACTCTTAGTACTCATTCCTAGTACTCATTCCTTGTACACACTTTTAGTACTCATTCCTAGTACACATTCCTAGCACACATTCCTAGTATACACTCCTAGTATACACTCCTAGTACTAATTCCTAGTACACACTCGTAGTACTCATTCCTAGTACTAATTCCTAATACACACCCCTAGTACTCATTAATAGTACACACTTATAGAACTCATTCGTAGTACACACTCCTAGTACTCATTCCTAAAACTCAGTCCTAGTACTCATTCCTAAAACTCAGTCCTAGTACTCATTCCTAGCACCCACTCCTAGTACACACTACTAGTACTCATTCCTAGTACTCATTCTTAATACTCATTCTTAGTACACATTCCTAGTACACACTCCTAGTACTCATTCCTAGTAATCCTTCTGAGCACTCATTCCTAGTAAACACTACTAGTACTCATTTCTAGTATTCATTCTTAGCACTTAGGGTCTCATTCAGACCCGGTCGCAAGCACCGATGCGCTTGCAACCGGGTCGATGGTCCCCACAGAGCATGCGCACAATGGAGCCAGGCACTCCATCGCTGGGGGTCTCATAGCAGACGGGCGAGCTGTCGATGGTGAGTGATGCTTGCCATTTGGGGGCAGCCCCACTGACATTATTGATGATGTCAGTGGGGAACTTCCTGCTCAAACAGAGCAGGAAGTTCCCTGGTGCTTACGAGTGCCCAGACCCAACCTTAGGGTCTGGTCGTAAGCCCCGATGGTCACGATGGTGATGACCATCGCGACCCTCACCCTGATCACAAGGTAAGATGTGGGATGATAACCCACAGCTTAGCTTGCAACCTGGAGGCAGCACTTCAAAACAAGAAGTGCCCGCCATCATTCAGAGTGAGCGATCGCTTCTTGCAATCGACTCTGAATGAGGGCCTTATTCCTAATAGTCATTCTTAGTGCTCCTTCCTATTACTGATTCCTAGCACTCATTCTTAATACTCATTCCTAGTACTCATCCTTTGTAGACACTACTAGTAGTCATTCCTAATGGTCATTGTTAGTACTCCTTCCTAGTACTGATTCCTAGTACTCCTTCCTAGTACTGATTCCTAATACCTATTCCTAGTACTGATTCCTAGTACTCCTTCCTAGTACTGATTTCTAGTACTCCTTCCTAGTACTGATTGCTAATACCTATTCCTAGTACTGATTCCTAGTACTCCTTCCTAGTACTGATTCCTAGTACTCCTTCCTAGTACTGATTCCTAATACCTATTCCTAGTACTGATTCCTAGTACTCCTTCCTAGTACTGATTCCTAGTACTCCTTCCTAGTACTGATTCCTAATACCTATTCCTAGTACTTCCTAGTACTCCTTCCTAGTACTGATTCCTAATACCTATTCCTAGTACTTCCTAGTACTCCTTCCTAGTACTGATTCCTAGTACTCCTTCCTAGTACTGATTCCTAGTAGTCCTTCCTAGTACTGATTCCTAATACCTATTCCTAGTACTGATTCCTAGTACTCCTTCCTAGTACTGATTCCTAGTACTCCTTCCTAGTACTGATTCCTAATACCTATTCCTAGTACTGATTCCTAGTACTCCTTCCAAGTACTGATTCCTAGTACTCCTTCCTAGTACTGATTCCTAATACCTGTTCCTAGTATGTGTTGGTATATTTACTAAAGTGAGGGTTTTTAGAAGTGGAGATGTTGCCCATAGCGAGGGGCACCGAGAGGGGGGGGTGGGTACAAATTACCTGGGCCCGGGCTTCCTGGGGGGCCTGGGTCTGATGCCGCCCCCCCTCCCTCACAACAGCCCAGCACACAGCGTGTGCCGAGCTGCAGTGGGAGACTGCTCATGGCTGCTGAGAATCAGGCACATCCTATGCCTGTGCGGGGGAATGATCACATCCTATGCCTGTGCGGGGGAATGATCACATCCTATGCCTGTGCGGGGGAATGATCACATCCTATGCCTGTGCGGGGGAATGATCACATCCTATGCCTGTGCGGGGGAATGATCACATCCGATGCCTGTGCGGGGGAATGATCACATCCTATGCCTGTGCGGGGGAATGATCACATCCTATGCCTGTGGGGGGGGAATGATCACATCCTATGCCTGTGGGGGGGAATGATCACATCCTATGCCTGTGGGGGGGGAATGATCACATTCTATGCCTGTGGGGGGGAATGATCACATCCTATGCCTGTGGGGGGGAATGATCACATCCTATGCCTGTGGGGGGGGAATGATCACATCCTATGCCTGTGCGGGGGAATGATCACATCCTATGCCTGTGGGGGGGAATGATCACATCCTATGCCTGTGCGGGGGAATGATCACATCCTATGCCTGTGGGGGGGGAATGATCACATCCTATGCCTGCGGGGGGGAATGATCACATCCTATGCCTGTGGGGGGGAATGATCACATCCTATGCCTGCGGGGGGGAATGATCACATCCTATGCCTGTGGGGGGAATGATCCAATCCTATGCCTGTGCGGGGGAATGATCACATCCTATGCCTGTGGGGGGGAATGATCACATCCTATGCCTGTGGGGGGAATGATCACATCCTATGCCTGTGCGGGGGAATGATCACATCCTATGCCTGTGCGGGGGAATGATCACATCCTATGCCTGTGGGGGGGAATGATCACATCCTATGCCTGTGGGGGGGGAATGATCACATCCTATGCCTGTGGGGGAATGATCACATCCTATGCCTGTGGGGGGGAATGATCACATCCTATGCCTGTGGGGGGAATGATCACATCCTATGCCTGTGGGGGGGAATGATCACATCCTATGCCTGTGGGGGGGAATGATCACATCCTATGCCTGTTGGGGGGAATGATCACATCCTATGCCTGTGGGGGGAATGATCACATCCTATGCCTGTGGGGGGAATGATCACATCCTATGCCTGTGCGGGGAATGATCACATCCTATGCCTGTGCGGGGGAATGATCACATCCTATGCCTGTGGGGGGGGAATGATCACATCCTATGCCTGTGGGGGGGAATGATCACATCCTATGCCTGTGGGGGAATGATCACATCCTATGCCTGTTTGGGGAATGATCACATCCTATGCCTGTTTGGGGAATGATCACATCCTATACCTGTGGGGGGAATGATCACATCCTATGCCTGTGGGGGGGAATGATCACATCCTATGCCTGTGGGGGGGAATGATCACATCCTATGCCTGTGGGGGGGAATGATCACATCCTATGCCTGTGGGGGAATGATCACATCCTATGCCTGTTTGGGGAATGATCACATCCTATGCCTGTTTGGGGAATGATCACATCCTATGCCTGTTTGGGGAATGATCACATCCTATGCCTGTGGGGGGGAATGATCACATCCTATGCCTGTGGGGGGGAATGATCACATCCTATGCCTGTGGGGGGGAATGATCACATCCTATGCCTGTTTGGGGAATGATCACATCCTATGCCTGTTTGGGGAATGATCACATCCTATGCCTGTTTGGGGAATGATCACATCCTATGCCTGTGCGGGGAATGATCACATCCTATGCCTGTGCGGGGAATGATCACATCCTATGCCTGTGCGGGGAATGATCACATCCTATGCCTGTGCGGGGGAATGATCACATCCTATGCCTGTGGGGGGAATGATCACATCCTATGCCTGTGGGGGGGAATGATCACATCCTATGCCTGTTTGGGGAATGATCACATCCTATGCCTGTTTGGGGAATGATCACATCCTATGCCTGTGCGGGGAATGATCACATCCTATGCCTGTGCGGGGAATGATCACATCCTATGCCTGTGCGGGGAATGATCACATCCTATGCCTGTGCGGGGGAATGATCACATCCTATGCCTGTGGGGTGAATGATCACATCCTATGCCTGTGGGGGGGAATGATCACATCCTATGCCTGTGGGGGGGAATGATCACATCCTATGCCTGTGCGGGGGAATTATCACATCCTATGCCTGTGGGGGGAATGATCACATCCTATGCCTGTGCGGGGGAATGATCACATCCTATGCCTGTGCGGGGGAATGATCACATCCTATGCCTGTGCGGGGGAATGATCACATCCTATGCCTGTGGGGGAAAATGATCACATCCTATGCCTGTGGGGGGAATGATCACATCCTATGCCTGTGGGGGGGAATGATCACATCCTATGCCTGTGGGGGGGAATGATCACATCCTATGCCTGTTTGGGGAATGATCACATCCTATGCCTGTGGGGGGAGTGATCACATCCTATGCCTGTGGGGGGGGAATGATCACATCCTATGCCTGTGGGGGGGAATGATCACATCCTATGCCTGTGGGGGGAATGATCACATCCTATGCCTGTGGGGGGAATGATCACATCCTATGCATGTGCTGCCTGTGGGGGGAATGATCACATCCTATGCCTGTGCTGCCTGTGGGGGGAATGATCACATCCTATGCATGTGCTGCCTGTGGGGGGAATGATCACATCCTATGCATGTGCTGCCTGTGGGGGGAATGATCACATCCTATGCATGTGCTGCCTGTGGGGGGAATGATCACATCCTATGCCTGTGGGGGGAATGATCACATCCTATGCCTGTGGGGGGGAATGATCACATCCTGTGCCTGTGGGGGGGAATGATCACATCCTATGCCTGTGGGGGGAATGATCACATCCTATGCCTGTGGGGGGGAATGATCACATCCTATGCCTGTGCTGCCTGTTTGGGGAATGATCACATCCTATGCCTGTGCGGGGAATGATCACATCCTATGCCTGTGCGGGGAATGATCACATCCTATGCCTGTGGGGTGAATGATCACATCCTATGCCTGTGCGGGGGAATGATCACATCCTATGCCTGTGGGGGGAATGATCACATCCTATGCCTGTGGGGGGGAATGATCACATCCTATGCCTGTTTGGGGAATGATCACATCCTATGCCTGTGGGGGAATGATCACATCCTATGCCTGTGCGGGGGAATGATCACATCCTATGCCTGTGGGGGGAATGATCACATCCTATGCCTGTGCGGGGGAATGATCACATCCTATGCCTGTGGGGGGGAATGATCACATCCTATGCCTGTGGGGGGAATGATCACATCCTATGCCTGTGTGGGGGGAATGATCACATCCTATGCCTGTGGGGGGGAATGATCACATCCTATGCCTGTGGGGGGAATGATCACATCCTATGCCTGTGGGGGGAATGATTACATCCTATGCCTGTGTGGGGGGAATGATCACATCCTATGCCTGTGTGGGGGGAATGATCACATCCTATGCCTGTGGGGGGAATGATCACATCCTATGCCTGTGGGGGGAGTGATCACATCCTATGCCTGTGGGGGGGGAATGATCACATCCTATGCCTGTGGGGGGGAATGATCACATCCTATGCCTGTGGGGGGAATGATCACATCCTATGCCTGTGGGGGGAATGATCACATCCTATGCATGTGCTGCCTGTGGGGGGAATGATCACATCCTATGCCTGTGCTGCCTGTGGGGGGAATGATCACATCCTATGCATGTGCTGCCTGTGGGGGGAATGATCACATCCTATGCATGTGCTGCCTGTGGGGGGAATGATCACATCCTATGCATGTGCTGCCTGTGGGGGGAATGATCACATCCTATGCCTGTGGGGGGAATGATCACATCCTATGCCTGTGGGGGGGAATGATCACATCCTGTGCCTGTGGGGGGGAATGATCACATCCTATGCCTGTGGGGGGAATGATCACATCCTATGCCTGTGGGGGGGAATGATCACATCCTATGCCTGTGCTGCCTGTTTGGGGAATGATCACATCCTATGCCTGTGCGGGGAATGATCACATCCTATGCCTGTGCGGGGAATGATCACATCCTATGCCTGTGGGGTGAATGATCACATCCTATGCCTGTGCGGGGGAATGATCACATCCTATGCCTGTGGGGGGAATGATCACATCCTATGCCTGTGGGGGGGAATGATCACATCCTATGCCTGTGCGGGGGAATGATCACATCCTATGCCTGTGGGGGAATGATCACATCCTATGCCTGTGCGGGGGAATGATCACATCCTATGCCTGTGGGGGGAATGATCACATCCTATGCCTGTGCGGGGGAATGATCACATCCTATGCCTGTGGGGGGGAATGATCACATCCTATGCCTGTGGGGGGAATGATCACATCCTATGCCTGTGTGGGGGGAATGATCACATCCTATGCCTGTGGGGGGGAATGATCACATCCTATGCCTGTGGGGGGAATGATCACATCCTATGCCTGTGGGGGGAATGATTACATCCTATGCCTGTGTGGGGGGAATGATCACATCCTATGCCTGTGCTGCCTGTGGGGGGAATGATCACATCCTATGCCTGTGGGGGGAATGATCACATCCTATGCCTTTGGGGGGGAATGATTACACTGATTGTGCCCCCCTGGCTTTGCACCGGGCTGAGGGGGCTCAAAGCGCCCCCCCTCGTCTGCGCACAGCGCCGCTGAAAATCTTTTTCTTTTTTTTTTCCCGAAGGGGGTGTGGCCACGCCTCCCGCGATTAGGCCATGACCCCTGTAACCCGGGCTGGCCGCGGCTCTTGGTGGGCTTGCCCATAGCAACCAATCAGATTCTAGCTATTATCTTCTAGAAGGTGCTACATATATGTTAAGTAGAATCTGGTTGTTATGGGCAACATCTCCACTTCTAAAACACTTTAGTAAATATCCCCCATAGTACAGAAGTGCTTATATTTAGTACTTGTGATACCCCATAGAAAGAACATTTGTACATATATGAATATGACTATGGGGGTCTCTACCCATGTACTCAGAGCCCGTATAAAAGAAACATACGTATCTCCATCTTCGTTATCAATGTGGGGGTCTGACAATGTGGGGGTCTGTATTTAGTGCAGGCAGCCATAGGAGCCAGTGTGGGAGAAAGATCTATAGGGGCTTGTGCTGCAGGAGCTTACTCTGAGAGCAGGAGGCTGGTGCTAGTGACTGGTTATACTGTAGGTGCTGCTGGTTTTATAGCTGACAGGTGACAGCAGAGGGTGAGATCTGTGCTGGGTACTGTGTGCTGGGTACTGTGTGCTGTGTACTGTGTGCTGGCAGTGTCCTGGGTACTGTGTGCTGGCAGTGTGCTGTGTACTGTGTGCTGGCAGTGTGCTGTGTACTGTGTGCTGTCAGTGTCCTGGATACTGTGTGCTGGCAGTGTCCTGGGTACTGTGTACTGTGTGCTGTGTACTGTGTGCTGGCAGTGTCCTGGGTACTGTGTGCTGGCAGTGTGCTGTGTACTGTGTGCTGGCAGTGTGCTGTGTACTGTGTGCTGTCAGTGTCCTGGATACTGTGTGCTGGCAGTGTCTGGGTACTGTGTGCTGTGTACTGTGTACTGTGTGCTGGCAGTGTCCTGGGTACTGTGTACTGTGTGCTGGGTACTGTGTGCTGGCAGTGTCCTGGGTACTGTGTGCTGGCAGTGTCCTGGGTACTGTGTGCTGGCAGTGTGCTGTGTACTGTGTGCTGTGTACTGTGTGCTGGCAGTGTCCTGGGTACTGTGTGCTGGCAGTGTCCTGGGTACTGTGTGCTGGCAGTGTGCTGTGTACTGTGTACTGTGTGCTGTGTACTGTGTGCTGGCAGTGTCCTGGGTACTGTGTACTGTGTGCTGGCAGTGTCCTGGGTACTGTGTGCTGGCAGTGTGCTGTGTACTGTGTGCTGGCAGTGTGCTGTGTACTGTGTGCTGGCAGTGTACTGTGTACTGTGTACTGTGTGCTGTGTGCTGTGTACTGTGTGCTGGCAGTGTCCTGGGTACTGTGTACTGTGTGCTGGCAGTGTCCTGGGTACTGTGTGCTGGCAGTGTGCTGTGTACTGTGTGCTGGCAGTGTCCTGGATACTGTGTGCTGGCAGTGTGCTGTGTACTGTGTGCTGGCAGTGTGCTGGGTACTGTGTGCTGGCAGTGTGCTGGGTACTGTGTGCTGGCAGTGTCCTGGGTACTGTGTGCTGGCAGTATCCTGGGTACTGTGTGCTGGCAGTGTGCTGTGTACTGTGTACTGTGTGCTGTGTACTGTGTGCTGGCAGTGTCCTGGGCACTGTGTGCTGGCAGTGTGCTGTGTGCTGTGTACTGTGTGCTGGCAGTGTACTGTGTACTGTGTGCTGTGTACTGTGTGCTGGCAGTGTCCTGGGTACTCTGTGCTGGCAGTGTCCTGGGTACTGTGTGCTGTGTACTGTGTCCTGGGTACTGTGTACTGTGTGCTGGCAGTGTCCTGGGTACTGTGTGCTGTGCACTGTGAGCTGGGTATTGTGTGCTGGCAGTGTCCTGGGTACTGTGTGCTGGCAGTGTCCTGGGTACTGTGTGCTGGCAGTGTGCTGTGTACTGTGTGCTGTCAGTGTCCTGGGTACTGTGTGCTGGCAGTGTCCTGGGTACTGTGTGCTGTGTACTGTGTACTGTGTGCTGGCAGTGTCCTGGGTACTGTGTACTGTGTGCTGGGTACTGTGTGCTGGCAGTGTCCTGGGTACTGTGTGCTGGCAGTGTGCTGTATACTGTGTGCTGTGTACTGTGTGCTGGCAGTGTCCTGGGTACTGTGTGCTGGCAGTGTCCTGGGTACTGTGTGCTGGCAGTGTGCTGTGTACTGTGTGCTGGCAGTGTGCTGGGTACTGTGTGCTGGCAGTGTGCTGGGTACTGTGTGCTGGCAGTGTGCTGGGTACTGTGTGCTGGCAGTGTCCTGGGTACTGTGTGCTGGCAGTATCCTGGGTACTGTGTGCTGGCAGTGTGCTGTGTACTGTGTACTGTGTGCTGGCAGTGTCCTGGGTACTGTGTGCTGGCAGTGTGCTGTGTACTGTGTGCTGGCAGTGTACTTTGTACTGTGTGCTGTGTACTGTGTGCTGGCAGTGTCCTGGGTACTGTGTGCTGGCAGTGTCCTGGGTACTGTGTGCTGTGTACTGTGTCCTGGGTACTGTGTACTGTGTGCTGGCAGTGTCCTGGGTACTGTGTGCTGTGTACTGTGTGCTGGGTATTGTGTGCTGGCAGTGTCCTGGGTACTGTGTGCTGGCAGAGTCCTGGGTACTGTGTGCTGGCAGTGTGCTGTGTACTGTGTGCTGTCAGTGTCCTGGGTACTGTGTGCTGTGTACTGTGTACTGGCAGTGTCCTGGGTACTGTGTACTGTGTGCTGGGTACTGTGTGCTGGCAGTGTCCTGGGTACTGTGTGCTGGCAGTGTCCTGGGTACTGTGTGCTGGCAGTGTGCTGTGTACTGTGTGCTGTGTACTGTGTGCTGGCAGTGTCCTGGGTACTGTGTGCTGGCAGTGTCCTGGGTACTGTGTGCTGGCAGTGTGCTGTGCACTGTGTACTGTGTGCTGGGTACTGTGTGCTGGCAGTGTCCTGGGTACTGTGTGCTGGCAGTGTCCTGGGTACTGTGTGCTGGCAGTGTGCTGTGTACTGTGTGCTGTGTACTGTGTGCTGGCAGTGTCCTGGGTACTGTGTGCTGGCAGTGTCCTGGGTACTGTGTGCTGGCAGTGTGCTGTGTACTGTGTGCTGGCAGTGTGCTGGGCACTGTGTGCTGGCAGTTTGCTGGGTACTGTGTGCTGGCACTGTGCTGGGTACTGTGTGCTGGCAGTGTCCTGGGTACTGTGTGCTGGCAGTGTCCTGGGTACTGTGTGCTGGCAGTGTGCTGTGTACTGTGTGCTGTGTACTGTGTGCTGGCAGTGTCCTGGGTACTGTGTGCTGGCAGTGTCCTGGGTACTGTGTGCTGGCAGTGTCCTGGGTACTGTGTGCTGTGTACTGTGTCCTGGGTACTGTGTACTGTGTGCTGGCAGTGTCCTGGGTACTGTGTGCTGTGTACTGTGTGCTGGGTATTGTGTGCTGGCAGTGTCCTGGGTACTGTGTGCTGGCAGAGTCCTGGGTACTGTGTGCTGGCAGTGTGCTGTGTACTGTGTGCTGTCAGTGTCCTGGGTACTGTGTGCTGTGTACTGTGTACTGGCAGTGTCCTGGGTACTGTGTACTGTGTGCTGGGTACTGTGTGCTGGCAGTGTCCTGGGTACTGTGTGCTGGCAGTGTCCTGGGTACTGTGTGCTGGCAGTGTGCTGTGTACTGTGTGCTGTGTACTGTGTGCTGGCAGTGTCCTGGGTACTGTGTGCTGGCAGTGTCCTGGGTACTGTGTGCTGGCAGTGTCCTGGGTACTGTGTGCTGGCAGTGTGCTGTGTACTGTGTGCTGGCAGTGTGCTGGGTACTGTGTGCTGGCAGTTTGCTGGGTACTGTGTGCTGGCAGTGTGCTGGGTACTGTGTGCTGGCAGTGTCCTGGGTACTGTGTGCTGGCAGTGTCCTGGGTACTGTGTGCTGGCAGTGTGCTGTGTACTGTGTGCTGTGTACTGTGTGCTGGCAGTGTCCTGGGTACTGTGTGCTGGCAGTGTCCTGGGTACTGTGTGCTGGCAGTGTGCTGTGTACTGTGTGCTGTGTACTGTGTGCTGGCAGTGTCCTGGGTACTGTGTGCTGTGTACTGTGTCCTGGGTACTGTGTACTGTGTGCTGGCAGTGTCCTGGGTACTGTGTGCTGGCAGTGTGCTGTGTACTGTGTGCTGGCAGTGTACTGTGTACTGTGTGCTGGCAGTGTCCTGGACACTGTGTGCTGGCAGTGTCCTGGGTACTGTGTGCTGGCAGTGTCCTGGGTTCTGTGTGCTGGCAGTGTGCTGTGTGCTGTGTACTGTGTGCTGGCAGTGTGCTGTGTACTGTGTGCTGTGTACTGTGTGCTGGCAGTGTCCTGGGTACTGTGTGCTGGCAGTTTGCTGTGTACTGTGTGCTGGCAGTGTGCTGGGTACTGTGTGCTGGCAGTGTGCTGGGTACTGTGTGCTGGCAGTGTCCTGGGTACTGTGTGCTGGCAGTGTCCTGGGTACTGTGTGCTGGCAGTGTGCTGTGTACTGTGTACTGTCTGCTGTGTACTGTGTGCTGGCAGTGTCCTGGGTACTGTGTGCTGGCAGTGTGCTGTGTACTGTGTGCTGGCAGTGTACTGTGTACTGTGTGCTGTGTACTGTGTGCTGGCAGTGTCCTGGGTACTGTGTGCTGGCAGTGTGCTGGGTACTGTGTGCTGGCAGTGTGCTGGGTACTGTGTGCTGGCAGTGTGCTGGGTACTGTGTGCTGGCAGTGTCCTGGGTACTGTGTGCTGGCAGTGTGCTGTGTACTGTGTACTGTGTGCTGTGTACTGTGTGCTGGCAGTGTCCTGGGTACTGTGTGCTGGCAGTGTGCTGTGTACTGTGTGCTGGCAGTGTACTGTGTACTGTGTGCTGTGTACTGTGTGCTGGCAGTGTCCTGGGTACTGTGTGCTGTGTACTGTGTCCTAGGTACTGTGTACTGTGTGCTGGCAGTGTCCTGGGTACTGTGTGCTGTGTACTGTGTGCTGGGTATTGTGTCCTGGGTACTGTGTGCTGGCAGTGTCCTGGGTACTGTGTGCTGGCAGTGTGCTGTGTACTGTGTGCTGTGTACTGTGTGCTGGCAGTGTCCTGAGTACTGTGTGCTGGCAGTGTCCTGGGTACTGTGTGCTGGCAGTGTACTGTGTACTGTGTGCTGGCAGTGTCCTGGGTACTGTGTGCTGGCAGTGTCCTGGGTACTGTGTGCTGTGTACTGTGTCCTGGGTACTGTGTACTGTGTGCTGGCAGTGTCCTGCGTACTGTGTGCTGGGTACTGTGTGCTGGCAGTGTCCTGGGTACTGTGTGCTGGCAGTGTCCTGGGTACTGTGTGCTGGCAGTGTGCTGTGTACTGTGTACTGTGTGCTGTGTACTGTGTGCTGGCAGTGTCCTGGGTACTGTGTGCTGTGTACTGTGTCCTGGGTACTGTGTACTGTGTGCTGGCAGTGTCCTGCGTACTGTGTACTGTGTGCTGGGTACTGTGTGCTGGCAGTGTCCTGGGTACTGTGTGCTGGCAGTGTCCTGGGTACTGTGTGCTGGCAGTGTTCTGTGTACTGTGGACTGTGTGCTGGCAGTGTCCTGGGTACTGTGTGCTGTGTACTGTGTCCTGGGTACTGTGTACTGTGTGCTGGGTACTGTGTGCTGGCAGTGTCCTGGGTACTGTGTGCTGGCAGTGTCCTGGGTACTGTGTGCTGGCAGTGTGCTGTGTACTGTGTGCTGTGTACTGTGTGCTGGCAGTGTCCTGGGTACTGTGTGCTGTGTACTGTGTCCTGGGTACTGTGTACTGTGTTCTGGCAGTGTCCTGGGTACTGTGTGCTGGCAGAGTGCTGTGTACTGTGTGCTGGCAGTGTACTGTGTACTGTGTGCTGGCAGTGTCCTGGGTACTGTGTGCTGGCAGTGTCCTGGGTACTGTGTGCTGGCAGTGTCCTGGGTACTGTGTGCTGACAGTGTGCTGTGTACTGTGTGCTGTGTACTGTGTGCTGGCAGTGTCCTGGGTACTGTGTGCTGGCAGTGTCCTGGGTACTGTGTGCTGGCAGTGTGCTGTGTACTGTGTGCTGTGTACTGTGTGCTGGCAGTGTCCTGGGTACTGTGTGCTGTGTACTGTGTCCTGGGTACTGTGTACTGTGTGCTGGCAGTGTCCTGGGTACTGTGTGCTGGCAGTGTGCTGTGTACTGTGTGCTGGCAGTGTACTGTGTACTGTGTGCTGGCAGTGTCCTGGACACTGTGTGCTGGCAGTGTCCTGGGTACTGTGTGCTGGCAGTGTCCTGGGTTCTGTGTGCTGGCAGTGTGCTGTGTGCTGTGTACTGTGTGCTGGCAGTGTGCTGTGTACTGTGTGCTGTGTACTGTGTGCTGGCAGTGTCCTGGGTACTGTGTGCTGGCAGTTTGCTGTGTACTGTGTGCTGGCAGTGTGCTGGGTACTGTGTGCTGGCAGTGTGCTGGGTACTGTGTGCTGGCAGTGTCCTGGGTACTGTGTGCTGGCAGTGTCCTGGGTACTGTGTGCTGGCAGTGTGCTGTGTACTGTGTACTGTGTGCTGTGTACTGTGTGCTGGCAGTGTCCTGGGTACTGTGTGCTGGCAGTGTGCTGTGTACTGTGTGCTGGCAGTGTACTGTGTACTGTGTGCTGTGTACTGTGTGCTGGCAGTGTCCTGGGTACTGTGTGCTGGCAGTGTGCTGGGTACTGTGTGCTGGCAGTGTGCTGGGTACTGTGTGCTGGCAGTGTGCTGGGTACTGTGTGCTGGCAGTGTCCTGGGTACTGTGTGCTGGCAGTGTGCTGTGTACTGTGTACTGTGTGCTGTGTACTGTGTGCTGGCAGTGTCCTGGGTACTGTGTGCTGGCAGTGTGCTGTGTACTGTGTGCTGGCAGTGTACTGTGTACTGTGTGCTGTGTACTGTGTGCTGGCAGTGTCCTGGGTACTGTGTGCTGTGTACTGTGTCCTGGGTACTGTGTACTGTGTGCTGGCAGTGTCCTGGGTACTGTGTGCTGTGTACTGTGTGCTGGGTATTGTGTCCTGGGTACTGTGTGCTGGCAGTGTCCTGGGTACTGTGTGCTGGCAGTGTGCTGTGTACTGTGTGCTGTGTACTGTGTGCTGGCAGTGTCCTGAGTACTGTGTGCTGGCAGTGTCCTGGGTACTGTGTGCTGGCAGTGTACTGTGTACTGTGTGCTGGCAGTGTCCTGGGTACTGTGTGCTGGCAGTGTCCTGGGTACTGTGTGCTGTGTACTGTGTCCTGGGTACTGTGTACTGTGTGCTGGCAGTGTCCTGCGTACTGTGTACTGTGTGCTGGGTACTGTGTGCTGGCAGTGTCCTGGGTACTGTGTGCTGGCAGTGTCCTGGGTACTGTGTGCTGGCAGTGTGCTGTGTACTGTGTACTGTGTGCTGTGTACTGTGTGCTGGCAGTGTCCTGGGTACTGTGTGCTGTGTACTGTGTCCTGGGTACTGTGTACTGTGTGCTGGGTACTGTGTGCTGGCAGTGTCCTGGGTACTGTGTGCTGGCAGTGTCCTGGGTACTGTGTGCTGGCAGTGTGCTGTGTACTGTGTGCTGGCAGTGTCCTGGGTACTGTGTGCTGTGTACTGTGTCCTGGGTACTGTGTACTGTGTTCTGGCAGTGTCCTGGGTACTGTGTGCTGGCAGAGTGCTGTGTACTGTGTGCTGGCAGTGTACTGTGTACTGTGTGCTGGCAGTGTCCTGGGTACTGTGTGCTGGCAGTGTCCTGGGTACTGTGTGCTGGCAGTGTACTTTGTACTGTGTGCTGTGTACTGTGTGCTGGCAGTGTCCTGGATACTGTGTGCTGGCAGTGTCCTGGGTACTGTGTGCTGGCAGTGTCCTGGGTTCTGTGTGCTGGCAGTGTGCTGTGTGCTGTGTACTGTGTGCTGGCAGTGTGCTGTGTACTGTGTGCTGTGTACTGTGTGCTGGCAGTGTCCTGGGTACTGTGTGCTGGCAGTTTGCTGTGTACTGTGTGCTGGCAGTGTGCTGGGTACTGTGTGCTGGCAGTGTGCTGGGTACTGTGTGCTGGCAGTGTGCTGGGTACTGTGTGCTGGCAGTGTCCTGGGTACTGTGTGCTGGCAGTGTGCTGTGTACTGTGTACTGTGTGCTGTGTACTGTGTGCTGGCAGTGTCCTGGGTACTGTGTGCTGGCAGTGTGCTGTGTACTGTGTGCTGGCAGTGTACTGTGTACTGTGTGCTGGCAGTGTCCTGGGTACTGTGTGCTGGCAGTGTGCTGGGTACTTTGTGCTGGCAGTGTGCTGGGTACTGTGTGCTGGCAGTGTGCTGGGTACTGTGTGCTGGCAGTGTCCTGGGTACTGTGTGCTGGCAGTGTGCTGTGTACTGTGTACTGTGTGCTGTGTACTGTGTGCTGGCAGTGTCCTGGGTACTGTGTGCTGGCAGTGTGCTGTGTACTGTGTGCTGGCAGTGTACTGTGTACTGTGTGCTGTGTACTGTGTGCTGGCAGTGTCCTGGGTACTGTGTGCTGGCAGTGTGCTGGGTACTGTGTGCTGGCAGTGTGCTGGGTACTGTGTGCTGGCAGTGTCCTGGGTACTGTGTGCTGGCAGTGTGCTGTGTACTGTGTACTGTGTGCTGTGTACTGTGTGCTGGCAGTGTCCTGGGTACTGTGTGCTGGCAGTGTGCTGTGTACTGTGTGCTGGCAGTGTACTGTGTACTGTGTGCTGTGTACTGTGTGCTGGCAGTGTCCTGGGTACTGTGTGCTGTGTACTGTGTCCTGGGTACTGTGTACTGTGTGCTGGCAGTGTCCTGGGTACTGTGTGCTGTGTACTGTGTGCTGGGTATTGTGTCCTGGGTACTGTGTGCTGGCAGTGTCCTGGGTACTGTGTGCTGGCAGTGTGCTGTGTACTGTGTGCTGTGTACTGTGTGCTGGCAGTGTCCTGAGTACTGTGTGCTGGCAGTGTCCTGGGTACTGTGTGCTGGCAGTGTACTGTGTACTGTGTGCTGGCAGTGTCCTGGGTACTGTGTGCTGGCAGTGTCCTGGGTACTGTGTGCTGTGTACTGTGTCCTGGGTACTGTGTACTGTGTGCTGGCAGTGTCCTGCGTACTGTGTACTGTGTGCTGGGTACTGTGTGCTGGCAGTGTCCTGGGTACTGTGTGCTGGCAGTGTCCTGGGTACTGTGTGCTGGCAGTGTGCTGTGTACTGTGTACTGTGTGCTGTGTACTGTGTGCTGGCAGTGTCCTGGGTACTGTGTGCTGTGTACTGTGTCCTGGGTACTGTGTACTGTGTGCTGGGTACTGTGTGCTGGCAGTGTCCTGGGTACTGTGTGCTGGCAGTGTCCTGGGTACTGTGTGCTGGCAGTGTGCTGTGTACTGTGTGCTGTGTACTGTGTGCTGGCAGTGTCCTGGGTACTGTGTGCTGTGTACTGTGTCCTGGGTACTGTGTACTGTGTTCTGGCAGTGTCCTGGGTACTGTGTGCTGGCAGAGTGCTGTGTACTGTGTGCTGGCAGTGTACTGTGTACTGTGTGCTGGCAGTGTCCTGGGTACTGTGTGCTGGCAGTGTCCTGGGTACTGTGTGCTGGCAGTGTACTTTGTACTGTGTGCTGTGTACTGTGTGCTGGCAGTGTCCTGGATACTGTGTGCTGGCAGTGTCCTGGGTACTGTGTGCTGGCAGTGTCCTGGGTTCTGTGTGCTGGCAGTGTGCTGTGTGCTGTGTACTGTGTGCTGGCAGTGTGCTGTGTACTGTGTGCTGTGTACTGTGTGCTGGCAGTGTCCTGGGTACTGTGTGCTGGCAGTTTGCTGTGTACTGTGTGCTGGCAGTGTGCTGGGTACTGTGTGCTGGCAGTGTGCTGGGTACTGTGTGCTGGCAGTGTGCTGGGTACTGTGTGCTGGCAGTGTCCTGGGTACTGTGTGCTGGCAGTGTGCTGTGTACTGTGTACTGTGTGCTGTGTACTGTGTGCTGGCAGTGTCCTGGGTACTGTGTGCTGGCAGTGTGCTGTGTACTGTGTGCTGGCAGTGTACTGTGTACTGTGTGCTGGCAGTGTCCTGGGTACTGTGTGCTGGCAGTGTGCTGGGTACTTTGTGCTGGCAGTGTGCTGGGTACTGTGTGCTGGCAGTGTGCTGGGTACTGTGTGCTGGCAGTGTCCTGGGTACTGTGTGCTGGCAGTGTGCTGTGTACTGTGTACTGTGTGCTGTGTACTGTGTGCTGGCAGTGTCCTGGGTACTGTGTGCTGGCAGTGTGCTGTGTACTGTGTGCTGGCAGTGTACTGTGTACTGTGTGCTGTGTACTGTGTGCTGGCAGTGTCCTGGGTACTGTGTGCTGTGTACTGTGTCCTGGGTACTGTGTACTGTGTGCTGGCAGTGTCCTGGGTACTGTGTGCTGTGTACTGTGTGCTGGGTATTGTGTGCTGGCAGTGTCCTGGGTACTGTGTGCTGGCAGTGTCCTGGGTACTGTGTGCTGGCAGTGTGCTGTGTACTGTGTGCTGTGTACTGTGTGCTGGCAGTGTCCTGAGTACTGTGTGCTGGCAGTGTCCTGGGTACTGTGTGCTGGCAGTGTACTGTGTACTGTGTGCTGGCAGTGTCCTGGGTACTGTGTGCTGGCAGTGTCCTGGGTACTGTGTGCTGTGTACTGTGTCCTGGGTACTGTGTACTGTGTGCTGGCAGTGTCCTGCGTACTGTGTACTGTGTGCTGGGTACTGTGTGCTGGCAGTGTCCTGGGTACTGTGTGCTGGCAGTGTGCTGTGTACTGTGTACTGTGTGCTGTGTACTGTGTGCTGGCAGTGTCCTGGGTACTGTGTGCTGTGTACTGTGTCCTGGGTACTGTGTACTGTGTGCTGGGTACTGTGTGCTGGCAGTGTCCTGGGTACTGTGTGCTGGCAGTGTCCTGGGTACTGTGTGCTGGCAGTGTGCTGTGTACTGTGTACTGTGTGCTGTGTACTGTGTGCTGGCAGTGTCCTGGGTACTGTGTGCTGTGTACTGTGTCCTGGGTACTGTGTACTGTGTTCTGGCAGTGTCCTGGGTACTGTGTGCTGGCAGAGTGCTGTGTACTGTGTGCTGGCAGTGTACTGTGTACTGTGTGCTGGCAGTGTCCTGGGTACTGTGTGCTGGCAGTGTCCTGGGTACTGTGTGCTGGCAGTGTACTGTGTACTGTGTGCTGTGTACTGTGTGCTGGCAGTGTCCTGGGTACTGTGTGCTGGCAGTGTCCTGGGTACTGTGTGCTGGCAGTGTCCTGGGTACTGTGTGCTGTCTTCTGTGTCCTGGGTACTGTGTACTGTGTGCTGGCAGTGTCCTGGGTACTGTGTGCTGTGTACTGTGTGCTGGGTACTGTGTGCTGGCAGTGTCCTGGGTACTGTGTGCTGGCAGTGTGCTGTGTACTGTGTGCTGTGTACTGTGTGCTGGCAGTGTCCTGGGTACTGTGTGCTGGCAGTGTCCTGGGTACTGTGTGCTGGCAGTGTGCTGTGTACTGTGTGCTGGCAGTGTCCTGGGTACTGTGTGCTGTGTACTGTGTCCTGGGTACTGTGTACTGTGTGCTGGCAGTGTCCTGGGTACTGTGTGCTGGCAGTGTACTGTGTACTGTGTGCTGGCAGTGTCCTGGGTACTGTGTGCTGGCAGTGTCCTGGGTACTGTGTGCTGGCAGTGTCCTGGGTTCTGTGTGCTGGCAGTGTGCTGTCTACTGTGTACTGTGTGCTGTGTTCTGTGTGCTGGCAGTGTTCTCGGTACTGTGTGCTGGCAGTGTCCTGTGTACTGTGTGCTGGCAGTGTGCTGTGTACTGTGTGCTGTGTACTGTGTGCTGGCAGTGTCCTGGGTACTGTGTGCTGGCAGTGTGCTGTGTACTGTGTGCTGGGTACTGTGTGCTGGCAGTGTGCTGGGTACTGTGTGCTGGCAGTGTGCTGGGTACTGTGTGCTGGCAGTGTCCTGGGTACTGTGTGCTGGCAGTGTGCTGTGTACTGTGTACTGTGTGCTGTGTACTGTGTGCTGGCAGTGTCCTGGGTACTGTGTGCTGGCAGTGTGCTGTGTACTGTGTGCTGGCAGTGTACTGTGTACTGTGTTCTGTGTACTGTGTGCTGGCAGTGTCCTGGGTACTGTGTGCTGGCAGTGTCCTGGGTACTGTGTGCTGTGTACTGTGTCCTGGGTACTGTGTGCTGGCAGTGTCCTGGGTACTGTGTGCTGGCAGTGTCCTGGGTACTGTGTTCTGGCAGTGTGCTGTGTACTGTGTGCTGTGTACTGTGTGCTGGCAGTGTCCTGAGTACTGTGTGCTGGCAGTGTCCTGGGTACTGTGTGCTGGCAGTGTACTGTGTACTATGTGCTGGCAGTGTCCTGGGTACTGTGTGCTGGCAGTGTTCTGGGTACTGTGTGCTGTGTACTGTGTCCTGGGTACTGTGTGCTGGCAGTGTCCTGGGTACTGTGTACTGTGTGCTGGGTACTGTGTGCTGGCAGTGTCCTGGGTACTGTGTGCTGGCAGTGTCCTGGGTACTGTGTGCTGGCAGTGTGCTGTGTACTGTGTGCTGTGTACTGTGTGCTGGCAGTGTCCTGGGTACTGTGTGCTGGCAGTGTCCTGGGTACTGTGTGCTGGCAGTGTGCTGTGTACTGTGTACTGTGTGCTGTGTACTGTGTGCTGGCAGTGTCCTGGGTACTGTGTACTGTGTCCTGGGTACTGTGTACTGTGTGCTGGCAGTGTCCTGGGTACTGTGTGCTGGCAGTGTGCTGTGTACTGTGTGCTGGCAGTGTACTGTGTACTGTGTGCTGGCAGTGTCCTGGGTACTGTGTGCTGGCAGTGTCCTGGGTACTGTGTGCTGGCAGTGTACTGTGTACTGTGTGCTGTGTACTGTGTGCTGGCAGTGTCCTGGGTACTGTGTGCTGTGTACTGTGTCCTGGGTACTGTGTACTGTGTGCTGTGTACTGTGTGCTGGGTACTGTGTGCTGGCAGTGTCCTGGGTACTGTGTGCTGGCAGTGTCCTGGGTACTGTGTGCTGGCAGTGTGCTGTGTACTGTGTGCTGTGTACTGTGTGCTGGCAGTGTCCTGGGTACTGTGTGCTTGCAGTGTCCTGGGTACTGTGTGCTGGCAGTGTGCTGTGTACTGTGTGCTGGCAGTGTCCTGGGTGCTATGTGCTGGCAGTGTGCTGTGTACTGTGTGCTGGCAGTGTGCTGGGTACTGTGTGCTGGCAGTGTGCTGGGTACTGTGTCCTGGGTACTGTGTACTGTGTGCTGGCAGTGTCCTGGGTACTGTGTGCTGGCAGTGTCCTGGGTTCTGTGTGCTGGCAGTGTGCTGTGTGCTGTGTACTGTGTGCTGGCAGTGTGCTGTGTGCTGTGTCCTGTGTGCTGGCAGTGTCCTGGGTACTGTGTGCTGGCAGTGTGCTGTGTACTGTGTGCTGGCAGTGTGCTGGGTACTGTGTGCTGGCAGTGTGCTGGGTACTGTGTGCTGGCAGTGTCCTGGGTACTGTGTGCTGGCAGTGTGCTGTGTACTGTGTACTGTGTGCTGTGTACTGTGTGCTGGCAGTGTCCTGGGTACTGTGTGCTGGCAGTGTGCTGTGTACTGTGTGCTGGCAGTGTACTGTGTACTGTGTGCTGTGTACTGTGTGCTGGCAGTGTCCTGGGTACTGTGTGCTGGCAGTGTCCTGGGTACTGTGTGCTGTGTACTGTGTCCTGGGTACTGTGTACTGTGTGCTGGCAGTGTCCTGGGTACTGTGTGCTGTGTACTGTGTGCTGGGTACTGTGTGCTGGCAGTGTCCTGGGTACTGTGTGCTGGCAGTGTCCTGGGTACTGTGTGCTGGCAGTGTGCTGTGTACTGTGTGCTGTGTACTGTGTGCTGGCAGTGTCCTGAGTACTGTGTGCTGGCAGTGTCCTGGGTACTGTGTGCTGGCAGTGTACTGTGTACTGTGTGCTGGCAGTGTCCTGGGTACTGTGTGCTGGCAGTGTCCTGGGTACTGTGTGCTGTGTACTGTGTCCTGGGTACTGTGTACTGTGTGCTGGCAGTGTCCTGGGTACTGTGTACTGTGTGCTGGGTACTGTGTGCTGGCAGTGTCCTGGGTACTGTGTGCTGGCAGTGTCCTGGGTACTGTGTGCTGGCAGTGTGCTGTGTACTGTGTGCTGTGTACTGTGTGCTGGCAGTGTCCTGGGTACTGTGTGCTGGCAGTGTCCTGGGTACTGTGTGCTGGCAGTGTGCTGTGTACTGTGTACTGTGTGCTGTGTACTGTGTGCTGGCAGTGTCCTGGGTACTGTGTGCTGTGTACTGTGTCCTGGGTACTGTGTACTGTGTGCTGGCAGTGTCCTTGGTACTGTGTGCTGGCAGAGTGCTGTGTACTGTGTGCTGGCAGTGTACTGTGTACTGTGTGCTGGCAGTGTCCTGGGTACTGTGTGCTGGCAGTGTCCTGGGTACTGTGTGCTGGCAGTGTCCTGGGTACTGTGTGCTGGCAGTGTACTGTGTACTGTGTGCTGTGTACTGTGTGCTGGCAGTGTCCTGGGTACTGTGTGCTGTGTTCTGTGTCCTGGGTACTGTGTGCTGTGTACTGTGTGCTGGGTACTGTGTGCTGGCAGTGTCCTGGGTACTGTGTGCTGTCAGTGTCCTGGGTACTGTGTGCTGGCAGTGTGCTGTGTACTGTGTGCTGTGTACTGTGTGCTGGCAGTGTCCTGGGTACTGTGTGCTGGCAGTGTCCTGGGTACTGTGTGCTGGCAGTGTGCTGTGTACTGTGTGCTGGCAGTGTCCTGGGTACTGTGTGCTGTGTACTGTGTCCTGGGTACTGTGTACTGTGTGCTGGCAGTGTCCTGGGTACTGTGTGCTGGCAGTGTACTGTGTACTGTGTGCTGGCAGTGTCCTGGGTACTGTGAGCTGGCAGTGTCCTGGGTACTGTGTGCTGGCAGTGTCCTGGGTTCTGTGTGCTGGCAGTGTGCTGTCTACTGTGTACTGTGTGCTGTGTTCTGTGTGCTGGCAGTGTCCTCGGTACTGTGTGCTGGCAGTGTCCTGGGTTCTGCGTGCTGGCAGTGTGCTGTGTGCTGTGTACTGTGTACTGTGTGCTGGCAGTGTCCTGGGTACTGTGTGCTGGCAGTGTGCTGTGTACTGTGTGCTGGCAGTGTGCTGGGTACTGTGTGCTGGCAGTGTGCTGGGTACTGTGTGCTGGCAGTGTCCTGGGTACTGTGTGCTGGCAGTGTGCTGTGTACTGTGTACTGTGTGCTGTGTACTGTGTGCTGGCAGTGTCCTGAGTACTGTGTGCTGGCAGTGTGCTGTGTACTGTGTGCTGGCAGTGTACTGTGTACTGTGTGCTGTGTTCTGTGTGCTGGCAGTGTACTGGGTACTGTGTGCTGTGTACTGTGTGCTGGCAGTGTGCTGTGTACTGTGTGCTGGCAGTGTCCTGTGTACTGTGTGCTGGCAGTGTCCTGGGTACTGTGTGCTGGCAGTGTGTTGTGTACTGTGTGCTGGCAGTGTGTTGTGTACTGTGTGCTGGCAGTGTGTTGTGTACTGTGTGCTGGCAGTGTGTTGTGTACTGTGTGCTGGCAGTGTGCTGTGTACTCTGGACCTCATTCAGAGCCGGACGCTATCAGCCGTATGCTCGTACGCATTCGATTGTTTTAAACCACGCATGCGTCCGGTTCTCATTGCGCATGTGCGGCCGGATCATTGCGGGCATTTTTCTTTCGCTCGTATACACAGCGAACGGGAAGTGACCTATGTCATTTGATTGACAGAATGTTCCGTTTATGGGTGGTAACCGGGGTGGAGATGAGAAAACGCGGGCATGTCAAGGCGTTTTTTGGGCGTACATGTATTGTGCGAACGTCTAATGTGGACGCTATTTTGTACACATCACTGTGTGATCCAATTTCCATTAAGACTGCTCGCTCAGCTTGTGGTCTGGTATAGTCTACCGCAATGACGATGGTCTCCTCGTCCTTCCCCGGACTCATCGATGGTATTGCGATTAATCAAGTGAGGCAACAAAAACAATTAACTTCTAATAGCTAAACAGCTTGTAAGATGTTTAACAAATAGACCTTTTTTAGTAGCTAAAAACCGAACGCAGGTGAACTACTCAGCTGCTCATTTCTGGGGCATACAATCAATTAGCTAAAAAAAAAATTGTTTTTTGTGTGCTTTTGGCATATTTGTAAGTGTTTATTTTGAATGCAAACAATATTGTACGCATGTTTGGTGTTTTTCAATTTTATTTTTTGACCAAGAAAACACTCGTCCTTTTGTTTTTGAATAATTGTAAAAAAAATCTCATAAATTGTTTTTAACCCTTTTTTTGACCAAAAAATATTAGATATTTCTATTTCCGTTGTATTGTTTGTAAGTTTGTTAGAGGGATTACCTTTCAACCAGTTTGTGAATAAATCAACAATAGAATTTGGCACATTTGGTCCCAAAATTTCAGGTTTTTTTTATTTTTTGGGTTTAAAGTTTTTTTTAAAGTAAACATTTTTTTTCAGGGAACAAAATGTAGAAATCATTTTGGCCACATCCCAAATAAATAAGAGGCATTAAACACAAATAAAACAAATAAAAACAATTCACAAGAAAGGAGAGGGAGGTTTTTGCCATGCAGGAATATGGGGCAAACACAGAGATGGATTGTGGGAAAATTAGCCAGTGGTGTCATCGCCTTTTAGGCCATTTGGCCGGGGTAGGGAGGGAGCCTGAATGGGTCCGGGAAGTCCTTCGGCTGGGCTGGCCAGAGGCAGATGTTGTGGCCTCTGGACTAGGCACAGGGCTAGGCACATTTGGAGGGATGGCTGTTGTTGTGCCAGAGGTGGCGGGTCCTGATGTTCCGGCAGGAAGGGAGGCCGGCTCCAACATGTGCTGGTGAACGAGCTGCTCCAGAGCATTTGCTATTCGCACGTTGGCCCTAGTATTTTCCGCCAGGGCCTGACCAATGGTCACGTTGGCCGCAGCATTTTGTTCCATGGCCTCCGCCACCCGTAGCAGACTGGCGTCCATCCTCTGCAGAATCTCAGTCTGCTGATCCATTTTAACATTGAGATCAGTGAGGAGGGCCACTGCCTGCGAGGGGGAATGCCCTGGACTGTCTGCCACAGGGTCCCCAGCCGGATCTACTGCTTCCTCCCCTGCAGAGCCAGAAGAAATTCTGCGGCCAAAGCTCACCTCTGGAGCAGACTCATCCGCCTGTGTCTCTGTGAGAAAAAAGAGAAAAGAGGAACAATTTCAATTTCTGCTGCTGTTGCTTTAACTGTTTACTCATTGATATAAGATACTTTACAGTTACCTCGTTGTTACCCTTCAAGTCTTCCTGGGGACTTATAATCAAATGAGGTTGTCTGCCGAATAGTATTTCAAATGGGGACAGATTCAGAGGAAACCAAGGAGTGGTCCTTATGCTATGTAGGACCAAAGGTAATGCTTCTGGCCATCCTAGTCCAGTCTCTGCCATGGTTTTACTTAGCTTATTTTTAATAGTCCCGTTCATCCTCTCTACCTTGGCGCTGGCTTGTGGTCGGTAGGGGGTGTGAAGTCGGCTATTAATACCCATCAGCTTACACATATTTTGGAAAACATCACCTGTGAAATGAGAACCCCTGTCACTCTCAATGATTTTAGGGATACCGTTCCTGCATACAAATTCCTGAACTATTTTCTTGGCAGTAAACGCAGCAGTATTTGTGGCCACTGGGTATGCCTCAACCCAATTAGAAAATACGTCAGTGCACACTAAAACATACTTAAGGTTCCTGCAGGGTGGTAATTGGATGAAATCAATTTGTATCACCTGGAAAGGTCCGTCAGTCGGTGGAGTGTGGGACGGTTCGGTAGGGATCGCTTTCCCTATGTGCTTTCTCAAGCAGGTCAGACAGAACATTGCTATCTTCTCTGCTTGTGAAGAAAAACCTGGTGCGCACCAGTATGCTCTCACCAACTTGCACATACCCTGTTTGCCCAGGTGAGTCAGACCGTATGCTGCCTCAGCCAGGCTGGGGTAATATGCCTTGGGGGCTACTGGCTTACCATGTCCGTCCCTCCAGAGCCCAGAGGACTCTTGCCCACATCCCTTGGACTTCCAAATGGATTTTTCCTGAATTGAACACAAATTTTGCATCTCAATTAATTTCTGGATATCAATGGTTTGGAATGACATAATTGTTTCAATCGGGGAAGACATTTTTAACCCTGCTGCCCATTTTGCAGCTTCATCAGCTCTGTTGTTGCCCAGTGACACCGGGTCATCCTCACATGTGTGGGCTTTGCATTTAATTACTGCCACTGCCTTGGGCAGTTGGATTGCTTCTAAGTAGGGGTGAGTGGGTTCGGTTTTACGCGGTTTTACTCGGTTCTTATCACCACTTTACCGCAATTTCGGCTCGATTTAATTCGCTATCCAAAACACGTGTTTGGCGATAGCCAATAAAAAGATCCGAGTAAAACCGAACCCACTCACCCCTACTTCTAAGAGATGTTTTATGTGTCGGGAGTGTGCAACTGGTGTGCCTGCTGCTGTCATAAAATTTCTCAGACGCCATAGAGCCCCAAAATCGTGCACCACCCCAAACGCGTACCTCGAGTCAGTGTAAATGTTAGCAGATTTGCCTGCTGCCAGTTCACATGCTCTAGTCAGTGCTACTAGCTCTGCCACCTGGGCTGAGTGAGGAGGACCGAGAGGTTTAGCTTCCATGATGTCTGTGTCATTTACAACAGCATAACCTGTACATAATTCACCTGTGTCTGTTTGTCTATGATAACTCCCATCCATATAGAAAGTCACATCCACATTCTCTAAAGGTGTGTCATGTGTGTCAGGTCTAGCAGTAAAGGTCTGATTCAGATATGTCATACAATCGTGAGTGTCATCATGTCTGCTGAACTCACCTCCCACCAGCAACTCCTCTCCTTCCACCCTTTCTACGTCATGTTGTACATATGGTAGGTATGTTGCTGGATTCAGCGTACTGCAACGTTTAACAGTAATATTTGCAGGAGTGATTAGGGCTAGTTCCCATTTGGTGAACCTAGCCGAGGAGACGTGTCTGGTTTGAGCTGAGTTCAACAGAGCAGATACAGCATGGGGAGTGTAGACAATCATATCATGGCCCAATACTACGTCCTCACTTTTACTCACCAATAAAGCAGTAGCTGCTACACTTCTCAAACAGGTGGGGAGTGATCTCGCTACCATGTCCAATTGGGCACTGTAGTATGCTACAGGCCTACTGGCATCACCATGTTTTTGTGTAAGGACACCTGCAGCACAACCATCGGCTTCCGTACAATATAAATCAAAAGGTTTTTCATAATCGGGTATTCCAATGCAGGAGCTTTTGTCAGACTATCCTTAAGATTAAGAAAAGCCTGTTCTGATTCCTCAGTGTGTGTGACGCGATCGGGCTTTGAGGAAGAGACTAGTTCCTGTAAAGGCAAGGCCAAAATAGAAAAACCTGGGATCCACATTCGGCAATATCCACACATTCCCAAGAAGGTACGAATTTGCTGTTGATTCTGCGGCAGTGTCATGTTTTGTATGGCCTGGATTCTATCATTTGTGAGATGTCGTAACCCCTGGGTTAGGCAGTGTCCCAAATATTTTACTCTGGGCTGGCACGGCTGTAACTTGTCCTTAGCCACTTTGTGTCCTGTATGCGAGAGATGAAGTAACAAAAGTTTAGTATCATTCACACATGACATAAAAGAGTCAGAACATAGCAATAAATCGTCCACATATTGAATTAGAACTGATCCATTGGCAGGTTGAAAAGCTTGTAAACAGTCATGCAATGCCTGGGAGAAAATACTGGGGCTGTCTATAAAACCTTGGGGAAATCGTGTCCATGTATATTTCACACCTCTGTATGTGAATGCGAATAGGTACTGACAGTCAGGGTGGAGAGGCACAGAGAAGAAAGCAGAACAGAGGTCAATGACAGTGAAATGGGTTGCATTTGGTGGGATCTGCAGCAGGATGACAGCTGGATTCGGCACTACAGGGAATTGGCTCTCTACTACCTTATTAACACCTCTAAGGTCTTGCACCAGCCTATAACCCCTCCCACCACTCTTCTTTACTGGAAAGATGGGACTGTTGGCTACACTAGCTGTAAGAACTAAAATTCCCTGTTGCAATAATCGCTCAATTATTGGAAACACCCCTAGCTCTACTTCCTGTTTTAGTGGGTACTGGGGAATTTTTGGAGCTTGCCTACCGCTTTTTAAGTTTACCATTACCGGGCTTACGTCTGCCATTAATCCAGTGTCCTGCCCATCTTTTGTCCAAAGGGAATCTGGAATTTGGGACAACATTTCATCTACTTGTGATGGATTTTCTTTTAAAACGTGATACATTATCCTTTGAGGAGTGTCTAACATATCCCGCACCTCGTATACCATTCTCTCTGGGATATCTAAATATACACCATCAGGGGTGCAATATATGACACATCCCATTTTACATAACAAGTCTCTGCCCAGCAGGTTAGTAGGAGCCGCAGCAGCCAGGAGAAAAGAATGTCTGGTATGCAACGGCCCAATACTGACCTCTGCGGACTTTGTTAAAGGATAACGTTCCACTTTACCTGTCACACCCATTGTTGGTATTGTCTCGTTGGTCACCTGTAAATTAATGGGAGATTTCATCACTGACTTGGTCGCCCCTGTGTCTACAAGAAAAGGATATTCAGTACCAGCTACATCAACCATCAAGACCGGTTCTTCCCTAGTACTTCCCGTTAACCTGACTATCTGTAGACTACAGGTATGACCTGACCCCTAGTGTTGGCTACCATTCTCCAATAAAGCATTTACCGCTACAATTGGAGCTGGTGCTTGCTGAATATTTGCTGATCTCTGTGCATATCCCTTATGGGGATATCCAGGTTTCCCTTGGTGTGGGGTCCATACTCTTTTTACTGTGCAGTTTCTACTTAAGTGTCCTGTTTGTTTGCAATTAAAACATGTCCGTGATTCAGGTGAAAGCATGTGTTGTTGTGGAGTTTGAGCAGAGGGCAAAGGTGGTGGATATGGGTAAGGATAGGGAGGGTAAGGGTATTGTGGGGGATAAGAAGTAGGTGGATATCCTGGGACCTGTGGTTGCATTGGGTTAGTGGGATAGAGTTGTATTTGTTGTTGAGTGGGGTTAGTGAGAGCAACTTGTTCTGACATGAGTGTGTGTGCAAGTGCAAGCGTGTCTGTTGGCTGTGGTGTTACCGTCATTCCCTCCAGAGCTTGTATACTGACAGCCATTAATTTTTCGCTCTGGGTCTCCGTCTTTTTTTAGATGTTTTTGTCATGTTCTATGGCAGACTCTATGAGGTTATGTATTGTAAGTCCCCTCCAGCCAGGCTGTGAGGTCTGAACCCAAGTTTTTAAATTCTCTTTTAAACCGTCCATTAATATCGTGACTATCATTCCCCTGTGGTGAATGCTATCTTTAATCTCTTCTATCCCAGTGTACTGGGTGATAGCCTGCAGAGCCCGATCGCAATAGTCTTCTGCAGTTTCACTCTCCTTTTGTTTGATTGTGAAGATTTTGTTCCAGTTAACTACTACCGGAAAATATACACCCAATTGAGTCACAATGCGTGAAATGTTACCTTGGTTTACTTGGTCTGTTAAGGGAACGTCGCCATCCAATACACAATCCGTGATAAATTTTGTCACGTCGGTATTGCGTGGTAGACAGGCCCTTAACACCACACGCCAATCTTTATTAGTGGGCTCATGAGAACTACCCAAATTTCTCAAAAATCTTTGAGATTTGGCTAATTTTTTGGATCAGGGAAATCATTATTGATGGAATTTAGGCCCTCATTCAGAGCCGTACGCTCTGAGCAGAGCACATTCTGAATGAGGGCCGTCCTCCATAATTATGGAGCGTCCTCCTGGACGCTCGTATTGCTGTGGGTCACCACCCACAGCCTGTACGAGCATGCAGGTTGATGGCAGCGATGGTCTTGACCATCGCGACCATCGCCACTGCGAGCCGGAGCCTGCGGTTGAGTTTCTCAACCGCAAGGCCCGGAGTGATTTTGGCTCTATCAGAGCCAAAATCACTCCCACTGACATCACTAGTGATGTCAGTGGGCCGGCTTCTGACGGTAGGCGTTCCCTTGGGCACGCCCCCATCTGGGAGGCATGCCCCCGGCACGCCCACCAAAGGGGGTGTGCTGTCAATCAACATCGACAGCACGCCCCCTTTGATCAGACACAACGAGCGAAGGAAAGTCCTTCACTCGTCGCGTCTGGCGCATGCGCACGACGGAGCTCCCTCCGTCGTGCGCATGCTCAGTGCAGACCATCGACCAACTTGCGAGCGGACAGCCACTCGCGAGTGGGTCTGAATCAGGCCCTTAGTTCTGCCCTTGTCCATGGACAATGCATTACTACTTCCCTCATGGGCACTACACCGTTTGCATCCGCATTTCCATTCGGAACAGTTATTGTCCGAATGGGATGCAGACTGGCAGCGTTGCTACCTCTGACCTGGTTACCTAGCTGGGGGTTTAATCTGCTGCTGCTATGTATGGTATTAACAACTTCCTCAATGGGTGCAGTGTATTAACACTTCCCTTGCTGTTACCGATGGAGATGGCGGCACCACCCGTGATTGTGGTGATGCAGCATCTATCATTTGCACAGCATGGGAAATAGCTGACATTACAATAGGCTCATCATCTACGTCATAAACATTTTCTTTATGGTTACTTAAGAGGGGGTACAAATTACTTGTTACATTTTTGTTGGTATTTTTGGTAACTGTACTTGCACCTCCATCCACATAAGGTGGGGGAGGTAAGCGTGAACTGCTGGCAATACTCTCCACGACGCTACCTTGCCGCACGTTCGCGCCAATTTGCGGCTCGCCCATATTGCAATTCAGCGTCGTGGATGTATTTTCTTGCAATGCGTTCGCAACGCTAGTTTGCGTCGTTTGCACATTTTTAAGCCAAGCATCCCCTTCATGCTGCCATAGTTTTAAACATTCAAAATACTTAATCTTTTTCTCTCGGGATCGCACCATACTGATCCCGGACATTGTCTAACACATTTTTGTCAAAACTACCAATTCTGGGAAATGGTCTAACACTCTTCCTCGTCATATTAAACCATATATCACAATACCTTATTGCATAAGTACCGTACTTGGTTGCATGATACGACGGGCCGATCCGATCGGCGCCTCCATTAGCAGCACATCATTGCTTAACATCTCTACTGTTTGCCTGGCTCCCATTCTGAGACAACTCCTACGCTTTTCAATAAAAATTTAAACCGGTGAAAGACAATCAAGACACTTTCACTTACCTGTGGACGATTTAAGTCGGCGGCGCCCACACACCTGGATAAGATTTGAAACAGGCAACTTCCACACCTAGATAAGATTTGAAACAGGCAACTTCCACACCCGGATAAGCTTTAGTAAGGTAACTTCCAAGCCTATGAGAGTTTGTACGTCGGCCACTCTCACGCACCTCTATACAACAAAGACAACATGTACACCTGCTACTGTGTTTAGAACGGTAAAGCTGCTTACCGAGTGACTAGGCTAACCCTTGCACCTAGCCCTTAAGGATCATACGGTACCCTTAACTTTAGGGAATAAATTACCCCTACCAACAATACACTCACTGTTACACACTTTTTCCTGCGCAGAAAAATACACGTTTAACCCAGATATTGGTAATAGAAAAAAATGTAAACCTCAATGGCTTTGTTCAAACACGTGGCAGCAGAACCGGAAGTGCGTATACGCTATTGTGCGACCGGCCGCATACCCAATTATGCGACTACCACACAACCGTATAGTGACTTTTTAACTGCGTACGCAAATATACATTTTAGCCGCGTACGCAATACTGCGGCACCCCTCTAAACACAAGGTTCTATCAACAGAGGAAAACAAAGTTTTTCCTCTCTTGTCCCTGGATTCTAGTCAGCTTCCTTAATTCACACGGAGATGGATAGCGATCTTTCAGCACAAAGCGGTTGCAGGCAAACCCTGCATGTGGCCACTCCACCCTTTGCTGAAAAATCGATGACCGTATGTACCGTGTGAGCAGGTAAGTGACTTCTTCACAAGCCCCCAACTAACGATATTAGAAATGAACCTCTATATACCCCTGCCTATACCTTCTGAAAACCTTCCTATAAACCTCTAAACACAACGCTAATTGCGTACGCAGTATGACCACAAATAAAGACAGGAGTGGACTCTGTGGTTCCAACGCACAAGTATTATTCAGGTAAAAGTACAGACAGTTACACGCAATCTATACATACATAATTTAGGCGTAAAAGTAAATAATACAGACCCAAGTACGGTTATACATACGCTGCGCCTCCGGACCCAGAGATTGACTTCTGACTAGATATCCTCAGTTCACCCAAAATTCAGCATGAACTGGCAAACCAGTATTTGGACACATGTATTTATTCCCCCCCCAGACTGAAACAGGACAAAGGGGAAATTTCCTGCTGATGTCATTGGTTCCCAGAGGAGAAGCATATGTTACAGTACATTTAACAGGTTGTTTCAAATAGACTTTCCCTGCCTCCGACAACAGGGGTCTTTCTGGTAATGCCTCCTGTAACATTTCATCAGCTAAACATTTTGTTGCTTGTAAGTTCTGCGATCAGTAACTTGAGTTTGCATGATGCGATCTCTCCACCGATAACACCGGGATGCTGTAAAAAGCGTATGCATCAGAACGAGACCAAACACAACTTGCTTATCATGTATAATACCTTAGTTATCAAAACCTTTATTTCTTAGCATTTAAACTAACTTAACCAACTTGAATCATACATTTGATGCTTATTGAACCTTATGAGTGAATATGAAATGTGTGGGTGTTCAGGGTTTGGTATAAGGACGCTGGTTAACTTGGGACAGATGCGTGTGCATAAAGCTACTTTTTCAGCGGTTACATACAAAGGGGGAGATGTATTAACGGCAAAATGCGGTAAAACCCCCGAAAATGCAGTTTTCGGGGGTTTTACTGCATTCCCTGTATGTATTAAGCAGCAGAATGCAGCGCATTCTGCTGCTTCGCGTCGCTAGGTAACGCCACCTTCAGGTGGCAGTACCCAATAGAAGCCTATGGGCTTCTTAGCGCGACACTCGGGGCTGGGAGGAATCCGATCGGATCCCTCCCATGAGCCCCCGCGGCCCGCGGCCTTCTCTTTTTACTCATATAATTTTATTGGGGTATCAATACAAGAGAAACATAGAAAAAAAAAACAGTGCAGTCTCCAAGGGGGATTAAGGAACAAAATAAACAGTAAATATTCATCATACAAATAGATAGGTAACAAGTATAATGATATACTAATATTGAAAATGAACTTTTCCCCTCATTTTTTCTTTGTAATTCCTTAAGAAAGTAGCACATAACAGAGAAACAAAATATCAAGAGAAGAGAGAAAAAAAAAAATTATATATATAATAATAATAATAATTGAGTAGGAAAGTAAATAAATAAATAAATACAAATTAAAAATTTTGAAATTATGTAGAAGAGAAAATAAAATAGAAAATAGAAAATAAAAAAAAATAATAATAATAATAAAAAAATATATATATAAATAAATATCTGGAAGTGGAGAGGAAGAGGAAGATAGCAAGCTGGGGGGATAGAATAAAGAATTTGAGAGGGAGAGGGAGAAAAAAGAGAAAGAAAAGAGAAAAAAGCAGAGGGCAAATAATTATGAAAGACCAGGAGGGGTCACACCCTGGGAGCAATACCAGGGAGACCAGATTGCGTTAAACTTGTCCACCGTGTTGTGTTGAAGGCTTGTGATATATTCCATTTTGGCCACAAACCAGACACGGTTGAGAAACTGTTGATGAGTAGGAGGGAGTGGTTGTTTCCAAGAGCTAGCAATCTGATATTTGGCGGCACAAGAGGTGTGTAGGGCCAACTTATTCTCATGGTTGGAAAGTTGACAGATCAGGGCACACAGGAGCAACGAAGCAGCAGTAAGAGTGGAGGCATAGGGAATCATTGACAATATAGTAGATTGGACCATGGACCAGTAAGGGACAATACATGGACAGGACCACCAAATATGGTAGAAAGAGCCGACTTGTCCACATTGTCTCCAACATGTGGGGTAGATCACAAGAAGTCAAGTAGTCAGTAATGGAGATGGGCAGGGGGGGTTGGGACGGATCGTGATCCGTAAGGTTATAAAGATAAGAATAATAATCTTTAAAGATAGAATTGATTTTGGAGGGACAGTATTGAAGAGATCCAGAATGGTCCTTAAGCGCAGGAATCGCCATAGCAACCTTGCGGGCCTTTAAACGATTGGCAAGAAGAGTGTCCGCCTTATTGCTCTTTTCATAGAATCGCTGATTCAGTCATCTAAGAGATTTTTCTATTTTTTCAGAAAGAATCGAATTAAGGGCAGATTTTGCAGTGGTGAGTTGTTTATAGAGAGCATCAGTGGGCATGCGCTTATGGAGAGACTCCAAGTGGTGAACCTGATCTGTGAGAGATCGGAGAAGATGCTTGTGTTCTTTATTTCTGTGAGAAGCGAAGCTGATGATGTGCCCACGAAGGACGGACTTATGAGCCTCCCACTCCATGGGAGAACATCCAGAGCCAGAGACATTAAGAGCAAAGTAGTCCTTTAAGACACCTATAATTTTTGTTTGGAAGTGAGGGAGTTTAAGAAGGGTCTCATTCAACCGCCAAGTGGGCCTGATAACCGGGGTATCTAAGAAATCGAGGGAGGAAGTAACGATAGAGTGATCAGACCAGGAATTAGGAATGATACTCGCATCTGTAAGGTGTTTGGAAATGGGGAGACTACATAAAATAAAATCGATTCTGGAATAAGTACGATGAAGGTTGGAATAGAATGTGTAATCCTTAGAAGAGGGATTGAGGGAGCGCCACGTGTCAAATAGACCAGCCGATTTCATATGTTTATTTAGAGTTTTAGATATAGGACAAGTGGAAGGGCAGGTCCGAGAAAGAGACTTATCCAACGTCGGATCCAGAACAGAGTTAAAGTCGCCACCAAGAAGCAAGTGACCAATACGACGTTTGTTCAGTATTTTAAAAAAGGAATTAAAGAAACGACATTGGCCTACATTAGGGGCATATACTGTGGTGATAGTCACCTCTGTGTGTCCGAGCCTGCCAGTGAGAATAATGTATCGACCGTCCGCATCGGTATATACAGATTCTTGGGAAAAAGGTAAGTTATTTTTAATGAGAATGGCCACACCATTATGTTTAGACGTACTGGAGGAATACAACACGGTGGAGAAGTATCTGGAGGTAAGAGAAGGGTGGTTTGGTGAGCGGAAGTGGGTTTCCTGCAAAAGGACTATGTCGGCTTTTATTGATCGAATAGTGCGAAGCAGGTGGGAACGCTTCTGAGGAGTATTGAGGCCGCGATCATTCATTGAGGCTATAGTGAGAGGCATATCGGGTCAGTTTTGTGTAGGCTAGAAAGGAGCAGTGGAATGGAAATAAGGGTCCCAGCTCGCAAGAGAAAATGTAGAGAAAAATAGAGTGAGGGAGAAAATAAGAAGGGGGGAGAAAGAAAAAGGAGAGAAGAAGGAAGGGGAAAAAGAAAAAAAAAAAAAACCAACAACAACAGGAACTGAGTACGAAAACCCTACCTACAAAGAAGGAGGAGAATGTACTCAAAAGGTTGGACTTAGAAATCCAGAGAGGAGCAGGCTAAGAAAGCCAAATAACCCTCTAATAGAGTCGAACACAACAAAAATAACAAATAATGTTGACAGTGTCGCAATTAGAGAAAGATATAAATCTCCTAAAAAAGAGAAGAAGAAAAGAACAGAGAAGGATTTGTATGGGATCAGAAGCATCCCCCGGGTGCAGAAAGGGGCGAGAAGGGGAAAGAAGTAACAGATTGGTAATTTCAATCACAAAAAGAGCAAAACTTAGAGAGACATACAAAAAATAAAAACGAGAAAAAAAAAAAAAACGGGGGAGGAATATATAGGGTGAAGTTATAGATTACAGTTGTAGTAAGGAGAGCAAGGCGGCCCGCGTCCTTCTGCGCATGCACAGAAGGACTTCTGGGTGTTAAACCCAGAAGTCCCTCTGCCCGGCAGCATCACAAAGGACAACTCTAATCGAGAGAGCTGTCCTTTGCGAAATGCTTGGTACATACCGCGGTAATGAACCGCGGTATGTACGCGAAGTCGGGGGGGATGTACCACAACGGCGATGTCGCCATTAATACATCTCCCCCTAACGTCCTATGCATTCGCTAATTGCGACTAGTTAATAGCGCTCTTGTGAGTATTATTGTGTGTATGAGAAATGATGAAAGAAGCGATTGCATAGTGCTAATATAAATATCGCCACATGTACTATATTGTGAGTTCACCTAAAATGGCGCTTAGGCGGCCATTCGCAAAATGGTGTCTTGCGATCGCATTTCTAAAATGGAGTCTTGCGGCCAGTCGCAAGATGGCGTCGCTGCGATTGAATTTTTAAACTGAACTTGTCTCAGCCAATTATTCAGCTTCGACTCTTCGGTAAGTTGTCATTTCGCGAGGTGTAAGTGTATGCAATAGCATATACTTACCTCTGTCTGGTCTGGTTCGGGCAACTTGTTTATTTGTTTTACCAAGACCCTGGATAGTATGGAGAAGCAGCGCCAGGATCTAGGTGATTATAGATTCTTTTTTGCAGGGCCAGGCACACGGATTCTAGGTAAGTAAGTGTGAATGGGTAGATATAGTAAATAAAGTTATACTAGGCATGGTGTGTGTGTTTTGTCTTTATTTAACTATTGATTTATAGTGGAGGTACGGTGCTGCCCGCCTGCTGGCACTTGTAGTACCACAAGTGCCAAAGGGTAGGCATGCTGCTACCTGTAGTTCGATTGTAAAATGCAATAGTTTTCTTTGATTTTACACTTCATTACCCCTGTACCCACAGCCCAGGGGTGAGGGGAAGAGCCTTGGACTTCAGACCAAGCCTGGGGTTTCGGGGGGGACCCCTTCTTGGGGGGGTCTCCACTTCCTCTGATATCCCCGACTTCAATGGAGTCGCTTGGGCTGATAATGCTTTGGCCACGGAGCCCTAGTAATAGGGTCTCTGGGCTGTGGCATTACAGCTCGGCTGTTTTGGGGCTGGTGCTGGTTTTAATTATAGGGAGACCCCTACACAATTTTTTCCCGCTATAATTAAAACCAGGATTGGCCCTGCAGCCTGGTGCTGGTTCCTAAATTATGATGGAACCCTACTCATTTTGTTCCCTGTAATTTTTGGTACCAGGACCGGCTGACAAGTCCTGGGCTAGTTCGCCTTTTGGGGGGGTACCCAACGTCAGTTTTTTAATAGAATTTTACCCATATTTTACAGGTATAACACACAAGCACTGATATGTGCAGGCTGCTAGCTCAGGATAGATTTGCAGAGAGAAAACACTGCAATCTCGGGTGAGTAATCTCAATTTGGTTCACCATCGGCCATCTCATTTTCAGCAAAACTCACATATTAGAAAATTTGTGAGATGAAAAACAGGAAAATTATCCGAGATTCGGCGATGCAAATCGAGATAAACAAAAAACTAAACTCTCTCAGACTCGATTCTTAGTAAATTTACCCTTTAGTATTCCTGCCTAGTACACCTGCCTAGTACTCCTGCCTAGTACTCCTGCCTAGTACACCTGCCTAGTACACCTGCCTAGTACTCCTGCCTAGTACTCCTGCCTAGTACACCTGCCTAGTACACCTGCCTAGTACTCCTGCTTAGTAAATAGAGCATGAGTCATGTCAGTTATAGCATAAACCTTTTTGTAATTTCTTTACTAGGGGGCATATGGCAAACCATAGATTCCCTCAGAAACTAAAATAACTGCACAGTGACAGTACAGGAAACCTGAGCATAGTTATATTACAGACTTCTATGGAATAACTTCTATAAATCACTTTTTAAGCCATAAGGACAAGCAGAATTCTCCAGAGCCAAAAAGCCCGGTGAGAGTTGGTGCTCAGCGTAATGGGGGATTGCAGAGAGGACTGGTGAGAGGTGGTGCTCAGTGTAATGGGGGATTGCAGAGAGGACTGGTGAGAGTTGGTGCTCAGCTACATGTAATGGGGGATTGTAGGGAGGACTGGTGAGAGTTTGCACTCAGTGTAATGAGGGATTGCAGAGAGGACTGGTGATAGTTGGCGCTCACTATAATGGGGGATTGCAGAGAGGACTGCTGAGAGTTGGCGCTCACTATAATGGGGGATTGCAGAGAGGACTGGTGAGAGTTGGTGCTCAGTGTAATGGGGGATTGCAGAGAGGACTGGTGAGAGTTGGCGCTCAGAGTAATGGGGGATTGCGGAGAGGACTGGTGAGAGTTGGCGCTCACTATAATGGGGGATTGCAGAGAGGACTGGTGAGAGTTGGTGCTCAGTGTAATGGGGGATTGCAGAGAGGACTGGTGAGAGTTGGTGCTCAGTGTAATGGGGGATTGCAGAGAGGACTGGTGAGAGTTGGCGCTCAGTGTAATGGGGGGTTGCAGAGAGAACTGGTGAGAGTTGGCGCTCACTATAATGGGGGATTGCAGAGAGGACTGGTGAGAGTTGGTGCTCAGTGTAATGGGGGATTGCAGAGAGGACTGGTGAGAGTTGGTGCTCAGTGTAATGGGGGATTGCAGAGAGGACTGGTGAGAGTTGGCGCTCAGTGTAATGGGGGGTTGCAGAGAGAACTGGTGAGAGTTGGCGCTCAGTGTAATGGGGGATTGCAGAGAGGACAGGTGAGAGTTTGCGCTCAGTGTAATGGGGGTTTGCAGAGAGGACTGGTGAGAGTTGGCGCTCAGTATAATTGGGGATTGCAGAGAGGACTGGTGAGAGTTGGCGCTCAGTGTACTGGGGGATTGCAGAGAAGACTGGTGAGAGTTGGCACTCACTATAATGGGGGATTGCAGAGAGGACTGGTGAGAGTTGGCACTCAGTGTAATGGGGGATTGCAGAGAGGACTGGTGAGAGTTGGCGCTCAGTGTAATGTGGGATTGCAGAGAGGACTGGTGAGAGTTGGCGCTCAGTGTAATGGGGGATTGCAGAGAGGACTGGTGAGAGTTGGCGCTCAGTGTAATGGGGGGTTGCAGAGAGGACTGGTGAGAGTTGGCGCTCAGTATAATTGGGGATTGCAGATAGGACTAGTGAGAGTTGGCGCTCAGTGTAATGGGTGATTGCAGAGAGGACTGGTGAGAGTTGGCGCTCACTATAATGGGGGATTGCAGAGAGGACTGGTGAGAGTTGGCACTCAGTGTAATGTGAGATTGTAGAGAGGACTGGTGAGAGTTGGTGCTCAGTGTAATGGGGGATTGCAGAGAGGACTGGTGAGAGTTGGCGCTCAGTGTAACGGGGGATTGCAGAGAGGACTGGTGAGAGTTGGTGCTCAGTGTAATGGGGGATTGCGGAGAGGACTGGTGAGAGTTGGCGCTCAGTGTAATGGGGGATTGCAGAGAGGACTGGTGAGAGTTGGCGCTCAGTGTAATGGGGGATTACGGAGAGGACTGGTGAGAGTTGGCGCTCACTATAATGGGGAATTGCAGAGAGGACTGGTGAGAGTTGGCGCTTAGTGTAATGTGGGATTGCAGAGAGGACTGGTGAGAGTTGGCGCTCAGTATAATCAGGGATTGCAGAGAGGACTGGTGAGAGTTGGCGCTCAGTGTAATGGGGGGTTGCAGAGAGGACTGGTGAGAGGTGGCGCTCAGTGTAATGGGGGATTGCGTAGAGGACTGGTGAGAGTTGTCGCTCCGTGTAATGGGGGATTGCAGAGAGGACTGGTGAGAGTTGGCACACAGTGTAATGGGGGATTGCAGAGAGGACTGGTGAGAGTTGGCGCTCAGCTACATGTAATGGGGGATTGCAGAGAGGACTGGTGAGAGTTGGCGCTCAGCTACATGTAATGGGGGATTGCAGAGAGGACTGGTGAGAGTTGGCGTTCAGTGTAATGGGGGATTGCAGAGAGGACTGGTGAGAATTGGCGCTCAGTAAAATGGGGGATTGCAGAGAGGAGTGGTGAGAGTTGGCGCTCAGCTACATGTAATGGGGGATTGCAGAGAGGACTAGTGAGAGTTGGCGCTCAGTGAAATGAGGGCATGTAGAGAGGACTGCTGAGAGTTGGCGCTCAGTGTAATGATGAATTGCAGAGAGGACTGGTGAGAGTTGGCATTCAGTGTAATGGGGGATTGCAGAGAGGACTGGTGAGAGTTGGCGCTCCGAATAATGTGGGATTGCAGAGAGGACTGGTGAGAGATGGCGATCAATGTAATGGGTTATTGCAGAGAGGAGTGGTGAGAATTGGCGCTCAGCTACATGTAATGGGGGACTGCAGAGAGGACTGTTGAGAGTTGGCACTCAGTGAAGAGAAACCGAAAGATTGCATAAGAAAAGAGGTGTTTTAAACCTCTAGGATGGGGGCCGGCATGTATGCAAATTACTTGTGGGAGTTAGCCTATGGCAAGCAGGGGGCGGGTGTGTAACAGGAACATTATATAAAGGGCTAGCAGTGTGGCCAAAGCCTCTTTGTTCCAGATTCCTCCAGGACAGGGAAGTGCATTTTGTCAGTTGTCATTTTCCTTAATAAAACTCTCTTAGTGCTTCTCCTTCTTCTCTTCTTCTCTCCTCCTTTTCCTTATTGTATTTAGTCTCTTTTCATTTACTTCATATCATTGCTTTTACTTTTCCTTTCTGTCCTCAATCACTGTCTTTTCTGATTTCTTGTTCTGCTGGGGGTGGGTGTAGCTATGTCCTGCCTAGTAATGAGCCTCCCCAGACCCTGGTCCCTGGCTCCACAGTGTCCCCATGTTATTAGGAGCTGCAGGTGTGGTTCCCCTATTGATAGTTCTATCCCCCCTTAGGCTGCAGCAGCTTTGTGGAAGGTGTGCCAGTGCGGGGGAGGGGTGCTTCCCTTCAGTCCTTAATGCCCCTGGTCAATATCATCTTTGTGGCTGCAGTGGCCAGCACCATAGGCAAATGCAGGAGGGGTTTATGAGTGCCTTACCTGAACCCCCCCTCAGCCCACACCATGATGACTACAATAGAAATAGCATATAATACTAAAGTTGCATGTTTTTTAGGATCCCCTCAGTGTCACAAATGAAATAACTAGCACTACAGTCCCTGTTGATCTTTTAAATGTGTCAGCCAGTAGAAAAAGTTAAAAAGCCAGTAATGAATATTGTTGTGCACCAACTAGATCTGGAAAACATGCACTGTACGGGGTGCACTGATATTGATCACCTATTGGATCAATTATTAATACTGGATAATACACCATCCAGTACATAGGGGGACCAATCTGTGCATCTATGTCCAGGACAGAGCATGGTTTCTTTTTCTGCCCTCTCCCAGATTCCCCAACTTGCTCATATGATCTGTAAAGGAGCCGGCACATGAAATAAAAAGATTCAGCTCAGACAGGATGGCTCTACTTCTACATATAATTACTTACTGTGTCTGCTGGTCCTGTATATGCCAGAATTATATCATTCAGTACATTCGTATGATGTATTTTATAGATGGTCTAAGTGCTGATTATGGCTCTTAATGGTAGAAAACAGTTGCAGCAAACAGTGTCAGTATTATGCTGGGCATTGAGGTATCATTGGGGGAATAGAATGCTTTAGTGATGCGTTATATGACAGTAAGGGGTAATGGCTTTGACACTGCTTTATTTATCTATAGCACCTAAGATCTAGCTTTTATCTCCTTTGAATCATTATTATCAGCCAATAGAGGAGATTGTATTATATACTGTATTCTGAGCATTTAACTTACAAAATAGACAGAATACATGTGCTACAGTGAATTTCTACAGGGTGCACAGCTTATTATTGCAATCACTGCCCCAAGCAGCTATCACCGGGAAGCTCCATTCTCAGCTATGCTCCTACTTCCACAAATATACATTGCTGGAGGTCACGCAGCCTTCGCGTCCTGCCTATGAGGGGTACAACGCGAGCAAAGCAGCTAGTTCAGTTCGTCAGGGCTAACAGCAGGCGTCTGGGGAAAATGCTTCGCCTTTAATAATTCCACCTGTACGCAGGGACGAAAATGTCGTTTTCGTCACCTCTGCTTGCGATGTGGTGGCAACCACCCAGTTGCCAAGTGTTTCAAGGTGGGTGCCCAGCAGCAGCCTGCACAGCCAGCAAAAGGCACAAGTGCTAAGTAAAGTTCCATCCCCTGTCCGTGTCACAGCGATAGCAAAATGGTTGAGTTGGTACCCGGTTCTTCAGGACGCAGAATTTTCGTTAAAAGGCTTCAGTTTTGGTTTTCGTTTACCTATTTGCAGGGATGTCGACACATATTCGCCTAGAAATTTGAAGTCTGCCTTTGAATTGCCTCACATTCTTAGGGAAAAAGTGGCTGGCGAGGTTAGCGTCAGGCGCACTGCAGGGCCTTTTGCAGACCCCCCATTAGGGATCTTGTGAATTCCCCGGTGGGAGTGGTTCCCAAGAAAATTCCAGGAAAATACAGGCTCATGCAACATCTGTCTTATCCGCCAGGCTCATCAGTAAATTATGCCATACCAGTTGAGGTTTCCTCGGTGGTGTACCAGTCTTTTGACGATGCTTTGGACGTCATTAGGTGTTATGGTCCGGGCGCACTGATGTATAAGATAGATGTTGAGTCAGTTTTTCGTCTACTTCCTTTGCACCCAGAGTCATTCCAGTTTATGGGTTTTTAGCTTGGACAATGGATATTGCATAGACAAATGCTTGCCTATGGGGTGTTCTGTGTCCTGTGCATTTTTCGAGCATTTTAGCACCTTCCTACACTGGTGCGCGGAATTTATTTATTTAATTTTTGCGGTAGTCATCGGATAGCCCACTATCTCGATGACTTTCTGTGTGTCGGCCCTTCCGGTTCAGGCAGATGCAGTTATCTTTTGTTTTCTTTACGAGCGCTGTTTTTTCATTTGGAGTTCCCGTTGCTGCGGACAAAACGGAGGGCCCTTCCCATTGTCATTCCTGGGTATCGAGATCTGTACCTCGGCGGGTTCTTGTCGCATTCCTCTCGATAAGCCTGTCAAGTTGCGTAATGCCATAGCGGAATGCACGGCTTCCAGTAGAATTACCCTGCGGCAGGCGCAATCCCTCCTGGGCCTCTAAAGTAATTCCAATGGGCAGAGCTTTTTCACGTAAATTGGAAAGGGCCACGGCTGGTGTCACTAACCGAGACATTTGCTACGTTTATCCTCAGAGATTAAGCAGGACCTCTCTGTCTGGGTCTCGTTTCTTCGGGATTTTAATGGCGTTCGGTTGTGGATGTCTCCAGCCGCTGACAATTTGCAGCTGCAGCTGTTCACCGACGCAGCAGGCACCACGGGGTTCGGATGTTACCTTGATGGCTCCTGGTGCGTTGGCCGTTGGCTGGAAGAATGGGTGGGAAAGGGTTTGACTAAGGACTTACTCCTTCTCAAACTCTTTCCCATAATGGTTTCCTTGGAAATCTGGGGGGAATGGTTATGCAATCACAGCATCATTATCAGGTGTGACAACCTGGGCGTGGTCCATGCGATACAATCAGCAACATGCGGCTTCCCTGCTGGTTTTGCGCTTGCTAGCGCAGCTGTGCTCACATGTTTGCGCTGTAACATCATGTTTAAGGCAAGACACATTCCTGGGGTGGAGAATGAGATAGACGATGCGTTATCACGTTTCCAGTGGGCTAGGTCCCGATCTGTGGCCCCTGGTGCTGACGTTGTGCTTTGCCCCTCTTATGTTTGGCAGGTGATCGAGCCGGCATGGAGGGCTTATCAGAACAGTCTCTAGCCCCCTCCACGTTGCGAGCATATCGGCAGGCATAGAATGAATGGGAAGATTATTCCCGTAGCAGCAAACAGGCAGGTAAGAGTCAGCATCGTTCGATGCTTTCTTTTATTTGGAGTCTCCGTTTGGCTGGCAGATCCAGGGCTTCTGTTGCGCGCTCTTTGGGGGGCATTGCATTTTATTGTAAATTGAAGGGCCAACCTGACTTTACTAAAAGTTTTCTGATTGTGAAGGCTTTAAAGGGTTGGGCACGGGTCTCCCGGCCAGTAGCTGACCGTAGGAGACCTGTGGACGCTCATCTGCTTCCGGCAGTATTAGGGGCGGTTCTCGGAGTGGCTCTTACTGCGTATGAGGCGGTCCTGATTCAATTGGTGTTTTCGGAGGCTTTTCACGGCACCTTGAGGGTATTGGAGCTGGTGGCATCATCCAAATGGGTTGATGCCGCCATGCTCCTCTCGGATATCCTGGTCAGTGAGAGGTCTGTTCTTTGTAGGATTCGGCGGTCGAAGACCGACCAGACTGGTAGGGGTAGGTGGATCTCGTTGGGTCCATCTAGGGACGAACAGATCTGCCCCGTGGCACTAGCTATGCGGTATGAGTTATTGCGGCCGGATGTTCCTGGTTCATGACTCATGCATATGGACAGGACTCCGCTTACCAAATACCAGTTTGGTTGGTTTTTGAAGAGGTGTGTATCAGTTTTAGGCCTCCCGCCTCAAGATTTTGGTACACACTCGTTTCTGATCGGAGCCGCAACTTCGGCGGCAGCTGCGGGTTTCTCGGCATCAGAAATTAAGGCCCTAGGACATTGGAAATCGGATAGTTATAAAGGTTACATTCGACCTAGGCATGAAGGCCCTTTGTTTAAAGTCATTTCACAGTCTGTTCCGGTTACGTTTATATTTTATGCTTGCCTGGTTTTTGTCTTGTCTCATGTACTGTCCTGTCTTGTCTGTTACCCCTGTCCGTCCTACTCGGGATTAGCTACTCGCCATTGCTGGCAATGGGAGTCTTGAGGGATTTTACAATTTTTACCTGAACTGACGGATTCAATTCGGCTATTCTCAATCATTTAATTAGGCCATAGTCCATCCCTCAGCAGGTTTTTATTTTACCTCTTGCCGAGTTCACCTGTTTTTTCCCAATTCCCCCCCACCCATTCTTCCCCTTTGTGTCTTCTGTTTGTCTCAGCCACTTCAAATAGTAAAGTCGGCGACCAATAGAAAATTTTTCTTTTTGGCAGATACTCACTTATGTTCTATCAGATCCCACTAATACATCATAAAATTTTATTGTTTTCTGACAATTACTAAATTTTTATTTACTGCTTTCCTCCACCTTTAGGATTGCTCTTTGACACGCAGGACATTTGGGTTATAGGCCACTCATATATTTTCTGGGCTGCTAGGTTTGAGTTCAGATCAAGCTCCAATTTTTGAATATTCAGCTAGGGTCCGTTGGATAGGTTCCAGAGGTATGAGATGGCATTCCTTTTGTCCTAAACTGTTAGAGTATGCAAGGCTTTTTGGTAGGCCACGTATTTTGGTGGCTTATTTAGGAGGCAACGACTTAGGGCAGAGGTCCACTGTAGAATTACGAGTTGATATTGTCAACGATTTGGCGAGGGTGCTTTCGGCCTGGCCCTTGTGTAAATTAATTTGGTCTTGCATTGTACCTCGACAGGTCTGGCGTGGGGTTAGGAGTTTTCCTGCTAATGACGAAGCTAGGAAGAAACTTAATTTCGCAGTTGCCAAATTTGTGATGGCCAATTATGGCCGTTTCATTTACCATAATAACATTCAATTTCGATTTAGTTATATGTATAGACCTGATGGAGTTCATTTAACAGAGGAGGGTGTGTCATTGTTTATTGGGGATCTTTTTGAGGAGTTGGCGTTATTGGGGTAGTACTTGGTATGGTGGCGGTGCGGCGGTTCTATAAGCTGAACCTTGCTGTGGCGGGAAAGAACGGCAGTTCACCAGTCCAGGTGCAATTATGATTTAAGGGCGCTCCCTTCGTTGACTGGTAGTTGGCTGTACCAACCTAACGGGGGGCAGTATCACCACCTAAACGGATGGGAAGTCAAGATGGGGGTGAGCGTTACCTTTTGTTGATGATATGAGTTACATGGTTATGTGTATTCACTCTGGGCGATCTACGCCTGCTATGCCTTTTGTTGTTTGTGTGTGGGCATAGCAGATCTGGCTGATATCTGGCCGTCCTTTCTTTGCCACCATACATCCTTAAATAAATAATAATTATTATTGCTCCAATAAATCGCCATCAAGTTATCTGCCAAATCCACGTCTCAGTGTCTTTATTTTATGTTAGTATGATAAGTGGTTTGCGCACATGACAACACCTCATCCGATAGAAGGTTTAATGAGGGCAAGCAGAGAGGACTGCTGAGAGTTGGCGCTCAGTGTAGTGAGGGATTGCAGAGAGGACTGGTGAGAGTTGGCGCTCAGCTACATGTAATGGGGGATTGCAGAGAGGACTGGTGAGAGTTGGCGTTCAGTGTAATGGGGGATTGCAGAGAGGACAGGTGAGATATGGCGCTCAGCTACATGTAATGGGGGATTGCAGAGAGGACTGGTGACAGGTGGCGCTCAGTGTAATGTGGGATTGCAGAGAGGACAGGTGAGAGATGGAACTCAGTGTAATGGGTTATTGCAGAGAGGAGTGGTGATAGTTGGTGCTCAGCTACATGTAATGGTGGATTGCAGAGAGGACTAGTGAGAGTTGGCGCTCAGTGAAATGAGGGCATGCAGAGAGGACTGCTGAGAGTTGGCGCTCTGTGTAATGAGGGATTGCAGAGAGGACTGGTGAGAGATGGTGCTCAGTGTTATGGGGGATTGCAGAGAGGACTGCTGAGAGTTGGTGTTCAGTGTAATCGGGGATTGCAGAGAGGACTGGTGAGCGTTGGCGCTCAGTATAATTGGGGATTGCAGAGAGGACTGGTGAGAGGTGGCGCTCAGTGTAATGGGGGATTGCAGAGAGGACTGGTGAGAGGTGGCGCTCAGTGTAATGTGGGATTGCAGAGAGGACTGGTGAGAGTTGGCGCTCAGTGTACTGGGGGATTGCAGAGAGGACTGGTGAGAGTTGGCGCTCACTATAATGGGGGATTGCAGAGAGGACAGGTGAGAGTTGGCACTCAGTGTAATGGGGGATTGCAGAGAGGACTGCTGAGAGTTGGCGCTCAGTGAAATGTGGGATTGCAGAGAGGACTGGTGAGAGTTGGCGCTCAGTGTAATGGGGGATTGCAGAGAGGACTGGTGAGAGTTGGCGCTCATTGTGATGGGGGGTTGCAGAGAGGACTGGTGAGAGTTGGCGCTCAGTATAATTGGGGATTGCAGATAGGACTGGTGAGAGGTGGCGCTCAGTGTAATGGGGGATTGCAGAGAGGACTGGTGAGAGTTGGCGCTCGCTACAATGGGGGATTGCAGAGAGGACTGGTAAGAGTTGGCGCTCAGTGTAATGTGGGATTGCAGAGAGGACTGGTGAGAGTTGGTGCTCAGTGTGATGGGGGATTGCAGAGAGGACTGGTGAGAGTTGGCGCTCAGTGTAATGGGGGATTGCAGAGAGGACTGGTGAGAGTTCGTGCTCAGTGTAATGGGGGATTGTGGAGAGGACTGGTGAGAGTTGGCGCTCAGTGTAATGGGGGATTGCAGAGAGGACTGGTGAGAGATGACGCTCATTGTAATGGGGGATTGCGGAGAGGACTGGTGAGAGTTGGCGCTCACTATAATGGGGGATTGCAGAGAGGACTGGTGAGAGTTGGCGCTCAGTGTAATGTGGGATTGCAGAGAGGACTGGTGAGAGTTAGTGCTCAGTATAAACAGGGATTGCAGAGAGGACTGGTGAGAGTTGGCGCTCAGGGTAATGGGGGGTTGCAGAGAGGACTGGTGAGAGGTGGCGCTCAGTGTAATGGGCGATTGCGTAGAGGACTGGTGAGCGTTGTCGCTCCGTGTAATGGGGGATTGCAGAGAGGACTGGTGAGAGTTGGCACACAGTGTAATGGGGGATTGCAGAGAGGACTGGTGAGAGTTGGCGCTCAGTGTAATGGGGGGTTGCAGAGAGGACTGGTGAGAGTTGGCGCTCAGTATAATTGGGGATTGCAGAGAGGACTGGTGAGAGGTAGCGCTCAGTGTAATGGGGGATTGCAGAGAGGACTGGTGAGAGTTGGCACTCAGTGTAATGGGGGATTGCAGAGAGGACTGGTGAGAGTTGGCGCTGACTATAATGGGGGATTGCAGAGAGGACTGGTGAGAGGTGGCGCTCAGTGTAATGGGGGATTGCAGAGAGGACTGGAGAGGTGGCGCTCAGTGTAATGTGGGATTGCAGAGAGGACTGGTGAGAGTTGGCGCTCAGTGTACTGGGGGATTGCAGAGAGGACTGGTGAGAGTTGGCGCTCACTATAATGGGGGATTGCAGAGAGGACAGGTGAGAGTTGGCACTCAGTGTAATGGGGGATTGCAGAGAGGACTGCTGAGAGTTGGCGCTCAGTGAAATGTGGGATTGCAGAGAGGACTGGTGAGAGTTGGCGCTCAGTGTAATGGGGGATTGCAGAGAGGACTGGTGAGAGTTGGCGCTCATTGTGATGGGGGGTTGCAGAGAGGACTGGTGAGAGTTGGCGCTCAATATAATTGGGGATTGCAGATAGGACTGGTGAGAGGTGGCGCTCAGTGTAATGGGGGATTGCAGAGAGGACTGGTGAGAGTTGGCGCTCGCTACAATGGGGGATTGCAGAGAGGACTGGTAAGAGTTGGCGCTCAGTGTAATGTGGGATTGCAGAGAGGACTGGTGAGAGTTGGTGCTCAGTGTAATGGGGGATTGCAGAGAGGACTGGTGAGAGTTGGCGCTCGCTACAATGGGGGATTGCAGAGAGGACTGGTAAGAGTTGGCGCTCAGTGTAATGTGGGATTGCAGAGAGGACTGGTGAGAGTTGGTGCTCAGTGTGATGGGGGATTGCAGAGAGGACTGGTGAGAGTTGGCGCTCAGTGTAATGGGGGATTGCAGAGAGGACTGGTGAGAGTTCGTGCTCAGTGTAATGGGGGATTGTGGAGAGGACTGGTGAGAGTTGGCGCTCAGTGTAATGGGGGATTGCAGAGAGGACTGGTGAGAGATGACGCTCATTGTAATGGGGGATTGCGGAGAGGACTGGTGAGAGTTGGCGCTCACTATAATGGGGGATTGCAGAGAGGACTGGTGAGAGTTGGCGCTCAGTGTAATGTGGGATTGCAGAGAGGACTGGTGAGAGTTAGTGCTCAGTATAAACAGGGATTGCAGAGAGGACTGGTGAGAGTTGGCGCTCAGGGTAATGGGGGGTTGCAGAGAGGACTGGTGAGAGGTGGCGCTCAGTGTAATGGGCGATTGCGTAGAGGACTGGTGAGCGTTGTCGCTCCGTGTAATGGGGGATTGCAGAGAGGACTGGTGAGAGTTGGCACACAGTGTAATGGGGGATTGCAGAGAGGACTGGTGAGAGTTGGCGCTCAGTGTAATGGGGGGTTGCAGAGAGGACTGGTGAGAGTTGGCGCTCAGTATAATTGGGGATTGCAGAGAGGACTGGTGAGAGGTAGCGCTCAGTGTAATGGGGGATTGCAGAGAGGACTGGTGAGAGTTGGCACTCAGTGTAATGGGGGATTGCAGAGAGGACTGGTGAGAGTTGGCGCTGACTATAATGGGGGATTGCAGAGAGGACTGGTGAGAGGTGGCGCTCAGTGTAATGGGGGATTGCAGAGAGGACTGGAGAGGTGGCGCTCAGTGTAATGTGGGATTGCAGAGAGGACTGGTGAGAGTTGGCGCTCAGTGTACTGGGGGATTGCAGAGAGGACTGGTGAGAGTTGGCGCTCACTATAATGGGGGATTGCAGAGAGGACAGGTGAGAGTTGGCACTCAGTGTAATGGGGGATTGCAGAGAGGACTGCTGAGAGTTGGCGCTCAGTGAAATGTGGGATTGCAGAGAGGACTGGTGAGAGTTGACGCTCAGTGTAATGGGGGATTGCAGAGAGGACTGGTGAGAGTTGGCGCTCATTGTGATGGGGGGTTGCAGAGAGGACTGGTGAGAGTTGGCGCTCAGTATAATTGGGGATTGCAGATAGGACTGGTGAGAGGTGGCGCTCAGTGTAATGGGGGATTGCAGAGAGGACTGGTGAGAGTTGGCGCTCGCTACAATGGGGGATTGCAGAGAGGACTGGTAAGAGTTGGCGCTCAGTGTAATGTGGGATTGCAGAGAGGACTGGTGAGAGTTGGTGCTCAGTGTGATGGGGGATTGCAGAGAGGACTGGTGAGAGTTGGCGCTCAGTGTAATGGGGGATTGCAGAGAGGACTGGTGAGAGTTCGTGCTCAGTGTAATGGGGGATTGTGGAGAGGACTGGTGAGAGTTGGCGCTCAGTGTAATGGGGGATTGCGGAGAGGACTGGTGAGAGTTGGCGCTCACTATAATGGGGGATTGCAGAGAGGACTGGTGAGAGTTGGCGCTCAGTGTAATGTGGGATTGCAGAGAGGACTGGTGAGAGTTAGTGCTCAGTATAAACAGGGATTGCAGAGAGGACTGGTGAGAGTTGGCGCTCAGGGTAATGGGGGGTTGCAGAGAGGACTGGTGAGAGGTGGGGCTCAGTGTAATGGGCGATTGCGTAGAGGACTGGTGAGCGTTGTCGCTCCGTGTAATGGGGGATTGCAGAGAGGACTGGTGAGAGTTGGCACACAGTGTAATGGGGGATTGCAGAGAGGACTGGTGAGAGTTGGCGCTCAGTGTAATGGGGGGTTGCAGAGAGGACTGGTGAGAGTTGGCGCTCAGTATAATTGGGGATTGCAGAGAGGACTGGTGAGAGGTAGCGCTCAGTGTAATGGGGGATTGCAGAGAGGACTGGTGAGAGTTGGCACTCAGTGTAATGGGGGATTGCAGAGAGGACTGGTGAGAGTTGGCGCTGACTATAATGGGGGATTGCAGAGAGGACTGGTGAGAGGTGGCGCTCAGTGTAATGGGGGATTGCAGAGAGGACTGGTGAGAGGTGGCGCTCAGTGTAATGGGGGATTGCAGAGAGGACTGGTGAGAGTTGGCGCTCACTATAATGGGGGATTGCAGAAAGGACTGGTGAGTGTTGGCGCTCAGTGTAATGTGGGATTGCAGAGTGGACTGGTGAGAGTTGGCGCTCAGTGTAATGGGGGATTGCAGAGAGGGCTGGTGAGAGTTGGCGCTCAGTGTAATGAGGGATTGCAGAGAGGACTGGTGAGAGTTGGTGCTCAGTGTAATGGGGGATTGCGGAGAGGATTGGTGAGAGTAGGCGCTCAGTGTAATGGGGGATTGCAGAGAGGACTGGTGAGAGTTGGCGCTCAGTGTAATTGGGGATTGCAAAGAGGACTGGTGAGAGTTGGCGCTCACTATAATGGGGGATTGCAGAGAGGACTGGTGAGAGTTGGCACTCAGTGTATTGGGGGATTCCACAGAGGACTGGTGAGAGTTGGCGCTCAGTATAATGGGGGATTGCAGAGAGGACTGGTGAGAGTTGGCGCTCAGTGTAAAGGGGGATTGCGTAGAGGACTGGTGAGAGTTGGCGCTCAGTGTAATGTGGGATTGCAGAGAGGACTGGTGAGAGTTGGAGCTCAGTATAATCAGGGATTGCAGAGAGGACTGGTGAGAGTTGGCGCTCAGTGTAATGGGGGATTGCAGAGAGGACTGGTGAGAGTTGGCGCACAGTGTAATGGGGGATTGCAGAGAGGACTGGTGAGAGTTGGCGTTCAGTGTAATGGGGGGTTGCAGAGAGGACTGGTGAGAGTTGGCGCTCAGTATAATTGGGGATTGCAGAGAGGACTGGAGAGAGGTGGCGCTCAGTGTAATGGGGGATTGCAGAGAGGACAGGTGAGAGGTGGCGCTCAGTGTAATGGGGGATTGCAGAGAGTACTGGTGAGAGTTGGCGCTCAGTGTAATGGGGGGTTGCAGAGAGAACTGCTGAGAGTTGGCGCTCAGTGTAAAGGGGGATTGCAGAGAGGACTGGTGAGAGTTGGTGCTCAGTGTAATGGGGGATTGCAGAGAGGACTGCAGAGAGTTGGCGTTCAGTGTAATGGGGGATTGCAGAGTGGACTGGTGAGAGTTGGCGCTCAGTATAATGTGGGATTGCAGAGAGGACTGGAGAGAGATGTCGATCAATGTAATGGGTTATTGCAGAGAGGAGTGGTGAGAGTTGGCGCTCAGTATAATCAGGGATTGCAGAGAGGACTGGTGAGAGGTGGCGCTCAGTGTAATGGGGGGTTGCAGAGAGGACTGCTGAGAGTCTGCGCTCAGTGTAATGGGGGTTTGTAGAGAGCACTGCTGAGAGTTGGTGCTCAGTGTATTGGCGGATTGCAGAGAGGACTGGTGAGAGTTGGCGCTCAGTGTAATGGGGGATTGCAGAGAGGACTGGTGAGATTTGGCGCTCAGTGTAATTGGGGATTGCAGAGAGGACTAGTGAGAGTTGGCGCTCAGTGTAATGGGGGTTGCAGAGAGGACTGCTGAGAGTCTGCGCTCAGTGTAATGGGGGATTGTAGAGATCACTGCTGAGAGTTGGTGCTCAGTGTAATGGGGGGTTGCAGAGAGGACTGGTGAGAGTTGGCGCTCAGATACATGTAATGAGGGATTTCAGAGAGGACTGGTGAGAGATGGTGCTCAGTGTAATGGGGGATTGCAGAGAGGACTGGTGAGAGTTGGCACTCAGTGTAATGGGGGATTGCAGAGAGGACTGGTGAGAGTTGGCGCTCACTATAATGGGGGATTGCAGAGAGGACTGGTGAGAGTTGGCGCTCAGTGTAATGGGGGATTGCAGAGAGGACTGGTGAGAGTTGGCGCTCAGTGTAATGGGGGTTTGCAGAGAAGACTGGTGAGAGTTCGCGTTCAGTGTAATGGGGGATTGCAGAGAGGACTGGTGAGAGTTGGCAATCAGAAAAATGGTGGATTGCAGAGAGGACTGGTGGGAGTTGGCGCTCAGCTACATGTAATGGGGGATTGCAGAGAGGACTGGTGAGTGTAGGCGTTCAGTGTAATGGGGGACTGCACAGAGGACTGGAGAGAGTTGGCATTCAGTAAAATGGGGGATTGCAGAGAGGACTGGTGAGAGTTGGCGCTCAGCTACATGTAATGGGGGATTGCAGAGAGGACTGGTGAGAGTTGGCGCTCAGTGTAATGTGGGATTGCAGAGAGGACTGGTGAGAGTTGGCGCTCAGCTACGTGTAATGGGGGATTGCAGAGAGGACTGGTGAGAGTTGGCGCTCAGTGAAATGAGGGCACGCAGAGAGGACTGGTTAGAGTTGGCGCTCAGTGTAATGAGGAATTGCAGAGAGGACTGGTGAGAGTTGGTGCTCAGAGTAATGGGGGATTGCAGAGAGGACTGGTGAGAGTTGGTGACCAGTGTAATGGGGGATTGCAGAGAGGACTGGAGAGAGTTGGCGTTCAGTGTAATGGGGGATTGCAGAGTGGACTGGTGAGAGTTGGCGCTCAGTATAATGTGGGATTGCAGAGAGGACTGGAGAGAGATGGCGATCAATGTAATGGGTTATTGCAGAGAGGAGTGGTGAGAGTTGGCACTCAGTATAATCAGGGATTGCAGAGAGGACTGGTGAGAGGTGGCGCTCAGTGTAATGGGGGATTGCGTAGATGACTGGTGAGAGTTGGCGCTCAGTGTAATGTGGGATTGCAGAGAGGACTGGTGAGAGTTGGAGCTCAGTATAATCAGGGACTGCAGAGAGGACTGGTGAGAGTTGGCGCTCAGTGTAATGGGGGATTGCAGAGAGGACTGGTGAGAGTTGGCGCACAGTGTAATGGGGGATTGCAGAGAGGACTGGTGAGAGTTGGCGCTCAGTGTAATGGGGGGTTGCAGAGAGGACAGGTGAGAGTTGGCGCTCAGTATAATTGGGGATTGCAGAGAGGACTGGTGAGAGGTGGCGCTCAGTGTAATGGGGAATGCAGAGAGGACTGGTGAGAGTTGGCGCTCAGTATAATCGGGGATTGCAGAGAGGACTGGTGAGAAGTGGCGCTCAGTGTAATGGGGGATTACAGAGAGTACTGGTGAGAGTTGGCCATCAGTGTAATGGGGGGTTGCAGAGAGGACTGCTGAGAGTCTGCGCTCAGTGTATTGGGGGATTGTAGAGAGCACTGCTGAGAGTTGGCGCTCAGTGTAAAGGGGGATTGCAGAGAGGACTGGTGAGAGTTGGCGCTCAGTGTAATGGGGGATTGCAGAGAGGACTGGTGAGAGTTGGCGCTCAGTGTAATGGGGGATTGCAGAAAGGACTGGTGAGAGTTGCCGCTCAGTGTAATGGGTGTTTCAGAGAGGACTGCTAAGAGTCTGCACTCAGTGTAATGGGGGATTGTAGAGAGCACTGCTGAGAGTTGGCACTCAGTGTAATGGGGGGTTGCAGAGAGGACTGGTGATAGTTGGTGCTCAGTGTAATGGGGGTTGCAGAAAGGACTGCTGAGAGTTGGCACAGTGTAATGGGGGATTGCAGAGAGGACTGGTGAGAGTTGGCGCTCACTATAATGGGGGATTGCAGAGAGGACTGGTGAGAGTTGGCACTCAGTGTAATGGGGGATTGCAGAGAGGACTGGTGAGAGATGTTGCACAGTATAAAGGGGTTTGCAGAGAGGACTGGTGAGAGTTCGCGTTCAGTGTAATGGGGGATTGCAGAGAGGACTGGTGAGAGTTGGCACTCAGTAAAATGGTGGATTGCAGAGAGGACTCGTGAGAGTTGGTGCTCACTATAATGGGGGATTGCAGAGAGGACTGGTGAGAGTTGGCATTCACTAAAATGGGGGATTGCAGAGAGGACGGGTGAGAGATGGTGCTCAGCTTCATGTAATGGGGGATTGCAGAGAGGACTGGTGAGAGTTGGCGCTCAGTGTAATGTGGGATTGCAGAGAGGACTGGTGAGAGTTGGCGCTCAGCTACATGTAATGGGGGATTGCAGAGAGGACTGGTGAGAGTTGGCGCTCAGTGTAATGAGGGATTGCAGAGAGGACTGGTGAGAGTTGGTGCTCAGTGTAATGGGGGATTGCAGAGAGGACTGGTGAGAGTTGGTGCTCAGTGTAATGGGGGATTGCAGAGTGGACTGGTGAGAGTTGGCGTTCAGTGTAATGGGGGATTGCAGAGTGGACTGGTGAGAGTTGGCGCTCAGTGTAAAGGGGGATTGCAGAGAGGACGGGTGAGAGTTGGCGCTCAGTGTAATGGGGGATTGCAGAGAGGACTGGTGAGAGTTGGCGCTCAGTGTAATGGGGTTGCAGAGAGGACTGCTGAGAGTCTGCACTCAGTGTAATGGGGGATTGTAGAAAGCACTGCTGAGAGTTGGCGCTCAGTGTAATGGGTGATTGCAGAGCGGACTGGTAAGAGTTGGTGCTCAGTGTAATGGGGTATTGCAGAGAGGACTGGTGAGAGTTGGCACTCAGTGTAATGGGGGATTGCAGAGAGGACTGGTGAGAGTTGGTGCTCACTATAATGGGGGATTGCAGAAGGGACTGGCGAGAGTTGGCGCTCAGTGTAATGTGGGATTGCAGAGAGGACTGGTGAGAGTTGGCGCTCAGTATAATCAGGGATTGCAGAGAGGACTGGTGAGAGTTGGCGCTCAGTGTAATGGGGAATTGCAGAGTGGACTGGTGAGAGTTAGCGCTCAGTGTAATGGGGGATTGTGTAGAGGACTGGTGAGAGTTGGCGCTCAGTGTAATGTGGGATTGCAGAGAGGACTGCTCAGAGTTGGCGCTCAGTGTAATGGGGGATTGCAGAGAGGACTGGTGAGAGTTGGCGCTCAGTATAATGGGGGATTGCATAGAGGACTTGTGAGAGTTGGCGCTCAGTGTAATGGGGGATTGCAGAGAGGACTGGTGAGATTTGGCGCTCAGTGTAATTGGGGATTGCAGAGAGGACTAGTGAGAGTTGGCGCTCAGTGTAATGGGGGTTGCAGAGAGGACTGCTGAGAGTCTGCGCTCAGTGAAATGGGGGATTGTAGAGATCACTGCTGAGAGTTGGTGCTCAGTGTAATGGGGGGTTGCAGAGAGGACTGGTGAGAGTTGGCGCTCAAATACATGTAATGAGGGATTTCAGAGAGGACTGGTGAGAGATGGTGCTCAGTGTAATGGGGGATTGCAGAGAGGACTGGTGAGAGTTGGCACTCAGTGTAATGGGGGTTTGCAGAGAGGACTGGTGAGAGTTGGCGCTCAGTATAATGGGGGATTGCAGAGAGGACTGGTGAGAGGTGGCGCTCAGTGTAAAGGGGGATTGCGTAGAGGACTGGTGAGAGTTGGCGCTCAGTGTAATGTGGGATTGCAGAGAGGACTGGTGAGAGTTGGAGCTCAGTATTATCAGGGATTGCAGAGAGGACTGGTGAGATTTGGCGCTCAGTGTAATGGGGGATTGCAGAGAGGACTGGTGAGAGTTGGCGCACAGTGTAATGGGGGATTGCAGAGAGGACTGGTGAGAGTTGGCGCTCAGTGTAATGGGGGGTTGCAGAGAGGACTGGTGAGAGTTGGCGCTCAGTATAATTGGGTATTGCAGAGAGTACTAGAGAGAGGTGGCGCTCAGTGTAATGGGGGATTGCAGAGAGGACAGGTGAGAGGTGGCGCTCAGTGTAATGGGGGATTGCAGAGAGTACTGGTGAGAGTTGGCGCTCAGTGTAATGGGGGGTTGCAGAGAGAACTGCTGAGAGTTGGCGCTCAGTGTAAAGGGGGATTGCAGAGAGGACTGGTGAGAGTTGGTGCTCAGTGTAATGGGGGATTGCAGAGAAGACTGCAGAGAGTTGGCGTTCAGTGTAATGGGGGATTGCAGAGTGGACTGGTGAGAGTTGGCGCTCAGTATAATGTGGGATTGCAGAGAGGACTGGAGAGAGATGGCGATCAATGTAATGGGTTATTGCAGAGAGGAGTGGTGAGAGTTGGCGCTCAGTATAATCAGGGATTGCAGAGAGGACTGGTGAGAGGTGGCGCTCAGTGTAATGGGGGGTTGCAGAGAGGACTGCTGAGAGTCTGCGCTCAGTGTAATGGGGGTTTGTAGAGAGCACTGCTGAGAGTTGGTGCTCAGTGTAATGGGGGATTGCAGAGAGGACTGGTGAGAGTTGGCGCTCAGTGTAATGGGGGATTGCAGAGAGGACTGGTGAGATTTGGCGCTCAGTGTAATTGGGGATTGCAGAGAGGACTAGTGAGAGTTGGCGCTCAGTGTAATGGGGGTTGCAGAGAGGACTGCTGAGAGTCTGCGCTCAGTGTAATGGGGGATTGTAGAGATCACTGCTGAGAGTTGGTGCTCAGTGTAATGGGGGGTTGCAGAGAGGACTGGTGAGAGTTGGCGCTCAGATACATGTAATGAGGGATTTCAGAGAGGACTGGTGAGAGATGGTGCTCAGTGTAATGGGGGATTGCAGAGAGGACTGGTGAGAGTTGGCACTCAGTGTAATGGGGGATTGCAGAGAGGACTGGTGAGAGTTGGCGCTCACTATAATGGGGGATTGCAGAGAGGACTGGTGAGAGTTGGCGCTCAGTGTAATGGGGGATTGCAGAGAGGACTGGTGAGAGTTGGCGCACAGTATAAAAGGGTTTGCAGAGAAGACTGGTGAGAGTTCGCGTTCAGTGTAATGGGGGATTGCAGAGAGGACTGGTGAGAGTTGGCACTCAGAAAAATGGTGGATTGCAGAGAGGACTGGTGGGAGTTGGTGCTCAGCTACATGTAATGGGGGATTGCAGAGAGGACTGGTGAGAGTAGGCGTTCAGTGTAATGGGGGACTGCAGATAGGACTGGTGAGAGGTGGCGCTCAGCTACATGTAATGGGGGATTGCAGAGAGGACTGGTGAGAGTTGTCGCTCAGTGAAATGAGGGCATGCAGAGAGGACTGGTTAGAGTTGGCGCTCAGTGTAATGAGGGATTGCAGAGAAGACTGGTGAGAGTTGGTGCTCAGAGTAATGGGGGATTGCAGAGAGGACTGGTGAGAGTTGGTGCCCAGTGTAATGGGGGATTGCAGAGAGGACTGGAGAGAGTTGGCGTTCAGTGTAATGGGGGATTGCAGAGTGGACTGGTGAGAGTTTGCGCTCAGTATAATGTGGGATTGCAGAGAGGACTGGAGAGAGATGGCGATCAATGTAATGGGTTATTGCAGAGAGGAGTGGTGAGAGTTGGCACTCAGTATAATCAGGGATTGCAGAGAGGACTGGTGAGAGGTGGCGCTCAGTGTAATGGGGGATTGCGTAGATGACTGGTGAGAGTTGGCGCTCAGTGTAATGTGGGATTGCAGAGAGGACTGGTGAGAGTTGGAGCTCAGTATAATCAGGGACTGCAGAGAGGACTGGTGAGAGTTGGCGCTCAGTGTAATGGGGGATTGCAGAGAGGACTGGTGAGAGTTGGCGCACAGTGTAATGGGGGATTGCAGAGAGGACTGGTGAGAGTTGGCGCTCAGTGTAATGGGGGGTTGCAGAGAGGACAGGTGAGAGTTGGCGCTCAGTATAATTGGGGATTGCAGAGAGGACTGGTGAGAGGTGGTGCTCAGTGTAATGGGGAATGCAGAGAGGACTGGTGAGAGTTGGCGCTCAGTATAATCGGGGATTGCAGAGAGGACTGGTGAGAGGTGGCGCTCAGTGTAATGGGGGATTACAGAGAGTACTGGTGAGAGTTGGCCATCAGTGTAATGGGGGGTTGCAGAGAGGACTGCTGAGAGTCTGCGCTCAGTGTATTGGGGGATTGTAGAGAGCACTGCTGAGAGTTGGCGCTCAGTGTAAAGGGGGATTGCAGAGAGGACTGGTGAGAGTTGGCGCTCAGTGTAATGGGGGATTGCAGAGAGGACTGGTGAGAGTTGGCGCTCAGTGTAATGGGGGATTGCAGAAAGGACTGGTGAGAGTTGGCGGTCAGTGTAATGGGGGTTGCAGAGAGGACTGCTAAGAGTCTGCACTCAGTGTAATGGGGGATTGTAGAGAGCACTGCTGAGAGTTGGCACTCAGTGTAATGGGGGGTTGCAGAGAGGACTGGTGATAGTTGGTGCTCAGTGTAATGGGGGTTGCAGAAAGGACTGCTGAGAGTTGGCACTCAGTGTAATGGGGGATTGCAGAGAGGACTGGTGAGAGTTCGCGCTCACTATAATGGGGGATTGCAGAGAGGACTGGTGAGAGTTGGCGCTCAGTGTAATGGGGGATTGCAGAGAGGACTGGTGAGAGATGTTGCACAGTATAAAGGGGTTTGCAGAGAGGACTGGTGAGAGTTCGCGTTCAGTGTAATGGGGGATTGCAGAGAGGACTGGTGAGAGTTGGCACTCAGTAAAATGGTGGATTGCAGAGAGGACTCGTGAGAGTTGGTGCTCACTATAATGGGGGATTGCAGAGAGGACTGGTGAGAGTTGGCACTCAGTAAAATGGTGGATTGCAGAGAGGACTGGTGAGAGATGGTGCTCAGCTACATGTAATGGGGGATTGCACAGAGGACTGGTGAGAGTTGGCGATCAGTGTAATGGGGGACTGCACAGAGGACTGGTGAGAGTTGGCATTCACTAAAATGGGGGATTGCAGAGAGGACTGGTGAGAGTTGGCGCTCAGCTACATGTAATGGGGGATTGCAGAGAGGACTGGTGAGAGTTGGCGCTCAGTGTAATGTGGGATTGCAGAGAGGACTGGTGAGAGTTGGCGCTCAGCTACATGTAATGGGGGATTGAAGAGAGGACTGGTGAGAGTTGGCGCTCAGTGTAATGAGGGATTGCAGAGAGGACTGGTGAGAGTTGGTGCTCAGTGTAATGGGGGATTGCAGAGAGGACTGGTGAGAGTTGGTGCTCAGTGTAATGGGGGATTGCAGAGTGGACTGGTGAGAGTTGGCGTTCAGTGTAATGGGGGATTGCAGAGTGGACTGGTGAGAGTTGGCGCTCAGTGTAAAGGGGGATTGCAGAGAGGACGGGTGAGAGTTGGCGCTCAGTGTAATGGGGGATTGCAGAGAGGACTGGTGAGAGTTGGCGCTCAGTGTAATGGGGTTGCAGAGAGGACTGCTGAGAGTCTGCACTCAGTGTAATGGGGGATTGTAGAAAGCACTGCTGAGAGTTGGCGCTCAGTGTAATGGGTGATTGCAGAGCGGACTGGTGAGAGTTGGTGCTCAGTGTAATGGGGTATTGCAGAGAGGACTGGTGAGAGTTGGCACTCAGTGTAATGGGGGATTGCAGAGAGGACTGGTGAGAGTTGGTGCTCACTATAATGGGGGATTGCAGAAGGGACTGGCGAGAGTTGGCACTCAGTGTAATGTGGGATTGCAGAGAGGACTGGTGAGAGTTGGCGCTCAGTATAATCAGGGATTGCAGAGAGGACTGGTGAGAGTTGGCGCTCAGTGTAATGGGGAATTGCAGAGAGGACTGGTGAGAGTTAGCGCTCAGTGTAATGGGGGATTGTGTAGAGGACTGGTGAGAGTTGGCGCTCAGTGTAATGTGGGATTGCAGAGAGGACTGCTCAGAGTTGGCGCTCAGTGTAATGGGGGATTGCAGAGAGGACTGGTGAGAATTGGCGCTCAGTATAATGGGGGATTGCATAGAGGACTGGTGAGAGTTGGCGCTCAGTGTAATGGGGGATTGCAGAGAGGACTGGTGAGATTTGGCGCTCAGTGTAATTGGGGATTGCAGAGAGGACTAGTGAGAGTTGGCGCTCAGTGTAATGGGGGTTGCAGAGAGGACTGCTGAGAGTCTGCGCTCAGTGTAATGGGGGATTGTAGAGATCACTGCTGAGAGTTGGTGCTCAGTGTAATGGGGGGTTGCAGAGAGGACTGGTGAGAGTTGGCGCTCAAATACATGTAATGAGGGATTTCAGAGAGGACTGGTGAGAGATGGTGCTCAGTGTAATGGGGGATTGCAGAGAGGACTGGTGAGAGTTGGCACTCAGTGTAATGGTGGATTGCAGAGAGGACTGGTGAGAGTTGGCGCTCAGTGTAATGGGGGATTGCAGAGAGGACTTGTGAGAGTTGGTGCACAGTATAAAGGGGTTTGCAGAGAAGACTGGAGAGAGTTCGCGTTCAGTGTAATGGGGGATTGCAGAGAGGACTGGTGAGAGTTGGCACTCAGAAAAATGGTGGATTGCAGAGAGGACTGGTGGGAGTTGGCGCTCAGCTACATGTAATAGGGGATTGCAGAGAGGACTGGTGAGAGTTGGCGTTCAGTGTAATGGGGGACTGCACAGAGGACTGGAGAGAGTTGGCATTCAGTAAAATGGGGGATTGCAGAGAGGACTGGTGAGAGTTGGCACTCAGCAACATTTAATGGGGGATTGCAGAGAGGACTGGTGAGAGTTGGCGCTCAGTGTAATGTGGGATTGCAGAGAGGACTGGTGAGAGTTGGCGCTCAGCTGCATGTAATGGGGGATTGCAGAGAGGACTGGTGAGAGTTGGCGCTCAGTGAAATGAGGGCATGCAGAGAGGACTGGTTAGAGTTGGCGCTCAGTGTAATGGGGGATTGTAGAGAGCACTGCTGAGAGTTGGTGCTCAGTGTAATGGGGGATTGCAGAGAGGACTGGTGAGAGTTGGCGCTCAGTGTAATGGGGGATTGCAGAGAGGACTGGTGAGAGTTGGCGCTCAGTGTAATGGGGGTTTGCAGATTGGACTGGTGAGATTTGGCGCTCAGTGTAATTGGGGATTGCAGAGAGGACTAGTGAGAGTTGGCGCTCAGTGTAATGGGGGTTGCAGAGAGGACTGCTGAGAGTCTGCGCTCAGTGTAATGGGGGATTGTAGAGATCACTGCTGATAGTTGGTGCTCAGTGTAATGGGGGGTTGCAGAGAGGACTGGTGAGAGTTGGCGCTCAGGTACATGTAATGAGGGATTTCAGAGAGGACTGGTGAGAGATGGTGCTCAGTGTAATGGGGGATTGCAGAGAGGACTGGTGAGAGTTGGCACTCAGTGTAATGGGGGATTGCAGAGAGGACTGGTGAGAGTTGGCGCTCACTATAATAGGGGATTGCAGAGAGGACTGGTGAGAGTTGGCGCTCAGTGTAATGGGGGATTGCAGAGAGGACTGGTGAGAGTTGGCGCACAGTATAAAGGGGTTTGCAGAGAAGACTGGTGAGAGTTCGTGTTCAGTGTAATGGGGGATTGCAGAGAGGACTGGTGAGAGTTGGCACTCAGAAAAAGGGTGGATTGCAGAGAGGACTGGTGGGAGTTGGCGCTCAGCTACATGTAATGGGGGATTGCTGAGAGGACTGGTGAGAGTTGGCGTTCAGTGTAATGGGGGACTGCACAGATGACTGGAGAGAGTTGGCTTTCAGTAAAATGGGGGATTGCAGAGAGGACTGGTGAGAGTTGGCGCTCAGCTACATGTAATGGGGGATTGCAGAGAGGACTGGTGAGAGTTGGCGCTCAGTGTAATGTGGGATTGCAGAGAGGACTGGTGAGAGATGGCGCTCAGCTACATGTAATGGGGGATTGCAGAGAGGACTGGTGAGAGTTGGCGCTCAGTGAAATGAGGGCATGCAGAGAGGACTGGTTAGAGTTGGCGCTCAGTGTAATGAGGGATTGCAGAGAGGACTGGTGAGAGTAGGTGCTCAGAGTAATGGGGGATTGCAGAGAGGACTGGTGAGAGTTGGTGCCCAGTGTAATGGGGGATTGCAGAGAGGACTGGAGAGAGTTGGCGTTCTGTGTAATGGGGGATTGCAGAGTGGACTGGTGAGAGTTGGCGCTCAGTATAATGTGGGATTGCAGAGAGGACTGGAGAGAGATGGCGATCAATGTAATGGGTTATTGCAGAGAGGAGTGGTGAGAGTTGGCGCTCAGTATAATCAGGGATTGCAGAGAGGACTGGTGAGAGGTGGCGCTCAGTGTAATGGGGGATTGCGTAGATGACTGGTGAGAGTTGGCGCTCAGTGTAATGTGGGATTGCAGATAGGACTGGTGAGAGTTGGAGCTCAGTATAATCAGGGATTGCAGAGAGGACTGGTGAGAGTTGGCGCTCAGTGTAATGGGGGATTGCAGAGAGGACTGGTGAGAGTTGGCGCACAGTGTAATGGGGGATTGCAGAGAGGACTGGTGAGAGTTGGCGCTCAGTGTAATGGGGGGTTGCAGAGAGGACAGGGGAGAGTTGGCGCTCAGTTTAATTGGGGATTGCAGAGAGGACTGGTGAGAGGTGGCGCTCAGTGTAATGGGGAATGCAGAGAGGACTGGTGAGAGTTGGCGCTCAGTATAATCGGGGATTGCAGAGAGGACTGGTGAGAGGTGGCGCTCAGTGTAATGGGGGATTACAGAGAGTACTGGTGAGAGTTGGCCATCAGTGTAATGGGGGTTGCAGAGAGGACTGCTAAGAGTCTGCGCTCAGTGTATTGGGGGATTGTAGAGAGCACTGCTGAGAGTTGGCGCTCAGGGTAAAGGGGGATTGCAGAGAGGACTGGTGAGAGTTGGCGCTCAGTGTAATGGGGGATTGCAGAGAGGACTGGTGAGAGTTGGCGCTCAGTGAAATGGGGGATTGCAGAAAGGACTGTTGAGAGTTGGCGCTCAGTGTAATGGGGGTTGCAGAGAGGACTGCTAAGAGTCTGCACTCAGTGTAATGGGGGATTGTAGAGAGCACTGCTGAGAGTTGGCACTCAGTGTAATGGGGGGTTGCAGAGAGGACTGGTGATAGTTGGTGCTCAGTGTAATGGGGGTTGAAGAGAGGACTGCTGAGAGTTGGCACTCAGTGTAATGGGGGATTGCAGAGAGGACTGGTGAGAGTTCGCGCTCACTATAATGGGGGATTGCAGAGAGGACTGGTGAGAGTGGGCGCTCAGTGTAATGGGGGATTGCAGAGAGGACTGGTGAGAGTTGGCGCACAGTATAAAGGGGTTTGCAGAGAGGACTGGTGAGAGTTGGCGTTCAGTGTAATGGGGGATTGCAGAGAGGACTGGTGAGAGTTGCCACTCAGTAAAATGGTGGATTGCAGAGAGGACTCGTGAGAGTTGGTGCTCACTATAATGGGGGATTGCAGAGAGGCTGGTGAGAGTTGGCACTCAGTAAAATGGTGGATTGCAGAGAGGACTGGTGAGAGATGGCGCTCAGCTACATGTAATGGGGGATTGCAGAGAGGACTGGTGAGAGTTGGTGCTCAGTGTAATGTGGGATTGCAGAGAGGACTGGTGAGAGTTGGCGCTCAGCTACATGTAATGGGGGATTGCAGAGAGGACTGGTGAGAGTTGGCGCTCAGTGTAATGAGGGATTGCAGAGAGGACTGGTGAGAGTTGGTGCTCAGTGTAATGGGGGATTGCAGAGAGGACTGGTGAGAGTTGGTGCTCAGTGTAATGGGGGATTGCAGAGTGGACTGGTGAGAGTTGGCGTTCAGTGTAATGGGGGATTGCAGAGTGGACTGGTGAGAGTTGGCGCTCAGTATAATGTGGGATTGCAGAGAGGACTGGAGAGAGATGGCGATCAATGTAATGGGTTATTGCAGAGAGGAGTGGTGAGAGTTGGTGCTCAGCTACATGTAATGGGGGATTGCAGAGAGGACTGGTGAGAGTTGGCGCTCAGTGAAATGAGGGCATGCAGATAGGACTACTGAGAGTTGGCGCTCAGTGTAATGAGGGATTGCAGAGAGGACTGGTGAGAGTTGGCGCTCAGCTACATGTAATGGGGGATTGCAGAGAGGACTGATGAGAGTTGGCGCTCAGCTACATGTAATGGGGGATTGCAGAGAGGACTGGTGAGAGTTGGCGTTCAGTGTAATGGGGGATTGCAGAGAGGAATGGTGAGAGTTGGCGCTCAGTAAAATGGGGGATTGCAGAGAGGAGTGGTGAGAGTTGGCGCTCAGCTACATGTAATGGGGGATTGCAGAGAGGACTAGTGAGAGTTGGCGCTCAGTGAAATGAGGGCATGCAGAGAGGACTGCTGAGAGTTGGCGCTCAGTGTAATGAGGGATTGCAGAGAGGACTGGTGAGAGTTGGCATTCAGTGTAATGGGGGATTGCAGAGAGGACTGGAGAGTTGGAGCTCAGAATAATGTGGGATTGCAGAGAGGACTGGTGAGAGATGGCGATCAATGTAACGGGTTATTACAAAGAGGACTGGTGAGAATTGGCGCTCAGCTACATGTAATGGGGGATTGCAGAGAGGACTGTTGAGAGTTGGCGCTCAGTGAAATGAAGGCATGCAGAGAGGACTGCTGAGAGTTGGCGCTCAGTGTTGTGAGGGATTGCAGAGAGGACAGGTGAGAGTTAGCGCTCAGCTACATGTAATGGGGGATTGCAGAGAGGACTGGTGAGAGTTGGCACTCAGCTACATGTAATGGGGGATTGCAGAGAAGACTGGTGAGAGTTGGCGTTCAGTGTAATGGGGGATTGCATAGAGGACTGGTGAGAGTTGGCGCTCAGCTACATGTAATGGGGGATTGCAGAGAGGACTGGTGAGAGTTGGCGCTCAGTGTAATGTGGGATTGCAGAGAGGACTGGTTAGAGATGGAACTCAGTGTAATGGGTTATTGCAGAGAGGAGTGGTGAGAGTAGGCGCTCAGCTACATGTAATGGGGGATTGCAGAGAGGACTAGTTAGAGTTGGCGTTCAGTGAAATGGGGGATTGCAGAGAGGACTGCTGAGAGTTGACGCTCTGTGTAATGAGGGATTGAAGAGAGGACTGGTGAGAGATTGTGCTCAGTGTTATGGGGGATTGCAGAGAGGACTGCAGAGAGTTGGCGTTCAGTGTAATGGATGAATGCAGAGAGGACTGGTGAGAGTTGGCGCTCAGTATAATGTGGGATTGCAGAGAGGACTGGTGAGAGTTGGTGTTCAGTGTAATCGGGGATTGCAGAGAGGACTGGTCAGTGTTGGCGCACAGTATAATGGGGGATTGCAGAGAGGACTGGTGAGAGTTGGCGTTCAGTGTAATGGGTGATTGCAGAGTGGACTGGTGAGAGTTGGCGCTCAGTATAATGTGGGATTACAGAGAGGACTGCTGAGAGTTGGCGCTCAGTGTAATGAGGGATTGCAGAGAGGACTGGTGAGAGTTGGCATTCAGTGTAATGGGGGATTGCAGAGAGGACTGGAGAGTTGGCGCTCAGAATAATGTGGGATTGCAGAGAGGACTGGTGAGAGATGGCGATCAATGTAACGGGTTATTACAGAGAGGACTGGTGAGAATTGGCGCTCAGCTACATGTAATGGGGGATTGCAGAGAGGACTGGTGAGAGTTGGCGCTCAGTGTAATGGGGGATTGCAGAGAGGACTGGTGAGATTTGGCGCTCAGTGTAATTGGGGATTGCAGAGAGGACTAGTGAGAGTTGGCGCTCAGTGTAATGGGGGTTGCAGAGAGGACTGCTGAGAGTCTGCGCTCAGTGTAATGGGGGATTGTAGAGATCACTGCTGAGAGTTGGTGCTCAGTGTAATGGGGGGTTGCAGAGAGGACTGGTGAGAGTTGGCGCTCAGATATATGTAATGAGGGATTTCAGAGAGGACTGGTGAGAGATGGTGCTCAGTGTAATGGGGGATTGCAGAGAGGACTGGTGAGAGTTGGCACTCAGTGTAATGGGGGATTGCAGAGAGGACTGGTGAGAGTTGGCGCTCACTATAATGGGGGATTGCAGAGAGGACTGGTGAGAGTTGGCGCTCAGTGTAATGGGGGATTGCAGAGAGGACTGGTGAGAGTTGGCGCACAGTATAAAGGGGTTTGCAGAGAAGACTGGTGAGAGTTCGCGTTCAGTGTAATGGGGGATTGCAGAGAGGACTGGTGAGAGTTGGCACTCAGAAAAATGGTGGATTGCAGAGAGGACTGGTGGGAGTTGGCACTCAGCTACACGTAATGGGGGATTGCAGAGAGGACTGGTGAGAGTTGGCGTTCAGTGTAATGGGGGACTGCACAGAGGACTGGAGAGAGTTGGCATTCAGTAAAATGGGGGATTGTAGAGAGGACTGGTGAGAGTTGGCGCTCAGCTACATGTAATGGGGGATTGCAGAGAGGACTGGTGAGAGTTGGCGCTCAGTGTAATGTGGGATTGCAGAGAGGACTGGTGAGAGTTGGCGCTCAGCTACATGTAATGGGGGATTGCAGAGAGGACTGGTGAGAGTTGGCGCTCAGTGAAATGAGGGCATGCAGAGAGGACTGGTTAGAGTTGGCGCTCAGTGTAATGAGGGATTGCAGAGAGGACTGGTGAGAGTTGGTGCTCAGAGTAATGGGGGATTGCAGAGAGGACTGGTGAGAGTTGGTGCCCAGTGTAATGGGGGATTGCAGAGAGGACTGGAGAGAGTTGGCGTTCAGTGTAATGGGGGATTGCAGAGTGGACTGGTGAGAGTTGGCGCTCAGTATAATGTGGGATTGCAGAGAGGACTTTAGAGAGATGGCGATCAATGTAATGGGTTATTGCAGAGAGGAGTGGTGAGAGTTGGCACTCAGTATAATCAGGGATTGCAGAGAGGACTGGTGAGAGGTGGCGCTCAGTGTAATGGGGGATTGCGTAGATGACTGGTGAGAGTTGGCGCTCAGTGTAATGTGGGATTGCAGAGAGGACTGGTGAGAGTTGGAGCTCAGTATAATCAGGGATTGCAGAGAGGACTGGTGAGAGTTGGCGCACAGTGTAATGGGGGATTGCAGAGAGGACTGGTGAGAGTTGGCGCTCAGTGTAATGGGGGGTTGCAGAGAGGACAGGTGAGAGTTGGCGCTCAGTATAATTGGGGATTGCAGAGAGGGCTGGTGAGAGGTGGCGCTCAGTGTAATGGGGAATGCAGAGAGGACTGGTGAGAGTTGGCGCTCAGTATAATCGGGGATTGCAGAGAGGACTGGTGAGAGGTGGCGCTCAGAGTAATGGGGGATTGCAGAGAGTACTGGTGAGAGTTGGCCATCAGTGTAATGGGGGGTTGCAGAGAGGACTGCTGAGAGTCTGCGCTCAGTGTATTGGGGGATTGTAGAGAGCACTGCTGAGAGTTGGCGCTCAGTGTAAAGGGGGATTGCAGAGAGGACTGGTGAGAGTTGGCGCTCAGTGTAATGGGGGATTGCAGAGAGGACTGGTGAGAGTTGGCGCTCAGTGTAATGGGGGGTTGCAGAGAGGACTGGTGATAGTTGGTGCTCAGTGTAATGGGGGTTGCAGAGAGGACTGCTGAGAGTTGGCACTCAGTGTAATGGGGGACTGCAGAGAGGACTGGTGAGAGTTCGCGCTCACTATAATGGGGGATTGCAGAGAGGACTGGTGAGAGTTGGCGCTCAGTGTAATGGGGGATTGCAAAGAGGACTGGTGAGAGTTGGCGCACAGTATAAAGGGGTTTGCAGAGAGGACTGGTGAGAGTTCGCGTTCAGTGTAATGGGGGATTGCAGATAGGACTGGTGAGAGTTGGCACTCAGTAAAATGGTGGATTGCAGAGAGGACTCGTGAGAGTTGGTGCTCACTATAATGGGGGATTGCAGAGAGGACTGGTGAGAGTTGGCACTCAGTAAAATGGTGGATTGCAGAGAGGACTGGTGAGATATGGCGCTCAGCTACATGTAATGGGGGATTGCAGAGAGGACTGGTGAGAGTTGGCGATCAGTGTAATGGGGGACTGCACAGAGGACTGGTGAGAGTTGGCATTCACTAAAATGGGGGATTGCAGAGAGGACTGGTGAGAGTTGGCGCTCAGCTACATGTAATGGGGGATTGCAGAGAGGACTGGTGAGAGTTGGCGCTCAGTGTAATGTGGGATTGCAGAGAGGACTGGTGAGAGTTGGCGCTCAGCTACATGTAATGGGGGATTGCAGAGAGGACTGGTGAGAGTTGGCGCTCAGTGAAATGAGGGCATGCAGAGAGGACTGGTGAGAGTTGGCGCTCAGTGTAATGAGGGATTGCAGAGAGGACTGGTGAGAGTTGGTGCTCAGTGTAATGGGGGATTGCAGAGAGGACTGGTGAGAGTTGGTGCTCAGTGTAATGGGGGATTGCAGAGTGGACTGGTGAGAGTTGGCGTTCAGTGTAATGGGGGATTGCAGAGTGGACTGGTGAGAGTTGGCGCTCAGTATAATGTGGGATTGCAGAGAGGACTGGAGAGAGATGGCGATCAATGTAATGGGTTATTGCAGAGAGGAGTGGTGAGAGTTGGTGCTCAGCTACATGTAATGGGGGATTGCAGAGAGGACTGGTGAGAGTTGGCGCTCAGTGAAATGAGGGCATGCAGATAGGACTGCTGAGAGTTGGCGCTCAGTGTAATGAGGGATTGCAGAGAGGACTGGTGAGAGTTGGCGCTCAGCTACATGTAATGGGGGATTGCAGAGAGGACTGGTGAGAGATGGCGCTCAGCTACATGTAATGGGGGATTGCAGAGAGGACTGGTCAGAGTTGGCGTTCAGTGTAATGGGGGATTGCAGAGAGGAATGGTGAGAGTTGGCGCTCAGTAAAATGGGGGATTGCAGAGAGGAGTGGTGAGAGTTGGCGCTCAGCTACATGTAATGGGGGATTGCAGAGAGGACTAGTGAGAGTTGGCGCTCAGTGAAATGAGGGCGTGCAGAGAGAACTGGTGAGAGTTGGCGCTCAGTGTAGTGAGGGATTGCAGAGAGGACAGGTGAGAGTTAGCGCTCAGCTACATGTAATGGGGGATTGCAGAGAGGACTGGTGAGAATTGGCACTCAGCTACATGTAATGGGGGATTGCAGAGAAGACTGGTGAGAGTTGGCGTTCAGTGTAATGGGGGACTGCAGAGAGGACTGGTGAGAGTTGGTGCTCATCTACATGCAATGGGGGATTGCAGAGAGGACTGGTGAGAGTTGGCGCTCAGTGTAATGTGGGATTGCAGAGAGGACTGGTTAGAGATGGAACTCAGTGTAATGGGTTATTGCAGAGAGGAGTGGTGAGAGTAGGCGCTCAGCTACATGTAATGGGGGATTGCAGAGAGGACTAGTTAGAGTTGGCGTTCAGTGAAATGAGGGCATGCAGAGAGGACTGCTGAGAGTTGACGCTCTGTGTAATGAGGGATTGAAGAGAGGACTGGTGAGAGATGGTGCTCAGTGTTATGGGGGATTGCAGAGAGGACTGCAGAGAGTTGGCGTTCAGTGTAATGGATGAATAAAGAGAGGACTGGTGAGAGTTGGCGCTCAGTATAATGTGGGATTGCAGAGAGGACTGGTGAGAGTTGGTGTTCAGTGTAATCGGGGATTGCAGAGAGGACTGGTCAGTGTTGGCGCACAGTAAAATGGGGGATTGCAGAGAGGACTGGTGAGAGTTGGCGTTCAGTGTAATGGGTGATTGCAGAGTGGACTGGTGAGAGTTGGCGCTCAGTGTAATGTGGGATTGCAGAGAGGACTGCTGAGAGTTGGCGCTCAGTGAAATGAGGGATTGCAGAGAGGACTGCTGAGAGTTGGCGCTCAGTGTAATGAGGGATTGCAGAAAGGACTGGTGATAGTTGGTGCTCAGTGTAATGGGGGATTGCAGAGAGGACTGGTGAGAGTTGGCGCTTAGTGTAATAGGGGATTGCAGAGAGGACTGGTGAGAGTTGGCGCTCAGTATAAAGTGGGATTGCAGAGAGGACTGGTGAGAGGTGGCGCTCAGTGTAATGGGTTATTGCAGAGAGGAGTCATGAGAGTTGGCGCTCAGCTTCATGTAATGGGGGATTGCAGAGAGGACTGGTGAGAGTTGGCGCTCAGTGAAATGAGGGCATGCAGAGAGGACTGGTTAGAGTTGGCACTCAGTGTAATGGGGGATTGCAGAGAGGACTGGTGAGAGTTGGTGCTCAGTGTAATGGGGGATTGCAGAGAGTACTGCAGAGAGTTGGCGTTCAGTGTAATGGGGGATTGCAGAGTGGACTGGTGAGAGTTGGCGCTCAGTATAATGTGGGATTGCAGAGAGGACTGGAGAGAGATGGCGATCAATGTAATGGGTCATTGCAGAGAGGAGTGGTGAGAGTTGGCGCTCAGTATAATCAGGGATTGCAGAGAGGACTGGTGAGAGGTGGCGCTCAGTTTAATGGGGGGTTGCAGAGAGGACTGCTGAGAGTCCGCGCTCAGTGTAATGGGGGATTGTAGAGAGCACTGCTGAGAGTTGGTGCTCAGTGTAATGGGGGATTGCAGAGAGGACTGGTGAGAGTTGGCGCTCAGTGTAATGGGGGATTGCAGAGAGGACTGGTGAGAGTTGGCGCTCAGTGTAATGGGGGATTGCAGAGAGGACTGGTGAGATTTGACGCTCAGTGTAATTGGGGATTGCAGAGAGGACTAGTGAGAGTTGGCGCTCAGTGTAATGGGGGTTGCAGAGAGGACTGCTGAGAGTCTGCGCTCAGTGTAATGGGGGATTGTAGAGATCACTGCTGAGAGTTGGTGCTCAGTGTAATGGGGGGTTGCAGAGAGGACTGGTGAGAGTTGGCGCTCAGATACATGTAATGAGGGATTTCAGAGAGGACTGGTGAGAGATGGTGCTCAGTGTAATCGGGGATTGCAGAGAGGACTGGTGAGAGTTGGCACTCAGTGTAATGGGGGATTGCAGAGAGGACTGGTGAGAGTTGGCGCTCACTATAATGGGGGATTGCAGAGAGGACTGGTGAGAGTTGGCGCTCAGTGTAATGGGGGATTGCAGAGAGGACTGGTGAGAGTTGGCGCACAGTATAAAGGGGTTTGCAGAGAAGACTGGTGAGAGTTCGCGTTCAGTGTAAAGGGGGATTGCAGAGAGGACTGGTGAGAGTTGGCACTCAGAAAAATGGTGGATTGCAGAGAGGACTGGTGGGAGTTGGCGCTCAGCTACACGTAATGGGGGATTGCAGAGAGGACTGGTGAGAGTTGGCGTTCAGTGTAATGGGGGACTGCACAGAGGACTGGAGAGAGTTGGCATTCAGTAAAATGGGGGATTGTAGAGAGGACTGGTGAGAGTTGGCGCTCAGCTACATGTAATGGGGGATTGCAGAGAGGACTGGTGAGAGTTGGCGCTCAGTGTAATGTGGGATTGCAGAGAGGACTGGTGAGAGTTGGCGCTCAGCTACATGTAATGGGGGATTGCAGAGAGGACTGGTGAGAGTTGGCGCTCAGTGAAATGAGAGCATGCAGAGAGGACTGGTTAGAGTTGGCGCTCAGTGTAATGAGGGATTGCAGAGAGGACTGGTGAGAGTTGGTGCTCAGAGTAATGGGGGATTGCAGAGAGGACTGGTGAGAGTTGGTGCCCAGTGTAATGGGGGATTGCAGAGAGGACTGGAGAGAGTTGGCGTTCAGTGTAATGGGGGATTGCAGAGTGGACTGGTGAGAGTTGGCGCTCAGTATAATGTGGGATTGCAGAGAGGACTTGAGAGAGATGGCGATCAATGTAATGGGTTATTGCAGAGAGGAGTGGTGAGAGTTGGCACTCAGTATAATCAGGGATTGCAGAGAGGACTGGTGAGAGGTGGCGCTCAGTGTAATGGGGGATTGCGTAGATGACTGGTGAGAGTTGGCGCTCAGTGTAATGCGGGATTGCAGAGAGGACTGGTGAGAGTTGGAGCTCAGTCTAATCAGGGATTGCAGAGAGGACTGGTGAGAGTTGGCGCACAGTGTAATGGGGGATTGCAGAGAGGACTGGTGAGAGTTGGCGCTCAGTATAATTGGGGATTGCAGAGAGGGCTGGTGAGAGGTGGCGCTCAGTATAATCGGGGATTGCAGAGAGGACTGGTGAGAGGTGGCGCTCAGTGTAATGGGGGATTGCAGAGAGTACTGGTGAGAGTTGGCCATCAGTGTAATGGGGGGTTGCAGAGAGGACTGCTGAGAGTCTGCGCTCAGTGTATTGGGGGATTGTAGAGAGCACTGCTGAGAGTTGGCGCTCAGTGTAAAGGGGGATTGCAGAGAGGACTGGTGAGAGTTGGCGCTCAGTGTAATGGGGGATTGCAGAGAGGACTGGTGAGAGTTGGCGCTCAGTGTAATGGGGGATTGCAGAAAGGACTGGTGAGAGTTGGCGCTCAGTGTAATGGGGGTTGCAGAGAGGACTGCTAAGAGTCTGCACTCAGTGTAATGGGGGATTGTAGAGAGCACTGCTGAGAGTTGGCACTCAGTGTAATGGGGGTTGCAGAGAGGACTGGTGATAGTTGGTGCTCAGTGTAATGGGGGTTGCAGAGAGGACTGCTGAGAGTTGGCACTCAGTGTAATGGGGGACTGCAGAGAGGACTGGTGAGAGTTCGCGCTCACTATAATGGGGGATTGCAGAGAGGACTGGTGAGAGTTGGCGCTCAGTGTAATGGGGGATTGCAGAGAGGACTGGTGAGAGTTGGCGCACAGTATAAAGGGGTTTGCAGAGAGGACTGGTGAGAGTTCGCGTTCAGTGTAATGGGGGATTGCAGATAGGACTGGTGAGAGTTGGCACTCAGTAAAATGGTGGATTGAAGAGAGGACTCGTGAGAGTTGGTGCTCACTATAATGGGGGATTGCAGAGAGGACTGGTGAGAGTTGGCACTCAGTAAAATGGTGGATTGCAGAGAGGACTGGTGAGAGATGGCGCTCAGCTACATGTAATGGGGGATTGCAGAGAGGACTGGTGAGAGTTGGCGATCAGTGTAATGGGGGACTGCACAGAGGACTGGTGAGAGTTGGCATTCACTAAAATGGGGGATTGCAGAGAGGACTGGTGAGAGTTGGCGCTCAGCTACATGTAATGGGGGATTGCAGAGAGGACTGGTGAGAGTTGGCGCTCAGTGTAATGTGGGATTGCAGAGAGGACTGGTGAGAGTTGGCGCTCAGCTACATGTAATGGGGGATTGCAGAGAGGACTGGTGAGAGTTGGCGCTCAGTGAAATGAGGGCATGCAGAGAGGACTGGTGAGAGTTGGCGCTCAGTGTAATGAGGGATTGCAGAGAGGACTGGTGAGAGTTGGTGCTCAGTGTAATGGGGGATTGCAGAGAGGACTGGTGAGAGTTGGTGCTCAGTGTAATGGTGGATTGCAGAGTGGACTGGTGAGAGTTGGCGTTCAGTGTAATGGGGGATTGCAGAGTGGACTGGTGAGAGTTGGCGCTCAGTATAATGTGGGATTGCAGAGAGGACTGGAGAGAGATGGCGATCAATGTAATGGGTTATTGCAGAGAGGAGTGGTGAGAGTTGGTGCTCAGCTACATGTAATGGGGGATTGCAGAGAGGACTGGTGAGAGTTGGCACTCAGTGAAATGAGGGCATGCAGATAGGACTGCTGAGAGTTGGCGCTCAGTGTAATGAGGGATTGCAGAGAGGACTGGTGAGAGTTGGCGCTCAGCTACATGTAATGGGGGATTGCAGAGAGGACTGGTGAGAGATGGCGCTCAGCTACATGTAATGGGGGATTGCAGAGAGGACTGGTCAGAGTTGGCGTTCAGTGTAATGGGGGATTGCAGAGAGGAATGGTGAGAGTTGGCGCTCAGTAAAATGGGGGATTGCAGAGAGGAGTGGTGAGAGTTGGCGCTCAGCTACATGTAATGGTGGATTGCAGAGAGGACTAGTGAGAGTTGGCGCTCAGTGAAATGAGGGCATGCAGAGAGGACTGGTGAGAGTTGGCATTCAGTGTAATGGGGGATTGCAGAGAGGACTGGAGAGTTGGCGCTCAGAATAATGTGGGATTGCAGAGAGGACTGGTGAGAGATGGCGATCAATGTAACGGGTTATTACAGAGAGGACTGGTGAGAATTGGCGCTCAGCTACATGTAATGGGGTATTGCAGAGAGGACTGTTGAGAGTTGGCGCTCAGTGAAATGAAGGCATGCAGAGAGGACTGCTGAGAGTTGGCGCTCAGTGTAGTGAGGGATTGCAGAGAGGACAGGTGAGAGTTAGCGCTCAGCTACATGTAATGGGGGATTGCAGAGAGGACTGGTGAGAGTTGGCACTCAGCTACATGTAATGGGGGATTGCAGAGAAGACTGGTGGGAGTTGGCGTTCAGTGTATTGGGGGATTGCAGAGAGGACTGGTGAGAGTTGGCGCTCTTCTACATGCAATGGGGGATTGCAGAGAGGAGTGGTGAGAGTTGGCGCTCAGTGTAATGTGGGATTGCAGAGAGGACTGGTTAGAGATGGAACTCAGTGTAATGGGTTATTGCAGAGAGGAGTGGTGAGAGTAGGCGCTCAGCTACATGTAATGGGGGATTGCAGAGAGGACTAGTTAGAGTTGGCGTTCAGTGAAATGAGGGCATGCAGAGAGGACTGCTGAGAGTTGACGCTCTGTGTAATGAGGGATTGAAGAGAGGACTGGTGAGAGATGGTGCTCAGTGTTATGGGGGATTGCAGAGAGGACTGCAGAGAGTTGGCATTCAGTGTAATGGATGAATGCAGAGAGGACTGGTGAGAGTTGGCGCTCAGTATAATGTGGGATTGCAGAGAGGACTGGTGAGAGTTGGTGTTCAGTGTAATCGGGGATTGCAGAGAGGACTGGTCAGTGTTGGCGCACAGTAAAATGGGGGATTGCAGAGAGGACTGGTGAGAGTTGGCGTTCAGTGTAATGGGTGATTGCAGAGTGGACTGGTGAGAGTTGGCGCTCAGTATAATGTGGGATTGCAGAGAGGACTGGAGAGAGATGGCGATCAATGTAATGGGTTATTGCAGAGAGGAGTGGTGAGAGTTGGTGCTCAGCTACATGCAATGGGGGATTACAGAGAGGACAGGTGAGAGTTGGCGCTCAGTGTAATGAGGGATTGCAGAGAGGACTGGTGAGAGTTGGCGCTCAGCTACATGTAATGGGGGATTACAGAGAGGACTGGTGAGAGTTGGCGCTCAGTTACATGTAATGGGGGATTGCAGAGAGGACTGGTGAGAGTTGGCGCTCAATGTAATGTGGGAATACAGAGAGGACAGGTGAAAGTTGGCGCTCAGTGTAATGGGGGATTGCAGAGAGGACTGGTGAGATTTGGTGCTCAGTATAATGGGGGATTGCAGAGAGGACTGGTGAGAGTTGGTGTTCAGTGTAATGGGGGATTGCAGAGAGGACTGGTGAGAGTTGGTGCTCAGTGTAATGTGGGATTGCAGAGAGGACTGGTGAGAGTTGGCGCTCAGTGTAATGGGGGTTGCAGAGAGGAGTGGTGAGATTTGGCGCTCAGTGTAATGGGGGATTGCAGAGAAGACTGGTGAGAGTTGGCGCTCAATGTAGTGAAGGATTGCAGAGAGGACTGGTGAAAGTTTCTGCTCAGAGTAAAGGGGGATTGCAGAGTGGACTGGTGAGAGTTGGCGCTCAGTGTAATGGGGGATTGCAGAGTGGTCTGGTGAGAGTTAGTGCTCATTGTAATGGGGGATTGCAGAGAGGACTGCTGAGAGTTGGTGCTCAGTGTAATTGGGGATTGCAGAGAGGACTGGTGAGAGTTGGCGCTCAGCGTAATGGGGGATTGCAGAGAGCACTTCTAAGAGTTGGTGCTCAGTGTAATGGGGGATTGCAAAGAGGACTGGTGAGAGTTGGCAATCAGTGTAATGGGGGACTGCAGAGAGGACTGGTGAGAGTTGGCGCTCAGCTACATGTAATGGGGGATTGCAGAGAGGACTGGTGAGAGTTGGTGCTCAATGTAATGGGGGATTGCATAGAGGACTGTTGAGAGATGGCGCTCAGTGTAATAGGGGATTGCAGAGAGGACTGCAGAGAGTTGGCGCTCAGTGTAATGAGGGATTGCAGAGAGGACTGGTGAGAGTTGGTGCTCAGTATTATGGGTTATTTCAGATAGGACTGGTGAGAGTTGGCGTTCAGTATAATGGGGGATTGCAGAGAGGACTGGTAAGAGTTGGTGTTCAGTGTAATGTGGGATTGCAGAGAGGACTGGTGAGAGTTGGTGCTCAGTGTTATGGGGGATTGCAGAGAGGACTGGTGAGAGTTGGCGTTCAGTGTAATGCGGGATTGCAGAGAGGACAGGTGAGAGTTGGCGTTCAGTATAATGGGGGATTGCAGAGAGGACTGGTGAGAGTTGGCTCTCATTGTAATGGGGGATTGCGGAGAGGACTGGTGAGAGTTGGCGCTCAGCTACTTGTAAGAGGGATTGCGGAGTGGACTGGTGAGAGTTGGCGCTCTGTGTAATGGGGATTGCAGGGAGGACTGCTGAGAGTTGGTGCTCAGCTACATGTAATGGGGGATTGCAAAGAGGACTGGTGAGAGTTGGCACTCTTTGTAATGGGGGACTGCAGAGAGGACTAGTGAGTGTTGGCGCTCAGCTACATGTAATAGGGGATTGCAGAAAGGACTGGTGATAGTTGGTGCTCAGTGTAATGGGGGATTGCAGAGAGGACTGGTGAGAGTCTGCGCTCAGTGTAATGGGGGACTGCAGAGAGGACTGCTGAGAGTTGGCGCTGAGTGAAATGAGGGATTGCAGAGAGGACTGCTGAGAGTTGGCGCTCAGTGTAATGGGGGATTGCAGAGAGGACTGGTGAGAGTTGGCGCTCAGAATAATCGGGGATTGCAAAGAGGACTGCTGAGAGTTGGTTCTCAGCTACATGTAATGGGGGATTGTAGAGAGGACTGGTGAGAGGTTGCGCTCAGTGTAATGGGGGATTGTAGAGAGGACTGCTGAGAGGTTGCGCTCAGTGTAATGGGGGATTGCAGAGAGGACTGGTGAGAGTTGGCGTTCAGTGTAATGGGGGACTGCACAGAGGACTGGAGAGAGTTGGCATTCAGTAAAATGGGGGATTGTAGAGAGGACTGGTGAGAGTTGGCGCTCAGCTACATGTAATGGGGGATTGCAGAGAGGACTGGTGAGAGTTGGCGCTCAGTGTAATGTGGGATTGCAGAGAGGACTGCTGAGAGTTGGCGCTCAGTGAAATGAGGGATTGCAGAGAGGACTGCTGAGAGTTGGCGCTCAGTGTAATGAGGGATTGCAGAAAGGACTGGTGATAGTTGGTGCTCAGTGTAATGGGGGATTGCAGAGAGGACTGGTGAGAGTTGGCGCTCAGTATAAAGTGGGATTGCAGAGAGGACTGGTGAGAGGTGGCGCTCAGTGTAATGGGTTATTGCAGAGAGGAGTCGTGAGAGTTGGCGCTCAGCTGCATGTAATGGGGGATTGCAGAGAGGACTGGTGAGTGTTGGCGCTCAGTGAAATGAGGGCATGCAGAGAGGACTGGTTAGAGTTGGCACTCAGTGTAATGGGGGATTGCAGAGAGGACTGGTGAGAGTTGGTGCTCAGTGTAATGGGGGATTGCAGAGAGTACTGCAGAGAGTTGGCGTTCAGTGTAATGGGGGATTGCAGAGTGGACTGGTGAGAGTTGGCGCTCAGTATAATGTGGGATTGCAGAGAGGACTGGAGAGAGATGGCGATCAATGTAATGGGTCATTGCAGAGAGGAGTGGTGAGAGTTGGCGCTCAGTATAATCAGGGATTGCAGAGAGGACTGGTGAGAGGTGGCGCTCAGTGTAATGGGGGGTTGCAGAGAGGACTGCTGAGAGTCCGCGCTCAGTGTAATGGGGGATTGTAGAGAGCACTGCTGAGAGTTGGTGCTCAGTGTAATGGGGGATTGCAGAGAGGACTGGTGAGAGTTGGCGCTCAGTGTAATGGGGGATTGCAGAGAGGACTGGTGAGAGTTGGCGCTCAGTGTAATGGGGGATTGCAGAGAGGACTGGTGAGATTTGGCGCTCAGTGTAATTGGGGATTGCAGAGAGGACTAGTGAGAGTTGGCGCTCAGTGTAATGGGGGTTGCAGAGAGGACTGCTGAGAGTCTGCGCTCAGTGTAATGGGGGATTGTAGAGATCACTGCTGAGAGTTGGTGCTCAGTGTAATGGGGGGTTGCAGAGAGGACTGGTGAGAGTTGGCGCTCAGATATATGTAATGAGGGATTTCAGAGAGGACTGGTGAGAGATGGTGCTCAGTGTAATGGGGGATTGCAGAGAGGACTGGTGAGAGTTGGCACTCAGTGTAATGGGGGATTGCAGAGAGGACTGGTGAGAGTTGGCGCTCACTATAATGGGGGATTGCAGAGAGGACTGGTGAGAGTTGGCGCTCAGTGTAATGGGGGATTGCAGAGAGGACTGGTGAGAGTTGGCGCACAGTATAAAGGGGTTTGCAGAGAAGACTGGTGAGAGTTCGCGTTCAGTGTAATGGGGGATTGCAGAAAGGACTGGTGAGAGTTGGCACTCAGAAAAATGGTGGATTGCAGAGAGGACTGGTGGGAGTTGGCACTCAGCTACATGTAATGGGGGATTGCAGAGAGGACTGGTGAGAGTTGGCGTTCAGTGTAATGGGGGACTGCACAGAGGACTGGAGAGAGTTGGCATTCAGTAAAATGGGGGATTGTAGAGAGGACTGGTGAGAGTTGGCGCTCAGCTACATGTAATGGGGGATTGCAGAGAGGACTGGTGAGAGTTGGCGCTCAGTGTAATGTGGGATTGCAGAGAGGACTGGTGAGAGTTGGCGCTCAGCTACATGTAATGGGGGATTGCAGAGAGGACTGGTGAGAGTTGGCGCTCAGTGAAATGAGAGCATGCAGAGAGGACTGGTTAGAGTTGGCGCTCAGTGTAATGAGGGATTGCAGAGAGGACTGGTGAGAGTTGGTGCTCAGAGTAATGGGGGATTGCAGAGAGGACTGGTGAGAGTTGGTGCCCAGTGTAATGGGGGATTGCAGAGAGGACTGGAGAGAGTTGGCGTTCAGTGTAATGGGGGATTGCAGAGTCGACTGGTGAGAGTTGGCGCTCAGTATAATGTGGGATTGCAGAGAGGACTTGAGAGAGATGGCGATCAATGTAATGGGTTATTGCAGAGAGGAGTGGTAAGAGTTGGCACTCAGTATAATCAGGGATTGCAGAGAGGACTGGTGAGAGGTGGCGCTCAGTGTAATGGGGGATTGCGTAGATGACTGGTGAGAGTTGGCGCTCAGTGTAATGCGGGATTGCAGAGAGGACTGGTGAGAGTTGGAGCTCAGTATAATCAGGGATTGCAGAGAGGACTGGTGAGAGTTGGCGCACAGTGTAATGGGGGATTGCAGAGAGGACTGGTGAGAGTTGGCGCTCAGTATAATTGGGGATTGCAGAGAGGGCTGGTGAGAGGTGGCGCTCAGTATAATCGGGGATTGCAGAGAGGACTGGTGAGAGGTGGCGCTCAGTGTAATGGGGGATTGCAGAGAGTACTGGTGAGAGTTGGCCATCAGTGTAATGGGGGGTTGCAGAGAGGACTGCTGAGAGTCTGCGCTCAGTGTATTGGGGGATTGTAGAGAGCACTGCTGAGAGTTGGCGCTCAGTGTAAAGGGGGATTGCAGAGAGGACTGGTGAGAGTTGGCGCTCAGTGTAATGGGGGATTGCAGAGAGGACTGGTGAGAGTTGGCGCTCAGTGTAATGGGGGATTGCAGAAAGGACTGGTGAGAGTTGGCGCTCAGTGTAATGTGGGTTGCAGAGAGGACTGCTAAGAGTCTGCACTCAGTGTAATGGGGGATTGTAGAGAGCACTGCTGAGAGTTGGCACTCAGTGTAATGGGGGGTTGCAGAGAGGACTGGTGATAGTTGGTGCTCAGTGTAATGGGGGTTGCAGAGAGGACTGCTGAGAGTTGGCACTCAGTGTAATGGGGGACTGCAGAGAAGACTGGTGAGAGTTCGCGCTCACTATAATGGGGGATTGCAGAGAGGACTGGTGAGAGTTGGCGCTCAGTGTAATGGGGGATTGCAGAGAGGACTGGTGAGAGTTGGCGCACAGTATAAAGGGGTTTGCAGAGAGGACTGGTGAGAGTTCGCTTTCAGTGTAATGGGGGATTGCAGATAGGACTGGTGAGAGTTGGCACTCAGTAAAATGGTGGATTGCAGAGAGGACTCGTGAGAGTTGGTGCTCACTATAATGGGGGATTGCAGAGAGGACTGGTGAGAGTTGGCACTCAGTAAAATGGTGGATTGCAGAGAGGACTGGTGAGATATGGCGCTCAGCTACATGTAATGGGGGATTGCAGAGAGGACTGGTGAGAGTTGGCGATCAGTGTAATGGGGGACTGCACAGAGGACTGGTGAGAGTTGGCATTCACTAAAATGGGGGATTGCAGAGAGGACTGGTGAGAGTTGGCGCTCAGCTACATGTAATGGGGGATTGCAGAGAGGACTGGTGAGAGTTGGCGCTCAGTGTAATGTGGGATTGCAGAGAGGACTGGTGAGAGTTGGCGCTCAGCTACATGTAATGGGGGATTGCAGAGAGGACTGGTGAGAGTTGGCGCTCAGTGAAATGAGGGCATGCAGAGAGGACTGGTGAGAGTTGGCGCTCAGTGTAATGAGGGATTGCAGAGAGGACTGGTGAGAGTTGGTGCTCAGTGTAATGGGGGATTGCAGAGAGGACTGGTGAGAGTTGGTGCTCAGTGTAATGGGGGATTGCAGAGTGGACTGGTGAGAGTTGGCGTTCAGTGTAATGGGGGATTGCAGAGTGGACTGGTGAGAGTTGGCGCTCAGTATAATGTGGGATTGCAGAGAGGACTGGAGAGAGATGGCGATCAATGTAATGGGTTATTGCAGAGAGGAGTGGTGAGAGTTGGTGCTCAGCTACATGTAATGGGGGATTGCAGAGAGGACTGGTGAGAGTTGGCGCTCAGTGAAATGAGGGCATGCAGATAGGACTGCTGAGAGTTGGCGCTCAGTGTAATGAGGGATTGCAGAGAGGACTGGTGAGAGTTGGCACTCAGCTACATGTAATGGGGGATTGCAGAGAGGACTGGTGAGAGATGGCGCTCAGCTACATGTAATGGGGGATTGCAGAGAGGACTGGTCAGAGTTGGCGTTCAGTGTAATGGGGGATTGCAGAGAGGAATGGTGAGAGTTGGCGCTCAGTAAAATGGGGGATTGCAGAGAGGAGTGGTGAGAGTTGGCGCTCAGCTACATGTAATGGGGGATTGCAGAGAGGACTAGTGAGAGTTGGCGCTCAGTGAAATGAGGGCGTGCAGAGAGGACTGGTGAGAGTTGGCATTCAGTGTAATGGGGGATTGCAGAGAGGACTGGAGAGTTGGCGCTCAGAATAATGTGGGATTGCAGAGAGGACTGGTGAGAGATGGCGATCAATGTAACGGGTTATTACAGAGAGGACTGGTGAGAATTGGCGCTCAGCTACATGTAATGGGGGATTGCAGAGAGGACTGTTGAGAGTTGGCGCTCAGTGAAATGAAGGCATGCAGAGAGGACTGCTGAGAGTTGGCGCTCAGTGTAGTGAGGGATTGCAGAGAGGACAGGTGAGAGTTAGCGCTCAGCTACATGTAATGGGGGATTGCAGAGAGGACTGGTGAGAGTTGGCACTCAGCTACATGTAATGGGGGATTGCAGAGAAGACTGGTGAGAGTTGGCGTTCAGTGTAATGGGGGATTGCAGAGAGGACTGGTGAGAGTTGGCGCTCATCTACATGCAATGGGGGATTGCAGAGAGGACTGGTGAGAGTTGGCGCTCAGTGTAATGTGGGATTGCAGAGAGGACTGGTTAGAGATGGAACTCAGTGTAATGGGTATTTGCAGAGAGGAGTGGTGAGAGTAGGCGCTCAGCTACATGTAATGGGGGATTGCAGAGAGGACTAGTTAGAGTTGGCGTTCAGTGAAATGAGGGCATGCAGAGAGGACTGCTGAGAGTTGACGCTCTGTGTAATGAGGGATTGAAGAGAGGACTGGTGAGAGATGGTGCTCAGTGTTATGGGGGATTGCAGAGAGGACTGCAGAGAGTTGGCGTTCAGTGTAATGGATGAATGCAGAGAGGACTGGTGAGAGTTGGCGCTCAGTATAATGTGGGATTGCAGAGAGGACTGGTGAGAGTTGGTGTTCAGTGTAATCGGGGATTGCAGAGAGGACTGGTCAGTGTTGGCGCACAGTAAAATGGGGGATTGCAGAGAGGACTGGTGAGAGTTGGCGTTCAGTGTAATGGGTGATTGCAGAGTGGACTGGTGAGAGTTGGCGCTCAGTGTAATGTGGGATTGCAGAGAGGACTGCTGAGAGTTGGCGCTCAGTGAAATGAGGGATTGCAGAGAGGACTGCTGAGAGTTGGCGCTCAGTGTAATGAGGGATTGCAGAAAGGACTGGTGATAGTTGGTGCTCAGTGTAATGGGGGATTGCAGAGAGGACTGGTGAGAGTTGGCGCTTAGTGTAATAGGGGATTGCAGAGAGGACTGGTGAGAGTTGGCGCTCAGTATAAAGTGGGATTGCAGAGAGGACTGGTGAGAGGTGGCGCTCAGTGTAATGGGTTATTGCAGAGAGGAGTCGTGAGAGTTGGCGCTCAGCTGCATGTAATGGGGGATTGCAGAGAGGACTGGTGAGAGTTGGCGCTCAGTGAAATGAGGGCATGCAGAGAGGACTGGTTAGAGTTGGCACTCAGTGTAATGGGGGATTGCAGAGAGGACTGGTGAGAGTTGGTGCTCAGTGTAATGGGGGATTGCAGAGAGTACTGCAGAGAGTTGGCGTTCAGTGTAATGGGGGATTGCAGAGTGGACTGGTGAGAGTTGGCGCTCAGTATAATGTGGGATTGCAGAGAGGACTGGAGAGAGATGGCGATCAATGTAATGGGTCATTGCAGAGAGGAGTGGTGAGAGTTGGCGCTCAGTATAATCAGGGATTGCAGAGAGGACTGGTGAGAGGTGGCGCTCAGTGTAATGGGGGGTTGCAGAGAGGACTGCTGAGAGTCCGCGCTCAGTGTAATGGGGGATTGTAGAGAGCACTGCTGAGAGTTGGTGCTCAGTGTAATGGGGGATTGCAGAGAGGACTGGTGAGAGTTGGCGCTCAGTGTAATGGGGGATTGCAGAGAGGACTGGTGAGAGTTGGCGCTCAGTGTAATGGGGGATTGCAGAGAGGACTGGTGAGATTTGACGCTCAGTGTAATTGGGGATTGCAGAGAGGACTAGTGAGAGTTGGCGCTCAGTGTAATGGGGGTTGCAGAGAGGACTGCTGAGAGTCTGCGCTCAGTGTAATGGGGGATTGTAGAGATCACTGCTGAGAGTTGGTGCTCAGTGTAATGGGGGGTTGCAGAGAGGACTGGTGAGAGTTGGCGCTCAGATGTAATGAGGGATTTCAGAGAGGACTGGTGAGAGATGGTGCTCAGTGTAATCGGGGATTGCAGAGAGGACTGGTGAGAGTTGGCACTCAGTGCAATGGGGGATTGCAGAGAGGACTGGTGAGAGTTGGCGCTCACTATAATGGGGGATTGCAGAGAGGACTGGTGAGAGTTGGCGCTCAGTGTAATGGGGGATTGCAGAGAGGACTGGTGAGAGTTGGCGCACAGTATAAAGGGGTTTGCAGAGAAGACTGGTGAGAGTTCGCGTTCAGTGTAAAGGGGGATTGCAGAGAGGACTGGTGAGAGTTGGCACTCAGAAAAATGGTGGATTGCAGAGAGGACTGGTGGGAGTTGGCGCTCAGCTACACGTAATGGGGGATTGCAGAGAGGACTGGTGAGAGTTGGCGTTCAGTGTAATGGGGGACTGCACAGAGGACTGGAGAGAGTTGGCATTCAGTAAAATGGGGGATTGTAGAGAGGACTGGTGAGAGTTGGCGCTCAGCTACATGTAATGGGGGATTGCAGAGAGGACTGGTGAGAGTTGGCGCTCAGTGTAATGTGGGATTGCAGAGAGGACTGGTGAGAGTTGGCGCTCAGCTACATGTAATGGGGGATTGCAGAGAGGACTGGTGAGAGTTGGCGCTCAGTGAAATGAGGGATTGCAGAGAGGACTGGTGAGAGTTGGTGCTCAGAGTAATGGGGGATTGCAGAGAGGACTGGTGAGAGTTGGTGCCCAGTGTAATGGGGGATTGCAGAGAGGACTGGAGAGAGTTGGCGTTCAGTGTAATGGGGGATTGCAGAGTGGACTGGTGAGAGTTGGCGCTCAGTATAATGTGGGATTGCAGAGAGGACTTGAGAGAGATGGCGATCAATGTAATGGGTTATTGCAGAGAGGAGTGGTGAGAGTTGGCACTCAGTATAATCAGGGATTGCAGAGAGGACTGGTGAGAGGTGGCGCTCAGTGTAATGGGGGATTGCGTAGATGACTGGTGAGAGTTGGCGCTCAGTGTAATGTGGGATTGCAGAGAGGACTGGTGAGAGTTGGAGCTCAGTATAATCAGGGATTGCAGAGAGGACTGGTGAGAGTTGGCGCACAGTGTAATGGGGGATTGCAGAGAGGACTGGTGAGAGTTGGCGCTCAGTATAATTGGGGATTGCAGAGAGGGCTGGTGAGAGGTGGCGCTCAGTATAATCGGGGATTGCAGAGAGGACTGGTGAGAGGTGGCGCTCAGTGTAATGGGGGATTGCAGAGAGTACTGGTGAGAGTTGGCCATCAGTGTAATGGGGGGTTGCAGAGAGGACTGCTGAGAGTCTGCGCTCAGTGTATTGGGGGATTGTAGAGAGCACTGCTGAGAGTTGGCGCTCAGTGTAAAGGGGGATTGCAGAGAGGACTGGTGAGAGTTGGCGCTCAGTGTAATGGGGGATTGCAGAGAGGACTGGTGAGAGTTGGTGCTCAGTGTAATGGGGGATTGCAGAAAGGACTGGTGAGAGTTGGCGCTCAGTGTAATGGGGGTTGCAGAGAGGACTGCTAAGAGTCTGCACTCAGTGTAATGGGGGATTGTAGAGAGCACTGCTGAGAGTTGGCGCACAGTATAAAGGGGTTTGCAGAGAGGACTGGTGAGAGTTCGCGTTCAGTGTAATGGGGGATTGCAGATAGGACTGGTGAGAGTTGGCACTCAGTAAAATGGTGGATTGAAGAGAGGACTCGTGAGAGTTGGTGCTCACTATAATGGGGGATTGCAGAGAGGACTGGTGAGAGTTGGCACTCAGTAAAATGGTGGATTGCAGAGAGGACTGGTGAGAGATGGCGCTCAGCTACATGTAATGGGGGATTGCAGAGAGGACTGGTGAGAGTTGGCGATCAGTGTAATGGGGGACTGCACAGAGGACTGGTGAGAGTTGGTATTCACTAAAATGGGGGATTGCAGAGAGGACTGGTGAGAGTTGGCGCTCAGCTACATGTAATGGGGGATTGCAGAGAGGACTGGTGAGAGTTGGCGCTCAGTGTAATGTGGGATTGCAGAGAGGACTGGTGAGAGTTGGCGCTCAGCTACATGTAATGGGGGATTGCAGAGAGGACTGGTGAGAGTTGGCGCTCAGTGAAATGAGGGCATGCAGAGAGGACTGGTGATAGTTGGCGCTCAGTGTAATGAGGGATTGCAGAGAGGACTGGTGAGAGTTGGTGCTCAGTGTAATGGGGGATTGCAGAGAGGACTGGTGAGAGTTGGTGCTCAGTGTAATGGGGGATTGCAGAGTGGACTGGTGAGAGTTGGCGTTCAGTGTAATGGGGGATTGCAGAGTGGACTGGTGAGAGTTGGCGCTCAGTATAATGTGGGATTGCAGAGAGGACTGGAGAGAGATGGCGATCAATGTAATGGGTTATTGCAGAGAGGAGTGGTGAGAGTTGGTGCTCAGCTACATGTAATGGGGGATTGCAGAGAGGACTGGTGAGAGTTGGCACTCAGTGAAATGAGGGCATGCAGATAGGACTGCTGAGAGTTGGCGCTCAGTGTAATGAGGGATTGCAGAGAGGACTGGTGAGAGTTGGCGCTCAGCTACATGTAATGGGGGATTGCAGAGAGGACTGGTGAGAGATGGCGCTCAGCTACATGTAATGGGGGATTGCAGAGAGGACTGGTCAGAGTTGGCGTTCAGTGTAATGGGGGATTGCAGAGAGGAATGGTGAGAGTTGGCGCTCAGTAAAATGGGGGATTGCAGAGAGGAGTGGTGAGAGTTGGCGCTCAGCTACATGTAATGGTGGATTGCAGAGAGGACTAGTGAGAGTTGGCGCTCAGTGAAATGAGGGCATGCAGAGAGGACTGGAGAGTTGGCGCTCAGAATAATGTGGGATTGCAGAGAGGACTGGTGAGAGATGGCGATCAATGTAACGGGTTATTACAGAGAGGACTGGTGAGAATTGGCGCTCAGCTACATGTAATGGGGGATTGCAGACAGGACTGTTGAGAGTTGGCGCTCAGTGAAATGAAGGCATGCAGAGAGGACTGCTGAGAGTTGGCGCTCAGTGTAGTGAGGGATTGCAGAGAGGACAGGTGAGAGTTAGCGCTCAGCTACATGTAATGGGGGATTGCAGAGAGGAGAGGTGAGAGTTGGCACTCAGCTACATGTAATGGGGGATTGCAGAGAAGACTGGTGAGAGTTGGCGTTCAGTGTAATGGGGGATTGCAGAGAGGACTGGTGAGAGTTGGCGCTCATCTACATGCAATGGGGGATTGCAGAGAGGAGTGGTGAGAGTTGGCGCTCAGTGTAATGTGGGATTGCAGAGAGGACTGGTTAGAGATGGAACTCAGTGTAATGGGTTATTGCAGAGAGGAGTGGTGAGAGTAGGCGCTCAGCTACATGTAATGGGGGATTGCAGAGAGGACTAGTTAGAGTTGGCGTTCAGTGAAATGAGGGCATGCAGAGAGGACTGCTGAGAGTTGACGCTCTGTGTAATGAGGGATTGAAGAGAGGACTGGTGAGAGATGGTGCTCAGTGTTATGGGGGATTGCAGAGAGGACTGCAGAGAGTTGGCGTTCAGTGTAATGGATGAATGCAGAGAGGACTGGTGAGAGTTGGCGCTCAGTATAATGTGGGATTGCAGAGAGGACTGGTGAGAGTTGGTGTTCAGTGTAATCGGGGATTGCAGAGAGGACTGGTCAGTGTTGGCGCACAGTAAAATGGGGGATTGCAGAGAGGACTGGTGAGAGTTGGCGTTCAGTGTAATGGGTGATTGCAGAGTGGACTGGTGAGAGTTGGCGCTCAGTATAATGTGGGATTGCAGAGAGGACTGGAGAGAGATGGCGATCAATGTAATGGGTTATTGCAGAGAGGAGTGGTGAGAGTTGGTGCTCAGCTACATGCAATGGGGGATTGCAGAGAGGACAGGTGAGAGTTGGCGCTCAGTGAAATGAGGGCATGCAGAGAGGACTGCTGAGAGTTGGCGCTCAGTGTAATGAGGGATTGCAGAGAGGACTGGTGAGAGTTGGTGCTCAGCTACATGTAATGGGGGATTACAGAGAGGACTGGTGAGAGTTGGCGCTCAGTTACATGTAATGGGGGATTGCAGAGAGGACTGGTGAGAGTTGGCGCTCAATGTAATGTGGGAATACAGAGAGGACAGGTGAAAGTTGGCGCTCAGTGTAATGGGGGATTGCAGAGAGGACTGGTGAGATTTGGTGCTCAGTATAATGGGGGATTGCAGAGAGGACTGGTGAGAGTTGGTGTTCAGTGTAATGGGGGATTGCAGAGAGGACTGGTGAGAGTTGGTGCTCAGTGTAATGTGGGATTGCAGAGAGGACTGGTGAGAGTTGGCGCTCAGTGTAATCGGGGTTGCAGAGAGGAGTGGTGAGATTTGGCGCTCAGTGTAATGGGGGATTGCAGAGAAGACTGGTGAGAGTTGGCGCTCAATGTAGTGAAGGATTGCAGAGAGGACTGGTGAAAGTTTCTGCTCAGAGTAAAGGGGGATTGCAGAGTGGACTGGTGAGAGTTGGCGCTCAGTGTAATGGGGGATTGCAGAGTGGACTGGTGAGAGTTAGTGCTCATTGTAATGGGGGATTGCAGAGAGGACTGCTGAGAGTTGGTGCTCAGTGTAATTGGGGATTGCAGAGAGGACTGGTGAGAGTTGGCGCTCAGCGTAATGGGGGATTACAGAGAGCACTTCTAAGAGTTGGTGCTCAGTGTAATGGGGGATTGCAAAGAGGACTGGTGAGAGTTGGCAATCAGTGTAATGGGGGACTGCAGAGAGGACTGGTGAGAGTTGGCGCTCAGCTACATGTAATGGGGGATTGCAGAGAGGACTGGTGAGAGTTGGCGCTCAATGTAATGGGGGATTGCATAGAGGACTGTTGAGAGATGGCGCTCAGTGTAATAGGGGATTGCAGAGAGGACTGCAGAGAGTTGGCGCTCAGTGTAATGAGGGATTGCAGAGAGGACTGGTGAGAGTTGGTGCTCAGTATTATGGGTTATTTCAGATAGGACTGGTGAGAGTTGGCGTTCAGTATAATGGGGGATTGCAGAGAGGACTGGTAAGAGTTGGTGTTCAGTGTAATGTGGGATTGCAGAGAGGACTGGTGAGAGTTGGTGCTCAGTGTTATGGGGGATTGCAGAGAGGACTGGTGAGAGTTGGCGTTCAGTGTAATGCGGGATTGCAGAGAGGACAGGTGAGAGTTGGCGTTCAGTATAATGGGGGATTGCAGAGAGGACTGGTGAGAGTTGGTGTTCAGTGTAATGTGGGATTGCAGAGAGGACTGGTGAAAGGTGGCGCTCAGTGTAATGGGTTATTGCAGAGAGGAGTGGTGAGCGTTAGCGCTCAGTTACATGTAATGGGGGATTGCAGAGAGGACAGGTGAGAGTTGGCGCTCAATGTAATATGGGAATGCAGAGAGGACTGGTGAAAGTTGGCGCTCAGTGGGGGATTGCAGAGTGGTCTGGTGAGAGTTGGCGCTCAGTGTAATGGGGGATTGCAGAGTGGACTGGTGAGAGTAAGCGCTCAGTGTCATGGGGGATTGCAGAGAGGACTGCTGAGAGTTGGTGGTCAGTGTAATGAGGATTGCAGAGAGGACTGGTGAGAGTTGGCGCTCAGCGTAATGGGGGATTGCAGAGAGGAGAGGTGAGAGTTGGTGCTCAGCTACATGTAATGGGGGAATGCAAAGAGGACTGGTGAGAGTTGGCACTCTTTGTAATAGGGGATTGCAGAGAGGACAGGTGAGAGTTGGTGCTCAGTGTAATGGGGGATTGCAGATAGGACTGGTGAGAGTTGGCGCTCAGTGTAAAGGGGGATTACAGAGAGGACTGGTGAGAGTTGGCGCTCAGTATAATCAGGGATTGCAAAGAGGACTGCTGAGAGTTGGTTCTCATCTACATGTAATGGGGGATTGTAGAGAGGACTGCTGAGAGGTTGCTCTCAGTGTAATGGGGGATTGCAGAGAGGACTGGTGAGAGTCTGCGCTCAGTGTAATGGGGGATTGCAGAGAGGACTGCTGAGAATCTGCACTCAGTGTAATGGGGGATTGCAGAGAGGACTGGTGAGAGTTGGCGCTCAGTGAAATGAGGGATTGCAGAGAGGACTGCTGAGAGTTGGCGCTCAGTGTAATGAAGGATTGCAGAGAGGACTGGTGATAGTTGGTGCTCAGTGTAATGGGGGATTGCAGAGAGGACTGGTGAGAGTTGGGGCTCAGTGTAATGGGGGATTGCAGAGAGGTGTCGTGAGAGTTGGCGCTCAGCTACATGTAATGGGGGATTGCAGAGAGGACAGCTGAGATTTGGCGCTCAGTGTAAAGGGGGATTGCAGAGAGGACTGGTGAGAGTTGGCTCTCATTGTAATGGGGGATTGCGGAGAGGACTGGTGAGAGTTGGCGCTCAGCTACTTGTAATGAGGGATTGCGGAGTGGACTGGTGAGAGTTGGCGCTCTGTGTAATGGGGATTGCAGAGAGGACTGCTGAGAGTTGGTGCTCAGCTACATGTAATGGGGGATTGCAAAGAGGACTGGTGAGTGTTGGCACTCTTTGTAATGGGGGACTGCAGAGAGGACTGGTGAGAGTTGGCGCTCAGCTACATGTAATAGGGGATTGCAGAAAGGAATGGTGATAGTTGGTGCTCAGTGTAATGGGGGATTGCAGAGAGGACTGGTGAGAGTCTGCGCTCAGTGTAATGGGGGACTGCAGAGAGGACTGCTGAGAGTTGGCGCTCAGTGAAATGAGGGATTGCAGAGAGGACTGCTGAGAGTTGGCGCTCAGTGTAATGGGGGATTGCAGAGACGACTGGTGAGAGTTGGCGCTCAGTGTAATGGGGGATTGCAGAGAGGACTGGTGAGAGTTGGCGCTCAGAATAATCGGGGATTGCAAAGAGGACTGCTGAGAGTTGGTTCTCAGCTACATGTAATGGGGGATTGTAGAGAGGACTGGTGAGAGGTTGCGCTCAGTGTAATGAGGGATTGTAGAGAGGACTGCTGAGAGGTTGCGCTCAGTGTAATGGGGGATTGCAAAGAGGACTGGTGAGAGTCTGCGCTCAGTGTAATGGAGGATTGCAGAGAGGACTGCTGAGAGTTGGCGCTCAGTGAAATGAGGGATTGCAGAGAGGACTGCTGAGAGTTGGCGCTCAGTGTAATGAGGGATTGCAGAAAGGACTGGTGATAGTTGGTGCTCAGTGTAATGGGGGATTGCAGAGAGGACTGGTGAGAGTTGGCGCTCAGTGTAATAGGGGATTGCAGAGAGGACTGGTGAGAGTTGGCGCTCATTATAAAGTGGGATTGCAGAGAGGACTGGTGAGAGGTGGCACTCTTTGTAATAGGGGATTGCAGAGAGGACAGGTGAGAGTTGGTGCTCAGTGTAATGGGGGATTGCAGATAGGACTGGTGAGAGTTGGCGCTCAGTATAATCAGGGATTGCAAAGAGGACTGCTGAGAGTTGGTTCTCAGCTACATGTAATGGGGGATTGTAGAGAGGACTGGTGAGAGTTGGTGCTCAGTATAATGGGGGATTGCAGAGAGGACTGGTGAGAGTTGGTGTTCAGTGTAATGGGGGATTGCAGAGAGGACTGGTGAGAGTTGGTGCTCAGTGTAATGTGGGATTGCAGAGAGGACTGGTGAGAGTTGGCGCTCAGTGTAATGGGGGTTGCAGAGAGGAGTCGTGAGAGTTGGCGCTCAGCTACATGTAATGGGGGATTGCAGAGAGGACTGGTGAGAGTTGGCGCTCAGTGTAATGAGGGATAGCAGAGAGGACTGCTGAGATTTGGCGCTCAGTGTAATGGGGGATTGCAGAGAGGACTGCTGAGAGTTGGCGCTCAGTGTAATGGGGGATTGCAGAGAGGACTTCTGAGAGTTGGCGCTCAGCTACTTGTAATGGGGGATTACGGAGTGGACTGGTGAGAGATGGCGCTCTGTGTAATGGGGATTGCGAAGTGGACTGGTGAGAGTTGGCGCTCAGTGTAATGGGGATTGCAGAGAGGACTGGTGAGAGTTGGCACTCAGTGTAATGGGTGATTGCAGAGATTACTGCTGAGAGTTGGCACTCAGTGTAATGGGGATTGCAGAGAGGACTGGTGAGAGTCTGCGCTCAGTGTAATGGGGGATTGCAGAGAGGACTGGTGAGAGTTGGCACTCAGTGTAATGGGGATTGCAGAGAGGACTGGTGAGAGTCTGCGCTCTGTGTAATGGGGATTGCAGAGAGGACTGGTGAGAGCTGGCACTCAGTGTAATGTGGGATTGCAGAGAGGACTGGTGATAGTTGGTGCTCAGTGTAATGGGGGATTGCAGAGAGGAGTGGTGAGAGTTGGCACTCTTTGTAATAGAGGATTGCAGAGAGGACAGGTGAGAGTTGGCGCTCAGTGTAATGGGGGATTGCAGAGAGGACTGGTGAGAGGTTGCGCTCAGTGTAATGGGGGATTGCAGAGAGGACTGCTGAGAATCTGCACTCAGTGTAATGGTGGATTGCAGAGAGGACTGGTGAGAGTTGGCGCTCAATGAAATGAGGGATTGCAGAGAGGACTGCTGAGAGTTGGCGCTCAGTGTAATGAGGGATTGCAGAGAGGACTGGTGAGAGTTGGGGCTCAGTGTAATAGGGTATTGCAGAGAGGACTGGTGAGAGTTGGCGCTCAGTGTAATGGGTTATTGCAGAGAGGAGTCGTGAGAGTTGGCGCTCAGCTACATGTAATGGGGGATTGCAGAGAGGACAGCTGAGATTTGGTGCTCAGTGTAATGGGGGATTGTAGAGACGACTGCTGAGAGTTGGCTCTCATTGTAATGGGGGATTGCGGAGAGGACTGGTGAGAGTTGGCGCTCAGCTACTTGTAATGAGGGATTGCGGAGTGGACTGGTGAGAGTTGGCGCTCTGTGTAATGGGGATTGCAGAGAGGACTGCAGAGAGTTGGTGCTCAGCTACATGTAATGGGGGATTGCAAAGAGGACTGGTGAGAGTTGGCACTCTTTGTAATGGGGGACTGCAGAGAGGACTGGTGAGAGTTGGCGCTCAGCTACATGTAATAGGGGATTGCAGAAAGGACTGGTGATAGTTGGTGCTCAGTGTAATGGGGGATTGCAGAGAGGACTGGTGAGAGTCTGCGCTCAGTGTAATGGGGGATTGCAGAGAGGACTGCTGAGAGTTGGCGCTCAGTGAAATGAGGGATTGCAGAGAGGACTGCTGAGAGTTGGCGCTCAGTGAAATGAGGGATTGCAGAGAGGACTGCTGAGAGTTGGCGCTCAGTGTAATGGGGGATTGCAGAGAGGACTGGTGAGAGTTGGCGCTCAGTGTAATGGGGGATTGCAGAGAGGACTGGTGAGAGTTGGCGCTCAGTGTAATGGGGGATTGCAGAGAGGACTGGTGAGAGTTGGCGCTCAGAATAATCAGGGATTGCAAAGAGGACTGCTGAGAGTTGGTTCTCAGCTACATGTAATGGGGGATTGTAGAGAGGACTGCTGAGAGGTTGCGCTCAGTGTAATGGGGGATTGCAAAGAGGACTGGTGAGAGTCTGCGCTCAGTGTAATGGGGGATTGCAGAGAGGACTGCTGAGAGTTGGCGCTCAGTGAAATGAGGGATTGCAGAGAGGACTGCTGAGAGTTGGCGCTCAGTGTAATGAGGGATTGCAGAGAGGACTGGTGATAGTTGGTGCTCAGTGTAATGGGGGATTGCAGAGAGGACTGGTGAGAGTTGGCGCTCAGTGTAATAGGGGATTGCAGAGAGGACTGGTGAGAGTTGGCGCTCAGTGTAATGGGGGATTGCAGAGAGGACTGGTGAGAGTTGGCGCTCAGTATAATGTGGGATTGCAGAGAGGACTGGTGAGAGGTGGCTCTCAGTGTAATGTGGGATTGCAGAGAGGACTGGTGAGAGGTGGCTCTCAGTGTAATGGGGGATTGCAGAGTGGAATGCTGAGATTTGGCGCTCAGTGTAATGGGGGATTGCAGAGAGGACTGCTGAGATTTAGCGCTCAGTGTAATGGGGGATTGCAGAGAGGACTGCTGAGAGTTGGCGCTCAGCTACTTGTAATGGGGGATTGCTGAGTGGACTGGTGAGAGTTGGCGCTCTGTGTAATGGGGATTGCAGAGAGGACTGGTGAGATTTGGCGCTCAGTGTAATGAGGGATTGCAGAGAGGACTGGTGAGAGTCTGCGCTCAGTGTAATGGGTGATTGCAGAGAGGAGTCGTGAGAGTTGGCGCTCAGCTACATGTAATGGGGGACTGCAGAGAGGACTGCAGAGATTTGGCGCTCAGTGTAATGGCGGATTGCAGAGAGGACTGCTGAGAGTTGGCGCTCAGTGTAATGTGGGATTGCAGAGAGGACTGGTGATAGTTGGTGCTCAGTGTAATGGGGGATTGCAGAGAGGACTGCTGAGAATTGGCACTCAGTGTAATGGGGGATTGTAGAGACGACTGCTGAGAGTTGGCTCTCATTGTAATGGGGGATTGCGGAGAGGACTGGTGAGAGTTGGCGCTCAGTGTAATGGGGATTGCAGAGAGGACTGCAGAGAGTTGGCGCTCAGCTACTTGTAATGGGGGATTGCGGAGAGGTCTGGTGAGAGTTGGCGCTCTGTGTAATGGGGATTGCAGAGAGGACTGCTGAGAGTTGGTGCTCAGCTACATGTAATGGGGGATTGCAAAGAGGACTGGTGAGAGTTGGCACTCTTTGTAATGGGGGACTGCAGAGAGGACAGGTGAGAGTTGGCGCTCAGCTACATGTAATAGGGGATTGCAGAAAGGACTGGTGATAGTTGGCGCTCAGCTACATGTAATAGGGGTTTGCAGAAAGGACTGGTGATAGTTGGTGCTCAGTGTAATGGGGGACTGCAGAGAGGACTGGTGAGAGTTGGCGCTACGCTACATGTAATAGGGGATTGCAGAGAGGACTGGTAAGAGTCTGCGCTCAGTGTAATGGGGGATTGCAGAGAGGACTGCTGAGAGTTGGCGCTCAGTGAAATAAGGGATTGCAGAGAGGGCTGCTGAGAGTTGGCGCTCAGTGAAATGAGGGATTGCAGAGAGGACTGGTGGTAGTTGGTGCTCAGTGTAATGGGGGATTGCAGAGAGGACTGGTGAGAGTTGGCGCTCAGAGTAATTGAGGATTGCAGAGAGGACTGGTGAGAGTTGGCGCTCAGTATAATGGCGGATTGCAGAGAGGATTAGTGAGAGTTGGTGTTCAGTGTAATGGGGGATTGCAGAAAGGACTGGTGAGAGTTGGCGTTCAGTGTAACTGAGGATTGCAGAGAGGACTGGTGAGAGTTGGCGGTCAGTATAATGGCGGATTGCAGAGAGGATTGGTGAGAGTTGGTGTTCAGTGTAATGGGGGATTGCAGAGAGGACTGGTGATAGTTGGTGCTCAGTGTAATGTGGGATTGCAGAGAGGACAGGTGAGAGGTGGCTCTCAGTGTAATGTGGGATTGCAGAGAGGACTGGTGAGAGGTGGCGCTCAGTGTAATGGGTTATTGCAGAGAGGAGTCGTGAGAGTTGGCGCTCAGCTACATGTAATGGGGGACTGCAGAGAGGACTGGTGAGATTTGGCGCTCAGTGTAATGGGGGATTGCTGAGAGGACTGCTGAGAGTTGGCGCTCAGTGTAATGGGGGATTGCAGAGAGGACTGCTGAGAATTGGCACTCAGTGTAATGGGGGATTGTAGAGACGACTACTGAGAGTTGGCTCTCATTGTAATGGGGGATTGCGGAGAGTACTGGTGAGAGTTGGCGCTCAGTGTAATGGGGGATTGCAGAGAGGACTGCTGAGAATTGGCACTCAGTGTAATGGGGGATTGTAGAGACGACTACTGAGAGTTGGCTCTCATTGTAATGGGGGATTGCGGAGAGTACTGGTGAGAGTTGGCGCTCAGTGTAATGGGGATTGCAGAGAGGACTGCTGAGAGTTGGCGCTCAGCTACTTGTAATGGGGGAATTTGGAGAGGACTGGTGAGAGTTGGCGCTCTGTGTAATGGGGATTGCAGAGAGGACTGCTGAGAGTTGGTGCTCAGCTACATGTAATGGGGGATTGCAAAGAGGACTGGTGAGAGTTGGCACTCTTTGTAATGGGGGACTGCAGAGAGGACTGGTGAGAGTTGGCGCTCAGCTACATGTAATAGGGGATTGCAGAAAGGACTGGTGATAGTTGGTGCTCAGTGTAATGGGGGATTGCAGAGAGGACTGGTGAGAGTTGGCGCTCAGTGTAATGGCGGATTGCAGAGAGGACTGGTGAGAGTCTGCGCTCAGTGTAATAAGGGATTGCAGAGAGGACTGGTGAGAGTTGGCGCTCAGTGTAATGGGGGTTTGCAGAGAGGACTGGTGAGAGTTGGCGCTCAGTGAAATGAGGGATTGCAGAGAGGACTGGTGAGAGTTGGCGCTCAGTGTAATGAGGGATTGCAGAGAGGACTGGTGATAGTTGGTGCTCAGTGTAATGGGGGATTGCAGAGAGGACTGGTGAGAGTTGGCGCTCAGTGTAATGTGGGATTGCAGAGAGGACTGGTGAGAGGTGGCTCTCAGTGTAATGTGGGATTGCAGAGAGGACTGGTGAGAGTTGGCGCTCAGTGTAATGGGTTATTGCAGAGAGGAGTGGTGAGAGTTTCCGCTCAGTGTAATGGGGGATTGCGGAGATGACTGGTGAGAGTTGGCGCTCAGTGTAATGGGGATTGCAGAGAGTACTGGTGAGAGTTGGCACTCAGTGTAATGGTGGATTGCAGAGAGGACTGGTGAGAGTTGGCGCTCAGTGTAATGGGGGATTGCGGAGAGTACTGGTGAGAGTTGGCGCTCAGTGTACTGGGGATTGCAGAGAGGACTGCTGAGAGTTGGCGCTCAGCTACATGTAATGGGGTATTGCAGAAAGGACTGGTGAGAGTTGGCGATTAGTGGAATGGGGGATTGCAGAGAGGACTGGTGAGAGTTGGTGCTCAGTGTAATGGGGTATTGCGGAGAGGTCTGGTGAGAGTTGGCGCTCAGATATATGTAATGGGGGATTGCAGAGAGGACTGGTGAGAGTTGGCGCTCAGCGTAATGGGGGATTGCAGAGAGGACTGGTGAGCTTTGGCACTCAGTGTAATGGGGGATTGCAGAGAGGACTGGTGAGAGTTTGTTCTCAGCTACATGTAATGGGGCATTGTAGAGAGGACTGGTGAGAGTTGGCGCTCAGTGTAATGGGGGATTGCAGAGAGGACTGGTGAGAGTTGGCACTCAATGTAAAGGGGGATTGCAGAGAGGACTGGTGAGATTTGGCGCTCAGTGTAATGGGGGATTGCAGAGAGTACTGGTGAGAGTTGGCGCTCAGCTACATGTAATGGGGGATTGCAGAGAGGACTGGTGAGATTTGGCGCTCAGTGTAATGGGGGATTGCAGAGAGGACTGGTGAGAGTTGGCGCTCAGCTACATGTAATGGGGATTGCAGAGGGGACTGGTGAGAGTTGGCGCTCAGCTACATGTAATGGGGGATTGCAGAGAGGACTGGTGAGAGTTGGCGCTCAGCTACATGTAATGGGGGATTGCAGAGAGGATCCCCTATATACTATACCTGGAGGAGTATTTGATTATGGAGAGGTCCACAAAGCTGGATGTAACCTTTTTACTATGAATGAGATTATGGATAATATAGGAAATGATTAATGTCTGACTCAAATCATAGTAATATTCCACATGTTTATCTATATACATTATCTTTCAGTTGTATTAAAGAATTGTGTATGTTCCATTTACTAGATTTTTTATTTATGTTATATTAAGTATTATTTGTATGATTTGCAGGATTAGTATCTTATATACATCAGGCCACATGTAAAAGAAATAACATTATGTATCAGATGGAAATGAGGGCATTAGGGTCCATCTTGTTCTGTTCTTAAAATGATGTGACCTGTCCGGTGGTCCAGGGGGGAATCTCACGTAATGCTGGACATCCAGCCAAGGTGAATGCACTAACCAAGGACGGGACATCACTATTCCAGCAACATAAGCAGAACAGTATTAGGGCTGAGCCACGCACAAAGCAGTCACATTGCCGGAGAGGAGATACCTGACAGCTACAGGGCACAGGGGCGGCATCTCCTCGTCATTGGGCTAAGTAATGTGATTCACATCATTTATCTCCGATCCTATGTATGGACCCACAAATTCCCTGTATAATCTCCCCACCCTGCCCACTTCACCTTCCCTGAGTGCAGGGGCTACCCGAAAAATAGGGAGCCTCCCACATCTTCAGGGATAGTAGCCAAGTACGCCCTTATTTATCTGCTTATGGAAGTAGCCTTCATCACTATCAGATACCGGGTTATGGACGTCAGATACAATCCTGTGTGTGTACAATGCTGAGAAGGCTGTAATTCCTTCTACTCCCCCACAACACCCCAATTTCCTTATCTTACGTGACACCCACTTAGCCACTGGCAGAGATGCGTCTGGGATGTGTATGTCCCTGAATAGCTAATAGCTCCTTACAGTTGTCTGTTCTCCCCTCAGACGCATGTACAAAGCAAGAACTTGTAATATCTGTTCTCTAAGTGGAGTTGTGTCATACTCGCCTACCCTCCCGATTCGTCCCAGAGCCTCCCGAAAATCAGGTGCTGCTCTCAGCCCCCCGGAAAGGCAGACAAGCCTCCCAGCCCAGCGAGCCGGCTGTGGGGGAGGGCGGTGACATGATTCGCAGTGAATCGCATCATCGTAGCCCAATCCCCTGCTTTACAATGCCATCAATATCGGCACTGTGAAGAGGAGGCGGGACCACGATAACGCAATTGCGCTGTCACGCCCTATGACCCGCCCCAGACATCACGGTATGCTCCAGGCCGTGCCCCCTTTTCACTGCGACATGCCCCCTCCCCGTGTGGTTGCCCGACAGCTCCGTCCTGGAAAGAGGGAGCCAAATTTTGGCAACCCTGAGTTGTGTTCAGGGACTATGAACCGGGTCCAGTAGCGGCTCAGGAGGTGGCTCAGGAGGTGGCTCAGGAGGTGGGGCAGGAGGTGGGGCAGGAGGTGGCTCAGGAAGCGGCTCAGGAGGGGGCTGAGGAGGGTGCTCAGGAGGCGGCTCAGGAGGTGGCTCAGGAGGTGGCTCAGGAGGTGGCTCAGGAGGCGGGGCAGGAGGTGGCTCAGGTGGTGGCTCAGGAGGCGGCTCAGGAGGCGGGGCAGGAGGTGGCTCAGGAGGTGGCTCAGTTGGTGGCTCAGGAGGCGGCTCAGGAGGTGGGGCAGGAGGTGGCTCAGGAGGTGGCTCAGGAGATGGCGCAGGAGGTGGCTCAGGAGATGGCTCAGGAGGTGGGGCAGGATATGGCTCAGGAGGTGGCTCAGGAGATGGCTGAGGAGGCGGGGCAGGAGGTGGCTCAGGTGGTGGCTCAGGAGGTGGCTCAGGAGGTGGGGCAGGAGGTGGCTCAGGAGATGGCTCAGGAGGTGGCTCAGGAGGCGGGGCAGGAGGTGGCTCAGGTGGTGGCTCAGGAGGCGGCTCAGGAGGCGGCTCAGGAGGCGGGGCAGCAGGTGGCTCAGGAGGTCGCTCAGGAGCTGGCTCAGGAGGTGGCTCAGGAGGCAGCTCAGGAGGTGGGGCAGGAGGCAGCTCAGGAGGTGGCTCAGGAGGCAGCTCAGGAGGTGGCTCAGGAGGCAGCTCAGGAGGTGGGGCAGGAGGTGGCTCAGGAGGCGGGGCAGGAGGTGGCTCAGGAGGCGGCTCAGGAGGCGGGGCAGGAGGTGGCTCAGGAGGTGGCTCAGGTGGTGGCTCAGGAGGCGGCTCAGGAGGTGGGGCTGCAGCGGTCAAAACTCAAATAGAGGGGTTACAATAACTGCCACCCCTAACGCTGCCAAACATGGCTGGCCGGGACTCTCTGACGGTTGGTGTGGCGCTTTATTTGAATTTTGTACTGCGCTGCAGCTTCACCCTTGGAGCCACCACTGACCGGGTCCAACGTGTCTGCATTAAACATGGAAGAACATCTCAGAGAAATAAGAATGGAAATATCAGTCCAGCAATATGTAGAGTGCAGTAGCCAATGACAGCTGGTGTGGACATTGCATTATGGATACTACAGTATTAATCCTGCCAGTGATCGCTGGTTAGCGGCATTTAGCAACGCCATATATACATAGATTTAAGCAAAGGAGAGATCTCCTGATAGGAGCTGTCCTTTGCGGTGTGGGGACTTTTGGGTGTATGACCCTGGAGTCCTTCTATGCATGTGCAACAGTCAGTCAGCGCATACAAGAGCTGCTCGCAACTTTGGGAGGGATTCTATTGGATCTCTCTTGGGCAATCTCCGATAAGAAGAACATAGACTTCTATTAGGCACACCATCCATATATGACGTTGTCTATCGGCTCCAAGCATTGGAAAGTTCTGCTCTCCGGAGCTGGGTGCATTTGGGTCAAACCTCTGAAAACAGCATTTTTGAAAGTTTTACCTCATTATTCAGTTTAGAGCATCCTGCAGTGCCCCAGGCAGTGGCGTAACTAGGGTATTTGGAGCCCAGGGCAAATTTGAAAAGGGAGCCCCTCCCCCCACCTCAAGCTGTACACGCGCCGAAGGTGCGCGCGTGAAAAAATGGGCGTGGTCACTTAAAAATTGGGCTTGTCAACATGACACACCCCTTTATTTTCACGCTGAACATTCCTATCCATATGCACCTTAACCCCAGTAGTACCCCTTATACAGTACCCCCAGTATGCAGTTGTGGTCCCTCTTATGCAGGCCCATAGTAGTGCCCCTTATACAGTATCCCCAGTAGTTGTCCCCCTTATACAGCCCCCAATTAGTTCCCCTTACTCAGTACACCCAGTAGTGGCCCCCCAAATGCAGTGCCCCCAATAGCAGTCCCCACAATGCAGTGCGCCCAGTAGCGGTATCCCTTTATGCAGTGCCCTTTATATGGTGCCCCCAGTAGTAGTCCCCCCTATGCAGTGCCCTTTATATAGTGCCCACAGCAGTAGTCCCCGCCCCATGCAGGTTTCCCAATAGTGGTCCCCTTATGTAGGCACCCTGTAGTGATCCCCCCTATCCAGTGCCCCCTGTAGTGGCCCTTCCTATTATTGCCCCCAGTAGTGGTCCCCCGAGTGCAGTGCCTCTAGTAGTAGGCCCCTTTTATAATGCCCCTAGTGGTAGTTCCCCCCCAAGTAGTAGTCCCCAGTAGAGTAGGTGCTCCCAATGGCGGCCCCAGTAGTAGCCACCCCTTCCCCAGTAGAGGTCCCCCCAGTAGTAGCCACCCCTCCCCCAGTAGAGGTCCCCCCAGTAGTAGCCACCCCCCTCCCCCGTTGTGCAGATAGGTTTAAAATATATATATATATATATAAATAATATATAAAAATATACTTACCTGAATTTCTGCTCCTGGTCCTGGTCCTGCTCGCGACGGCGCTCCCACCCGGGCTAGCGCGCTCAGCATTATGGGACAGACGTCATGATGTCATGACGTCAGTCCCATTACCCACTGCAGGAGCCGGACAGAAGTCCGGCTCTTGCAGTGGGTGCTGCAGCAGTCAATGACAGTCTATCTGACTCTCATTGGATGCTGTTTAACACACGCATCGCCGCCAGCGCAGGCGGCGATGCGTGTGTTATGCACGGCCTGAGCCCGCCTCCTGGCGCTATTGGGCAAGCGCTCAGGGGGAGGGAACGGGCTCAGGCGTGCAGCACAGGACCGGCGCTGGAAGCCTAGCGCCGGTCCTGTGTAAATGTGTAGCGCTGACCGCACTCATTGCGGTCGCGCTACACTGGCTAAGTAGGACGGGCGGGCCGGTATCGTGGCCGGCGGTGCCCCCCCCACGCCGCCGGTCCAACGGTGCCCAGTGCACGCACCCCGCTCGCCCTGCCTTAGTTACGCCAATGGCCCCAGGTCATCTCGCTGTGTACAGTGTGAGACGTGTATAACTAAGTGCAAGTCTGAATGTGAGCACTAGATGTCGCTGTAGACAAGTCTGTTTGTTTATCAGCAATGGAACTGTGCAGAACCTCCCTGTAATGGAACTGTGCAGAACCCCGCTGTAATGGAACTGTGCAGAACCTCCCTGTACTGGAACTGTGCAGAACCTCCCTGTACTGGCAGAATCTCCCTGTACTGGCAGAATCTCCCTGTACTGGAACTGTGCAGAACCTCCCTGTAATAAAACAGTGCAGAACCTCCCTATACTGGAACTGTGCAGAACCTCATTGTACTGGAACTGTGCAGAACCTCCCTGTACTGGAACTGTGCAGAACCTCCCTGTACTGGAACTGTGCAGAACCTCATTGTACTGGAACTGTGCTGAACCTCCCTATAGTGGAACTGTGCAGAACCTCCCTGTACCGGAACTGTGCAGAAGCTCATTGTACTGGAACTGTGCAGAACCTCCCTGTACTGGAACTGTGCAGAACCTCCCTGTACTGGAACTGTGCAGAACCTCCCTGTACTGGCAGAACCTCCCTGTAATAAAACTGTGCAGAACCTCCCTATACTGGAACTGTGCAGAACCTCATTGTACTGGAACTGTGCAGAACCTCCCTGTACTGGAACTGTGCAGAACCTCCCTGTACTGGAACTGTGCAGAACCTCATTGTACTGGAACTGTGCAGAACCTCATTGTACTGGAACTGTGCTGAACCTCCCTGTAGTGGAACTGTGCAGAACCTCCCTGTACCGGAACTGTGCAGAAGCTCATTGTACTGGAACTGTGCAGAACCTCATTGTACTGGAACTGTGCAGAACCTCCCTGTACTGGAACTGTGCAGAACCTCATTGTACCGGAACTGTGCAGAAGCTCTCTGTAGCGGAACCTTGCAGAACCTCATTGTACTGGAACTGTGCAGAACCTCATTGTACTGGAACTGTGCAGAACCTCCCTGTAATGGAACTGTGCAGAACCTCATTGTACTGGAACTGTACAGAACTCCCTGTAATGGAACTGTACATAACCTCCCTGTACTGGAACTGTGCAGAACCTCATTGTCCTGGAACTGTGCAGAACCTCATTGTATTGGAACTGTGCAGAACCTCCCTGTAATGGAACTGTGCAGATCCTCCCTGTACTGGAACTGTGCAGAACCTCATTGTACTGGAACTGTGCAGAACCTCCCTGTAATGGAACTGTGCAGAACCTCATTGTACTGGAACTGTGCAGAACCTCATTGTACTGGAACTGTGCAGAACCTCATTGTACTGGAACTGTGCAGAACCTCCTTGTACTGGAACTGTGCAGAACCTCCTTGTATGGGAACTGTGCAGAACCTCCTTGTACTGGAACTGTGCAGAACATCATTGTACTGGAACTGTGCAGAACCTCCCTGTACTGGAACTGTGCAGAACATCATTGTGCTGGAACTGTGCAGAACCTCATTGTACTGGAACTGTGCAGAACCTCATTGTACTGGAACTGTGCAGAACCTCCCTGTACTGGAACTGTGCAGAACCTCCCTGTACTGGAACTGTGCAGAACCTCATTGTACTGGAACTGTGCAGAACCTCCCTGTACTGGAACTGTGCAGAACCTCATTGTACTGGAACTGTGCAGAACCTCCCTATTTTACACATTTGTAGACTCTTTCAAGGTTCCCATCCACTAACAGACCTCTAAACGTCTCCACGATGATGACATTGTAATTGTGCAGCCGTTAGTCAGTCTGTGATGTGATGAGCAGAAGGTTCAGTGCAGGCTCATCAATCATCTGGTAACATGCTGAGCCTGACGTTATCATCAGATTGTCCAGCATGTTTGCCCGATGACAGATGTCTAAACGACCAGCATGTACGCGCATCTCTGGTCATTTAAGACATTTTTACAAACTATTTGCTAATGATTTATGAACGATAACGATATCACTCACATAAAAGGTCTAGTGGATGGTCACCTTCACTCTTACGGGTCTATGTACTAAAGATGGGGGAAGAGATAAAGTGGACGGGAATACATTAACAACCAATCAGCTCCTGTCACTTTACAGGCTGTGTTTGCAATATGACAGGTAGGAGCTGATTGGTTTGTTCTTTATCTCTCTCCAAGGCTTAGTACATAGGCCCTTTAGGGTCCACACAAATGGTGATAAATGCAGAACTAAAGTCAGTTTTGTGGGTGTTTTTGCTCTGCACAGTCTCCAGGGCTGACGAGCAATAGGGTGTGACTGGGGGGTAATGGGGTGGTTAGGTTAAGAGATGGACATGCGGGCAATGCAGAGATGTACCTATGTGCAATTATACCTGTTTCCAGACTTACCTACCCTCCCGGGACCTGCGGGTAACCCCCCGCACCCCCAGAAGTGTAGGCACTGTGCCACATCCCACCCACTTCCTAGTAAAGTGGGCAGAACGGGGAGGATATTGACGGGGATTTGCGGGACTGTGTGTAGGCGGAGGGTTCTTATGACGCGATTCTATGAGAATTAGCCCCGCCCCTAACTAAATATGTGGTGTTCGCTGTAATTTGTGCACGTAGGGCGGGGCTTTATTATGCAAGCTGTCATGCCCCGCCCCCAACACCGCCCATCGCAGATGTCAGTAATTATGCACCAGATATAAGTATTTAGCTGCCCACACAATGTAGGAACATGAGATATAATCATATTATCACTTACTATTTCCTATTATTATAATAACAGACTCTAATAACACTGTCTCTATTTCTTCTCTCTCATTTTACTGATGGAACTGGGTCAATATAACATATCAATATCAAATCATTATAACATATGAAAAGTATTGTGTGCTACATTAGTCATTCTCAGTGGCAGCAATGTAGCTTATATCCATATTTGCCTACTCTCCTAGAATGGCCGGGATGCTACCAAAAATCAAGTGGCACTCCGGGCCACCTGCAAGAAAGGGCAAGTTGCCCGAATCAGCCGCCAACCATGCACGGTTCCACCAGCATGCATAATTAGAGCCGTAACTAGGGTGGTGCAACCAATGCCCTGACACAGGGCACTCCAGGGCTGGGGGCGCTGTTTGGGCATGTCAATGTTCCTGTTTATTCTCATTCTCACTTGTAGCTTCCTCTTATTTCATCCCCAACATCTCCTGGCCTCCCCTATCTCTTCCCTGGCCCTTCCCCATGAGGCCATGGCCCTCTCTCAGGTGCATTATATTATGTCCCTATTTATCTCCGGCATCTCCTGGCCTCCCCTATCTCTTCCCTGGCCCTTCCCAATGAGGCCATGGCCCTCTATCAGGTGCACTATATTATGTCCCTATTTATCCCCAGCATCTCCTGGCCTCCCCTATCTCTTCCCTGGCCCTTCCCCATGAGGCCATGGCCCTCTCTCAGGTGCACTATATAATGTACTATTTATCCCCAGCATCTACTGGCCTCCCCTGTCTCTTCCCTGGCCCTTCCCCATGAGCCCATGACCCTCTCTCAGGTGCACTATATTATGTCCCTATTTATCCCCAGCATCTCCTGGCCTCTCCTATCTCTTCCCTGACCCTTCCCCATGAGGCCATGGCCCTCTCTCAGGTGCACTATATTATGTCCCTATTTATCCCCAGCATCTCCTGGCCTCCCCTATCTCTTCCCTGGCCCTTCCCCATGAGGCCATGGCCCTCTCTCAGGTGCACTATATAATGTCCTATTTATCTCCAGCATCTCCTGGCCTCCCCTGTCTCTTCCCTGGCCCTTCCCCATGAGCCCATGACCCTCTCTCAGGTGCACTATATTATGTCCCTATTTATCCCCAGCATCTCCTGGCCTCTCCTATCTCTTCCCTGACCCTTCCCCATGAGGCCATGGCCCTCTCTCAGGTGCACTATATTATGTCCCTATTTATCCCCAGCATGTCCTGGCCTCCCCTATCTCTTCCCTGGCCCTTCACCATAAGGCCATGGCCCGCTCTCAGGTGCACTATATTATGTCCCTATTTATCACCAGCATCTCCTGGCCTTCCCTATCTCTTCCCTGGCCCTTCACCATGAGGCCATGGCCCTCTCTCAGATGCACTATATTATGTCCCTATTTATCCCCAGCATCTCCTGGCCTCCCCTATCTCTTCCCTGGCCCTTCCCCATGAGGCCATGGCCCTCTCTCAGGTGCACTATATTATGTCCCTATTTATCCCCAGCATCTCCTGGCCTCCCCTATCTCTTCCCTGGCCCTTCCCCATGAGGCCATGGCCCTCTCTCAGGTGCACTATATTATGTCCCTATTTATCCCCAGCATCTCCTGGCCTCCCCTATCTCTTTCCTGGCCCTTCCCCATGAGGCCATGGCCCTCTCTCAGGTGCACTATATTATGTCCCTATTTATCCCCAGCATCTCCTGGCCTCTCCTATCTCTTCCCTGGCCCTTCCCCATGAGGCCATGGCCCTCTCTCAGGTGCACTATATAATGTCCTATTTATCCCCAGCATCTCCTGGCCTCCCCTATCTCTTCCCTGACCCTTCCCCATGAGGCCATGGCCCTCTCTCAGGTGCACTATATTATGTCCCTATTTATCCCCAGCATCTCCTGCCTCCCCTATCTCTTTCTCGGCCCTTCCCCATGAGGCCATGGCCCTCTCTCAGGTGCACTATAGTATGTCCCTATTTATCCCCAGCATCTCCTGGCCTCCCCTATCACTTTCCCGGCCCTTCCCCATGAGGCCATGGCCCTCTCTCAGGTGCACTATAGTATGTCCCTATTTATCCCCAGCATCTCCTGGCCTCCCCTATCTCTTCCCTGGCCCTTCCCCATTAGGCCATGGCCCTCTCTCAGGTGCACTATATTATGTCCCTATTTATCCCCAGCATCTCCTGGCCTCTCCTATCTCTTCCCTGGCCCTTCCCCATGAGGCCATGGCCCTCTCTCAGGTGCACTATATTATGTCCCTATTTATCCCCAGCATCTCCTGGCCTCTCCTATCTCTTCCCTGGCCCTTCCCCATGAGGCCATGGCCCTCTCTCAGGTGCACTATATTATGTCCCTATTTATCCCCAGCATCTCCTGGCCTCCCCTATCTCTTCCCTGGCCCTTCCACATGAGGCCATGGCCCTCTCTCAGGTGCACTATATTATGTCCCTATTTATCCCCAGCATCTCCTGGCCTCTCCTATCTCTTCCCTGGCCCTTCCCCATGAGGTCATGGCCCTCTCTCAGGTGCACTATATAATGTCCTATTTATCCCCAGCATCTCCTGGCCTCCCCTATCTCTTCCCTGACCCTTCCCCATGAGGCCATGGCCCTCTCTCAGGTGCACTATATTATGTCCCTATTTTTCCCCAGCATCTCCTGCCTCCCCTATCTCTTTCTCGGCCCTTCCCCATGAGGCCATGGCCCTCTCTCAGGTGCACTATAGTATGTCCCTATTTATCCCCAGCATCTCCTGGCCTCCCCTATCTCTTTCCCGGCCCTTCCCCATGAGGCCATGGCCCTCTCTCAGGTGCACTATATTATGTCCCTATTTATCCCCAGCATCTCCTGGCCTCCCCTATCTCTTCCCTGGCCCTTCCCCATGAGGCCATGGCCCTCTCTCAGGTGCACTATAGAATGTCCCTATTTATCCCCAGCATCTCCTGGCCTCCCCTATCTCTTCCCTGGCCCTTCCCCATGAGGCCATGGCCCTCTCTCAGGTGCACTATATTATGTCCCTATTTATCCCCAGCATCTCCTGGCCTCCCCTATCTCTTCCCTGGCCCTTCCCCATGAAGCCATGGCCCTCTCTCAGGTGCACTATATTATGTCCCTATTTATCCCCAGCATCTCCTGGCCTCCCCTATCTCTTCCCTGGCCCTTCCCTATGAGGCTATGGCCCTCTCTCAGGTGCACTATATTATGTCCCTATTTATGCCCAGCATCTCCTGGCCTCTCCTATCTCTTCCCTGGCCCTTCCCCATGAGGCCATGGCCCTCTCTCAGGTGCACTCTATTATGTCCCTATTTATGCCCAGCATCTCCTGGCCTCTCCTATCTCTTCCCTGGCCCTTCCCCATGAGGCCATGGCCCTCTTTCAGGTGCACTATATTATGTCCCTATTTATCCCCAGCATCTCCTGGCCTCCCCTATCTCTTCCCTGGCCCTTCCCCATGAGGCCATGGCCCTCTCTCAGGTGCACTATCTTATGTCACTATTTATCCCCAGCATCTCCTCGCCTCTCCTATCTCTTCCCTGGCCCTTACCCATGAGGCCATGGCCCTCTCTCAGGTGCACTATATTATGTCCCTATTTATCCCCAGCATCTCCTGGCCTCCCCTATCTCTTCCCTGGCCCTTCCCCATGTGGTCATGGCCCTCTCTCAGGTGCACTATATTATGTCACTATTTATCCCCAGCATCTTCTGGCTTCCCCTTTCTCTTCCCTGGCCCTTCCCCATGAGGCCATGGCCCTCTCTCAGGTGCACTATATTATGTCCCTATTTATCCCCAGCATCTCCTGGCCTCTCCTATCTCTTCCCTGGCCCTTCCCCATGAGGCCATGGCCCTCTCTCAGGTGCACTATATAATGTCCTACTTATCCCCAGCATCTCCTGGCCTCCCCTATCTCTTCCCTGACCCTTCCCCATGAGGCCATAGCCCTCTCTCAGGTGCACTATATTATGTCCCTATTTATCCCCAGCATCTCCTGCCTCCCCTATCTCTTTCCCTGGCCCTTCCCCTTGAGGCCATGGCCCTCTCTCAGGTGCACTATATTATGTCCCTATTTATCCCCAGCATCTCCTGGCCTCCCCAATCTCTTCCCTGGCTCTTCCCCATGAGGCCATGGCCCTCTCTCAGGTGCACTATATTATGTCCCTATTTATCCCCAGCATCTCCTGGCCTCCCCTATCTCTTCCCTGGCCCTTCCCCATGAGGCCATGGTCCTCTCTCAGGTGCACTATATTATGTCCCTATTTATCCCTAGCATCTCCTGACCTCTCCTATCTCTTCCCTGGCCCTTCGCCATGAGGCCATGGCCCTCTCTCATGTGCACTATATTATGTCCCTATTTATCCCCAGCATCTCCTGGCCTCCCCTATCTCTTCCCTAGCCCTTCCCCATGAGGCCATGGCCCTCTCTCTGGTGCACTATATTATGTCCCTATTTATCCCCAGCATCTCCTGCCCCCCCCCCCTATCTCTTCCCTGGCCCTTCCCCATGAGGACATGGCCCTCTCTCAGGTGCACTATATTATGTCCCTATTTATCCCCAGCATCTCCTGGCCTCCCCTATCTCTTTCCTGGCCCTTCCCCATGAGGCCATGGCCCTCTCTCAGGTGCACAATATTATGTCCCTATTTATGCCCAGCATCTCCTGCCCCCCCCCCCTATCTCTTCCCTGGCCCTTCCCCATTTGAGGACATGGCCCTCTCTCAGGTGCACTATATTATGTCGCTATTTATCCCCAGCATCTCCTGGCCTCTCCTATCTCTTCCCTGGCCCTTCCCCATGAGGCCATGGCCCTCTCTCAGGTGCACTATATTATGTCCCTATTTATCCCCAGCATCTCCTGTCTCCCCTATCTCTTCCCTGACCCTTCCCCATGATGCCATGGTCCTCTCTCAGGTGCACTATATTATGTCCCTATTTATCCCCAGCATCTCCAGTCCTACCCTATCTCTTCCCTGGCCCTTCCACATGAGGCCATGGCCCTCTCTCAGGTGCACTATATTATGTCCCTATTTATCCCCAGCATCTCCTGGCCTCCCCTATCTCTTCCCGGGCCCTTCCCCATGAGGCCATGGCCCTCTCTCAGGTGCACTATATTATGTCCCTATTTATCCCCAGCATCTCCTGGCCTCCCCTATCTCTTCCCTGGCCCTTCCCCATGAGGCCATGGCCCTCTCTCAGGTGCAGTATATTATGTCCCTATTTATCCCCAGCATCTCCCGGCGTCTCCTATCTCTTCCCTGACCCTTCCCCATGAAGACTTTACCATTTTTTGGGTGCATTATGTCCCTATTTAAAAAATAACAGGGTGCCAATATAATGGATGTAGCCTTACTCATGTATAACACATGATGAGCCCCTCATAAGTTATATGTACTTTTTATGCCTTTTAATGCACTAATTAGGACTTCAGTCATTGAATTCAGTGGTCCTGGCTCTATGTGAATGACTGACAGGTGCAGAAACAGCGCCAGGCATCTCTGGGGGCCTGCACAGCTGTAGCCATGCCATCACATGTACCACATTCCCCTAGTACCAAGGAGGCCTGGCATCCTAGTGTAACACTTATAATAGGGGGTGTGACCATCGCCAGGGGTTATGGCGATTCATCACAGCCCCATGTCATGACTGTACGTAGTCTGTGTGCTCTGTATAAAGTGTTTGTATTATCATAATTCCCTAAAGTATATATTTCAGTAATGGCTGCTTGCCGTGAATGGATACAGAATTGCATAAACTATTTAGAGCAAATGGCTGTGACACTTGGGCCTTGGCAGCTAAAGCTTCCTGACTGTAACGTTTGCTCTCACCCTAGGGGGGGCTATGATGCAGTACACAGTCACACTGGCTTCTAGAAGGGTCATCTGTAACACCCCATGCTAGCTGTCTTCCTATCATAATATACCTTCAAGGTCCAGGGAGTTATGAGTGTCAGGTCTGAGAGCTAAGGAGTGCCCCCCATGTCTGTCTATGGTGGTCTCCCTCCATACAGATTCTCTAAGATCTCAGCGTAAGATACCTTAGGATTCTGGTACTCTATCCTTTTATCTGTAATCATTTTGTGTATTTACTTATATCTGTATTATATATGTATTATATCTGTGCATTTACTTATATCTGTATTATATATGTATTATATCTGTGCATTTACTTATATCTGTATTATATATGTATTATATCTGTGCATTTACTTATATCTGTATTATATATGTATTATATCTGTGCATTTACTTATTTCTGTATTATATATGTATTATATCTGTGCATTTACTTATTTCTGTATTATATATGTATTATATCTGTGCATTTACTTATTTCTGTATTATATATGTATTATATCTGCATTTACTTATTTCTGTATTATATATGTATTATATCTGTGCATTTACTTATTTCTGTATTATATATGTATTATATCTGTGCATTTACTTATTTCTGTATTATATATGTATTATATCTGTGCATTTACTTATTTCTGTATTATATATGTATTATATCTGTGCATTTACTTATTTCTGTATTATATATGTATTATATCTGTGCATTTACTTATTTCTGTATTATATATGTATTATATCTGTGCATTTACTTATTTCTGTATTATATATGTATTATATCTGTGCATTTACTTATTTCTGTATTATATATGTATTATATCTGTGCATTTACTTATATCTGTATTATATATGTATTATATCTGTGCATTTACTTATTTCTGTATTATATATGTATTATATCTGTGTATTTACTTATATCTGTATTATATATGTATTATATCTGTGCATTTACTTATTTCTGTATTATATATGTATTATATCTGTGCATTTACTTATTTCTGTATTATATATGTATTATATCTGTGCATTTACTTATATCTGTATTATATATGTATTATATCTGTGCATTTACTTATATCTGTATGTCTTATTTATTTACCTATTTTTCTTGTAATTTAACCCTGGAGACATTTCTCAATAAATACTAAAACGTTATCAGCGATATCTCTGTACTGTAATGAATTCCCGGCCTGTAGAGGCCTCCATGCTATAGTTGTGTAATCACTGTGAGTTTATGTGTCTGGCGAATGTAAGAGCGCTATTTTAATACTCTTCGTGGTGGCAGCTTAGGTAAAACCCACATCACAACCACCCAGCTACGTCAGGTTGGCATATCTGAGCGTAGGCTGGGCACGTGACAGGGGGATTACTGCTCTCCCTATACACAGTCACCCTCAGTGTACTGCCCACTGGTTAGTGAACTTACATTGCACAATAACTGTTACAATCTTTGCCAACACAAGTGTTTTCTTATCAGCAAGAAATTATCTAAATTGCTCTTAATATGCTTTAAAGCTGCAGAACTTACTGTGTCGGCTACAAAACCAGAATCAACATTTATTCAACACCAGGGTGACCAGATTCAGATAAATGAGGACATGGGTCAATGTGGAAACTGTGATTGTAGCTGACACCTTACAAGCAAAGTTACTGAAGTAACCCAGGACCTCTGAGGCTTGGCACTAGTTAGTTTGCATTTTCATTCATATATATATGGAATTGGTATGTAATACCAACAGACGGGATCCAGGCGGTCAGAATCCCGAAGCCTAGATCCCGACAGGGATAACATACTGACACTCAGTGGCCGGAATGCTAACCCTCCCCCTCTCCCTACCCCTACCCCTCTCCCTACAACTCTCCCTCTCCCTACCCCTAACCCTCTCCATACAACTCTCCCTACCCCTACCCCGCTCCCTATCCCTCCCCCTCTCCCTACCCCTCACCCTCTGCCTACAACTCTCCCTACCCTAACCCTCTCCCTACAACTCTCCCTACCCTAACCCTAACCTCACCCTGCCCCTAACCTAACCCTCTCCCTACCCCTAACCCTCTCCCTACCATGCCATGGCCCTCTCTCAGGTGCACTATATTATGTCCCTATTTATCCCCAGCATGTCCTGGCCTCCCCTATCTCTTCCCTGGCCCTTCACCATGAGGCCATGGCCCTCTCTCAGGTGCACTATATTATGTCCCTATTTATCCCCAGCATCTCCTGGCCTCCCCTATCTCTTCCCTGGCCCTTCCCCATGAGGCCATGGCCCTCTCTCAGGTGCACTATATAATGTCCTATTTATCTCCAGCATCTCCTGGCCTCCCCTGTCTCTTCCCTGGCCCTTCCCCATGAGCCCATGACCCTCTCTCAGGTGCACTATATTATGTCCCTATTTATCCCCAGCATCTCCTGGCCTCTCCTATCTCTTCCCTGACCCTTCCCCATGAGGCCATGGCCCTCTCTCAGGTGCACTATATTATGTCCCTATTTATCCCCAGCATGTCCTGGCCTCCCCTATCTCTTCCCTGGCCCTTCACCATGAGGCCATGGCCCGCTCTCAGGTGCACTATATTATGTCCCTATTTATCACCAGCATCTCCTGGCCTTCCCTATCTCTTCCCTGGCCCTTCACCATGAGGCCATGGCCCTCTCTCAGATGCACTATATTATGTCCCTATTTATCCCCAGCATCTCCTGGCCTCCCCTATCTCTTCCCTGGCCCTTCCCCATGAGGCCATGGCCCTCTCTCAGGTGCACTATATTATGTCCCTATTTATCCCCAGCATCTCCTGGCCTCCCCTATCTCTTCCCTGGCCCTTCCCCATGAGGCCATGGCCCTCTCTCAGGTGCACTATATTATGTCCCTATTTATCCCCAGCATCTCCTGGCCTCCCCTATCTCTTCCCTGGCCCTTCCCCATGAGGCCATGGCCCTCTCTCAGGTGCACTATATTATGTCCCTATTTATCCCCAGCATCTCCTGGCCTCTCCTATCTCTTCCCTGGCCCTTCCCCATGAGGCCATGGCCCTCTCTCAGGTGCACTATATAATGTCCTATTTATCCCCAGCATCTCCTGGCCTCCCCTATCTCTTCCCTGACCCTTCCCCATGAGGCCATGGCCCTCTCTCAGGTGCACTATATTATGTCCCTATTTATCCCCAGCATCTCCTGCCTCCCCTATCTCTTTCTCGGCCCTTCCCCATGAGGCCATGGCCCTCTCTCAGGTGCACTATATTATGTAACTATTTATCCCCAGCATCTCCTGGCCTCCCCTATCTCTTCCCTGGCCCTTCCCCATTAGGCCATGGCCCTCTCTCAGGTGCACTATATTATGTCCCTATTTATCCCCAGCATCTCCTGGCCTCTCCTATCTCTTCCCTGGCCCTTCCCCATGAGGCCATGGCCCTCTCTCAGGTGCACTATATTATGTCCCTATTTATCCCCAGCATCTCCTGGCCTCTCCTATCTCTTCCCTGGCCCTTCCCCATGAGGCCATGGCCCTCTCTCAGGTGCACTATATTATGTCCCTATTTATCCCCAGCATCTCCTGGCCTCCCCTATCTCTTCCCTGGCCCTTCCACATGAGGCCATGGCCCTCTCTCAGGTGCACTATATTATGTCCCTATTTATCCCCAGCATCTCCTGGCCTCTCCTATCTCTTCCCTGGCCCTTCCCCATGAGGTCATGGCCCTCTCTCAGGTGCACTATATAATGTCCTATTTATCCCCAGCATCTCCTGGCCTCCCCTATCTCTTCCCTGACCCTTCCCCATGAGGCCATGGCCCTCTCTCAGGTGCACTATATTATGTCCCTATTTTTCCCCAGCATCTCCTGCCTCCACTATCTCTTTCTCGGCCCTTCCCCATGAGGCCATGGCCCTCTCTCAGGTGCACTATAGTATGTCCCTATTTATCCCCAGCATCTCCTGGCCTCCCCTATCTCTTTCCCGGCCCTTCCCCATGAGGCCATGGCCCTCTCTCAGGTGCACTATATTATGTCCCTATTTATCCCCAGCATCTCCTGGCCTCCCCTATCTCTTCCCTGGCCCTTCCCCATGAGGCCATGGCCCTCTCTCAGGTGCACTATAGTATGTCCCTATTTATCCCCAGCATCTTCTGGCCTCCCCTATCTCTTCCCTGGCCCTTCCCCATGAGGCCATGGCCCTCTCTCAGGTGCACTATATTATGTCCCTATTTATCCCCAGCATCTCCTGGCCTCCCCTATCTCTTCCCTGGCCCTTCCCCATGAAGCCATGGCCCTCTCTCAGGTGCACTATATTATGTCCCTATTTATCCCCAGCATCTCCTGGCCTCCCCTATCTCTTCCCTGGCCCTTCCCTATGAGGCTATGGCCCTCTCTCAGGTGCACTATATAATGTCCTATTTATCCCCAGCATCTCCTGGCCTCCCCTATCTCTTCCCTGACCCTTCCCCATGAGGCCATGGCCCTCTCTCAGGTGCACTATAGTATGTCCCTATTTATCCCCAGCATCTCCTGGCCTCCCCTATCTCTTTCTCGGCCCTTCCCCATGAGGCCATGGCCCTCTCTCAGGTGCACTATAGTATGTCCCTATTTATCCCCAGCATCTCCTGGCCTCCCCTATCTCTTTCCCGGCCCTTCCCCATGAGGCCATGGCCCTCTCTCAGGTGCACTATATTATGTCCCTATTTATCCCCAGCATCTCCTGGCCTCCCCTATCTCTTCCCTGGCCCTTCCCCATGAGGCCATGGCCCTCTCTCAGGTGCACTATAGTATGTCCCTATTTATCCCCAGCATCTCCTGGCCTCCCCTATCTCTTCCCTGGCCCTTCCCCATGAGGCCATGGCCCTCTCTCAGGTGCACTATATTATGTCCCTATTTATCCCCAGCATCTCCTGGCCTCCCCTATCTCTTCCCTGGCCCTTCCCCATGAAGCCATGGCCCTCTCTCAGGTGCACTATATTATGTCCCTATTTATCCCCAGCATCTCCTGGCCTCCCCTATCTCTTCCCTGGCCCTTCCCTATGAGGCTATGGCCCTCTCTCAGGTGCACTATATTATGTCCCTATTTATGCCCAGCATCTCCTGGCCTCTCCTATTTCTTCCCTGGCCCTTCCCCATGAGGCCATGGCCCTCTCTCAGGTGCACTCTATTATGTCCCTATTTATGCCCAGCATCTCCTGGCCTCTCCTATCTCTTCCCTGGCCCTTCCCCATGAGGCCATGGCCCTCTTTCAGGTGCACTATATTATGTCCCTATTTATCCCCAGCATCTCCTGGCCTCCCCTATCTCTTCCCTGGCCCTTCCCCATGAGGCCATGGCCCTCTCTCAGGTGCACTATCTTATGTCACTATTTATCCCCAGCATCTCCTCGCCTCTCCTATCTCTTCCCTGGCCCTTACCCATGAGGCCATGGCCCTCTCTCAGGTGCACTATATTATGTCCCTATTTATCCCCAGCATCTCCTGGCCTCCCCTATCTCTTCCCTGGCCCTTCCCCATGTGGTCATGGCCCTCTCTCAGGTGCACTATATTATGTCACTATTTATCCCCAGCATCTTCTGGCTTCCCCTTTCTCTTCCCTGGCCCTTCCCCATGAGGCCATGGCCCTCTCTCAGGTGCACTATATTATGTCCCTATTTATCCTCAGCATCTCCTGGCCTCTCCTATCTCTTCCCTGGCCCTTCCCCATGAGGCCATGGCCCTCTCTCAGGTGCACTATATAATGTCCTACTTATCCCCAGCATCTCCTGGCCTCCCCTATCTCTTCCCTGACCCTTCCCCATGACGCCATAGCCCTCTCTCAGGTGCACTATATTATGTCCCTATTTATCCCCAGCATCTCCTGCCTCCCCTATCTCTTTCCCTGGCCCTTCCCCTTGAGGCCATGGCCCTCTCTCAGGTGCACTATATTATGTCCCTATTTATCCCCAGCATCTCCTGGCCTCCCCAATCTCTTCCCTGGCTCTTCCCCATGAGGCCATGGCCCTCTCTCAGGTGCACTATCTTATGTCACTATTTATCCCCAGCATCTCCTCGCCTCTCCTATCTCTTCCCTGGCCCTTACCCATGAGGCCATGGCCCTCTCTCAGGTGCACTATATTATGTCCCTATTTATCCCCAGCATCTCCTGGCCTCCCCTATCTCTTCCCTGGCCCTTCCCCATGTGGTCATCGCCCTCTCTCAGGTGCACTATATTATGTCACTATTTATCCCCAGCATCTCCTGGCCTCCCCTTTCTCTTCCCTGGCCCTTCCCCATGAGGCCATGGCCCTCTCTCAGGTGCACTATATTATGTCCCTATTTATCCCCAGCATCTCCTGGCCTCTCCTATCTCTTCCCTGGCCCTTCCCCATGAGGCCATGGCCCTCTCTCAGGTGCACTATATAATGTCCTACTTATCCCCAGCATCTCCTGGCCTCCCCTATCTCTTCCCTGACCCTTCCCCATGAGGCCATAGCCCTCTCTCAGGTGCACTATATTATGTCCCTATTTATCCCCAGCATCTCCTGCCTCCCCTATCTCTTTCCCTGGCCCTTCCCCTTGAGGCCATGGCCCTCTCTCAGGTGCACTATATTATGTCCCTATTTATCCCCAGCATCTCCTGGCCTCCCCAATCTCTTCCCTCGCTCTTCCCCATGAGGCCATGGCCCTCTCTCAGGTGCACTATATTATGTCCCTATTTATCCCCAGCATCTCCTGGCCTCCCCTATCTCTTCCCTGGCCCTTCCCCATGAGGCCATGGTCCTCTCTCAGGTGCACTATATTATGTCCCTATTTATCCCTAGCATCTCCTGACCTCTCCTATCTCTTCCCTGGCCCTTCCCCATGAGGCCATGGCCCTCTCTCATGTGCACTATATTATGTCCCTATTTATCCCCAGCATCTCCTGGCCTCCCCTATCTCTTCCCTAGCCCTTCCCCATGAGGCCATGGCCCTCTCTCAGGTGCACTCTATTATGTCCCTATTTATGCCCAGCATCTCCTGGCCTCTCCTATCTCTTCCCTGGCCCTTCCCCATGAGGCCATGGCCCTCTTTCAGGTGCACTATATTATGTCCCTATTTATCCCCAGCATCTCCTGGCCTCCCCTATCTCTTCCCTGGCCCTTCCCCATGAGGCCATGGCCCTCTCTCAGGTGCACTATCTTATGTCACTATTTATCCCCAGCATCTCCTCGCCTCTCCTATCTCTTCCCTGGCCCTTACCCATGAGGCCATGGCCCTCTCTCAGGTGCACTATATTATGTCCCTATTTATCCCCAGCATCTCCTGGCCTCCCCTATCTCTTCCCTGGCCCTTCCCCATGTGGTCATGGCCCTCTCTCAGGTGCACTATATTATGTCACTATTTATCCCCAGCATCTTCTGGCTTCCCCTTTCTCTTCCCTGGCCCTTCCCCATGAGGCCATGGCCCTCTCTCAGGTGCACTATATTATGTCCCTATTTATCCCCAGCATCTCCTGGCCTCTCCTATCTCTTCCCTGGCCCTTCCCCATGAGGCCATGGCCCTCTCTCAGGTGCACTATATAATGTCCTACTTATCCCCAGCATCTCCTGGCCTCCCCTATCTCTTCCCTGACCCTTCCCCATGAGGCCATAGCCCTCTCTCAGGTGCACTATATTATGTCCCTATTTATCCCCAGCATCTCCTGCCTCCCCTATCTCTTTCCCTGGCCCTTCCCCTTGAGGCCATGGCCCTCTCTCAGGTGCACTATATTATGTCCCTATTTATCCCCAGCATCTCCTGGCCTCCCCAATCTCTTCCCTGGCTCTTCCCCATGAGGCCATGGCCCTCTCTCAGGTGCACTATATTATGTCCCTATTTATCCCCAGCATCTCCTGGCCTCCCCTATCTCTTCCCTGGCCCTTCCCCATGAGGCCATGGTCCTCTCTCAGGTGCACTATATTATGTCCCTATTTATCCCTAGCATCTCCTGACCTCTCCTATCTCTTCCCTGGCCCTTCGCCATGAGGCCATGGCCCTCTCTCATGTGCACTATATTATGTCCCTATTTATCCCCAGCATCTCCTGGCCTCCCCTATCTCTTCCCTAGCCCTTCCCCATGAGGCCATGGCCCTCTCTCTGGTGCACTATATTATGTCCCTATTTATCCCCAGCATCTCCTGCCCCCCCCCCCTATCTCTTCCCTGGCCCTTCCCCATGAGGACATGGCCCTCTCTCAGGTGCACTATATTATGTCCCTATTTATCCCCAGCATCTCCTGGCCTCCCCTATCTCTTTCCTGGCCCTTCCCCATGAGGCCATGGCCCTCTCTCAGGTGCACAATATTATGTCCCTATTTATGCCCAGCATCTCCTGCCCCCCCCCCCTATCTCTTCCCTGGCCCTTCCCCATTTGAGGACATGGCCCTCTCTCAGGTGCACTATATTATGTCGCTATTTATCCCCAGCATCTCCTGGCCTCTCCTATCTCTTCCCTGGCCCTTCCCCATGAGGCCATGGCCCTCTCTCAGGTGCACTATATTATGTCCCTATTTATCCCCAGCATCTCCTGTCTCCCCTATCTCTTCCCTGACCCTTCCCCATGATGCCATGGTCCTCTCTCAGGTGCACTATATTATGTCCCTATTTATCCCCAGCATCTCCAGTCCTACCCTATCTCTTCCCTGGCCCTTCCACATGAGGCCATGGCCCTCTCTCAGGTGCACTATATTATGTCCCTATTTATCCCCAGCATCTCCTGGCCTCCCCTATCTCTTCCCGGGCCCTTCCCCATGAGGCCATGGCCCTCTCTCAGGTGCACTATATTATGTCCCTATTTATCCCCAGCATCTCCTGGCCTCCCCTATCTCTTCCCTGGCCCTTCCCCATGAGGCCATGGCCCTCTCTCAGGTGCAGTATATTATGTCCCTATTTATCCCCAGCATCTCCCGGCGTCTCCTATCTCTTCCCTGACCCTTCCCCATGAAGACTTTACCATTTTTTGGGTGCATTATGTCCCTATTTAAAAAATAACAGGGTGCCAATATAATGGATGTAGCCTTACTCATGTATAACACATGATGAGCCCCTCATAAGTTATATGTACTTTTTATGCCTTTTAATGCACTAATTAGGACTTCAGTCATTGAATTCAGTGGTCCTGGCTCTATGTGAATGACTGACAGGTGCAGAAACAGCGCCAGGCATCTCTGGGGGCCTGCACAGCTGTAGCCATGCCATCACATGTACCACATTCCCCTAGTACCAAGGAGGCCTGGCATCCTAGTGTAACACTTATAATAGGGGGTGTGACCATCGCCAGGGGTTATGGCGATTCATCACAGCCCCATGTCATGACTGTACGTAGTCTGTGTGCTCTGTATAAAGTGTTTGTATTATCATAATTCCCTAAAGTATATATTTCAGTAATGGCTGCTTGCCGTGAATGGATACAGAATTGCATAAACTATTTAGAGCAAATGGCTGTGACACTTGGGCCTTGGCAGCTAAAGCTTCCTGACTGTAACGTTTGCTCTCACCCTAGGGGGGGCTATGATGCAGTACACAGTCACACTGGCTTCTAGAAGGGTCATCTGTAACACCCCATGCTAGCTGTCTTCCTATCATAATATACCTTCAAGGTCCAGGGAGTTATGAGTGTCAGGTCTGAGAGCTAAGGAGTGCCCCCCATGTCTGTCTATGGTGGTCTCCCTCCATACAGATTCTCTAAGATCTCAGCGTAAGATACCTTAGGATTCTGGTACTCTATCCTTTTATCTGTAATCATTTTGTGTATTTACTTATATCTGTATTATATATGTATTATATCTGTGCATTTACTTATATCTGTATTATATATGTATTATATCTGTGCATTTACTTATTTCTGTATTATATATGTATTATATCTGTGCATTTACTTATTTCTGTATTATATATGTATTATATCTGTGCATTTACTTATTTCTGTATTATATATGTATTATATCTGTGCATTTACTTATTTCTGTATTATATATGTATTATATCTGTGCATTTACTTATTTCTGTATTATATATGTATTATATCTGTGCATTTACTTATTTCTGTATTATATATGTATTATATCTGTGCATTTACTTATTTCTGTATTATATATGTATTATATCTGTGCATTTACTTATTTCTGTATTATATATGTATTATATCTGTGCATTTACTTATTTCTGTATTATATATGTATTATATCTGTGCATTTACTTATTTCTGTATTATATATGTATTATATCTGTGCATTTACTTATTTCTGTATTATATATGTATTATATCTGTGCATTTACTTATTTCTGTATTATATATGTATTATATCTGTGCATTTACTTATTTCTGTATTATATATGTATTATATCTGTGCATTTACTTATATCTGTATTATATATGTATTATATCTGTGCATTTACTTATTTCTGTATTATATATGTATTATATCTGTGTATTTACTTATATCTGTATTATATATGTATTATATCTGTGCATTTACTTATTTCTGTATTATATATGTATTATATCTGTGCATTTACTTATTTCTGTATTATATATGTATTATATCTGTGCATTTACTTATATCTGTATGTCTTATTTATTTACCTATTTTTCTTGTAATTTAACCCTGGAGACATTTCTCAATAAATACTAAAACGTTATCAGCGATATCTCTGTACTGTAATGAATTCCCGGCCTGTAGAGGCCTCCATGCTATAGTTGTGTAATCACTGTGAGTTTATGTGTCTGTCGAATGTAAGAGCGCTATTTTAATACTCTTCGTGGTGGCAGCTTAGGTAAAACCCACATCACAACCACCCAGCTACGTCAGGTTGGCATATCTGAGCGTAGGCTGGGCACGTGACAGGGGGATTACTGCTCTCCCTATACACAGTCACCCTCAGTGTACTGCCCACTGGTTAGTGAACTTACATTGCACAATAACTGTTACAATCTTTGCCAACACAAGTGTTTTCTTATCAGCAAGAAATTATCTAAATTGCTCTTAATATGCTTTAAAGCTGCAGAACTTACTGTGTCGGCTACAAAACCAGAATCAACATTTATTCAACACCAGGGTGACCAGATTCAGATAAATGAGGACATGGGTCAATGTGGAAACTGTGATTGTAGCTGACACCTTACAAGCAAAGTTACTGAAGTAACCCAGGACCTCTGAGGCTTGGCACTAGTTAGTTTGCATTTTCATTCATATATATATGGAATTGGTATGTAATACCAACAGACGGGATCCAGGCGGTCAGAATCCCGAAGCCTAGATCCCGACAGGGATAACATACTGACACTCAGTGGCCGGAATGCTAACCCTCCCCCTCTCCCTACCCCTACCCCTCTCCCTACAACTCTCCCTCTCCCTACCCCTAACCCTCTCCATACAACTCTCCCTACCCCTACCCCGCTCCCTATCCCTCCCCCTCTCCCTACCCCTCACCCTCTGCCTACAACTCTCCCTACCCTAACCCTCTCCCTACAACTCTCCCTACCCTAACCCTAACCTCACCCTGCCCCTAACCTAACCCTCTCCCTACCCCTAACCCTCTCCCTACCCTAACCTCACCCTGCCCCTACCCTAACCCTCTCCCTACCCCTAACCCTCTCCCTACTCTAACCTCACCCTGCCCCTACCCTAACCCTCTCCCTACCCCTCTCCCTCCCCCTACCCAGGGCCATCTCTTCCATTGGGCTTGTTGGGCAGTTGCCCAAGGGCCCACCAACATGCCCCTCTGCAGCCACGGCCAGTTGGTAAATTTGTGATATTTTTATAAGCCGGCTGCAGGTACTCTGTATTCTGATCTAACCCCCCCTGGTGACGAGTACTCATCTCAGTCCCAGTTTCACTTCATCCGCTTGCTTCAGACCAGTCAGACAGGGGCCCTCATTCAGAGGCGGCCACAAGAAGTAATCGCTCTCTCTGAATGAGGGCGGGCGCTTCTTTTTTTTTGGTGCGGCCTCCTGGTCGCAAGCTAAGCTGTGGGTTATCACCCACAGCTTAGCTAGCAACCAGGGTGATGGTCGCGATGGTGATCACCATCGCGACCATCGTGGCTTGCGACCAGACCCTAAGGTTGGGTCTGGGCACTCGCAAGCCCCTGGGAGCTTTGTGCTCTGATGAAGCAGGAAGCTCCCCACTGACATCAATGATGATGTCAGTGCGGCCACCCACAAAACGGCAGGCGTTCCTTAAGGAACGCCTCTGTTCTGGAAACCACGCCCCCGGCCCGCCTACAAAAAGGGACGAGCTGTCGATCAACATCGACAGCCGCCCCTTTTGTAGCAAACTCCGGAGCGAGAGAGTTTCCCTCTCGCTCCAGGGCTTGCGCACGCGCAGTGCGGCCGCTGCGCATGCGCAGGGCTACCCATCGACCTAGTTGCGAGCACATCGGTGCTTGCAGCCAGGTCTGAATGAGAACCAGAGTCTCTCTGCATGTGTGGGAGGTCTGATGGGCATGCAGGAGGGTTTAATTTTATTGACCATTTACATTTTTTTCCCGTGAATGGGTGGGTAGGGGCCCAAGTGCATTGCATTGCCCAGGGCCCACACTGCTGTTAAGATGACCCTGCCCCTACCCCTAACCCTCCCCTCTCCCTACCCCTAACCCTCTCCCTACCCCTAATCCTCTCCCTACCCTAACCCTCTCCCTACCCCTAATCCTCTCCCTACCCTAACCCTCTCCCTACTCTAACCCTCTCCCTACCTTCCCCCTCTCCCTACCCCTAACCCTCTCCCTACAACTCTCCCTACCCTAACTCTAACCTCACCCTGCCCCTAACCCTCTCCCTACCCTCCCCCTCTCCCTACCCCTAAGCCTCTCCCTACCCCTAATCCTCTCCCTACCCCTAACCCTCTCCCTATAACTCTCCCTACCCTAGCACTCTCCCTACCCCAACCCTCTCCCTACCCCAACCCTCTCCCTACCCCTAATCCTCTCCCTACTCTAACCCTCTCTCTACCATAACCCTACCCCTCTCCCTCTCCCTACAACTCTCCCTACCCTAGCCCTCTCCCTACCCTAACCTCACCCTGCCCCTACCCTAACCCTCTCCCTACCCCTAATCCTCTCCCTACCCCTAATACTCTCCCTACCCTAACCCTCTCCCTACTCTAACCCTCTCCCTACCCCTAATCCTCTCCCTACCCTAACCCTCTCTCTACGATAACCGTCCCCCTCTCCCTACCCCTAACCCTCTCCCTACCCTACCCCTCTCTCTACGATAACCGTCCCCCTCTCCCTACCCCTAACCCTCTCCCTACCCTACCCCTCTCCCTACCCTAACCTCACCCTGCTCCTACCCTAACCATCTCCCTACCGCTAATCCTCTCCCTACCCCTAATCCTCTCCCTACCCTAACCCTCTCCCTACCCCTAATCCTCTCCCTACCCCTAATCCTCTCCCTACCCTAACCCTCTCCCTACCCTAACCCTCTCCTTACCCTAACCCTCTCTCTACCATAACCCTACCCCCCTCCCTACTCTAACCCTCTCCCTACCCTAACCCTAACCCTCTCCCTATTCTAACCCTCTCCCTACCCATAATCTTCTCCCTACCATAACCCTCTCCCTACCCTAACCCTATCATCACCCTACTCTAACCCTCTCCCTACCCTAACCCTCTCCCTATTCTAACCCTCTCCCTACCCTAACCCTCTCCCTACCCTACCCTAACCCTCTCCCTACCCTAACCCTATCCCTACCCTAACCCTCTCCCTACAACTCTACCTACCCTACCCCTCTCCCTACCCTAACCCTCTCCCTACTCTAACTCTCTCCCTACCCTAACCCTCTCCCTATTCTAACCCTCTCCCTACCCTAATCTTCTACCTACCCCTAATCTTCTCCCTACCCTAACCCTCTCCCTAACCAAACCCTCTCCCTAACCTAACCCTCTCCCTACAACTCTACCTACCCTACCCCTCTCCCTACCCTAACCCTCTCCCTACCCTAACCCTACCCCTCTCCCTACAACTCTACCTACCCTACCCTAACCCTCTTCCTACCCCAACCCTCTTCCTACCCCAACCCTCTTCCTACCCCAACCCTCTTCCTACCCTAAACCTAACCTTTACCCTACCCTAACTCTCTCCCTAACCTAACCCTCTCCCTACAACTCTACCTACCCTAACCCTCTCCCTACCCTAACCCTCACCCTCTCCCTATTCTAACCCTCTCCCTACCCTAACCCTCTCCCTATCCCAACCCTCTCCCTACCATAACCCTACCCCTCTCCCTAACCTAACCCTCTCCCTACAACTCTCCCTACCCTACCCCTCTCCCTACCCTACCCCTCTCCTTTCCCTAACCCTACCCCTCTCCCTACTCTAACCCTCTCCCTACCCTAACCCTCTCCCTACCCTAGCCCTCTCCCTACCCTAACCCTACCCCTCTCCCTACCCTAGCCCTCTCCCTAACCAAACCCTCTCCCTAACCTAACCCTCTCCCTACAAGCTCTACCTACCCTAACCCTCTCCCTACCCTAACCCTCTCCCTACCCTAACCCTCACCCTCTCCCTATTCTAACCCTCTCCCTACCCTAACCCTCTCCCTACCCTAACCCTCTCTCTACCATAACCCTACCCCCCTCCCTACTCTAACCCTCTCCCTATTCTAACCCTCTCCCTACCCTAACCCTCTCCCTAACCCTACCCCTCTCCCTACTCTAACCCTCTCCCTAACCCTACCCCTCTCCCTACAACTCTACCTACCCTACCCTAACCCTCTTCCTACCCCAACCCTCTTCCTACCCCAACCCTCTTCCTACCCCAACCCTCTTCCTACCCTAAACCTAACCTTTACCCTACCCTAACTCTCTCCCTAACCTAACCCTCTCCCTACAACTCTACCTACCCTAACCCTCTCCCTACCCTAACCCTCACCCTCTCCCTATTCTAACCCTCTCCCTACCCTAACCCTCTCCCTATCCCAACCCTCTCCCTACCATAACCCTACCCCTCTCCCTAACCTAACCCTCTCCCTACAACTCTCCCTACCCTACCCCTCTCCCTACCCTACCCCTCTCCTTTCCCTAACCCTACCCCTCTCCCTACTCTAACCCTCTCCCTACCCTAACCCTCTCCCTACCCTAGCCCTCTCCCTACCCTAACCCTACCCCTCTCCCTACCCTAGCCCTCTCCCTAACCAAACCCTCTCCCTAACCTAACCCTCTCCCTACAAGCTCTACCTACCCTAACCCTCTCCCTACCCTAACCCTCTCCCTACCCTAACCCTCACCCTCTCCCTATTCTAACCCTCTCCCTACCCTAACCCTCTCCCTACCCTAACCCTCTCTCTACCATAACCCTACCCCCCTCCCTACTCTAACCCTCTCCCTATTCTAACCCTCTCCCTACCCTAACCCTCTCCCTAACCCTACCCCTCTCCCTACTCTAACCCTCTCCCTAACCCTACCCCTCTCCCTACCCTAGCCCTCTCCCTAACCTAACCCTCTCCCTAACCTAACCCTCTCCCTACAACTCTACCTACCCTAACCCTCTCCCTACCCTAACCCTCTCCCTCTCCCTATTCTAACCCTCTCCCTACCCTAACCCTCTCCCTACCCTAACCCTCTCTCTACCATAACCCTACCCCCCTCCCTACTCTAACCCTCTCCCTATTCTAACCCTCTCCCTAACCCTACCCCTCTCCCTAACCCTACCCCTCTCCCTACTCTAACCCTCTCCCTACCCTAACCCTCTCCCTACCCCTCTCCCTACCCTAACCCTCTCCCTACCCTAAACCTAACCCCACCCTAGTGCCTAAACCTAACCCCCCCTAGTTTGGTTTTGTATGGTGGTGTTGTGCGTTCCTGGGAATTCAGGTAAAGGGGTAGGGACTCCTGCTGCAGCTTTAGACACAGGTGACTATTCCCTTTGTCACCGAAAAATAGAGATATGTAATATTAGTATTTGTGTCTAAATAGCAGCGCAGCAAGGAGTTAATGACTTAATGTGCAGTGGAGGTGTGGTTACAAATATTTTTAATCTAAACACAGTATAAACAAATTAAATAGATACATAATTTAAAATAATCAAAATAATCGCATAATTAAAATCCATCTATTACAGTGCCCATATAGAACTGATGGGTGTAGAATAAGTACTTCAGTCTCCGGTGTACAAGGATAGGAGTAGGTGCTGGGTAAATCACAGATAGAATATGCACATCACAGCTCGTCAGCTGGAGAGATTATGTTGTGGAAAAAGAGTTCCGGATCCTAGTTTGGCAGATTGCGATGGTGAATACAAAGTATCAAATAGATGTAGGTGGATACACGTCTCTCCTACCTTGTCTCCCAAATGTCCTGAGCTGTTCTGAGTGTATACTCACCACACGTCCGTGTGGCTGTGATGCTGTAAATGCCACCTGATCTTCTAGCTTCCCCTCCTGTCCTCTGCTAGCATCTTGAGATGTGTTGGCTTGCTTGGCGGGTGTTGCCGCCGGTGAGCATGCACGCTGATCCTCATCGGAAAACTAAAGACTGGAGTCTGTGAAGCAAGTTGAGAGGGGGGGGCGTGGCCAACGCGTTTCACCCACTTGTGCGGGCTTCGTCAGGGCTGTGTCTAACCCTCCCCCTACCCTAAACCTCAGAGACTTCCAGGAAAGGGTCCCTTCTTGGAGTCACTAAGTGCCGCCTTTTGTGATGCTGGATTGTATTTGGGGGTGTATACCCCCTAGGAGGGCACCGGAGGGTGTGTGGGTGTGTGTGTGTGTGTCTTACTGGCTTTCTGGCAGCCTCCTCTGGGAGGGAGCTGCCAGGACAGTGCAGGAGGGAGGGTGGGGGCTGCCAAAATGGGCAGAGCGGGGGCATGTCTGAGAGAGAGATTAGAAGCTCCTCAATTTCACCAGCAGATCAGGGAGCCTACCTGTTCCTGAGCTTCTGCTGTCCCCTATCCACTGTGCTTAGCTGGGAATTTATAGGGCGAGTCTAAAGATAAGAGGCACCAAAAGGAGGGAGGAGCAGTGAGTACGGAGTATCGGGGTCCCAGGATTACACAGCAGCCTGTCTGATAATGTACCTTTGCCTTTATGTGCTTGCTGCCCAGACTCATTGGAGCCAGTGGAGGAATATATATATATATATATTATATACTGTATGTGTATATACTGTATGTGTGTATATATATATATATATATATATATACATATACATATATATATATATACACACACACACACACACATATATATCTCAAGGCTTATATAGTGAAGAAACAGTATAGTAATAAAAATAATTGTCACAGCACCGCGCCCCAGCCTGCGCTCCGATACACCAACCTGACACAGGTGGGTGGTTGTGACATGGGTTTTACTCGAGCTGCCACCATGAAGAGTATTAGGTAAATAAACAAGACATACAGATATAAATGCACAGATATAATATAGATATAAATGCACAGATATAATACAGATATAAATGCACAGATATAATACAAATATAATACAGATATAAATGCACAGATATAATACAGATATAAATGCACAGATATAATACAGCTATAATACAGATATAAATGCACAGATATAATACAGCTATAAATGCACTGATATAATACAGATATAATACAGATATTATAAATGCACAGATATAATACAGATATAATGCAGATATAAATGCACAGATATAATACAGATATAAATGCACAGATATAATACAGATATAATACAGATATAAATGCACAGATATAATACAGATATAATACAGATATAAATGCACAGATATAATACAGATATAATACAGATATAAATGCACAGATATAATACAGATATAATACAGATATAGTAATTGCACAGATTGATTTCAATGAAAGGATAAAAATGTCAGTACCCTAAATTATCTTACTCTGAAGTTTTAGGCGATCTGTGTGGAGGAAGACCATCGGAGACAGAAGATGGGAGCACTCCTAGTACATAACTATCCCTTGTAGAGTGAACACAGCATAGTGTGGGTTGCTGATCCTTATAGTTCCACAACTCCCCTCTCCTCTAGCAGCCCCCACCCTCCTCAGGCTCAAAAGAACTGGCCCATTGTCCCCCCCCCCCCCCCCCGGGTCTGTGTACTGTATATGTTAATTAGAATGGCTACAGGAACCTACACATCATATAATTCAATGACTTCAAAAGGCATTTTATTGCAGGAAGGCTGATAAACTAAGATGAAAAAATGACCCTCTAGCAGCCGGTGTGTCTGTGTATAGGACTTGGACAAGGGCCCCCTATGGTGAAGAACAATCAGGTTATCCATAACACTTTTGTCTTCAAACACTTGGTAGCACCTGGCCACTTGGTTCTGAGAAGCTGATACAGATGTAGATATGACATACTGTACCCATTCATAGCAAGCAGACATTCCTGACATATATATACTAAGGGAACTATAATAATACACATCATGCTCATGGCCCGGTTGTTACTCATAGTACTTTGAGCCCACTTTACCCAGAGCACACATAATGCATACAGTCATGACACGTGACTTTGAGTAATCACCGTAACCCATGGCAACGGTCATAGCTATGGCAACTCAGACTGGGAAACACCATTCTTTAAAGAATTTGACCCAAGTCTCCAAGTATAAGATGATGTAGGTAGAATCATCTTTGCAAACAAAAAGCTTGACCATAAAATCCTAGTGGTACACGGTTACACACATGGTCACAGCGACTCTGCCGCTATACACACATGGCACAGTGACTCTGCCGCTATACACACATGGCACAGTGACTCTGCCGCTATACACAGATGGGGACAGCGACTCTGCCGCTATACACACATGGCCACAGCGACTCTGCCGCTATACACACATGGCACAGTGACTCTGCTGCTATACACACATGGCACAGTGACTCTGCCGCTATACACACATGGCACAGTGACTCTGCCGCTATACACACATGGGCACAGCGACTCTGCCGCTATACACAGATGGGCACAGCGACTCTGCCGCTATACACACATGGCCACAGCGACTCTGCCGCTATACACACATGGCCACAGCGACTCTGCCGCTATACACACATGGCCACAGCGACTCTGCCGCTATACACACATGGCCACAGCGACTCTGCCGCTATACACACATGGCCACAGCGACTCTGCCGCTATACACATGGCCACAGCGACTCTGCCGCTATACACACATGGGCACAGCGACTCTGCCGCTATACACACATGGGCACAGCGACTTTGCTGCTATACACACATGGGCACAGCGACTTTGCTGCTATACACACATGGCACAGTGACTCTGCTGCTATACACAGATGGGCACAGCGACTCTGCCGCTATACACACATGGCCACAGCGACTCTGCCGCTATACACACATGGCCACAGCGACTCTGCCGCTATACACACATGGCCACAGCGACTCTGCCCCTATACACACATGGCCATAGTGACTCTACCGCTATACACACATGGGCACAGCGACTCTGCCGCTATACACACATGGGCACAGCGACTCTGCCGCTATACACACATGGGCAAAGCGACTCTGCCGCTATACACACATGGCCACAGCGACTCTACCGCTATACACACATGGGCACAGCGACTCTGCCGCTATTCACACATGGCCACAGCGTCTCTGCCCCTATACACACATGGCCACAGCGACTCTACCGCTATACACACATGGGCACAGCGACTCTGCCGCTATTCACACATGGCCACAGCGACTCTGCCACTATACACACATGGCCACAGTGACTCTGCCCCTATTCACACATGGCCACAGTGACTCTGCCCCTATACACACATGGCCACAGCAACTCTGCCGCTATGCACACATGGCCACAGTGATTCTGCTGCTGCTGCTATAGACACATGATCACAGCGACTCTACTGCTGCTATAGACACATGAGCTCAGTGACTCTGCCGCTATACACACATGGCCACAGTGACTCTGCTGCTGCTGCTGCTGCTGCTGCTATAGACACATGGCCACAGTGACTCTGCTGCTGCTATAGACACATGGCCACAGCGACTCTACTGCTGCCGCTATACACACATGGCCACAGTGACTCTGCCGCTATACACACATGGCCACAGTGACTCTGCTGCTGCTGCTGCTGCTATAGACACATGGCCACAGTGACTCTGCTGCTGCTATAGACACATGGCCACAGCGACTCTACTGCTGCTGCTATAGACACAAGGTCACAGTGACTCTGCCGCTATACACACATGGCCACAGCGACTCTGCCGCTATACACACATGGCCACAGTGACTCTGCTGCTATACACACATGGCCACAGTGACTCTGCTGCTGCTGCTGCTATACACACACATGGGCTCAGTGACTCTGCCGCTATACACACATGGGCACAGTGACTCTGCCGCTATACACACATGACCACAGCGACTCTGCTGCTGCTGCTGCTGCTATACACACATGACCACAGCGGCTCTGCTGCTGCTGCTGCTATACACACATGGCTCAGTGACTCTGCCGCTATACACACATGACCACAGCGACTCTGCTGCTGCTGCTATACACACATGGGCTCAGTGACTCTGCCGCTATACACACATGGGCACAGTGACTCTGCCGCTATACACACATGACCACAGCGACTCTGCTGCTGCTGCTATACACACATGACCACAGCGGCTCTGCTGCTGCTATACACACATGGCTCAGTGACTCTGCCGCTATACACACATGACCACAGCGACTCTGCCGCTATACACACATGGCCACAGCGACTCTGCCGCTATACACACATGGCCACAGCGACTCTGCCGCTATACACACATGGCCACAGTGACTCTGCCCCTATTCACACATGGCCACAGTGACTCTGCCCCTATACACACATGGCCACAGCAACTCTGCCGCTATGCACACATGGCCACAGTGATTCTGCTGCTGCTGCTATAGACACATGATCACAGCGACTCTACTGCTGCTATAGACACATGAGCTCAGTGACTCTGCCGCTATACACACATGGCCACAGTGACTCTGCTGCTGCTGCTGCTGCTGCTGCTATAGACACATGGCCACAGTGACTCTGCTGCTGCTATAGACACATGGCCACAGCGACTCTACTGCTGCCGCTATACACACATGGCCACAGTGACTCTGCCGCTATACACACATGGCCACAGTGACTCTGCTGCTGCTGCTGCTGCTATAGACACATGGCCACAGTGACTCTGCTGCTGCTATAGACACATGGCCACAGCGACTCTACTGCTGCTGCTATAGACACAAGGTCACAGTGACTCTGCCGCTATACACACATGGCCACAGCGACTCTGCCGCTATACACACATGGCCACAGTGACTCTGCTGCTATACACACATGGCCACAGTGACTCTGCTGCTGCTGCTGCTATACACACACATGGGCTCAGTGACTCTGCCGCTATACACACATGGGCACAGTGACTCTGCCGCTATACACACATGACCACAGCGACTCTGCTGCTGCTGCTGCTGCTATACACACATGACCACAGCGGCTCTGCTTCTGCTGCTGCTATACACACATGGCTCAGTGACTCTGCCGCTATACACACATGACCACAGCGACTCTGCTGCTTCTGCTATACACACATGGGCTCAGTGACTCTGCCGCTATACACACATGGGCACAGTGACTCTGCCGCTATACACACATGACCACAGCGACTCTGCTGCTGCTGCTATACACACATGACCACAGCGGCTCTGCTGCTGCTATACACACATGGCTCAGTGACTCTGCCGCTATACACACATGACCACAGCGACTCTGCCGCTATACACACATGGCCACAGCGACTCTGCCGCTATACACACATGGCCACAGCGACTCTGCCGCTATACACACATGGCCACAGCGACTCTGCCGCTATACACACATGACCACAGTGACTCTGCCGCTGCTGCTATACAAACATGGGCTCAGTGACTCTGCTGCTGCTGCTGCTGCCGCTATACACACATGGCCACAGTGACTCTGCTGCTGCTGCTGCCGCTATACACACATGGCCACAGTGACTCTGCCCCTATACACACATGGCCACAGTGGTAGTGGGTAGAGAAAATCACTTTTCATGTGGGGGCAATCGCTAACCTGGGTCTCACTAACCATCCCAGGCAAGTAGTCCCTGTCCACCCCCCCAACTCCTATCTCGGTACCCTGCATACATAGGATAGATAAGTAAACATACTATAATTTAGGGTGTGCACAGTTTATGCTGCAAAATATATCTTCCACATCAAAGGAGTTCTCAGACTATTTAAAAAGGAAATTATGTGATAATCAAGTGGGATCATCAGAGGGAATAGTTGCTGTATGTACTATTGCTAACTACTTCCACCAGAAATCCCATGTACAGAATACAGTCGTCTCCATACAGGAAGCACTTCAGAGAATACAGTCTAACATAAGTCATTACTCTGGGTGCACAGCATAGAGACTCAGCAAATACAGGCACACTAAAGTGACGCACAATCCGAATCACAATACAACCAGGAGCCACCGTGATCAAATACAGCAAGAAAATAACTAAGGATGAAATAGTCAGAGTCGGGGAGGGTTCCGGGGTTTCTTTAAGGCTGCAGAGGGAGAAGCTGACCTAGAACCAGGCCCAGCGACAGGGGGTAACTAGGGGCACACTTGTCCCGAGTCCTCTTTTGCTGTAACTAGGGGGTAACTAGGGGCACACTTGTCCCGAGTCCTCTTTTGCTGTAACTAGGGGGTAACTAGGGGCACACTTGTCCCGAGTCCTCTTTTGCTGTAACTAGGGGGTAACTAGGGGCACACTTGTCCCGAGTCCTCTTTTGCTGTAACTAAGGAGTAACTAGGGGCACACTTGTCCCGAGTCCTCTTTTGCTGTAACTAGGGGTTAACGAGGGGCACACTTGTCCCGAGTCGTCTTTTGCTGTAACCAGGGGGTAACTAGGGGCACACTTGTCCCGTGTCCTCTTTTGCTGTAACTAGGGGGTAACTAGGGGCACACTTGTCCCGAGTCCTCTTTTGCTGTAACTAGGGGTTAACGAGGGGCACACTTGTCCCGAGACATCTTTTGCTGTAACTAAGGGGTAACTAGGGGCACACTTGTCCCGAGTCCTCTTTTGCTGTAACTAAGGGGTAACAAGGGGCACACTTGTCCCGAGTCCTCTTTTGCTGTAACTAGGGGGTAACTAGTGGCACACTTGTCCCGAGTCCTCTTTTGCTGTAACTAGGGGGTAACTAGGGGCACACTTGTCCCGAGTCCTCTTTTGCTGTAACTAGGGGGTAACTAGGGGCACACTTGTCCCGAGTTTTCTTTTGCTGCAACGAGGGGGTAACTAGGGGCACACTTGTCCCAAGTCCTCTTTTGCTGTAACTAGGGGGTAACTAGGGGCACACTTGTCCCGAGTCCTCTTTTGCTGTAACTAGGGGGTAACTAGGGGCACACTTGTCCCGAGTTTTCTTTTGCTGTAACTAGGGGGTAACTAGGGGCACACTTGTCCCGAGTCATCTTTTGCTATAACTAGGGGTTAACTAGGGGCACACTTGTCCCGAGTCGTCTTTTGCTGTAAACAGGGGGTAACTAGGGGCACACTTGTCCAGAGTCCTCTTTTGCTGTAACTATAGGGTAACTAGGGGCACACTTGTCCCGAGTCGTCTTTTGCTGTAATTAGGGGGTAACTAGGGGCACACTTGTCCCGAGTCGTCTTTTGCTGTAACTAGGGGGTAACTAGGGCACACTTGTCCCGAGTCGTCTTTTGCTGTAACTAGGGGGGAACTAGGGCACACTTGTCCCGAGTCGTCTTTTGCTGTAACTAGGGGGTAACTAGGGGCACACTTGTCCCGAATTATCTTTTGCTGTAACTATAGGGTAACTAGGGGCACACTTGTCCCGAGTCATCTTTTGCTGTAACTAGGGGGTAACTAGGGGCACACTTGTCCCGAGTCGTCTTATGCTGTAACTAAGGGGTAACTAGGGGCACACTTGTCCCGAGTCTTCTTTTGCTGTAACTAGAGGGTAACTAGGGGCACACTTGTCCCGAGTCCTCTTTTGCTGTAACTATAGGGTAACTAGGGGCACACTTGTCCCGAGTCCTCTTTTGCTGTAACTAGGGGGTAACTAGGGGCACACTTGTCCCGAGTCGTCTTTTGCTGTAACTAGGGGGTAACTAGGGGCACACTTGTCCCGAGTCCTCTTTTGCTATAACTATAGGGTAACTAGGGGCACACTTGTCCCGAGTCCTCTTTTGCTGTAACTAGGGGGTAACTAGGGGCACACTTGTCCCGAGTCCTCTTTTGCTGTAACTAGGGGGTAATTAGGGGCACACTTGTCCCGAGTCCTCTTTTGCTGTAACTATAGGGTAACTAGGGGCACACTTGTCCCGAGTCCTCTTTTGCTGTAACTAGGGGGTAACTAGGGGCACACTTGTCCCGAGTCGTCTTTTGCTGTAACTAGGGGGTAACTAGGGGCACACTTGTCCCGAGTCCTCTTTTGCTATAACTATAGGGTAACTAGGGGCACACTTGTCCCGAGTCGTCTTTTGCTGTAACTAGGGGGTAACTAGGGGCACACTTGTCCCGAGTCCTCTTTTGCTATAACTATAGGGTAACTAGGGGCACACTTGTCCCGAGTCCTCTTTTGCTGTAACTAGGGGGTAACTAGGGGCACACTTGTCCCGAGTCCTCTTTTGCTGTAACTAGGGGGTAATTAGGGGCACACTTGTCCCGAGTCCTCTTTTGCTGGCCCTGCCAAGGATAGGAGAACATCAGAGCTGTTGTATTGCAGCACTGGGTCATTTTGTTTTAGTGATGGCGGTTACTTCCTGCACATTAGTAATATTATGGCGCATTAGTTGCCCGGGACAATATTGCCTTCAATGTCCCGGGCACAGGGAGGGATATAATCCTATGTGACTGTGGTCACACCAGTGTTTTCTTATCAATGGAAAATCATCTATATGACTGTAAATATATTTTGCAGTTGTAGGAATTACATTGTAACCATAACTCTCTGGCTACAAAGTCACTATTTATTCTGCAATACCAGAGTGAACAGGTTCAGCGACATAAAGCCGGGACGAGACGTGAGGAATAATCCAGGTGACCCCAGGAACCTCTAACGTTTGCCACTGGTTAGTTGTCATTTTTTTATATATACAATAAAACATTTTCTCAGCTGTTATTTCCAGAGATAAAAAAAAAAAAAAAAAAAAACATTGTAAACTTTGGAATTGGAAACAACAGAAAAGATTTTGATGCTGCACCTTTTGGAGATTAAAGGGGAAATGTTATATTCTGGGAGATACGTCAGCCCGATCCCGGCAAAGTTTTTTGTTAAAAAAAAAAGGTTTGTTTAGCAAATTATTGCTGCTGACCACCAATGTTATGATGCTGACCACCAATGTTACGATGCTGACCACCAATGTTATGATGCTGACCACCAATGTTACGATGCTGACCACCAATGTTACGATACTGACCACCAATGTTACGCTGCTGACCACCAATGTTATGATGCTGACCACCAATGTTACGATGCTGACCACCAATGTTACGATACTGACCACCAATGTTACGCTGCTGACCACCAATGTTACGCTGCTGACCACCAATGTTATGCTGCTGACCACCAATGTTATGATACTTACCACCAATGTTATGCTGCTGACCACCAATATTATGATGCTGACCACCAATGTTACAATACTGACCACCAATGTTACGATACTGACCACCAATGTTACGATGCTGACCTTGTGTAAACACTGCAGACCACCTGTGTTACCTAGTGATGTGCATTCGTATATTCTGCACCCCTACCTCACACATGTCACTGTTCTTTTAATTATAATGGGGTCTGGTTTACTTTGAGCTTAAAAAAAGGACATTGACCTTTGTGTGAATGATTCTTTTTATGAATTTTTAGCCTAATATACATTATTTTAACATAAGTGTTTTTATTTATTTGCAATGGCTAAGGATGCCAAACGCGTTCTCCACAATACGGCGTGCCCTGGAAAGCCTGTAATTGTAGATACACTTCTCCTTGCTCAGTCCCCTTTGTGCATACGGCTTGTGTAGTGGAAAGGCCTCATCAGCCACAAACACAAACTTCAGTCTGGGCTTCATTTCCTCAACTTATGGGAAATTGAGGGTTTTGGAGATGAGCTTCTCGTACAGAGCCGTCTGCTTCAAGGACCCAACATCAGAATCACGGCCATTCTTGCCAATGTCCATGAATAGAAATTTGTAGTTGGCATTGACCATGGCCATGAGAACAATGCTGAAGAACCCCTTGTAATTATAGTAATAGGATCCAACTTTGGCAGGTGGGGTGGTGGGGTTATGCGCACACATTTGCCATCTATCGCTCCCCCACAGTTAGGGAAGTTCCACTGTTGTTCATATTCCCCAGCAATACTTTTCCATCCTCCACAGTTGCAGGGAAGTAAAAGTTTTAAAAATAATTAAGTACATGAACCTTATCTATAACTGTCACAATCTGTGCGGGTTACCCCTGCCGCTGGGTCACTTACCGCTCCTGTGACCAGCCGGCTCACCACCTGAACTGGGTTCGTGCATCCACTGTCATCCCAGTGAGACACAGGCTTCATTGTTTCTGGCCTCCTAGGCCACAGCTCACTTCCAACCAGCCCAGAGTATTGCTGTCCCGATCACCTAATCACAGTCTGGCCAATCACTAAGTCTGAGTCAGCCAGGACCATCTGACGCTGCTCATCCAATCCTGGCTACCCCCAGGGTATATATTCTAGCTGCTTGCTCTCAGTCAGTGCCAGTACAATGGCTAGCTCAGTTCCTACTGAGGGAATCTCACTGTGCTCCGTTTACAGGCAATTGTCACCCTGCTGGTGCAGTTCTGTTGATTTTTGCTGCACTAACTTTCTGTGCTATGCTATTCCTGTATAATCAGCATCTCAAGTTGCACAGGAAATCCCAGCTTGTTCCAGTGTGCTGAATCTGTGCTACACCTGTGCAAAGCATCCACCTGTCTGCTCAGGTATATCAGCTGTTCCTGGTTCCATTCCAGATTATTCCACAGCTACCATCCATTCCGGTGTTTGGTCTGTATCCGGTCCTGTCATCATTAGAGTGCTCCCAGACTACAGAGAAAACCCAGTCCAAGCCTGGTAAATCCTTATGCCAAGATCTGCCACTCAGGTGTCCTGAACTATAGAACCAAGTAAGAAGAGTGCTTTTATTATTATCAAGTAACAAGCCAGATCAGCCTGGTTATTATACTGCTACACTCCTCCCTACTACATACATCATACCATCTACAGCACCGACATCCCTGGTGGTATAGTGGTTACTGTACTGCTACACTCTACCCTGCTACATACATCATACCATCCACACCACCGACGTCCCTGGTGGTCTCGTGGTTACTCTACTGCTACATACATCATACCATCCACAACCCTGATGTCCCTGGTGGTCTAGTGGTTACTCTACTGCTACACTCTTCCCTGCTACATACATCATACCATCCACACCACCGACTTCTCTGGTGGTCTAGTGGTTACTCTACTGCTACACTCTTCCCTGCTACATACATCTTACCATCTACAGCACCGACATCCCTGGTGGTATAGTGGTTACTGTACTGCTACACTCTACCCTGCTACATACATCATACCATCCACACCACCGATGTCCCTGGTGGTCTTGTGGTTACTCTACTGCTACATACATCATACCATCCACAACCCTGATGTCCCTGGTGGTCTAGTGGTTACTCTACTGCTACACTCTTCCCTGCTACATACATCATACCATCCACACCACCGACGTCTCTGGTGGTCTAGTGGTTACTCCACTGCTACACTCTTCCCTGCTACATACATCTTACCATCTACAGCACCGACATCCCTGGTGGTTACTGTACTGCTACACTCTACCCTGCTACATACATCATACCATCCACACCACCGACGTCCCTGGTGGTCTCGTGGTTACTCTACTGCTACATACATCATACCATCCACAACCCTGATGTCCCTGGTGGTCTAGTGGTTACTCTACTGCTACACTCTTCCCTGCTACATACATCATACCATCCACACCACCGACGTCTCTGGTGGTCTAGTGGTTACTCCACTGCTACACTCTTCCCTGCTACATACATCTTACCATCTACAGCACCGACATCCCTGGTGGTATAGTGGTTACTGTACTGCTACACTCTTCCCTGCTACATACCATCATCAACACTGACATCCCTGGTGGTCTAGTGGTTACTGTACTGCCGCACTCTACCCTGCTACATACATCATACCAACCACACCACCGACATCCCTGGTGGTATAGTGGGTACAATCTGGCATCTCTCTGCCGAGACCCGGGTTCGATTCTTGGTCAGGGAAGCATCTACTTTCATGTCCAGAGGTCTTCTCAGGCCTGTCAGCTTTGCATACACACGTACAAGCGTGACAATAACTTTGTTATTTTATAGACTTCAACCCATGACCTGGACATTGATGTCACCCCAGAAGTAAGCGGCATCACCAAAAGTGAGGGGAAAAGTTCCTCCAAAGCCCCACAACAACGTATCAAGAAAACGCATAATCCCGCCAAACGTATGTGCACAAGGATGTAGAGCTACTACGCAATTTAATGAAAAGGCAGAGAAAGTGCTTCAAAACCCCCCTAATCAATGACATTTAGGGTCATATTTAGGGAGTAGCATGCACCACGTGATTCCTGACCAACAGCTCCAATCTGAACGGTTCGCTTATGAGCTGGTTATACAGGGAAAGCGTGGCCAACTTACATCGTGTATCCCTGGCTTGCGCTGACTAGTGGTCAGGGCTGATGCTGGGGCTGGGGGGCCCAGTGATGGGGCTCCCCTGGATGTGGCATCAGCCTCCCCACTAGAAAGGGTCCAGTGCTGGTTCTGGAGATTAAAGGGGACCCTTCACAATTTTATTTCCCCTGTAATTCCAGAAGCAGGACAGGATCAGAACCCAGTGCTGGTTGTGCTAAGTACAGTGGAACCCTATGCAATTTTCCCCTGTACTTAGACAACCAGGACTGGCTATGAAAAGTCCGGGGCTGGTTCTGTTTTAGGGGGGAACCCCAAGTATTTTTTTTTTTCAATTAAACTGTTTCTAAGCTTGTTACAGTAAGATACATCCATGCATCTCACTGATATATGCATGTATCTGTGTGAAAACTAGCTGCTTATGCTGAAAGTGAAAGCATGAACCAGTTTTCTTCAGTTGGGGATTTGCAGTTCGATTTGTACATAAAAATGCCAAATTTAACAGCAAATCACTGTTCAAAACCGAACCAAATCGAATTCGATTTAGAAAATGCTTCTAAAATTGATTTTTAGTAAATGAGGGATTTGAACTTTCGATTTGATTCGGTTTGAGGTGAGCAATCGCACGTCAACACGAAAGTAAAATCACATTTTGATAAATATACCCCTTGGTATTGTTCCCATGTTTAGATAAAATGAAATGCACCTGTATTTATAAATAATTTCTGTATACAATGGTCACAATGTGGTAAATCTTATATATAAAATTGGTCTATTTGTCTGGTTATGCATTCGGACACCCCTGCACTGATTGGGATGAAACCAATGCAAGGTGGTCCAGTTGGATCCTGGCCAGGTTTTACGGGGGTTAGGGTCACGATTGGACCTCCCGTTGGTGTACGCTGGGCAGAACTTTGACCCAGGGAGCTTTCTGAGCCTTCCACTGGATGGATTTGGATGAAAACTGCACAGTGGTAACATTGGATCCCATAAGACATACTAGGGGGGGGTTGAGATCCTGGTCAGACCTCCTGTTGGTGTACACTGAGCAGAACTTGACCTCGGAATGCTGGACAGAACTTGGACCCAGGGAGCCTCTTCTAGGCCTTCCACTAGATGGATTTGGATGAAAGATCCACAGAGGGGTGGCAATAGGTCTGGGATGCCTAATGGAGTGGTTGGGGTCCTGGTCAGACCTCACGGCAGAGTGCGCCGGGTAGAACTTTGACCCAGGGAGCCTGTTCTAAGCCTTCCACTGGATGGATTTGTATGACATTAAACTTAATAACTTCAAGATTTAAACTTGGATATATAATACAATATGAATATTTAAAGTGTTTATTAGTCTTACCTAAGCAAGCCTAAATTGCTTAATAGGGTCTTCCCAAGTAGGTCCAGACCGGCTGCCAATACTTGGGTGGTGGCACTGAGATAAGGGTACACCCCTTACAAGGCAGTTATGGGTTAGTACATCCTAGACAATGGAGTTAGTAACCTAAGTTCCTTTATAGAGGTTAAAGTGGGTAATACTAGTGAACCTTCTCCAGCTTCCATTAGACAAATGAAATGCACTGAGCTGCAGACCAGTAATCTGACTATTCCTTGGGGTGATATCACTGTAGGAGCTTCTGTGTCACATTTTCCTGCTGAGTCATTATTATTAGTTTTGGTGACAGCCGTAACTCTGTCCAGCTCAGCTTTCCGTCTCATGTCCACATCTACCGCGCCCAAGAGCTTATACATTATTCAGTCTAATATTCCAGCTTCTAATCTTTCTTGTGACACTGTATTATTACTGTAGCTAGAATTAGAATGTTAAATGGTTTCCTCCCTCCATTCAGCAGATAACAATGTATATAAATGTTCCATACACAACCACCATCCTTATCTTCATGATCCTTACTGTGGCCATGTTGTGCTTATCACTTTATCACAGCTAACAGCACTGTCAATTTGGTAACTGGAATATTTTAAACCATGACTCAAGTTTTTGCAGACTTATGAAAGTCCACATACAGTACTATAGTGTTCTCAGTTACCAGTCACATGGGATGAAAACATCAGGGCCGTAGCTAGGGTAGTGCGGCTGGTGCCATGGCACAGGGCACCACAGGTCAGGGGGTTCTGTTTATTATCATTCTTGCTTGTAGCTTCCTCTTATTTCATCCCCAGCATCTCCTGGCCTCCCCTATCTCTTCCCTGGCCCTTCCCCATGAGGCCACGGTCCTCTCTCAGGTGCATTATATTATGTCCCTATTTATCCCCAGCATCTCCTGTCCTCCCCTATCTCTTCCCAGGTCCTTCCCCCATGAGGCCATGGCCCTCTCTCAGGTGCGCTATATTATGTCCCTATTTATCCCCAGCCTCTCCTGGCCTCCCCTATCTCTTCCCTGGCCCTTCCCCATGAGGCCATGGCCCTCTCTCAGGTGCATTATATTATGTCCCCATTTATCCCCAGCATCTCCTGGCCTCCCATATCTCTTCCCTGGCCCTTCCCCATGAGGCCACGGTCCTCTCTCAGGTGCATTATATTATGTCCCTATTTATCCCCAGCATCTCCTGTCCTCCCCTATCTCTTCCCAGGTCCTTCCCCCATGAGGCCATGGCCCTTTTTTGGGTGCATTATGTCCCTTTGAAAAATGAGGGGGGCACCAATGCTCTTTCTGGCACATGGCACCAAATAGTCTAGTAAGGCTCTGGAAAACACATAATTCAAATGCAATAGAACATGTATAGTAAATATCATCCTCATGGGAGTGTGGTTTTTGGCTTCGACATCATAACCAAGCGCCACACTTCCAGCCCATCCCAGACATGGAGGAGAAGTAACTGAGCATCAAAAATAAGCAACTACCTCTTCTTCTTGCCAGTGCCAGCAGTTCATGTGGGGGCAATGAGGGGCAATTAAATAATTTGAGTGGCACTGTCACATATTCTATGTTTTAGGTGCTAAGTTCAACGAATGTTAGGATAAATGTTAACATGTGCACTGCTTTAGACTAGAGATACGCGGGTTTGGTTCCCCGAGAACCGAACCCACCTGAACTTAGCAGATACTAGGCAGATCCGAGTTGGCTCGGGTTCTCCCGCCTGACTCTGATTTCAAAATGAGGCAAAACGTCATCATCCCGCTGTCTGATTCTCGCTGGTTTTCAATTGTATAAAGATCCTGCGATCGCCGTAATTTTTCATTCTGGCTGTGGAGAGTGAAGAGGGAGGGAGCTGTACTGTGTTGCTGTTGTGCATAATAGTTGTGACTTGTGATGTCGTCCTGGCCAGCACTGTAGCAGGATGGCAGTGCACTCTGTGCTGCACTGCCACCCCTCTCGCTCACCCCGTAAGTGCTTACCTTTTCATCTGATGGTCGGGTGGAGGGCAGGGATTTCTTTAAAGTTACTCTGCTCTGCTTCATAGCACTCCAGGAGGTCTCTTCCTGCAGATCTCTGGAGCCCGGCAGGTAGCGGCCGGTGACTTTGCAGGATTCTGCCCTGTGCTGGCTGTAGTCCATAGGGGCTGTCAATTCTTCTGTGCTGTCCAGGGGGTGTTCTGTCCATCAGGGGTGCTCTTCCTCACCCCCAAAGTAAAAAAAAACATAAACAATTGTTTTGTGTGTGTGTTAGCCTGCCACACCACCAGTGTAAATATAAAACAATTTTTTGTGTGGTTGGTTGTGTGTTAGCCGCAACTTAGCTGCGCTATATTGCTTGCTGACACTGCTATAAGACCGCAGTGAGTATGGAGGACAGTCACATGAGCAGAATCCACATACCAGTCTTGCAGCTGTCACCAGCAGTCATGATGACGATGCAAGGCCATCAACATCATCTATGAAGGCCGATGTACCAGGGCTTAAGTCTGGTCAAAAAGTCAGGCTAAAAGCTCACACATTTGAAAAGTTTGGTACGGGCCATGTGGGAATAGCGCATTATTTGGACGATTTTTGTTTGGCGGCCCATCAGATAGCGAAATTTGTGGGGAAGTTTTGTTTTCTGCGCAGGCCCTTTTTACGGGTGCTTGACATTGCAGTTGTCTTGGACTAGGCAGAAGGTCCGATATCCTGCTTGTCCTACCTTGAACTTGGAGTGGATACATTTGCTGGGCGCTGCGGGTTTACGGCCGATAAAGTGCAGATTCATTGTGTGACTTAGCGGGTTAAATTGCGTCAGGTGTAGTCAGTCCTAGGGTAATTTTGTTTTGCTTACCGGATTATACTAATGGAGCAGGTGTTTGCAGTAAGCTAGAGCGTGCTAATGCGGGGGTCTCCAACCTGCATTTATGTGCCCGCCTTTCCAGGGAGATCCTGAATGACCTCATGGTGTGGGCTTCATTTTGGGGGATTTAAGTTTGGACTTGATTTGGCCCTAGCAACCGGTTGACAATGCTGAGTTACATTTGTTCACCGATGCTGCTGGTTCAACTGACTCGGAGCGTTCTTTCAAAGGGACTGGTGCTCCGCTCCATGGCCTGTGTCATGGCTTTCGGTCCAACCTGCTGTTATTGGAATTTTTCCAGTTATAGTGGCTGTGGATTTGTGGGATAAGTTGTCTAACCAGAATGTAATTTTTGGTGTGGCAAGCTGAGAGTGGTGCCCGCTATTAATAATCAGCGTTCTTCTTCTCCTATGGTGCTGCATCTGTTGAGGTTCTTGGATTTGATGTGTTTGCAGGCGAGTATTGTTTTAGGTCGTGACACATGCCAGTCATTGAGAATGGGATAGTGGATTCCCTGCCCCATTTTCACTTTGGTTTCGGACGTTGGCCCCTGAGGCTAATCCGATTGGGATAACTTGTCAGTCTTCTGATTGTCTATGTGGGTTAGTTGGCCTGGCTCGGAGGTCCCTGGCTCCATCTACTTTACGGGTTTGTGAGGCAGCATGGCGCGACTAGGAGACTTATGAGGTAGGTATCCTTCTGCTGGTAAGTCTTTGGATCAGCACTTGGTTGGATTTGTGTGGGGTCACTAACAGAGGGGCCAATCTGAGACTGCCATGGCTTCCACCCTAGTGGGTATTGCTTTTTCTCTCGTTTTCATGATGGTCATGACCCCACAAAGTCGTTTGTGCTGTCTAAGGCCCTTAATGGTTGGGCTAAAGAAGGCCCCATGGTGGGTGATTCTCGCCGCCCAATTGATGTGGCACTGCTGCAGTGTCTGGTTGGGGTGATTTCATTGATTGCTTATTCTGACTTTGAATCTGTTTTGTTCCAATTAGCATTTGAGCTGGCAAACTTTGGTGCATTGTGGATTAGTGAGCTTATTGCATCTAGGAAGAGGTTTGTATGAGGGGCCGTTCAAGTCAAAATTACAGCTTTCTGGATATGTCATATACCTAAATTATTGCTTTCTGGATATGACGTATGCTGAAATGTATATGACGTATGCTGAAATGGATATAACATATACTGAAATGTATATGACGTATGCTGAAATGGATATAACATATACTGAAATGGATATAACATATACTGAAATGGATATAACATATACTGAAATGGATATAACATATACTGAAATGGATATAACATATACTGAAATGGATATGACACATGATGAAATGGATATGACTTATGGTGCATACACACGATCAGATTTTTTCTTCAGATATGGACGATAACGATTTAAAAATCGTTCAGTCGTTCATATCTGATGGAAAATCGTTCATATCTGACATGCCTGAACGATGGACGATCAACGATGCGCTTTCCCGTTTGTCAGATAACGATATCTGACATCTGATGGGTTTGCAGTCAGACTTGGACGATTCCATTCATTTTAATGCAGTCAAAAATCGTTCAATCGTCCAAATCGTTCAAATCGTTTAATCGTTCAGTCGTTCATCTGACAAATCTGACAAGTCTGACAAATCTGACCGTGTGTACGCTCCAATACACTGAAAAGCACATGACCGTGCCAGCCAATCACAGCTCTCCTATATAAGCAGGGCTCCTGGGAGGAAGAGCAGGAGTACAGTGTGGCAGAGCTGTAAAGGGGAGGTGAGTGCTAACACTATAGTCAGTGGTGTAATAGCCTTTGCTGTGCTGATGATGGTAATGTAACATATAACTACTACTGCATGTACTATTAGTAATAGCTGCAGATAGGAGCCTCTTCTCAGCTTTTTCTCCTGTGAGGATCGTGCTCCTGCTGCAGGCAGGTTATGTATTAATGTTACTTTCACTTCCTTTCTGTCCTCATTCTCTCTCATCTCAGCTCTTTCTTTACTCTCCTTTCTCTTTCTCTATGTCTGATTTCTTGCCAGTACCCCAGGTCCCTGCTCATGTTAGGGAGTGCCCTGACTCCCAGCAAGATGGCTCCTTCATAATGCGGCAGGTGGGGTAGGATTCCCCTGTTGTCTGGCTGGATGTACTATTACTGTATGCAGGCTGCTGGGTCAGACAATCGGCAGTAGGCTGTGATTTTCACACCCTACACGTGCCAAGCATTATTATAACCATACCACCCAACTGTCCCACATTCAGTGGGACAGTCCTGTTTTTTTGGGACTGTGCAGCCCATGGGTGGGACAGTGGGAGTGTCCCGTAGCTGGGGGGGGAGTTGGGGAAGCAGACACTGCTGCTCTGCATAGCAGAGCAGCATGTACGCAGAGTGAGAATAGATGTGCGCATGCGCACAGTATCTTTCTACTTCAGGGTCCACAGGATACCTTGGGGTGTAGGCGGATGATGTCAGACATTGGGCACCACAGAGTTAAAGTTTTCAGCCTCCCAGGATGCACTGGGATCCCCCTCCTATACCCTGCCTCTGAGCCAAGACAAACTAGTTTCGTAGGTGCACAGCTCGGAGTCGGATCACCATATAACAGAGGGGGGCTGTAATGGCCCCTGAAGTTCTTCAAGGCAGCTGTGGGTGCACAAGATGAGCTGCACAGTACAGTCAGTCAATACTGACATCTATGCTGTCCCTCCTTCACCCCGCCAGACCAGAATGCCGGTACTGATACGGGGATGCTGGTGGGTGTCTGGGGTCACAGCTAGCGGTGACCCCGAATTACCCGGACTGTGGCCGGATTCAAGGGGGCAGGTAAGTGGCGGGGTCCCTTGGATGGTACACGCTGAAACACAGTCCAAAGTCCTCAGACAGGGGGCTCCCTGGGGACTGTCTGCACGTGGAGCCAGGTAGTAACTTGCGCTTCCACTAGACCACCAGGGATAGCGGGCCGCGGCTGAGCAGCAAAGGTCTGGCATACCAGGGGTTAATTGCATGTCAGGGGAGCGGCCTTCCCTGTCTCACAGCTGGCGCCTCCCCTGCTGCACAGTGGCTCCCCATAGCGGTCTGGCGGGCTGTGTCAGCACTCCTCCCCCTGGCCCACCTCCTCTCTGCTCCTCGGCGGCCATTTTCTAAGAGTGTGCAAACGCTGCTGGACGCTGAATTCAAGGTGGCATCGCGGTCCGGGTCCCCCCGCATACCTCTCCTGCGATTAAGGTCAGAGTATGCAGCACTGTTTCCTAAAAGGCTCTGTGTCTGTGTAGTTGATCTCCGTGCTGGTACTGCAGGTGATTTTTTTCTGCATTGTATGTGACTAACTGCTAACGCTGCTGCTGTACTTTCACTTCTGACTGTCAGACATTTTACTATCCCTGTTCTTCCTCTGCTAAAGCCCTTGCGGTGAGGTGTTGCAGGGTGTTCATTGCCTCACTGTAAAAGCATTTATCTGTGAGGGGAGTCACATACACTGCGGGTATACAATCGGGAAGCCGGCTGCCGAAATCCCGACAGCCGGCTTCCTGACTGCTTTATCACGGCATGGGATAAATGACCGGCATCTATATCTAGACGCCTGTCATTTTCCCGATGCCGGGAGACTGGCGCCCGGCATCCCAATCGAAGGGATGCCAGGAGCGCCATGAGCAGACAGCCGCGGGAGGGGAGGGTTAGGTTTGGGTACCCGGGGGGGGACTTAGGGTTAGGCACCCCCCTGGGAGGTTTAAGGTTAGGCTACGGGGAGGGAGGGTTAGGGTTAGGCACCTCCGGGGGGGACTTAGGGTTAGGCACCCCCCGGGGGACTTAGGTTCAGGCAGTGGGGAAGGGGAGGTTAGGGTTAGGCAGTTAGAGGGAGGATTAGGGTTAGGAACTTGGGGGGGGAGGCTAGGGTTAGGCACCCTAAAGGAGGGATAGGGTTAGGGGATTAGGTTAGTATAGAATATACTTACCTTTAGGACGATCGGGATTTCCAGCGCTGTCGGGCTTCCTCTGCCGGGCTCTGCTAATCTGTCGGCCTGCCGATGCTGGGAATCGAACTGCCAGCCATGCGGCCGGCGGTATTTCATACCGATTCCACACTACATTACACTCATCATGTCTGAGAGTAAATGTGATTTTCCTCTTCAGCTAATGTGTACCACATGTTATGTACCATTAGCGGAGAGTGATGGAAACACTGAGGGGTTATGTAGGGCGTGTTATCTTATATCACACCCGATTTCTGTCACTGCGCCTGTGCAGGAACCGCCCTAGGCTTGTTTTGCTAAGGCACTTACAACCCTTGTGAGCCAGCTAGCGACTCCCCCTACGTTCCCCCAGATGGGGTTATCACAGCAGTCGGTTGTGTCGTCACCCATGCAGGGGTTCCCCAGGCAGTTGCTGGTACCCCAGCGTCTCCCGCTTTCGCCCCCCCAGGTCTCGCAGGAGCCTGCGTGGGTGAATTCATTGTCCAATACGGTGCAACACCTGTCGGATGTTTTACAGGGGTAGTCATCATTGCAGCCTCCTAAGTGGCCTTTAGTGTCTCAGATGGCTCAGTATGATGTTGTCTGATGACAATGAGATGTTTGACTTTTCAGACCCGGAGCCCCTCCATACTAATAAGGTGGAGTCTAAGTCTAAAATGTATATACCTGGCCTTATATGGGCAGTCCGTGCGGCCTTGGTCATTGAGGATGATTATTCCCCCATGGCTAAATCTAAATACACCTTCTTTAAGGATGTTAAGGGAGATGCCACTGTATTTCCTCTATCTGGTCAGTTAGTGGATCATTTAGAGGAGGCGTGGAAAAATCCGGGTAAGCAGTACCAGCCTTAAAAACATTTGGCCTTTGCATACCCCTTTGTGGATAATTATTTTTTCAAGTGGGAAACTCCTCTGCAAGTGGACTCTCATGTCACATGCCTTGTGAAGAGTGATACATTGCCCATGTCCTCCATGTCCTCCTTAAAGGATGCTACAGATCGCAAGGTGAAAATATGCCTGAAATCCATTTATTCCCTTGCTGGGGAGCGTCCAGACTGGCTATGGCTGTGTGCTTGGTGGCCACAGCCATGGAGTGTTGGGCTGATAGCTTGGAGGCATCTCTGGACACTGACTCTTCACCTGAGCAGGTGGAGTTAGTGGGTAATCTCAGAAACTCAGCCATGTACATTAATGAGGCAGCCTCGGATATAGGTCTCCTCACTTCCAGAATCTCCGTGGTGGCGGCTCGCCGCACCCTATGGTTGTGCTCTTGGAAAGCCGACACAAATTCCAAAAAGGTTTGGAATGCTTGCCTTTTAATGGACAGGTCCTGTTTGGCCCTGATCTGGACAAAATTGTGGCCACTATGGCAGCAGCTAAGTTTGCGTGTCTGCCATCGGCTACAGTCCCATCAGGGTCGGGTTCTTTGTCCTTTTGGCCCTTTAGGGCCCTGGGTAAGTCCAATGTACAGGTCTTTCCGAGACAGTCAGGGGCCAAGAAATCTGCCAAGCCTAAGAAGCAGGCTTGGAGTACAAGATGTCCTGCTTCCAAGTCGGATGATAAGCCTTCCGCCTGACAGGATGGGCCTCTCCTTGGGGGACCCCAAAGTGGGAGGCCGTCTTCTTCAGTTCGCACAGTGCTGGTGTCTCACCACCATGGACACTTGGATAAAAGTGGTCTCTCGGGCATACGCCCTCTCCTTCCGGCAGAGGCCTCCCAGCCGATTTTTCACCACGGGCTGTCAGTCAGATCAAGACAAGGCCCTGGTATTCCGGAAGGTGTTACACTCTCTGCTCCAGGCTGGAGTTATAGTGGCGGTTCCATTGTCCCAGAGGAGATCGGGGTATTACTCCAATCTTTTTCTGGTACAGAAACCCAATGGTCTTACCGGCCCATCCTCAACCTCAAATCCCTCAACAATTCTTGAGGGTTCCTCTGTTCTGGATGGAGACCCTTCATTCCATCATTTTAGCGATGGAGCCTGGAGATTTTATGGTGTCGCTAGATATTCAGGACGCTTACCTGCATATCCCCATTGTTTCAGCACACCAATGTTTCCTCAGGTTTGCAGTGGCCGACCAACACTTCCAGTTTCAGGCACTGCCCTTTGGTCTGGCCACGGCACCTCGAGTGTTTACCAAAGTCATGGCAGTTATGGCAGCCCACTTGCAGATGCAGGGGATCCGCTTGTTGCCCTATCTGGATGACCTGTTGTTGGCAGAGTCTCCAGAGATACTTCAGTGCTATCTGCAACTGACAGTCTGTGTTGCAGACTCATAGCTGGCTGGTAAACTGGAAGAAGTCCTCCCTGGTTCCCTCACAGAGGATGCTCCATCTCGGAGCCCTGTTGGACTCCCAACAGAGGATCTTTGTGACAGAGGAAAAGATCTCTGCATTACAGGCAAAAGTACGCAGTTGCCTGCAGAGTTGCCGGGTGTCTAATCATTCGGCGATGAGGTTACTGGGATCCATGGTGTCGATGTTCGACATGGTGGAGTATGCCCAGTTTCACTCCAGACCTCTGCAGAAGTTGATCCTCTCCAGATGGAATGGGTTTCCCCATTGGATAAAGACACAGACAATGGTGCTTTCTCCGGAGGTACGTCTGTCTCTGGCCTGGTGGCTGCACACTGCTCACCTGAAAAAGGGGCACCCCTTTTGGATTGCGGACTGGGCCCTTCTGACAATGAACGCCAGTCTCCAAGGCTGGGGAGCGGTGATGGGTCCGCACTTCTTCCAGGGAAGGTGGATGCCAGCAGAATCTGCGCTTCTGATAAACATCTTGGAACTTCAGGCAGTATTCAAAGCTCTCCAGCAAGCAAGACATGTCCTGCATGGAAAACCCATGCAGGGGTAGTCAGACAATGCCACCACAGTGGCTTGCATAAACCGCCAAGGAGGGACCCGCAGTCAGACAGCCCTGACGGAGGTGTCCCACATTCTAGCTTGGGCAGAAGGCAATCTCCCTGCCATTTCGGCAGTGTTCATACCAGGAGTCCTCAACTGGGAGACAGACTATTTCAGCCATCAAGATGTGCATCCAGGAGAATGGTCTCTTCACCAGGAGGTGTTTCAACTCCTGGTGAACAAGTGGGGCCTTCCAGAGATAGACCTCATGGCCTCCCGACACAACAACAAGCTACCTGTGTATGGGTCAAGAACAAGAGATGCAGAGGCACTTCTGGTAGAAGCTCTGTTGGTCCGGTGGACCTTCCAGTTTGCGTACCACTTCCCTCTGTTCTCCCTTCTTCCTCAAGTGATTCGCAAATTCAAGCAAGAAGGTGGCATGCTGCTGCTGATAGCTCCAGCTTGGCCCAGATGGCACTGGTACTCAGATCTTCAGAGTCTCTCCTTAGACACTCCAATGCTGTTGCCTCTATGTCCGGACCTGTTGTCTCAAGGTCCTTGCCATTACCCAGATCTGGGTCATTTGTCTTTGACGGCATGGCTGTTGAGACTTAAGGTCCAGGGGTTTTTCCAGGTCTGTAGTTAACACCATGCTCAGAGCTCGGAAGCCTGCATCTGCAAGAATTTACCATCGAGTATGGCATACTTTCTTTGAATGGTGTCACCCTAGAGCCTTTGATCCTCAGGTGTTCCGGATATCCAGGGTGTTGGCTTTCCTGCAGGTGGGCTTAGATCACAGTCTTCGCCTTGCTTCTCTGAAGCAGCAGGTTTCTGCCCTGTCAGTGTGGTTTCAGAGTAGGATTGCTACTTTTCCTGATGTCCGCACCTTTCTGCAAGGTGTACTTCGTGTTCAGCCTCCCTTTGTTCCTCCAGTGGCTCCTTGGGATCTTGCTGTGGTCCTGAGGGCTCTCCAAGGACTGCAATTTGAAACACTGGGCTCAGTGGATTTGAAATGGCTTACAGCTAAGATTGTATTTCTTCTGGCCATTGCTTCAGCCAGAAGGGTTTCAGAATTGGGGGCTCTCGGCCTCCCTCTTTCATTTTTCATAGGGACACTCGCCCTGGTTTTCTCCCAAAGGTGGTATCTAGTTTCCACATTAACGAGGAAATCATAGTGCCGGCCTTTAAACCTCTCGGTTGGTGAGGCCACCTTAGATGTGGTACTGGCTCTAAGGATTTATGTTGACCGTACCAATTCTTTTAGGAAGTCGGACTCCTTGTTTGTCCTCTATAGCTTCCGTAAGAAGGGAGGGCCTGCCACTAAGCAAACTTTGGCAGGATGGATTTGCATGGCTATTTCTAAGTCTTATATTCATGAAGGCCTTCCTGTTCCATCCTCTGTTAGGGCTCATTCCATTAGGTCTGTGGGTCCTTCATGGGCAGCTCTATGTGGTGTCTCTGCTGTTCAGCTTTGCAAGGCAGCCACGTGGTCTTCTGTCCATACCTTTTTAAGGTATTATGCATTCGATACCTTCGCCTCTCAGGATGCTTCCTTTGGGTGGTGGATTCCCCTTTCAGCACAGGAGCATCCCCACCCTTAAAGGATACTGCTTTGGGACATCCCCAAGGTATCCTGTGGATACCCTATTGACCCTGAAGTAGAAAATATGAGATATGGTAAGAACTTACCCTTGTTAGCTCTATTTCTACGAAGTCCATAGGGTTCCACAGGACTCCCGCCCTGTCTCACCTGTACTGCAGATGGGCTTTGTTCTGGTCACCGGTTTTTCTATCTCCTTCTGGTGAGAATGTGATTCCTGTGTGTTCCAGACTTTTTCTCCGCCTATGGCTTGTTACATAACTGGTTTGCCTTGGCTTGGGGGCGGGGTATAGAAGGGGGATCCCAGTGCATCCTGGGAGGCTGAAAACTTGAACTCTGTGGTGTCCTATGTCTGACATCATCCGCCTATACCCCAAGATATCCTGTGGAACCCTATGGACTGGGGTCCCCCTTCTATAACCCGCCCCAGAGCCAAGGCAAACCAGTTATATAACAAGCCATAGGCTGGAGGAGGAGGAGAAGAAAGAGAGAGAGAAGAAAGTCTGGAACACACAAGAATCACATTCTCACCAGAAGGAGACAGAAAAATGGTGACCAGATCAAAGCCCATCTGGAGTACAGGTTCGACAGGGTGGGAGTCCTGTGGAACCCTATGGACTTCGTAGAAATAGAGATAACAATGGTAAGTTCTTGCCATATCTCATATTATTCACAGTATGGGGGGAAGTCCGGGGGCAGCCCAGCATCTCTGAGATGCTGGGCACGCCCCTTAGCAATGTAAACAGGGCGTGCCGCTAGGTCACGCCCTTTTTTCACATAGGTCACACCCCTTTTCAGGAAAGCTTCGCCGCGTAGATGTCCCGAGTGGAACTCTGCAAAAGTTGGGAGGTATGTTATAACACTTACATGGCTTTGTGTGTTTATTTAGTGCATATACTGTATAGGTACTGTATGTGCATGTCTACATGCAATTCTATGTCTAGGACTTTATATTGTGTATGTATGTATGTATTTATTCTTCCGCTACTTGTGAGTGGCAGAATAAATACATACATACAGGGCCGTAGAGAGCCTGGCCAGTCCCGGGTAAAGGAGGGGGCATGGCCTAATCGCTGGACGTGTGGCCACGCCCCCTTGGAAAAAACACAAATATATCAGCCCAGCGCTAAGCAGGGGGGGCGCGATCAGTGTGATCGCTCCCCCCCACAGCCATAGGAGACTGCTCCGGCTGCTGCAGCCCAGCACAAGCTGTGTGCTGAGCTGCTGTGAGGGAGGGGGGGGGGGCACGCCAGGCTCCTCTAGCAAGCCCAGGCCTGGGTAAACTGTACCCACTCCCCCCCTCTCGTTGCCCATACATACATACATACATACATACACAATATAAAGCCCTAGACATAGAATTGTATGTAGACATGCACAAACAGTAGCTATATGCACTAAATAAACACACAAAGCCATGTAAGTGTTATAATAATGCTGTGCATGTATGGGGTGTGACAACCACCGCCTACTGCCGATTGTGGCAGACTATAAATCTCTGACCCAGCAGCCTGCATACAGTCAGTACATTAGCCAGACAATAGAGGAATCCTACCCCACCTGCTGGATTATGAAGGAGCCATCTTGCTGGGAGTCAGGGCACTCCCTAACATGAGCAGGGACCTGGGGCACTGGCAAGAAATCAGACAGACATAGAGAAGAAGAGAAAGGAGAGTAAAGAAAGAGCTGAGATGAGAGAGAATGAGGACAGAAAGGAAGTGAAAGTAACATTAATAGATAACCTGCCTGCAGCAGGAGCACGATCCTCACAGGAGAAAAAAGCTGAAAAGAGGCAGTCTCCTATCTGCAGCTATAACTAATAGTACATGCAGTAGTAGTTATGTTACATTACCATCATCGGCACAGCAAAGGCTATTACACCACTGACTATAGTGTTAGCACTCACCTCCACTTTCCAGCTCTGCCACACTGTACAAGTAAGAGGGGTGGGCCGCACTTATTTATATGGTGCCACAAGTGTTCCGCAGCGCCTTACACAGTACATAGACAAATAAGTAACCATTGACATACAATACAATACAGGACATGGATAAACATTGCTATATTAGCAACCTTTATGCCCGCATAAGCAGCCAAGTGTTAGTTACCCTAGTGGGGAGTAAGAGATAAATTAAATTACAGTAGGGAGAAGCACATGAAGGTAGAGGGCCCTGCTCGAAAGAGCTAACATTATTTAAGGGAGGGGATGACAAACAGGAGTGACACAGATGGGGTAGGCGGGGAGGAAAGAAGATGTAGCAGCAAGTTAGGATGAGAGCAGGAAGGCTTTAATGAAGTAGTGGGTCTTAAGAGCTCGTTTGAAAGATTGTAGAGAGGTTCAGAGTCTGATGGGGAGAGGGAGGGAGTTCCAAAAGTGAGGAGCAGCATGGGCAAAATCTTGGAGGCGGGAGTGGGAGGAAGTAATCAATTGGCATGAAAAGTGGCGTGTACTAAGTGAACAAAGAGGACGGACAGAAGAGTGAAGGAAGATGAGATCAGAGATGTAAATGGGAGAAGATAGGGTGAGGGCTTTGTAAGTGAGTGTGAGAGCCTTGAATTGGGTTCTGAAAGGGAAGGGGAGCCAGTGGAGGGCTTGTAGGAGAGGGGAGGCAGATGTAGAGCGTTTGGAGAGGAAGATGAGCCGAGCAACAGCATTTACCACAGACTGGAGAGGAGAGAGATGGGATTTGGGGAGGCCAGCTAGGAGAAGGTTACAGTAGTCCAATCTGGACATGACCAGTGAATGTACAAGGGATTTGGTAGCATCCTGGGTGAGAAAGGGTCTGATCTAGGAAATATTCTTGAGATGGAAATGACAGGACTGCGAGAGGTTCTGAATGTGTGGCTTGAAGGAGAGGGAAGAGTCCAGGATGACTCCAAGACAACACACTTTGGGACTAGATGAGATAGTTATGCCATCTATTAATAAAGAAGTAGTGGGACATGATGTTATGTGGGAGGGTGGGAAGACTATCAGCTCAGTCTTAGACATATTAAGTTTGAGAAATCGCTGGGACATCCAGGAAGAGATAGCAGAGAGACAGTTAGAGATAAGCAAAAAAAATTAGAATAGACACAGCTCACCAGCGCAATCACATAAATAAAATAGTGAATGTCATTCAAAAGGTAAATGATGTTAGACTTAAATCCTTTTTTTTTTTTTTTTTTTTATATGGTAGTCCTCAAAAGAATAGGATTCTTGGTCCGATCTTTTCAATGGTCAGTCATCATGAACCCCCAAGAAAAAATAGAAAGGGGTATATATAGTGTAACACAATTTAATGATCCAATATTAAAACATAATACAAACAACCAAAATGACATGGACTGATGAATCCCCCAACAGCTGAATAGGTAACAATTACCAGATCTCAGGAAAAAACTTGCATCAAACAGTCCTTTAGGAACAGTAGATGGTATGTTCACCAACAGGTATTCAGGATCCACAGCCGGCTAGGATTCCTTTTTGTCACTAATATTCAATCAGCAGGGTCCTCAGTCCATAAACACCGACGCGTTTCCACCCCTGTCCTGGGGTCTTTTTCAAGGTGCAGCAGCAAGCAGAATGACTTAAACTGCTAAACAACATTCTATATATACCCAGACTAACCTATCACATCAGCGCTAGCACAGCTGGTTCCTATACATGAATTGACTACAAATCCCATGAACCCCTGCTGTGCTAGGCCTATCAATAAGGAGACAAACCTCCCCTACGTCAAACCAGAAGGCCTCCGTAGTCATCCCATTATTGCTGGATTTGTTCCTTTCCTAATACGTTCTGTTGTTATGGGAACCGTCTCCATAACAATCTGAGCGCTATCGCTGTATTCCATACGGAACGTCACTTCCGGGTAGTTACCCGAGTAACCGGGGACTCCTTTACAATTTCTTTGTTTTTGTTGCTATGGAAGCCATCTCCATGACGATCAGGACGCCAACGCTGTATTACATGCGGAGAATCCCTTCCGGATAGTTAACGGAGTGGCTCAGGACTCCTTTATAATAAAATCCTGTATCTTCACATCTTTAATACTTCGCTGTGAATTAACATCCAGCTAATCGTCATAATGGAGTCCTACATAAACTTGGGGCATCCGGTATTAGTTTCTATAGCGTATGACATGGAATACAGACTTTAATTCTCTACAATAAAAAGGGAATGATATCAATCATCACAGAAATATAAAAATAAAACCATAAATAAAAACAGGACCTTAAAAGCAATAATAAAGTGCCCAGTGCAAATGAGTGAGTAAAAAAACTTATAGAAACCATTTAACTTCAAAGTCGAGATTTAGCCCTCCAGGCTTCAACGTATTAAATTCATATATTTTCTGCATTTCCAGCTTAGCTAATTGACTTGCCAAATCCCTTTGTCTCCAGTTGCCTTTTACCCAAATCAACCCCACAAATCATTTTATACCCGAGGGTGAGCAATTATGATGAACTTTAAAATGGTTGGACAATGCATGCATCTCTAGCCCTTTCCTAATGTTCCTTAGGTGCTCACTGATCCACACCTTAAGTGGCCTACTGGTACGGCCTATATAAAATAGGCCACAATTACATTCAATCGCATAAATTACATTGCTGGTGTTGCATGTTATAAATTCTCTGATCAGGTTATTTTTCCCATTTATCTCAATTTCAGTTGTTTTCATGGTTCCATTTCCAGAAATATGTCTACATCCCAAACATAACCCACAGCGAAAGAAACCTTTCGATTTAATGGTTGCAACAGTTTTCTTCTTGGGTAAAGCACTTTTTACCAGAGCCGATTTAATAGTAGGTGCCTTTCTGTAAATACATTTGGGTACTACTGGTAATAGTGTACCAATCACTGGATCCTTTTGAAGGATTTTCCAATGTTTCTTAAGAGAATTTTCTATTAATTTAAATTGACTACTGTAGGAAGTGATGAAAGCCCATTCATACACTCCTGAATCTTCAACCTTTAATTTATCTTTCAAAAGATCTTCTCTTGGAATTTGGTCTCCTACCTTCAGAACATCATTTATTTTCTGTTCTTGATAACCACTCAATTTGAAATTAGACACCATCTCTCTCGATTGTGCCAAATAAGTATCTGTATTGGTACAATTTCGCTTCAATCGTCTCAATTGGCTGCCTGGGATTGAGTGTATCCAATTGGAATGATGGCAGCTATCTGCTTGTATATAAGACTGAATCTGTAGGTTTTGAATAGTTTTTGGTGTTTAGACAATTATTATCAATAAATATTGTAACATCCAAAAAATTGACAGTATTTTCATTGGCTACAAAAGTAAATTCAATATTTAAAATATTATCATTTAAATATCTAAAAAACTCCTTTAAAAGGCCCTGACTCCCCTTCCATATAAAAAATACATCATCGATGTATCTAAGCCAGGACACCAGGTTCGCACTATATGGGTTAGGGTTCCATATCACTTCATTCTCCCATTCCCCCATAACAATATTTGCATAACTTGGTGCAAACCTGGTGCCCATCGCTGTCCCTACTTTTTGTATATAAAAAGCATCATCGAAGTTAAAATAATTATTATTTAAAATAAACTCCACTCCCTCAGTAATAAAATTCTGTAAACCTGGTTGTAACTCACTTTTTTGTAAGCACATAGTGATAGCTTTTAACCCATCTTGATGGTTAATGATGGTATATAATGACCGGACATCTGCTGTAACCATCGTCATACCTTCCTCCCATTGGATTGACCCCAGTCTATTTAAAAGGTCTTTGGTATCTTTCAAATGAGACCTATTTGTGACTACCAAAGGTTGCAGGTAGAAATCTATAAACTCAGATAGGTTAGAAGTAGCTGAATTTACTCCAGAGACTATCGGTCTTCCGGGTGGATTGAGGGAGTCCTTGTGAATTTTAGGGAGTATATAAAGAACTGGAATAGTAGGATCTTTCACCATTAGAAATTCACCTTCTCTATCTTTAATGACTTAATTAGTCTTATATTTGTTTATCAGTTCTTGCAACTTCACTAAAATTCTTGTCGTGGGATCAGATCTCACTTTCAAGTAAGTTATTTGATCATCTAGTTGTTGAAACACTTCTTTTTCGTAGTTGATCCTATCTAGGATCACCACTCCTCCACCTTTATCGGCGGGTTTGATAACTATTTCCGATATATCCTTTAGTTCTTTAAGCGCCGTTCTTTCCTTAAATGACAGATTATGCTTACATTTTTTGGGATCTATTTTTTGTATATCATCCTGAACCAACTGGGAAAAAGTCTCAATAAAATTCCCTTTTAAATGCGATGGGTAAAAAATAGACTTTGGTCTAAAAGGAGTCTGTAACCCACTAGTTTCTTCTATTAAACTCGTGCCCTTATTCAAGAAGAATTTTTTTAAAGTTAATTTCCGTATGTATTTATTCAAATCCACAAATGTGGAGAATTTATTTAATGAAATTGCAGGTGCATATTTTAAACCCTTCTCCAAGACATCAGACTGTTCTTTGGAGAGTACATGACTGCTTAGGTTAAATATTTTAACCTTCTTTAATTTCATAGAGTCATTCACATCATTATTTCCAATAACCTTAACTTTATTCTTTTTTCTTCTCTTTTGTTTCTCTTTTCTCTTCCGTTTTTTCTGTAGAAGACCCCCTCTACAACCTCTTTTTTTTATGGTGAATTATCTGAACCTGGGACGACGTCTGTCCCTGGATAAAAAAGATTGATCTTCCAAACTACCATTTTGTAGGGGCAAATACCTATTTCTTGTCAGTACAGACCTATCAGACTTTAGGGTCTCATCTCCATTGCTTGTATGGTTTCTCCAAGGGGGGCCTACTCCAAAATTTCTAGGAGATATCCACCTATTTCTTTGGGGTAAAGGAATATTATCCTTCCCATAGCCACCTCTTAACCCCAACATTGGTTTATTATTCTCACTAGAAAGATTTAAATCTTCTCTCATCATTTGTAGAGAATCGTCTTTTATTCTTTTTTCTATATATATTCGGAGGAACCCACATATTTTTAGGGGCAGTAAACCTAATCTCTCTCGGAGCGTTTAACTTTCTTAAGCTCAGAGAATTTAAAACATGTAACACCAGCAATGTAATTTATGCGATTGAATGTAATTGTGGCCTATTTTATATAGGCCGTACCAGTAGGCCACTTAAGGTGCGGATCAGTGAGCACCTAAGGAACATTAGGAAAGGGCTAGAGACTCATGCATTGTCCAACCATTTTAAAGTTCATCATAATTGCTCACCCTCGGGTATAAAAAGATTTGTGGGGTTGATTTGGGTAAAAGGCAACTGGAGACAAAGGGATTTGGCAAGTCAATTAGCTAAGCTGGAAATGCAGAAAATATATGAATTTAATACGTTGAAGCCTGGAGGGCTAAATCTCGACTTTGAAGTTAAATGGTTTCTATAAGTTTTTTTACTCACTCATTTGCACTGGGCACTTTATTATTGCTTTTAAGGTCCTGTTTTTATTTATGGTTTTATTTTTATATTTCTGTGATGATTGATATCATTCCCTTTTTATTGTAGAGAATTAAAGTCTGTATTCCATGTCATACGCTATAGAAACTAATACCGGATGCCCCAAGTTTATGTAGGACTCCATTATGACGATTAGCTGGATGTTAATTCACAGCTAAGTATTAAAGATGTGAAGATACAGGATTTTATTATAAAGGAGTCCTGAGCCACTCCGTTAACTATCCGGAAGGGATTCTCCGCATGTAATACAGCGTTGGCGTCCTGATCGTCATGGAGATGGCTTCCATAGCAACAAAAACAAAGAAATTGTAAAGGAGTCCCCGGTTACTCGGGTAACTACCCGGAAGTGACGTTCCGTATGGAATACAGCGATAGCGCTCAGATTGTTATGGAGACGGATCCCATAACAACAGAACGTATTAGGAAAGGAACAAATCCAGCAATAATGGGATGACTACGGAGGCCTTCTGGTTTGACGTAGGGGAGGTTTGTCTCCTTATTGATAGGCCTAGCACAGCAGGGGTTCATGGGATTTGTAGTCAATTCATGTATAGGAACCAGCTGTGCTAGCGCTGATGTGATAGGTTAGTCTGGGTATATATAGAATGTTGTTTAGCAGTTTAAGTCATTCTGCTTGCTGCTGCACCTTGAAAAAGACCCCAGGACGGGTGGAAACTCGTCGGTGTTTATGGACTGAGGACCCTGCTGATTGAATATTAGTGACAAAAAGGAATCCTAGCCGGCTGTGGATCCTGAATATCTGTTGGTGAACATACCATCTACTGTTCCTAAAGGACTGTTTGATGCAAGTTTTTTCCTGAGATCTGGTAATTGTTACCTATTCAGCTGTTGGGGATTCATCAGTCCATGTCATTTTGGTTGTTTGTATTATGTTTTAATATTGGATCATTAAATTGTGTTACACTATATATACCCCTTTCTATTTTTTCTTGGGGGTTCATGACGACTGACCATTGAAAAGATCGGACCAAGAATCCTATTCTTTTGAGGACTACCATATAAAAAAAAAGGATTTAAGTCTAACATTTACCTTTTGAATGACATTCACTACTTTATTTATGTGATTGCGCTGGTGAGCTGTGTCTATTCTAATTTTTTTGCATATTCTGTTTGGTGGAGGTGAGGAGAACTCCTTTAGACACAGAATACCTTAGCTGCTCTGATCACACTTTGCGCACTCTAGTCTCTTCACACACTGTTTCAAAAGTTAGAGATACGAGTCAGTAGAGAGGGGGACAGATCAGGTGAGGAAAGGTAGATCTGAGTATCATCAGCATAGAGATGATAATGGAGGTCAAAAGAGCTGATGAGTTTACCTAGAGAATACGTATAGAGAGAGAATAGGAGAGGTCCAAGAACAGAACCTTGGGGAACACCTACTGTAAGAGGCTGTGGGGGGGAGGAATCGTCATGAGAGGAAACAGAGAAGGAACGTTCAGAGAGGTAGGAGGACAGCCAGGAGAGAGCAGTGTCACGTAGACCAAGGGAGTGAAGAATATGCAGCAGTAGAGGGTGGTCCACAGTGTCAAAAGCAGCAGAGAGGTCAAGGAGAATGAGCAGGGAGTAGTGGCTCTTGGATTTTCCAGCAAGGAGGTCGTTGCAGACTTTTCTGAGGACAGTTTCAGTGGAGTGTAGAGAATGGAAGCCAGACTGAAAAGGGTCAAGGAGGGAGTGGGAGGAAAGAAATGTGGTGAGGCGGTTATAAACAATACGCTCAAGGAGTTTGGAGGCAAAAGGGAGGAGAGAGATTGGTCAGTAGTTAGAGAGAATGTTAGGATCAAGGTTAGGTTTTTTAAGAATGGTGGAGACAAGGGCATGCTTGAATGCAGAAGGAACAGTGCAAGAAGAGAGGGAGAGATTAAGGAGGTGGGCAAGATGGGAGCAGGCAGAAGGAGAGAGGTAGCGGAGGAGGTGGGAGGGGATAGGGTCAAGGGGAAAGGTGGAAGGGGGGTAGGACTGGATAAGGGCCTTAACTTCCTCTCCAGTCACAGGGGAGAAGGATGTCAGAGTCAGTAAAATGGATGGGGAGGGGTGATCCAGGAAAGGAGGAGGTGGAGAGCTGGGGGACTGGTTGGATATGATGTCCTGACGTACAGAATCAATTTTAGATGTGAAATATGTAGCAAACTCAGTGGCAGAGAGCAAGGAGGGGAGGGGAGGGGAGGAGGGGGTGGGCAGAGGACTGAGTTGTAGGTGGAAAAGAGACGCTGGGGATATGAGGACTGGGAGGAGATGAGATTCTTGAAATATGACTGTTTAGAGAGGGAAAGGGCAGCACTGTAGGATGACAGCATGAATTTGAAATTGAGAAAATCTGCCTGAGAGTGTGATCTTCTCCACTGTCACTTGGCGGTTCGTGAATATTTTTGCAGGTATTTGGTGCATTTGGAATGCCAGGGTTGAGGTGTGGATTTGCGAGGGTGAGTAGTGATCGCTAGAGCAACAGAGTCAAGAGCAGAAGTAAGGGAGGCATTGTATAGGGAAGCAGCTTGTTCAGCGCAGGAGAAAGAGAGGATAGGGGAGAGAAGTGAGTCAAGTAGGGAAGAAAAGAAAGCAGTGTCAATAGCTTCAATGTTACGCTTAGTGATGGTGGCTCTGGGAGGTAGAGGAGGGGAGGGAGAGAGGGATAGGTTAATTGAGAGGAGGTGATGGTCAGAGAGGCGGAATGGGGAATTGGAGTAGGCAGAAATATCACAACAGTGAGTGAATACCAGATCAAGCAAATGCTCACTCGCATGGGAGGGTGAGGAGGTCCATTGGGAGAGTCCAAATGAGGAAGTGAGGGTGAGTAGTTTGGAGGCGGTAGATTCTGTGGGGATATCAATTGGAATATTGAAGTCACCGAGGATAATAGAGGGAAGGTCTGAGGAGAGAAAGTAGAGGAGTGATGGGGTCAGGATAGGGGACTGACGGGAAGTGGACAGGTTCAGCAACATATTAACAGGAGTACCAATGCCTGCAGGTAGAATATGAGGAAAAAGGGGTACACGTGCGCTCCTGCTGGGTGTGTGATACGATGGTATGGGGGAATGTGGGGAGGGGAGATGGAGAGGAAAGGGGTTTGTGTATTGGGGCTAAATGGAGGCTATGTTAGTGGGTGTGTGGGTGACAAAAAATGAGGCAGATAGTAAGTGTGGAATCTAACCTGTTTTATTCGGTAAGACACAGTGCTTCCCTATGTGGTTCCATTATGGGGTGTGGGGATGAGCAGATGGCTCTGTGCGATTCTCGGTTGGGGAGTGCGTAGACCATTTGAGGGGGCTGCTATCCAAGCGGTCCTTACTCCTGCACATTCCCCTGCTGGACCTATGGTCTCAGTCTTCCGGAACCGGGATGCATGGGGTGTTGTTCAAGTCCTGCAGCTTGTGCAGTTGGCGGCATCCCGCACTCTCTCTGGGACCTGTTTGACCTACCGATAGGTGGAGTGATGTCTGTGGTGCTGTGCAGCACAAGCTGTGGTCCCAGATGCTGGCCAGGTGTTGCGTTGCACCTCTGTGAGCCCCCGGGGAGCCTGGCAGATGGGCGCCCGTTGATGTCCTGCTGTGGGCTGTAGAGTGATGCAGAGAGCCGCGGTGTAGTGCTGCCCCATGGTCCCGTGGAGTCAGTCTACTGTGCTGTATGCACTGCCAGAGCGGGCAAGGGGGACCCAAGGTTTGCCAGGTTGTACAGTGCTGGATCCTCTGTGGCTTGGATTCGGTGTAGCAATAAATGGTTGATTAAAGTTCTTATAGTGGTGGTGAGTGTGGGTGGCTTGATCTTCAACGCATTTCGGCCTCAGGGCCTTTTTCAAGGAGTCATTGAAAAAGACCCCGAGGCCACCCTGGCAGTGCATACAGCACAGTAGACTGACCCCACGGGACTGTGGTACAGCATCACACTGCAGCTCTCCACATCACTCTACAGCCCACAGCAGGACATCAACTGGTGCCCGTCTGCCAGGCACCCCGCGGGCTTGTGGAGATGCAACACAACACCTGGCCAGCATCTGAGACCACAGCTTACGCTGCATAGCACCACGGACATCTCTCCACCTACCGGTATGTCAAATAAGTCCTAGAGACAGTGCGGGATGCCACACTGTACTCCTGCTTTTCCTTCTCAGCAGCCCTGCTTATATAAGAGAGCCGTGATTGGCTGGCACTGTCATGTGCTTTTCAGTATATGTCATATCCATTTCACTATATGTCATATCCATTTCACTATATGTCATATCCATTTCACTATATGTCATATCCATTTCACTATATGTCATATCCATTTCACTATATGTCATATCCATTTCACTATGTCATATCCATTTCACTATGTCATATCCATTTCACTGTCATATTCATTTTGGCATGCGTCATATCCATTTCGGCATGCGTCATATCCATTTCGGCATGCGTCATATCCATTTCGGCATGCGTCATATCCATAAAGCAATAATTTTGACTTGAACGGCCCCTCATAGGTTTGCTGACTCTGGGCTATTGTTTAAGCATGTGGTACTTCAGATCGGGGCTGTCCTGTGCAAAATCCCCCGGTCTGAAACCAATCATTTGGGCCTCATCCTATTACTGAGATTGCCCTTTGCACTTGGCTGGTTTATATGCGGCTCTGCAGCCGTCTCGCAATGGTTTTTGCATGCTGACTCCTCCCCTTTGACTAATTTCTAGGTCTGCAGCTGTGTGTAAGCACTGTTGGGACAGTTGGGTGTGAATGTTGCACAACGTGGTACTCTTTCCGTATTGGCTCAGCTACTTGTGCATCGGCCAGCGGGATGCCTCGATCTGCCATTCAAGATATTGGTAGCTGGAGGTCATCTTTCAGTCATATGTTAGATGTGATAAGTTATAAGTTGTGTTTTTTCCTACCCAGGAACGTTGTTTACCTGCCAATTTTTGAATGGCTAGCATTCAAAATTTGAGGATGTGAAGGGATTTTTTAATTTTTCCTCCCAAAAGGGCCGCAATTCAATTGGCTTATTATTCACGGCTCACGGGAGGATTTTTGGATTTTTTCCTTCGCTTGGGTATTGCTAACATTCTCCTTCTAGGTTACCACTCTATACTTTTTCTTTCATATGTTCTTTTACTGTAGCGTTTTAGTTCTGTTTGTTCTTTTACAGCTTTGTCAATGTCTTCTGAGCAAGTGTGGCTTGTGGGCCATTCATTTATTTATTGGGCTGAGGAGCATGGGATGGCAAGCAGGGTGGCCCTGTTTGGTGGCCATCAGGTTTGGTGGTTTTGGGGTCCAAGGTAAGCATTGGTTGGCTCTTTTGGACCTTATGTTTTATCATGAGAAGCGCTGTGGGCGTCTGTCATGGTTGTTGACTCACCTTCGAGGCAATGTTATTGGACAGTCAGGGGTATTGATCTGATCTTGCGGATGAAGGCTTACTTGTGATTGGTGTGGTCGTTTATTGTACCTCACCATGTATGAATAGTTGCTAGAGACCTTTTGGCCTTGGATATGGCTCGTGGGAAGATTAATAAGGCTGTTTCTCGTTTTGTCTCCAGTTTGCAGCTGGAACAGGCTCAAGTTTTTCGCAATGATAGGGTACATTTGTCAGAGTTATGGTAGGTGTGTTTTGGGTGCTGTTTTTTCTTTATAGATACGGTCTGGTGTTTTGGTTTGGGTGGCAGGCTGCGGTTCTTGGCGGTGGCGAGAAGGTGCTACAAACCAGCGGCCACGTAAGGAGTAAGAAAATGTTATGGAGCACATATCCTTTGAAGGATCATAGTATGGCCTACCTCTACGGTAGGACTTTGGGCGTCTGTCTCTGCAGACACGCTCAAACTATGCATTATTATAGGGGGTTGTGAGTCTTCACAGCTCAGCTTACAATGACCAAAGGGGGGTGTATCAGTCACTCCCTAATATTGGTTATGTAACACATGGCTGGAGCTGAGTGTCTGAAGCATCCTTCTTTGCCTCCCAAAAGTAAATTAAAAGCTCAGCGTCATACCTTCAATAAAAGCAAATTATGACCATTTAAACAAAGCAGTCTGTGACCGTGTCTTTATTTTAGCTTAAGTTAGTTGTAAGTTGTTATATTGTCTTTAATTGCAATAAAGTTTTGGACGTCTCAGCTAGCACAGAAAGGACCATTATTACACTGTTATGTTAGTGAGATCAGCTAGCACAGAAAGGACCATTATTACACTGTTATGTTAGTGAGAGAAGCTAGCACAGAAAGGACCATTATTACACTGTTATGTTAGTGAGATCAGCTAGCACAGAAAGGACCATTATTACACTGTTATGTTAGTGAGAGAAGCTAGCACAGAAAGGACCATTATTACACTGTTATGTTAGTGAGATCAGCTAGCACAGAAAGGACCATTATTACACTGCTATGTTAGTGAGATAAGCTAGCACAGAAAGGACCATTATTACACTGTTATGTTAGTGAGAGAAGCTAGCACAGAAAGGACCATTATTACACTGTTATGTTAGTGAGAGAAGCTAGCACAGAAAGGACCATTATTACACTGTTATGTTAGTGAGAGAAGCTAGCACAGAAAGGACCATTATTACACTGTTATGTTAGTGAGATCAGCTAGCACAGAAAGGACCATTATTACACTGTTATGTTAGTGAGAGAAGCTAGCACAGAAAGGACCATTATTACACTGTTATGTTAGTGAGATCAGCTAGCACAGAAAGGACCATTATTACACTGTTATGTTAGTGAGATCAGCTAGCACAGAAAGGACCATTATTACACTGTTATGTTAGTGAGAGAAGCTAGCACAGAAAGGACCATTATTACACTGTTATGTTAGTGAGAGAAGCTAGCACAGAAAGGACCATTATTACACTGTTATGTTACTGAGAGAAGCTAGCACAGAAAGAACCATTATTACACTGTTATGTTACTGAGATAAGCTAGCACAGAAAGGACCATTATTACACTGTTATGTTACTGAGATAAGCTAGCACAGAAAGGACCATTATTACACTGTTATGTTACTGAGAGAAGCTAGCACTGAAAGGACCATTATTACACTGTTATGTTAGTGAGATCAGCTAGCACAGAAAGGACCATTATTACACTGTTATGTTAGTGAGAGAAGCTAGCACAGAAAGGACCATTATTACACTGTTATGTTAGTGAGATCAGCTAGCACAGAAAGGACCATTATTACACTGTTATGTTAGTGAGATCAGCTAGCACAGAAAGGACCATTATTACACTGTTATGTTAGTGAGAGAAGCTAGCACAGAAAGGACCATTATTACACTGTTATGTTAGTGAGAGAAGCTAGCACAGAAAGGACCATTATTACACTGTTATGTTAGTGAGAGAAGCTAGCACAGAAAGGACCATTATTACACTGTTATGTTAGTGAGATCAGCTAGCACAGAAAGGACCATTATTACACTGTTATGTTAGTGAGATCAGCTAGCACAGAAAGGACCATTATTACACTGTTATGTTAGTGAGATCAGCTAGCACAGAAAGGACCATTATTACACTGTTATGTTAGTGAGAGAAGCTAGCACAGAAAGGACCATTATTACACTGTTATGTTAGTGAGAGAAGCTAGCACAGAAAGGACCATTATTACACTGTTATGTTAGTGAGATCAGCTAGCACAGAAAGGACCATTATTACACTGTTATGTTAGTGAGATCAGCTAGCACAGAAAGGACCATTATTACACTGTTATGTTAGTGAGAGAAGCTAGCACAGAAAGGACCATTATTACACTGTTATGTTAGTGAGAGAAGCTAGCACAGAAAGGACCATTATTACACTGTTATGTTAGTGAGAGAAGCTAGCACAGAAAGGACCATTATTACACTGTTATGTTAGTGAGAGAAGCTAGCACAGAAAGGACCATTATTACACTGTTATGTTAGTGAGAGAAGCTAGCACAGAAAGGACCATTATTACACTGTTATGTTAGTGAGAGCAGCTAGCACAGAAAGGACCATTATTACACTGTTATGTTAGTGAGAGCAGCTAGCACAGAAAGGACCATTATTACACTGTTATGTTAGTGAGATCAGCTAGCACAGAAAGGACCATTATTACACTGTTATGTTAGTGAGATCAGCTAGCACAGAAAGGACCATTATTACACTGTTATGTTAGTGAGATCAGCTAGCACAGAAAGGACCATTATTACACTGTTATGTTAGTGAGATCAGCTAGCACAGAAAGGACCATTATTACACTGTTATGTTAGTGAGATCAGCTAGCACAGAAAGGACCATTATTACACTGTTATGTTAGTGAGATCAGCTAGCACAGAAAGGACCATTATTACACTGTTATGTTAGTGAGAGAAGCTAGCACAGAAAGGACCATTATTACACTGTTATGTTAGTGAGAGAAGCTAGCACAGAAAGGACCATTATTACACTGTTATGTTAGTGAGAGAAGCTAGCACAGAAAGGACCATTATTACACTGTTATGTTAGTGAGAGAAGCTAGCACAGAAAGGACCATTATTACACTGTTATGTTACTGAGAGAAGCTAGCACAGAAAGAACCATTATTACACTGTTATGTTACTGAGATAAGCTAGCACAGAAAGGACCATTATTACACTGTTATGTTAGTGAGAGAAGCTAGCACAGAAAGGACCATTATTACACTGTTATGTTAGTGAGATCAGCTAGCACAGAAAGGACCATTATTACACTGTTATGTTAGTGAGATCAGCTAGCACAGAAAGGACCATTATTACACTGTTATGTTAGTGAGAGAAGCTAGCACAGAAAGGACCATTATTACACTGTTATGTTAGTGAGAGAAGCTAGCACAGAAAGGACCATTATTACACTGTTATGTTAGTGAGAGAAGCTAGCACAGAAAGGACCATTATTACACTGTTATGTTAGTGAGAGAAGCTAGCACAGAAAGGACCATTATTACACTGTTATGTTACTGAGAGAAGCTAGCACAGAAAGAACCATTATTACACTGTTATGTTACTGAGATAAGCTAGCACAGAAAGGACCATTATTACACTGTTATGTTAGTGAGAGAAGCTAGCACAGAAAGGACCATTATTACACTGTTATGTTAGTGAGATTAGCTAGCACAGAAAGGACCATTATTACACTTCTATGTTAGTGAGATCAGCTAGCACAGAAAGGGCCATTATTACACTTCTATGTTAGTGAGATAAGCTAGCACAGAAAGGGCCATTGTTTGAAACCACTGACAGTATTTTGGTTTCCCTATGTAGTCTTTATAAATGGAGCAGGTTGGGATCCCCACCACCAGTATCCTGATTGCTGGCATCCCAAAGGTATCGGCATGTTAGGGGGGAGGGTTAGGTAGTGGTGTTAGGGTTGGGTATTGGGGGGAGGATTAGTGTAAGGCACTGGGTAGGGAGTTTTAGGAATAGGGTGCAGGGAGGGGGAGGTTAGGTTTAGGCACCAGGGACTGGGTGTTAGGTTTAGGCACTAGGTGGGGAGGTTAGGTTTAGGTACCAGGGACTGGGTGTTAGGTTTAGGCACTAGGTGGGGAGGTTAGGTTTAGGCACCGGGGACTGGGTGTTAGGTTTAGGCACTAAGTGGGGAGGTTAGGTTTAGGCACCAGCGACTGGGTGTTAGGCACTAGGTGGGGAGGTTAGGTTTAGGCATCAAGGACTGGGTATTAGGTTTAGGCACTAGGTGGGGAGGTTAGGTTTAGGCACTGGGGACTGGGTGTTAGGTTTAGGGTGCAAGTGGTGGGGAGGTTAGGGTTAGGCACTAGGGAGGGAGGATTAGAGTAATGGTTAGAAAAACACCTGTTTTCCCTATGGGTGTCGGGACACACCAGTGGCATCCGACAGCCGGGATTTCATATCCAACCCACCTACACCTCAACAACCCCTTCTGTTGAGGAGAAAGCTTTGTCCCTTGATAGCTTTAGAACTAAGCAGATCTTCCTTATGGAGGCACAAACACAACAAATGGTTTCCTTAAATAATCTGTTCAAAAAATATCTAGTACTGATAGAGTGGCAGAGGGTACATGAATTAGAATGGCTAACAATATTGATTTAAGGCTGTGTGACCTTACTGAGGCTATTCGGTCACAGACTGAGGCACTTATAAACCTGCACAGAGAGTTAGTAGGGCAGAGGGGCCTAATAAAGGCATCATCATCATCCACTATTGGTAGTGTGTGTACAACTTCACTAAGTCCATCACCTGCCGCTCCACCCTGGCGCAGTCTACGCACATGTGATGGTGATTAGCTTAAAGCCATAGATAGAGGTAGAGTAGGTTCAGTGGGCAAAAAGTAAATGTTAGACATGTTACACTATGTTTAAATTGTAATTGTTGCACTTTCTGATTGCTATGCAAATTTGAATGCAGTGTATAATATATATATATATATCTGTTTTGTTGCTTTTGCATTGACAGATCTTGCACTATTATTTGATATTGTTACAATGTTGGAGTATTGTTTTATATGCAAATAAACATGTTACAGTGCAGTAACTGTGGCAAAGGACAGATTCGGTTTATTTTCCATTTATTTACACAAGCATTTTTATACAATAGTTATTTTAAGAGGTTTGAAGTTTTGAAACTAAAAAACTTACCAGACACTCTTTGCATACAATAAATATATATATATAATATAGCATGCAGCATTTTCCACAGTTAGAACTCAATTCAGACCCGCTCGCTTGATGTGTATGCAAATTCGACATGGCAGGGGATCGCACGGCAAGGCATTAGCACGCCCACTATGTCATAGAAAGCAATAGCACTGTGTATGCAGATGCCCACCAGCCTGTATTAAGATGCCCACTTGTGCACATCATCTCCAGGAAGCGTAATCAACCATCGGTACATCGAGCACCATCGGATGCGATCGCAGCACTTGTGGTTGACTATACCCTGCCGCAAGCACTTCAGTATAAATTTCAGCCAGGGGACGTGTACTATGATGCTGACTGGTAATTATGCACGCCTCTGATACGGCGTTGAGATGCTCAGGCACACCTGCTTCTGTACCTCCACTCCCACATTTTTAGCGGCCAGCCCCTATCCCACAAATGGCTGCTGCTGTCACTCACTCAGCTGGACAGTCTTTGCGCAGCGAGCAAATGCTTCCCGTTTGCGCATGTGCATTGTGATATATGTGCAGAATGCCAACAATCGGCTGTGAGCGCATCTTAGCGAGCGTGTCTGAATCAGGCCCCTTTGTAATGTACAGATATTTCATGTTATCTATTTGCAGGCATACAACTTAAACACACACATTCTCTAACATTGTGTCAAAAATACTTATGTGAAAAATACTGTTATATGATTCTCTGACAAACCTCATTCCCACCCTCTGTAGTGACCGCCCCCTCTGTAGTGACCGCCCCCTCTCTGTAGTGACCGCCCCCTCTCTGTAGTGACCGCCCCCTCTCTGTAGTGACCGCCCCCTCTCTGTAGTGACCGCCCCCTCTCTGTAGTGACCACACCCTCTCTGTAGTGACCACACCCTCTCTGTAGTGACCATGCCCCCTCATGGTAAAGGGTCCGGCTCCTCCACAACTGCTGCATTGTACCCAAGGGCATCATGGCCGTGCCCAAGGGCCATGTTATGGAGCTTGCAGCACGACTGGATGATGTCACACACTTTATATACATCATAAAGGAGGATGGCAGCTGCCCGGTCCAAACAACGAAACCTGCTCTTCAAAACCCCATAGGTACGATCTATAACTGACCTTGTAGCAATGTGCGCGGCGTTGTTGTACCGGTGCTATGAAGGGTCTCATGGTCACAAAAGAGGTGTCATGAGCCAAGTCTGACACGCATGTCCTAAAGTGGCCTATCCATTAGCAGATAAAATGAATGATATATCAATCAATCGTTCATTATATCTGCTAATGGATAGGCCCTGAATGATGACAGATGCGCACTCCCGCGGCTGATAAATCGCATCTATCATCTCGCCAACATGTTGGTCAATTATCGCTGCCAGATATTAGCAATATGTGCAGTTTATTTGCAGTAAACGATGAACAATGAAAGATATTTGCAGCAACTGCAGAGGAAAGAAATCCGCTCCCTGAGTGATGTCATCCGATATCGTTCATTATATCTGCTAATGGATAGGTCCTGAGTGATGTCATGCGATATCGTTCATTATATCTGCTAATGGATAGGTCCTGAGTGATGTCATGCGATATCGTTCATTATATCTGCTAATGGATAGGTCCTGAGTGATGTCATGCGATATCGTTCATTATATCTGCTAATGGATAGGTCCTGAGTGATGTCATGCGATATCGTTCATTATATCTGCTAATGGATAGGTCCTGAGTGATGTCATGCGATATCGTTCATTATATCTGCTAATGGATAGGTCCTGAGTGATGTCATGCGATATCGTTTATCGTTTGCCAAAATCTGTCATGTACGTGACAGATATCTTTCAGCGCAGCCACCGGAATTTTCAATAGATATCTTTGTCTTTTATTGCTCAGAAATACATCTGCTAATGGAGAGGCCCCTTAAGTCACCTGAATGATGAAAGAGGGAGTCTATGGGGCCTATTCATCAACACTAAAATAACGTTTTTAAGGACATTTTCCTTAAATAACGTTATTTTGGTATTCATGAACAGACTTAGCACAGGAGAGATCACAGATATTATTATATATCACAGATATCTCCTTGCTAAGTCCCCCTGCGTTTATTTCCACACTCCCCATACATTAGTACATTAGTATATTAGTATGGGTACATTAGTATATTAGTACATTAGTATGGGTACATTAGTATATTAGTATGGGTACATTAGTATATTAGTATGGGTACATTAGTATATTAGTATGGGTATATTGGTATATTAGTATGGGTACATTAGTATGGGTATATTAGTACATTAGTATATTAGTATGGGTACATTAGTATATTAGTATGGGTACATTAGTATATTAGTACATTAGTATTAGTACATTAGTATATTAGTATGGGTACATTAGTATATTAGTACATTAGTATGGGTACATTAGTATATTAGTACATTAGTATATTAGTATGGGTACATTAGTATATTAGTACATTAGTATGGGTACATTAGTATATTGGTACATTAGTATATTAGTATTAGTACATTAGTATGGGTATATTAGTACATTAGTATGGGTACATTAGTATATTAGTATGGGTACATTAGTATATTAGTACATTAGTATGGGTACATTAGTATATTAGTATGGGTATATTAGTACATTAGTATATTAGTACATTAGTATGGGTATATTAGTATTAGTACATTAGTACATTAGTATGGGTATATTAGTATGGGTACATTAGTATATTAGTACATTAGTATGGGTACATTAGTATATTAGTATTAGTACATTAGTATGGGTACATTAGTATATTAGTATGAGTACATTAGTACATTAGTATGGGTATATTAGTACATTAGTACGGGTATATTAGTATTAGTACATTAGTATGGGTACGTTAGTATATTAGTATGGGTACATTAGTATATTGGTATATTAGTATGGGTACATTAGTATGGGTATATTAGTACATTAGTATATTAGTATGGGTACATTAGTATATTAGTATGGGTACATTAGTATATTAGTACATTAGTATTAGTACATTAGTATATTAGTATGGGTACATTAGTATATTAGAACATTAGTATGGGTACATTAGTATATTAGTACATTAGTATATTAGTATGGGTACATTAGTATATTAGTACATTAGTATGGGTACATTAGTATATTAGTACATTAGTATGGGTACATTAGTATATTAGTATTAGTACATTAGTATGGGTACGTTAGTATATTAGTATGGGTATATTAGTACATTAGTACATTAGTATGGGTACATTAGTATATTAGTATGGGTACATTAGTATATTAGTACATTAGTATGGGTACATTAGTATATTAGTATGGGTACATTAGTATATTAGTACATTAGTATATTAGTACATTAGTATGGGTACATTAGTATATTAGTATTAGTACATTAGTATGGGTACGTTAGTACATTAGTATGGGTATATTAGTACATTAGTATGGGTACATTAGTATGGGTACATTAGTATATTAGTATGAGTACATTAGTATGGGTACATTAGTATGGGTACATTAGTATATTAGTATATTAGTATGGGTACATTAGTATATTAGTATGGGTACATTAGTATATTAGTACATTAGTATGGGTACATTAGTATATTAGTACATTAGTATATTAGTACATTAGTATATTAGTATGGGTACATTAGTATATTAGTACATTAGTATGGGTACATTAGTATATTAGTATTAGTATGGGTATGTTAGTACATTAGTATGGGTACATTAGTACATTAGTACATTAGTACGGGTACATTAGTATATTAGTATTAGTACATTAGTATGGGTACGTTACTATATTAGTATGGGTATATTAGTACATTAGTATGGGTACATTAGTATATTAGTATGGGTATATTAGTATATTAGTACATTAGTATGGGTACATTAGTATATTAATACATTAGTATATTAGTATGGGTATATTAGTACATTAGTATGGGTACATTAGTATATTAGTACATTAGTATGGGTATATTAGTATGGGTACATTAGTACATTAGTATATTAGTATGGGTACATTAGTATATTAGTACATTAGTATGGGTACATTAGTATATTAGTATGGGTACATTAGTATATTAGTATGGGTACATTAGTATATTGGTATATTAGTATGAGTACATTAGTATGGGTATATTAGTACATTAGTATATTAGTATGGGTACATTAGTATATTAGTATGGGTATATTAGTACATTAGTATTAGTACATTAGTATATTAGTATGGGTATATTAGTATATTAGTATGGGTACATTAGTATATTAGTACATTAGTATATTAGTATGGGTATATTAGTATATTAGTATGGGTATATTAGTACATTAGTATGGGTACATTAGTGTATTAGTATTAGTACATTAGTATGGGTACGTTAGTATATTAGTATGGGTATATTAGTACATTAGTATGGGTACATTAGTATATTAGTATGGGTACATTAGTATATTAGTACATTAGTATGGGTACATTAGTATATTAGTATTAGTACATTAGTATGGGTACGTTAGTACATTAGTATGGGTACATTAGTACGGGTACATTAGTATATTAGTATGGGTACATTAGTATATTAGTACATTAGTATGGGTACATTAGTATGGGTACATTAGTATATTAGTACATTAGTAAGGGTACATTAGTATATTAGTATGGGTACATTAGTATATTAGTACATTAGTATGGGTACATTAGTATATTAGTACATTAGTATATTAGTATGGGTACATTAGTATATTAGTACATTAGTATGGGTACATTAGTGTATTAGTATGGGTACGTTAGTACATTAGTATGGGTATATTAGTACATTAGTACGGGTACATTAGTATGTTAGTATTAGTACATTAGTATGGGTACGTTAGTATATTAGTATGGGTATATAAGTACATTAGTATGGGTACATTAGTATATTAGTATGGGTACATTAGTATATTAGTACATTAGTATGGGTACATTAGTATATTAATACATTAGTATATTAGTATGGGTATATTAGTACATTAGTATGGGTACATTAGTATATTAGTACATTAGTATGGGTATATTAGTATGGGTACATTAGTACATTAGTATATTAGTACATTAGTATGGGTATATTAGTACATTAGTATGGGTACATTAGTACATTAGTATATTAGTACATTAGTATGGGTATATTAGTACATTAGTATGGGTACATTAGTACATTAGTACATTAGTATGGGTATATTAGTACATTAGTATGGGTACATTAGTACATTAGTATATTAGTACATTAGTATGGGTACATTAGTATATTAGTATGGGTACATTAGTATGGGTACATTAGTATGGGTACATTAGTATATTAGTACATTAGTATGGGTACATTAGTATATTAGTACATTAGTATGGGTATATTAGTACATTAGTATGGGTACATTAGTACATTAGTATATTAGTACATTAGTATGGGTATATTAGTACATTAGTATGGGTACATTAGTACATTAGTATATTAGTACATTAGTATGGGTATATTAGTACATTAGTATGGGTACATTAGTACATTAGTATATTAGTACATTAGTATGGGTACATTAGTATAGTAGTATGGGTACATTAGTATGGGTACATTAGTATATTAGTACATTAGTATGGGTACATTAGTATATTAGTATTAGTACATTAGTATGGGTACGTTAGTATATTAGTATGGGTACATTAGTATATTAGTACATTAGTATGGGTATATTAGTACATTAGTATATTAGTACATTAGTATGGGTACGTTAGTACATTAGTATGGGTACATTAGTATATTAGTATGAGTACATTAGTACATTAGTATGGGTACATTAGTATGGGTACATTAGTATATTAGTATTAGTACATTAGTATGGGTACGTTAGTATATTAGTATGGGTATATTAGTACATTAGTATGGGTATATTAGTATGGGTACATTAGTATATTAGTACATTAGTATGGGTACATTAGTATATTAGTACATTAGTATATTAGTATGGGTATATTAGTACATTAGTATATTAGTATGGGTACATTAGTATATTAGTACATTAGTATGGGTATATTAGTATGGGTACATTAGTATATTAGTACATTAGTATGGGTACATTAGTATATTAGTACATTAGTATATTAGTACATTAGTATGGGTATATTAGTACATTAGTATATTAGTATGGGTACATTAGTATATTAGTACATTAGTATGGATACATTAGTATATTAGTACATTAGTATATTAGTATGGGTATATTAGTACATTAGTACATTAGTATGGGTATATTAGTACATTAGTATGGGTATATTAGTACATTAGTATGGGTACATTAGTACATTAGTATATTAGTACATTAGTATATTAGTACATTAGTATGGGTACATTAGTATATTAGTACATTAGTATATTAGTATGGGTACATTAGTATGGGTATATTAGTATTAGTACATTAGTATGGGTACGTTAGTACATTAGTATGGGTATATTAGTACATTAGTATGGGTACATTAGTATATTAGTACATTAGTATATTAGTACATTAGTATATTAGTACATTAGTATGGGTACATTAGTATGGGTACATTAGTATATTAGTATTAGTACATTAGTATGGGTACGTTAGTACATTAGTATGGGTATATTAGTACATTAGAATGGGTACATTAGTACATTAGTACATTAGTACATTAGTATGGGTACATTAGTATATTAGTACATTAGTATGGGTACATTAGTATATTAGTACATTAGTATATTAGTATGGGTACATTAGTATATTAGTACATTAGTATATTAGTACATTAGTATGGGTACATTAGTATATTAGTACATTAGTATATTAGTATGGGTACATTAGTATGGGTACATTAGTATGGGTACATTAGTATATTAGTATTAGTACATTAGTATGGGTACGTTATTACATTAGTATGGGTATATTAGTACATTAGTATGGGTACATTAGTATATTAGTACATTAGTATATTAGTACATTAGTATGGGTACATTAGTATATTAGTACATTAGTATGGGTACATTAGTATGGGTACATTAGTATGGGTATATTAGTACATTAGTACATTAGTATATTAGTATGGGTATATTAGTACATTAGTATGGGTATATTAGTATGGGTATATTAGTACATTAGTATGGGAACATTAGTATATTAGTACATTAGTATATTAGTATGGGTACATTAGTATATTAGTACATTAGTATGGGTATATTAGTATGGGTACATTAGTATATTAGTACATTAGTATGGGTACATTAGTATATTAGTATGGGTACATTAGTATATTAGTATATTAGTATGGTACATTAGTATATTAGTACATTAGTATATTAGTATGGGTACATTAGTATATTAGTATGGGTATGTTAGTACATTAGTATGGGTACATTAGTATATTAGTATATTAGTACATTAGTATGGGTACATTAGTATATTAGTACATTAGTATATTAGTACATTAGTATATTAGTACATTAGTATGGGTACATTAGTATGGGTACATTAGTATATTAGAATTAGTACATTAGTATGGGTACGTTAGTACATTACTATGGGTATATTAGTACATTAGTATGGGTACATTAGTACATTAGTATATTAGTACATTAGTATGGGTACATTGTTATATTAGTACATTAGTATGGGTACATTAGTATATTAGTATATTAGTATGGGTACATTAGTATGGGTATATTAGTATTAGTACATTAGTATGGGTACGTTAGTACATTAGTATGGGTATATTAGTACATTAGTATGGGTACATTAGTACATTAGTATATTAGTACATTAGTATATTAGTACATTAGTATGGGTACATTAGTATGGGTACATTAGTATATTAGTATGGGTACATTAGTACATTAGTATGGGTACATTAGTATATTAGTACATTAGTATATTAGTACATTAGTATGGGTACATTAGTATATTAGTACATTAGTATATTAGTACATTAGTATGGGTACATTAGTATATTAGTACATTAGTATATTAGTACATTAGTATGGGTACATTAGTATATTAGTATTAGTACATTAGTATGGGTACGTTAGTACATTAGTATGGGTATATTAGTACATTAGTATGGGTACATTAGTACATTAGTATGGGTACATTAGTACATTAGTATATTAGTACATTAGTATATTAGTACATTAGTATATTAGTGCATTAGTATATTAGTATGGGTACATTAGTATGGGTATATTAGTATTAGTACATTAGTATGGGTACGTTAGTACATTAGTATGGGTACGTTAGTACATTAGTATGGGTATATTAGTACATTAGTATGGGTACATTAGTACATTAGTATATTAGTACATTAGTATATTAGTACCTTAGTATGGGTACATTAGTATGGGTACATTAGTATATTAGTATTAGTATATTAGTATGGGTACGTTAGTACATTAGTATGGGTACGTTAGTACATTAGTATGGGTATGTTAGTACATTAGTATGGGTATATTAGTACATTAGTATGGGTACATTAGTATATTAGTACATTAGTATATTAGTACATTAGTATGGGTACATTAGTATATTAGTACATTAGTATATTAGTATGGGTACATTTGTATGGGTATTTTAGTATTAGTACATTAGTATGGGTACGTTAGTACATTAGTATGGGTATATTAGTACATTAGTATGGGTACATTAGTACATTAGTATATTAGTACATTAGTATATTAGTACATTAGTATGGGTACATTAGTATGGGTACATTAGTATATTAGTATGGGTATATGAGTACATTAGTATGGGTATATTAGTATGGGTACATTAGTATATTAGTACATTAGTATATTAGTATGGGTACATTAGTATATTAGTACATTAGTATGGGTACATTAGTATATTAGTACATTAGTATATTAGTATGGGTACATTAGTATGGGTATATTAGTACATTAGTATGGGTACATTAGTATATTAGTACATTAGTATATTAGTACATTAGTATGGGTACATTAGTATATTAGTACATTAGTATGGGTACATTAGTATGGGTACATTAGTATATTAGTATTAGTACATTAGTATGGGTACGTTAGTACATTAGTATGGGTATATTAGTACATTAGTATGGGTACATTAGTACATTAGTATATTAGTACATTAGTATGGGTACATTAGTATATTAGTACATTAGTATATTAGTACATTAGTATGGGTACATTAGTATGGGTATATTAGTATTAGTACATTAGTATGGGTACGTTAGTACATTAGTATGGGTATATTAGTACATTAGTATGGGTACATTAGTACATTAGTATATTAGTACATTAGTATATTAGTACATTAGTATGGGTACATTAGTATTAGTACATTAGTATGGGTACGTTAGTACATTAGTATGGGTATATTAGTACATTAGTATGGGTACATTAGTATATTAGTACATTAGTATATTAGTATATTAGTACATTAGTATATTGGTACATTAGTATATTAGTATTAGTACATTAGTATGGGTACGTTAGTACATTAGTATGGGTATATTAGTACATTAGTATGGGTACATTAGTACATTAGTATATTAGTACATTAGTATGAGTACATTAGTATGGGTACATTAGTATATTAGTATGAGTACATTAGTATATTAGTATTAGTACATTAGTATGGGTACGTTAGTACATTAGTATGGGTATATTAGTACATTAGTATGGGTACATTAGTATATTAGTACATTAGTATATTAGTATATTAGTACATTAGTATATTGGTACATTAGTATATTAGTATTAGTACATTAGTATGGGTACGTTAGTACATTAGTATGGGTATATTAGTACATTAGTATGGGTACATTAGTACATTAGTATATTAGTACATTAGTATGAGTACATTAGTATGGGTACATTAGTATATTAGTATGAGTACATTAGTATATTAGTATTAGTACATTAGTATGGGTACGTTAGTACATTAGTATGGGTATATTAGTACATTAGTATGGGTACATTAGTACATTAGTATATTAGTACATTAGTATGGGTACATTAGTATATTAGTATGAGTACATTAGTATGGGTACATTAGTATATTGGTACATTAGTATATTAGTATTAGTACATTAGTATGGGTACATTAGTATGGGTATATTAGTATTAGTACATTAGTATGGGTATATTAGAACATTAGTATGGGTACATTAGTACATTAGTATATTAGGACATTAGTATGGGTACATTAGTATATTAGTATGAGTACATTAGTATGGGTACATTAGTATTAGTACATTAGTATGGGTACATCAGTATATTAGTACATTAGTATGGGTATATTAGTACATTAGTATGGGTATATTAGTACATTAGTATATTAGTACATTAGTATGGGTACATTAGTATATTAGTACATTAGTATGGGTATATTAGTACATTAGTATATTAGTACATTAGTATGGGTACATTAGTATATTAGTACATTAGTATGTGTACATTAGTATGTGTACATTAGTATGAGTACATTAGTATGAGTACATTAGTATATTAGTACATTAGTATATTAGTATGAGTACATTAGTATGGGTACATTAGTACATTAGTATATTAGTACATTAGTATATTAGTATGGGTACATTAGTATATTAGTATATTAGTATGGGTACATTAGTATATTAGTATGAGTACATTAGTATGGGTACGTTAGTACATTAGTATGGGTACGTTAGTACATTAGTATGGGTACATTAGTATATTAGTATGGGTACATTAGTATATTAGTATATTAGTATGGGTACATTAGTATATTAGTACATTAGTATGGATACATTAGTATATTAGTATGGGTACATTAGTATATTAGTACATTAGTATGAGTATATTAGTACATTAGTATGGGTATATTAGTACATTAGTATGAGTACATTAGTATATTAGTACATTAGTATGGGTACATTAGTATGAGTACATTAGTATGGGTACATTAGTATATTAGTACATTAGTATGAGTACATTAGTATGGGTACATTATTATATTAGTACATTAGTATGGGTACATTAGTATGGGTACATTATTATATTAGTACATTAGTATGGGTACATTAGTATGGGTACATTATTATATTAGTACATTAGTATGGGTACATTAGTATATTAGTACATTAGTATGAGTACATTAGTATATTAGTATTAGTACATTAGTATGGGTACGTTAGTATATTAGTATGAGTACATTAGTATGGGTACATTAGTATATTAGTACATTAGTATGAGTACATTAGTATGGGTACATTAGTATATTAGTACATTAGTATGAGTACATTAGTATATTAGTATTAGTACATTAGTATGGGTATATTAGTACATTAGTATGAGTACATTAGTATATTAGTATTAGTACATTAGTATGAGTACATTAGTATATTAGTACATTAGTATGAGTACATTAGTATGGGTACATTAGTATATTAGTACATTAGTATGGGTACGTTAGTACATTAGTATGGGTATATTAGTACATTAGTATGGGTACATTAGTATTAGTACATTAGTATGGGTACGTTAGTACATTAGTATGGGTATATTAGTACATTAGTATGGGTACATTAGTATATTAGTAAATTAGTATATTAGTATATTAGTACATTAGTATATTGGTACATTAGTATATTAGTATTAGTACATTAGTATGGGTACGTTAGTACATTAGTATGGGTATATTAGTACATTAGTATTAGTACATTAGTATATTAGTACATTAGTATGAGTACATTAGTATATTAGTATTAGTACATTAGTATGGGTATATTAGTACATTAGTATGGGTACATTAGTATATTAGTATATTAGTACATTAGTATGGGTACATTAGTATGGGTACATTAGTATGGGTACATTAGTATTAGTACATTAGTATGGGTATATTAGTACATTAGTATGGGTACATTAGTATGGGTACATTAGTATATTAGTATGAGTACATTAGTATGGGTACATTAGTATATTAGTACATTAGTATGGGTATATTAGTACATTAGTATGGGTACATTAGTATATTAGTACATTAGTATATTAGTACATTAGTATGGGTATATTAGTACATTAGTATATTAGTATATTAGTATTAGTACATTAGTATATTAGTACATTAGTATATTAGTACATTAGTATGAGTACATTAGTATGAGTACATTAGTACATTAGTATATTAGTATATTAGTATGAGTACATTAGTATGGGTACATTAGTACATTAGTATATTAGTACATTAGTATATTAGTATGAGTACATTAGTATGGGTACGTTAGTATATTAGTATGGGTACATTAGTATATTAGTATGGGTACATTAGTATATTAGTATATTAGTATGGGTACATTAGTATATTAGTATGAGTACATTAGTATGGGTACGTTAGTACATTAGTATGGGTACGTTAGTATATTAGTATGGGTACATTAGTATATTAGTATGGGTACATTAGTATATTAGTATATTAGTATGGGTACATTAGTATATTAGTATGAGTACATTAGTATGGGTACGTTAGTACATTAGTATGGGTACGTTAGTACATTAGTATGGGTACGTTAGTATATTAGTATGGGTACATTAGTATATTAGTATGGGTACATTAGTATATTAGTATATTAGTATGGGTACATTAGTATATTAGTACATTAGTATGCATACATTAGTATATTAGTATGGGTACATTAGTATATTAGTACATTAGTATGAGTATATTAGTACATTAGTATGGGTATATTAGTACATTAGTATGAGTACATTAGTATATTAGTACATTAGTATGGGTACATTATTATATTAGTACATTAGTATGGGTACATTAGTATATTAGTACATTAGTATGAGTACATTAGTATATTAGTATTAGTACATTAGTATGGGTACGTTAGTATATTAGTATGAGTACATTAGTATATTAGTACATTAGTATGAGTACATTAGTATGGGTACATTAGTTTATTAGTACATTAGTATGAGTACATTAGTATATTAGTATTAGTACATTAGTATGGGTATATTAGTACATTAGTATGAGTACATTAGTATATTAGTATTAGTACATTAGTATGAGTACATTAGTATATTAGTACATTAGTATGAGTACATTAGTATGGGTACATTAGTATATTAGTACATTAGTATGGGTACATTAGTATATTAGTACATTAGTATGGGTACGTTAGTATATTAGTATGAGTACATTAGTATGGGTACATTAGTATATTAGTATGGGTACATTAGTATATTAGTATGGATATATTAGTATGGGTACATTAGTATATTAGTACATTAGTATGGATACATTAGTATATTAGTATGGGTACATTAGTATATTAGTACATTAGTATGAGTACATTAGTATGGGTACATTAGTATATTAGTACATTAGTATGGGTACATTAGTATGGGTACATTAGTATATTAGTACATTAGTATGAGTACATTAGTATATTAGTACATTAGTATGGGTACATTAGTACATTAGTATGGGTACATTAGTATATTAGTACATTAGTATGAGTACATTAGTATGGGTATATTAGTACATTAGTATGGGTACATTAGTATATTAGTACATTAGTATGAGTACATTAGTATGGGTACATTAGTATATTAGTACATTAGTATGAGTACATTAGTATATTAGTATGAGTACATTAGTATGGGTATATTAGTACATTAGTATGAGTACATTAGTATATTAGTATTAGTACATTAGTATGAGTACATTAGTATATTAGTACATTAGTATGAGTACATTAGTATATTAGTACATTAGTATGGGTACATTAGTATGAGTACATTAGTGTATTAGTACATTAGTATGGGTACATTAGTGTATTAGTACATTAGTATGGGTACATTAGTACATTAGTATGGGTACATTAGTATATTAGTACATTAGTATGAGTACATTAGTATGGGTATATTAGTACATTAGTATGGGTACATTAGTATATTAGTATGAGTACATTAGTATGGGTACATTAGTATATTAGTACATTAGTATGAGTACATTAGTATATTAGTATTAGTACATTAGTATGGGTATATTAGTACATTAGTATGAGTACATTAGTATATTAGTATTAGTACATTAGTATGAGTACATTAGTATATTAGTACATTAGTATGAGTACATTAGTATGGGTACATTAGTATATTAGTACATTAGTATGGGTACATTAGTATATTAGAACATTAGTATGAGTACATTAGTGTATTAGTACATTAGTATGGGTACGTTAGTATATTAGTATGAGTACATTAGTATGGGTATATTAGTATATTAGTATGGGTACATTAGTATATTAGTATGGATATATTAGTATGGGTACATTAGTATATTAGTACATTAGTATGGATACATTAGTATATTAGTATGGGTACATTAGTATATTAGTACATTAGTATGAGTACATTAGTATGGGTACATTAGTATATTAGTACATTAGTATGGGTACATTAGTATATTAGTACATTAGTATGAGTACATTAGTATATTAGTACATTAGTATGGGTACATTAGTATATTAGTACATTAGTATGAGTACATTAGTATGGGTATATTAGTACATTAGTATGGGTACATTAGTATATTAGTACATTAGTATGAGTACATTAGTATGGGTACATTAGTACATTAGTATGAGTACATTAGTATGAGTACATTAGTATATTAGTATGGGTACATTAGTACATTAGTATGAGTACATTAGTATGGGTATATTAGTACATTAGTATGGGTATATTAGTACATTAGTATATTAGTACATTAGTATATTAGTATGGGTACATTAGTATATTAGTACATTAGTATGAGTACATTAGTATGGGTATATTAGTACATTAGTATAGGTACATTAGTATATTAGTACATTAGTATGAGTACATTAGTATGAGTATATTAGTATGAGTACATTAGTATGGGTATATTAGTACATTAGTATGAGTACATTAGTATGAGTATATTAGTATGGGTATATTAGTACATTAGTATGAGTACATTAGTATATTAGTACATTAGTATGGATACATTAGTATATTAGTATGGGTACATTAGTATATTAGTACATTAGTATGAGTACATTAGTATGGGTACATTAGTATATTAGTACATTAGTATGGGTACATTAGTACATTAGTATGGGTACATTAGTATATTAGTACATTAGTATGAGTACATTAGTATATTAGTACATTAGTATGGGTACATTAGTACATTAGTATGGGTACATTAGTATATTAGTACATTAGTATGAGTACATTAGTATGGGTATATTAGTACATTAGTATGGGTACATTAGTATATTAGTACATTAGTATGAGTACATTAGTATGGGTACATTAGTATGGGTACATTAGTATGAGTACATTAGTATGAGTACATTAGTATATTAGTACATTAGTATATTAGTATGGGTACATTAGTATATTAGTACATTAGTATGAGTACATTAGTATGGGTATATTAGTACATTAGTATAGGTACATTAGTATATTAGTACATTAGTAAGAGTATATTAGTATGAGTACATTAGTATGGGTATATTAGTACATTAGTATGAGTACATTAGTATGGGTACATTAGTATGGGTACATTAGTATATTAGTACATTAGTATGGGTACATTAGTATGGGTACATTAGTACATTAGTATGGGTACATTAGTATGAGTACATTAGTATGGGTACATTAGTATATTAGTACATTAGTATGGGTACATTAGTATGGGTACATTAGTACATTAGTATGGGTACATTAGTATATTAGTACATTAGTATGAGTACATTAGTATGAGTATATTAGTATGAGTACATTAGTATGGGTATATTAGTACATTAGTATGAGTACATTAGTATGGGTACATTAGTATGGGTACATTAGTATGGGTACATTAGTATATTAGTACATTAGTATGGGTACATTAGTATGGGTACATTAGTACATTAGTATGAGTACATTAGTATGGGTACATTAGTATATTAGTACATTAGTATGGGTACATTAGTATGGGTACATTAGTATATTAGTACATTAGTATATTAGTACATTAGTATGGGTACATTAGTATGGGTACATTAGTACATTAGTATGGGTACATTAGTATATTAGTACATTAGTATGAGTACATTAGTATGAGTACATTAGTATGGGTATATTAGTACATTAGTATGAGTACATTAGTATGAGTACATTAGTATGGGTACATTAGTATGGGTACATTAGTATATTAGTACATTAGTATGGGTACATTAGTATGGGTACATTAGTATGAGTACATTAGTATGGGTACATTAGTATATTAGTACATTAGTATGGGTACATTAGTATGGGTACATTAGTACATTAGTATGGGTACATTAGTATATTAGTACATTAGTATGGGTACATTAGTATGGGTACATTAGTACATTAGTATGGGTACATTAGTATGAGTACATTAGTATGGGTACATTAGTATATTAGTACATTAGTATGGGTACATTAGTACATTAGTATGGGTACATTAGTATATTAGTACATTAGTATGAGTACATTAGTATGAGTACATTAGTATGAGTATATTAGTACATTAGTATGGGTACATTAGTATATTAGTACATTAGTATGAGTACATTAGTATGAGTATATTAGTATGAGTATATTAGTATGAGTACATTAGTACATTAGTATGAGTACATTAGTATGAGTACATTAGTATGGGTACATTAGTATGGGTACATTAGTATGGGTACATTAGTATGGGTATATTAGTATATTAGTACATTAGTATGAGTACATTAGTATGGGTACATTAGTATATTAGTACATTAGTATGGGTACATTAGTATGGGTACATTAGTACATTAGTATGGGTACATTAGTATGAGTACATTAGTATGGGTACATTAGTATATTAGTACATTAGTATGGGTACATTAGTATGGGTACATTAGTACATTAGTATGGGTACATTAGTATATTAGTACATTAGTATGGGTACATTAGTATGGGTACATTAGTACATTAGTATGGGTACATTAGTATATTAGTACATTAGTATATTAGTACATTAGTATGGGTACATTAGTATGGGTACATTAGTACATTAGTATGAGTACATTAGTATGGGTACATTAGTACATTAGTATGGGTACATTAGTACATTAGTATGGGTACATTAGTACATTAGTATGGGTACATTAGTATATTAGTACATTAGTATGGGTACATTAGTATGGGTATATTAGTATGGGTATATTAGTACATTAGTATGAGTACATTAGTATGGGTACATTAGTATGGGTACATTAGTACATTAGTATGGGTACATTAGTACATTAGTATGGGTACATTAGTATGGGTACATTAGTATATTAGTACATTAGTATGGGTACATTAGTATGAGTACATTAGTATGGGTATATTAGTACATTAGTATGAGTACATTAGTATGGGTACATTAGTATGGGTACATTAGTATGGGTACATTAGTATATTAGTACATTAGTATGGGTACATTAGTATGGGTACATTAGTATGGGTACATTAGTATGAGTACATTAGTATGGGTACATTAGTATATTAGTACATTAGTATGGGTACATTAGTATGGGTACATTAGTACATTAGTATGGGTACATTAGTATATTAGTACATTAGTATGGGTACATTAGTATGGGTACATTAGTACATTAGTATGGGTACATTAGTATATTAGTACATTAGTATATTAGTACATTAGTATGGGTACATTAGTATGGGTACATTAGTACATTAGTATGAGTACATTAGTATGGGTACATTAGTACATTAGTATGGGTACATTAGTACATTAGTATGGGTACATTAGTATGGGTACATTAGTATATTAGTACATTAGTATGGGTACATTAGTATGGGTATATTAGTATATTAGTACATTAGTATGAGTACATTAGTATGGGTACATTAGTATATTAGTACATTAGTATGGGTACATTAGTATGGGTACATTAGTACATTAGTATGGGTACATTAGTATGAGTACATTAGTATGGGTACATTAGTATATTAGTACATTAGTATGGGTACATTAGTATGGGTACATTAGTACATTAGTATGGGTACATTAGTATATTAGTACATTAGTATGGGTACATTAGTATGGGTACATTAGTACATTAGTATGGGTATATTAGTATATTAGTACATTAGTATATTAGTACATTAGTATGGGTACATTAGTATGGGTACATTAGTACATTAGTATGAGTACATTAGTATGGATACATTAGTATGGGTACATTAGTACATTAGTATGGGTACATTAGTATATTAGTACATTAGTATATTAGTACATTAGTATTGGTACATTAGTATGGGTACATTAGTACATTAGTATGAGTACATTAGTATGGGTACATTAGTACATTAGTATGGGTACATTAGTACATTAGTATGGGTACATTAGTACATTAGTATGAGTACATTAGTATGGGTACATTAGTACATTAGTATGGGTACATTAGTACATTAGTATGGGTACATTAGTACATTAGTATGGGTACATTAGTATGGGTACATTAGTACGGGGATGTGGAAATTATGGTATTCATCAAATTCAGGGGGGTACACAAACTTAACGCATCTGTAGGCAGTGCTGCGCATGCGCTGGTTTTACAGATGTAACAGCGCATGCGCAGCACTGTTTCCAGATGCGATAAGTTAGTGTAGGCAGGAAAAGTATCTATTTCCCGAAAAGCTGTCATCGCAGAAATGACAGGTACCGGAATAGATACTTATGGAGTGGAGGAATGATGGATTCCTCTTGTAATTAGGTAGAACTCCATGAGAGTTCTAAACCTAATTATCTCCATCAAATTTTTAGGTTTAATGAATAGGCCCCTAAATGCTTAAATTAAACATACACAAATAGAATATTTAAAATGCTAACACATTGATTACATGTAAAGATAAACTCTGTACTAATTGCAATACTAGCATTTTGGGATTGCCAGAAATGTGCTAACAAAAGCAAATATCATCAGTACAGAAATAGAGAGAAACACTCACCTATTACAGATTAAATGTAAGATATGTTAAACAGGCAGAATAACATAACATAGCCAGCCCTCCGGTATGTGTCCGTCTTCAAACCTCTCCCACAGGGCTGACTGGCGCAGGATATAGGCATCATGGCAAGACCCTGAGGAATCTGCTGCAACCACACTGAGAATCTTAGTGTCACAGACCACCTGCACATGGAGGGAGTGGTAGCCATTATTTACATAGACATGCCCCCTCATGTGTGGTGACCTGATCCCAATGTAGGTGCAGTCTATGGCTCCCAGCACATTAGGCAATGCTGAGAGGTGATAGAAAGCTACGTGAAGGTCCTGCCTCTCGGACTCATAACAAGGGAATGAGATATCATCTCCTGATTGGACTACTGTAACCTTCTCCTAGGTGGCCTCCCCAAATCCCATCTCTCTCCTCTCCAGTCTGTTCTCATTGCTGCTGCTTGGCTCATCTTCCTCTCCAAACACTCTACATCTGCCTCCCCTCTCCTACATGCCCTACACTGGCTCCCCTCTCCTACAAGCCCTACACTGGCTCTCCTCTCCTACAAGCCCTCCACTGGCTCCCCTTCCCTTTCAGAACCCAATTCAAGGTTCTCACACTCACTTACAAAGCCCTCACCCTATCTTCTCCCATTTACATATCTGACCTAATCTCCCTTCACTCTTCTGTCCGCCCTCTTCGTTCACTTAATACATGCCGCCTTTCCTGCCAATTGATTACTTCCTCCCACTCCCGCCTCCAAGACTTTGCCCGTGCTGCTCCTCACCTTTGGACCTCCCTCCCTCTCCCCATCAGACTCTGCACCTCTCTACAATCTTTCAAACAAGCTCTTAATACCCGTTACTTCATTTCAGCCTTCCAGCTCTCATCCTAACTTGCTGCTACATCTTCCTTCCTCCCCGCCTACCCCATCTGTCACCCCTGTTTGTCTGACCCTCCCTTACAGAATGTAAGCACTTTCGAGCAGGGCCCTCTACCCTCTTGTGCTTCTCCTTACTGTAATGTAATGTAATTTATCGCTTACTCCCCACTAGGGCAACTAACACTCAGCTGCTTATGTGGGTGTAAAGGTCGCTAATATAGCAATGTTTATTATACATGTTTGTGTCCTGCTTTGTATTGTATTGTAAGTTGCTAGTTACTTATTTGTTCATGTACTATGTAAGGCGCTGCGGAACACTTGTGGCACCATATAAATGATGATGATGATGATAATATATGTTCGCCACAACTTCTTCAGGGCAGATACAGTAACACGTGAGATAAATGCCTAGAGACAGCGGTTTGTGTAATCCCCAGCACTCCAGCACAAATGCAGGGTACACATTAATGTATGAAGCCCGGACACTGCATAGTCACTACCAGCCAAAGGCTCCAAATCATCTCTCACCTGCTCATATAGGGTAATGAGGTTTGTGCGGTTTAATCTAAATAACTGAACCACCTCATGGTCTGAGAGGGAGCCCAGGTCCATCCATAGTCTATAAAAAATGAGAATTAAACATTAAACTCACAAAAAACACAAAATCGCCACCTATTACATTTGGCCCTAGATGTTAAACAGTCAATAGACTGGGACAAAAGGTCGACACACTAAAGGTAGACGTGATGAGTTGTGATAGTGCTGTAACCAGGAAGAACCTGAGCTATAGACGGGTATAACTGAGCCTCCTGTGTATCGCCTGCAGTGGTTATATTCAGTTCTGTCGCTCAGATAACGGGGATGGAAGACACAAGAAGAAGGGTGTGAATAATATCTTATTTAATCATCCATACAGAAGTGCGTTACTGTATATTGGCTGTGACCGGTGTCAGGAAACCTTCTGACATCGCCAAGTTTACTTTTATCACTATACAACTGTTCAGTAAAAGACTTTATAGAGCTAAGTTTCCATATGTAGAACGTGAGACCCAGCAGGTGCCCTCTGCAGTGCCCACGTCTGTATCACAGATCACGCCAAGCACATGTCGCTGACATAGGTAACATAGACTTCTCACGTCATGTCATTGTACACACGGCAATTCCCTTTTACACAATGTTGTATCTTTTTAACAAGATAATAAATGTTTTACCAGCAATGCAAAAAAAAGGCATTTCATCATTAGAGACTGGGATTTATTGCCATGACAGAATATATAGTTGGCCATATATCTGGGCCTATGTAATAGGCTGACGCTGTGTGAATTCCTGTGAGTCTTCCCATATTTTTAAAGCAGCAATCATCTTATAGGCGATACCAAGCTGGTTTTACCTTTAAAATAATTTTAAATGCTTCCCCCTTAATCTTCAATAGTGGGAACTGCGGGTTATTTAAGTTCATTCCCCCCATTGACGTCTATGGGGGTAGTGTTTAGTGTTTACTGGCTGAGAGGGCTGGGGGCTCGCCTCTCTCAGCCAATACATTTCTATAGAAAATAGAATGAACACGCGGCCAACACTATCTACGCCGCGCAACATGAAAACTGACTGTGACAATTAGGGAAGACATTTACAATATAAGGAAAGACTGAAGACCCCCAGTGTCTCCAACCACTTCCTACTGTATCACCAAACACATCCAACGGGACTGACATTCCTACTGTATCACCAAACATATCCAACGGGACTGACATTCCTACTGTATCACCAAACATATCCAACGGGACTGACATTCCTACTGTATCACCAAAAATACCCAACGGGACTGACATTCCTACTGTATCACCAAACATACCCAATGGGACTGACATTCATACTGTATCACCAAACATACCCAACGGGACTGACAATCCTACTGTATCACCAAACATACCCAACGGGACTGACATTCCTACTGTATCACCAAACATACCCAATGGGACTGACATTCCTACGGTATCACCAAAAATACCCAACGGGACTGACATTCCTACTGTATCACCAAACATATCCAATTGGACTGACATTCCTACTGTATCACCAAACATACCCAACGGGACTGACATTCCTACTGTATCACCAAACATACCCAATGGGACTGACATTCATACTGCATCACCAAACATACTCAACGGGACTGACATTCCTACTGTATCACCAAACATAGCCAACGGGACTGACATTCCTACTGTATCACCAAACATACCCAACGGGACTGACATTCATACTGTATCACCAAACATACCCAACGGGACTGACATTCATACTGTATCACCAAACATACCCAACGGGACTGACATTCATACTGTATCACCAAACACATCCAACGGGACTGACATTCCTACTGTATCACCAAACATACCCAATGGGACTGACATTCCTACTGTATCACCAAAAATACCCAACGGGACTGACATTCCTACTGTATCACCAAACATACCCAATGGGACTGACATTCATACTGTATCACCAAACATACCCAACGGGACTGACAATCCTACTGTATCACCAAACATACCCAACGGGACTGACATTCCTACTGTATCCCCAAACATATCCAATGGGACTGACATTCCTACTGTATCACCAAACATACCCAATGGGACTGACATTCCTACGGTATCACCAAACATATCCAACGGGACTGACATTCCTACGGTATCACCAAAAATACCCAACGGGACTGACATTCCTACTGTATCACCAAACATATCCAATTGGACTGACATTCCTACTGTATCACCAAACATACCCAATGGGACTGACATTCATACTGTATCACCAAACATACCCAACGGGACTGACAATCCTACTGCATCACCAAACATATCAAACGGGACTGACATTCCTACTGTATCACCAAACATACCCAACGGGACTGACATTCATACTGTATCACCAAACATACCCAACGGGACTGACATTCATACTGTATCACCAAACATACCCAACGGGACTGACATTCATACTGTATCACCAAACACATCCAACGGGACTGACATTCCGACTGTATCACCAAACATACCCAACGGGACTGACATTCCTACTGTATCACCAAACATATCCAACGGGACTGACATTCCTACTGCAACACCAAACATATCCAACGGGACTGACATTCCTACTGTATCACCAAACATACCCAACGGGACTGACATTCCTACTGTATCACCAAACATATCCAATGGGACTGACATTCCTACTGTATCACCAAACATATCCAACGGGACTGACATTCCTACTGTATCACCAAACATACCCAACGGGACTGACATTCCTACTGTATCACCAAACATACCCAACGGGACTGACATTCCTACTGTATCACCAAACATATCCAACGGGACTGACATTCCTACTGTATCACCAAACATATCCAATTGGACTGACATTCCTACTGTATCACCAAACATATCCAACGGGACTGACATTCCTACTGTATCACCAAACATATCCAACGGGACTGACATTCCTACTGTATCACCAAACATATCCAATGGGACTGACATTCCTACTGTATCACCAAACATATCCAATGGGACTGACATTCCTACTGTATCACCAAACATACCCAACGGGACTGACATTCCTACTGTATCACCAAACATATCCAACGGGACTGATATTCCTACTGTATCACCAAACACACCCAACGGGACTGACATTCATACTGCATCACCAAACATACCCAACGGGACTGACATTCCTACTGTATCACCAAACATAGCCAACGGGACTGACATTCATACTGTATCACCAAACACACCCAACGGGACTGACATTCCTACTGTATCACCAAACATACCCAACGGGACTGACATTCCTACTGTATCCCCAAACATATCCAACGGGACTGACATTCCTACTGTATCACCAAACATAGCCAACGGGACTGACATTCCTACTGTATCACCAAACATACCCAACGGGACTGACATTCCTACTGTATCACCAAACATATCCAACGGGACTGACATTCCTACTGTATCACCAAACATATCCAATGGGACTGACATTCCTACTGTATCACCAAACATATCCAACGGGACTGACATTCCTACTGTATCACCAAACACACCCAACGGGACTGACATTCATACTGCATCACCAAACATACCCAACGGGACTGACATTCCTACTGTATCACCAAACACAGCCAACGGGACTGACATTCATACTGTATCACCAAACACACCCAACGGGACTGACATTCCTACTGTATCACCAAACACATCCAACGGGACTGACATTCCTACTGTATCACCAAACATATCCAATGGGACTGACATTCCTACTGTATCACCAAACATATCCAATGGGACTGACATTCCTACTGTATCACCAAACATACCCAATGGGACTGACATTCCTACTGTATCACCAAACATATCCAACGGGACTGATTCCTACTGTATCACCAAACATACCCAACGGGACTGACATTCCTACTGTATCACCAAACATATCCAATGGGACTGACATTCCTACTGCATCACCAAACATATCCAACGGGACTGACATTCCTACTGTATCACCAAACATACCCAACGGGACTGACATTCATACTGTATCCCCAAACACACCCAACGGGACTGACATTCCTACTGTATCACCAAACATATCCAACGGGACTGACATTCATACTGTATCACCAAACATATCCAACGGGACTGACATTCCTACTGTATCACCAAACATATCCAACGGGACTGACATTCCTACTGTATCACCAAACATACCCAACGGGACTGACATTCCTACTGTATCACCAAACATACCCAACGGGACTGACATTCCTACTGTAGCCATAAGGAAGATTGATTCTGACTGGGGATACGGGGAATATCTAGACTACATTGTAGCTAAATCCAAAATGGATTCAATTTGGGCTTAGATCATACAGAACATCTTTACAGTATTTGTAGATTTTATTTTATATATATATTCATTTTTTCATTTAATCAATTTTGTCCTTTTTCTCATTTTTATTTTAAGACACATAGGGTCATATTCAACTGGGCGCGAGGTTTAGGAAAAAACCTTGCGCCCCCCGCACCCAATTTTGGAATACTGTGGGTATGCGTGCTCCCAAAAGCCGGGGTAATTATTTAAAACAATAGAAGTCGCAGGGTTTTCAGCTCTGAAAACCCTGCACCGCGTAAAAGGAAAAAAAAAGCATTTACCTACCCTGTGGTCTCCGTGGCTCCTGGTGACCTCCCCTCTATCTTCTTACTGGAGAGGGGGCTGCTGGGAGATGTACTGTAGTTCTTCCAGCACCCATTCTGGGAGGCAGCACACAGACACTGGGGACACAAACACAACACTCACCCTGCAGCAGAGGACTCGGCTTCCAACGCTGGATGAAGAAAAAGATGCAGAAGGCAGCGCTGCAGAAGGTAAGTAACTAAGGACCAATTAAGCTAATTGGAAACTTCCAATTGCTTAATTAGTCCTCAGGGAGGGTGCCATCAGGGTCCCTGAGCAAGTCACTGATTTTTCCTAAAAAATAACACTTGCTCTGGGGTTGAGTGAAAAAAAATCTCCCGACAGTCAGAAAAGAAAAATCTCTGCACCTGATTTGAACTGTGACTCTGGGAATGTATATTTAACATACACAAAAAAATTTTTGGTGATTAAATTAGATGTTAATAAACCTTATAACTGGAAATAAGCAACATCACAATCTGATATAGGACAGACTATTTTAGTGGTTCATATATTTCACTTTATTGTTCAAGGTTTATCTGATGAGACCATATGTGCTTTACAAATGCTGAATTTAAATATAGAGATAAGCATACTGGTTAAAATCACAGACCTTAAAAATGTACTGAGCCATTATATATTTTTTTCAATTAATTGCAGTAATATATATATATATACCGACATTGATGCAAGTTTGCATTTGTAAATGCACAGTCAGTATGTAATACAGAGACCTCTCTCTTAAACAGAGCCTTCCAACTTCAACTACTCCTTCCAACTTCAAGTTCCCACTGTAAAACGCATGCACGTGGCCCCACCCCTGTGTATGCCTATCTGCTCCCTGTAGATGAGAGGAGACTTAGCAAAGCTGCGGACCCCTCCTGGCTCTGCTGCGATGAGTCCAGCTTTAATTTTGCAGCCTCTCTTCTTCAGTGCTGCCCCTGCTGTGATGAGAGGCCCTTTTTACTTTACCTGACTGCTGATACCTGTGCCTGAGGAGCTGTGACTTAGAGAGGCCCTCCTTCCTTTACCTGACTGCCTATGCCTGTGTATGAGGAGCTGTGACATAGAGAGGTATCTGTATTACATACTGACTGTGCGTTTTAAGATGCACACTTGCGGCACTGTCAGCGCTGTCTCAGACTTAGACACTATAGTGATTTCATGGCTCTAGGAACTAGTAGTGGGCTCTGTTTAAGAGAGAGGTCTCTATTACATACTGACTGTGCATTTACAAATGCAAACTTGCATCAATGTCGGCATATAATATATATATATATATATATATATATATATATATATAGTGTTGAATCACATAGAAATGACTCAACATAAAGAATTGTCCTTAGGTTGGTGCACTCTTTTGATATGAGAAGAATTTATTCTGTTTAAAATTTAACCTTTACTTATATATATTTAATATTTAACATGTGCAGACAATATACACATATATATTACTGCAATTAATTGAAAAAAATATATAATGGCTCAGTACATTTTTAAGGTCTGTGATTTTTAACCAGTATGCTTATCTCTATATTTAAATTCAGCATTTGTAAAGCACATATGGTCTCATCAGATAAACCTTGAACAATAAAGTGAAATATATGAACCACTAAAATAGTCTGTCCTATATCAGATTGTGATGTTGCTTATTTCCAGTTATAAGGTTTATTAACATCTAATTTAATCACCAAAAAATATATTTTTGTGTATGTTAAATATACATTCCCAGAGTCACAGTTCATATGTAGGAGTGGATTTAGTGCTGCAAACTAATCACACCCTGACAATTATCACACCTTGTCATTTATCAGGAGAGAGGAGAATTTTTGTTTTTAACATACATTATACAATTATGCTATTTAATTATGATCCTCTCTCAATACATAATCCCTATCATAGACATGAAAGGGTTTATAAATCATGCTATTTGCAGTTATAAGAAACTTTGTAATAAACAGTGCCCTGCAATTGTTGCACATTAAATATATACAAAGAAAATAACATAATAATTTAGCAATAACATGTATCCAATGCAATATTACTGAGGATTATAGAGGATATGTCTCTAGATAATCTGGGGAAAGAAATGTAAAAGTGAATTCATAATAGTACTCTGCCTTAATTGGGGGAAGACCTCTCACCCCTGTCTCCGTTTACCAGATGGTATTGAACAGGTCAAGGGAGACAGAGACCCCCTAAGTACAGAGTGGAAGTGAGGGAGATGGAGGAGAGCATAGAGCCGGTGTCTGCTGTCCCTGCTAGCTCCGGTATCCCCCTGTTGTGTGTAACACAGTGCAGGGCAGAACCACCGGAGAGAGCGGGATGAGAGAGCCGACAGAAGTACCTTGGTGTCCTGAAATGGTAGGCGGACAAGGGTGGGCTGTGTGGGAGCAATCTCTCGGTGTGCAGACTAGGTGATGCCGCCGGCAGCCGGGTCACATGGGTGCCCTAATGAGACCCGCAGTACTGGCACTGGCTGATGATGACGCGCGTTTCACTGGAGAGCTTGTTCACATCGGAGCCTTATAACGATGAACAATTATCATTCAAGCACGTTCCCGTTTTAATTGTAAATTATTACAATTAAAGTGATTAGTTCAGACCCAAATTATATTTTTTCCTGTGAGGATTCAACAAACCCCTCTCCATCAATGTCGGCATGTCAGCGCTGTGGTGGCTGTCAGCTCAGAGAGTGTGCAATGGGATCTCTGGCGCATGCCCAGTGCAGCCGCTCCATACGCCAGTCGTGCTATACCATGGCATATGAAGGATCATAGCACTACGCATGCCCAGTATGCTGTAAATCACAGACGTCACATCACACACACAACAGGTGAAGTTCTTGATAGGACTGGCGTGTGGGCAAGGGGTTAGCTGATCACCTTGATACATTGCTTGTCCTGCCTGTTCGAGACCTTGAAAATATAATATAATATATATATATATATATATATATATATTTATTTATTTTTAATCTTCACTAGTTCAGTATTGTTATCCAACCCTTACTGAACTCAATACATTATATATACTAGATGTGCCCAGCTACTGTAGTTTGTTGCTCCATATGCAATGTAGCACCCTGCTAGTCATGCTACGCTGATCTGGATTGACAGTGCAATCAGCACTATTCTGATGCACTGCTAGCTGTATACAACAGGTGCGACTGTGGGTTAGAGGTATGGTGATCGGCTTGCAAGAGTGGCACTACAGGACTTAGTGGTGTGTGAGTTGTGTCATTTATACAGGTGCAGTAACTGAGTTGACCCAGTATTGTATTGAGGGGTCTATTTACTAAGCAGTGTTAGGAGACAGAGTGAAATGAGAATATACCAGCCAATCAGCTCCCAACTGCCATGTCACAGGCTGTGTTTGAAAAATGGTAGTTAGGAGCTGATTGGCTGGTACCTTATCACTTTTCACTCTGTCTCCTAACAGTGCTTAGTAAATGGACCCCTGAGTTTCTATCTAGCAGGGCATTTCATTTCTGTATACCGCTGATCACTCCATAGCCTCCCACTTCCTCGTGCCCATCTTGTGTATGCTTGGTGGCCATCTTGTGAGTCACAATATTGCTAATTCATACTGACCCATTAACTGGGTTGAGAGGGTTTAGGTGGAGTGGTGTTTTGGACCTTCTATGGCATTCAGAGAGTACAGTAAGTGGGGAATCCCAGACTGTTAGTGGTACTATACATTTAGGTAGTAATGATCTGGGTACTAGTAAAGGAGTGGAGTTGATTATTGCCATTAAGTGGGATTTGAAGATAATTGCTGAACATTGGCCACACGTTAAGCTCTATTGGTCAGAGCTCATCCCGCCAAGGTTTTGGCGTGGTATCCACTGTGGGGCAGCTACAATATAGATAGGATTAGGAGAAAGGTGAATACTGCAGTGTCCAGGTTTGTAGTTGGTTTAAACAGGTGATGTCTCCCCTCCGGCTGGTCTCCCATGCTGCACTGCGGTCCGGTCATCAGGTGATCAGGTCCCAGTGCAGAATTTGGAGATCACCTGATCGGAGGCATGGAGGACATCACCGGAGGCCCGGATCATGCAGGTAAGTGTAATTAAGGGAGGGGGAGTCACGGGGGGTCCGCGATTGTGGGGGTGGGGCTTAACAATGGGTGTGGAACTTAGCGCCGGGGGGTATTTGCGAAAATACCGTGACTAGTGTGCAGATGGGATTTGCAGGGACAGAGCTTTCTCGCAAGCTCTGTCCCTGCAAGGGATTTGTAGTAAATCCCTGTGATATTGCCTGAATTCGCAATGCAAATTCAGTCGGTAATATCACACTACAATCTGCATTACAAATGCAGATTGTAGTTAATAGAGCCCTTTATCACTTTATTTTAGTAAAAATAATGTTAATAAATAGAGCCCTTGGTGATATAAGGATTGCATGCAGCTGCACGGACATGGAAACCCATTCCATTAAGCTCCCGCCGCACAGTTTGTGTCCTTACATTAATGCCAGTGTAAGTTTGGAATTCTTCAGCTATGGAATCAGCAAAGTGTTGGCGACTCTAATGCACCATGCACCTTAGCAGTCGTTGACCCCGTTCTGTGATTTTACGTGGTCTCTGCTTCATGTCTGAGTTGCTGTTGTTCCTAATGCTTCCACTTTCTAATAATATCACTTACAGGTGACAGTGGAATATCCAGCAGGGATGAAATTTTCTGAACCGTCTTATTGCAAAGGTGGCATCCTATCACAGTGCCATGCTTTCTATCACAGTGCCATGCTTTCTATCACAGTGCCACGCATTCTGTCACAGTGCCACGCATTCTGTCACAGTGCCACGCATTCTGTCACAGCGCCACCCTTTCTGTCACAGCGCCACCCTTTCTGTCACAGCGCCACCCTTTCTGTCACAGTGCCACCCTTTCTGTCACAGCGCCACCCTTTCTGTCACAGCGCCACCCTTTCTGTCACAGCGCCACCCTTTCTGTCACAGCGCCACGCTTTGTCACAGCACCACGCTTTCTGTCACAGTACCACCCTCCCTATCACAGCACCACCCTCCCTATAATTATTATTATTGTTTATTTATATGACAAGTGTTCCACAGCGCCTTACAAGGTACATAACAAAAAAGTGACTTACAGTAAAATACAATACAATGAAGGACAAGCACATGGATAATATACATTGTTGCTTAATTTGGTGTTATGGCCACCTATGTATCAAAGCATAGGCACCAAGTGTTAGGTGTCCTAGTGGTGAGTAAGAAGTAGATGAACATAAAGTAAGGAGAAGCACAAGAGGGTAGAGGGGCCTGCTCGCAAGAGCTTACATTCTCAAGGGGAGGGGCAGACAGACGGCCATGATACAGATGGGGAAGACAGGGAGGAGGGAGCAGGTTAGGATGAGAGCTGGAAAGCATTGAAGAAGTAGTGGGTCTTGAGAGCCTGTTTGAAGGATTGTAGAGAGGTGAGAGTCTGATGGGGAGAGGGAGAGAGTTCCAGAGGTGGGGAGCAGCACGGGCAAAGTCTTGGAGGCGGAAGTGGGAGGAAGTAATCAGTTGGCATGAGAGTCAGTGTGCATATGTTGAACGAGGAGGGCGGACAGGGGAGTGAAGGGAGATGAGGTCAGAGATGTAAATGGGAGAGGAATGGCTGAGGGCTTTGTAAGCGAGTGTGAGAACCTTGAATTGGGTTCTGAAGGGGAAGTGGAGCCAGTGGAGGGTTTGTAGGAGAGGGGAGGCAGGTGTAGAGTGTTTGGAGAGGAAGATATGCCGTGCAGCAGCATTAAGGATAGACTGGAGAGGAGAGAGATGGGATTTGGGGAGGCCAGATAGGAGGAGGTTACAGTAGTCCAATCTGGAGATGACCAGTGAATGTATTAAGGTCTTAGTAGCATCCTGGGTGAGAAAGGGTCTGATCCCCGGAAATATTTTTAAGATGGAAATGACAGTAGTGTGAGAGGTTCTGGATATGTGGTTTGAAGGAGAGTGAGGAGTCCAGGATAACTCCAAGACAGCGCACTTTGGGGCTCGAGGAGATGGTTGTGCCATCAATTGATAAAGAAATAGTGGGAGGTGAGGTTATGTGGGAGGGTGGTAAGATGATCAGCTCTGTCTTAGACATATTAAGTTTAAGAAATTGCTGGGACATCCAGGAAGATATAACAGAAAGACAGTTGGAGATACGAGTGAGGAGAGAGGGAGAGATGTCAGGGGAGGAAAGGTAGATCTGAGTGTCATCAGCATAGAGATGATAATGAAGGTTAAAAGAGCTGATGAGTTCACCTAGAGAGGATGTATAGAGGGAAAGAAGGAGAGGACCAAGAACAGAACCTTGGGGAACACCTACTGTGAGAGGATGTGGAGGGGAAGAGGAGCCATGAGAGGAGACAGAGAAGGATCGATCAGAGAGGTAGTAGGATAGCCAGAAGAGGGCAGTGTCACATAGACAAAGGGAGTGAAGGATTTGCAGCAGGAGAGGGTGGTCCACAGTGTCAAAAGCAGCAGAAAGGTCAAGGAGAATGAGTAGAGAGTAGTGGCCTTTGGATTTGGTAGCAAGGAGGTCGTTGCTGACTTTAGTGAGGGCAGTTTCTGTGGAGTGGAGAGAATGGAAGCCAGACTGAAAAGGGTCAAGGAGGGAGTGGGAGGAAAGGTGGTAAGGCGGTTGTAAACAATAGTTTGGATGCAGAAGGGAGGAGAGAGATGGGTCGGTAGTTGGCGAGAGTGTTAAGATTAAGAGTAGGTGGGGGAGACAAGGGCATGTTTGAATGCAGAAGGGACAGTGCCAGATGAGAGGGAGAGATTGAGGAGGTGGGCAAGATGGGAACAGGCAGAGGGAGAGAGGTAGCGGAGGAGTCGTGAAGGGATAGGGTCAAGGGGGGAGGTGGTAGGGGAGAAGGACTGGATAAAGGCTATGACTTCCTCTCCAGATACAGGGGAGAAGGATGTTAGTGTAGGTAAAATTGAAGGGGAGGGATGACCCGGGAAAGCAGGAGGTGTAGTGCTGAGGGACTGGAGGGATACGATATCCTGACGTATGGAGTCAATTTTAGATGTGAAGTAGGAAGCAAAGTCAGTGGCAGAGAGCAAGGAGGGTGGGCAGAGGAGGGAGTTCAGGGTGGTGAAGAGACACTGCGGATTTGAGGACTGGGAGGAGATGAGGTGCTTGAAGTATGACTGTTTAGAGAGGGAGAGAGCAGCACTGTAGGATGAGACCATAAACTTGAAATGGTACCACGCATCCTATCACAGTACCACACTTCCTATCATAGTTCCACACATCCTATCACAGTATCATGCTTGAAGTCACTGAGCTCTTTAGAATGACCCATTTTGTATCACAAATGTTAGCAAATGGAGACTGCATGGCTAGGTGCTTGATTTTATACATCTGTGGCAATGGGTCTGATTGAAACGCTTCAATTCAATAATTAACAGGTATGGCCAAATACTTTTGTACATATAGTATATATATAACCCCCCTGGCCGGTACCATTTTCTCTGTATTGGGCCGGCCCGTGCACCTGGAGACAGGGTTACATGCGAAGCTAGCACACATAACTAGCAGTGAGTTCCAACTTCAAGTTCCCACTGTAAAATGCATGCACGTGGCCCCACCCCTGTGTATGCCTATCTGCTCCCTGTAGATGAGAGGAGACTTAGCAAAGCTGCGGACCCCTCCTGGCTCTGCTGCGATGAGTCCAGCTTTAATTTTGCAGCCTCTCTTCTTCAGTGCTGCCCCTGCTGTGATGAGAGGCCCTTTTTACTTTACCTGACTGCTGATGCCTGTGCCTGAGGAGCTGTGACTTAGAGAGGCCCTCCTTCCTTTACCTGACCGCCGATGCCTGTGCCTGAGGAGCTGTGACTTAGAGAGGCCCTCCTTCCTTTACCTGACCGCCGATGCCTGTGCCTGAGGAGCTGTGACATAGAGAGGCCCTCCTTCCTTTACCTGACCGCCTATGCCTGTGTATGAGGAGCTGTGACATAGAGAGGCCCTCCTTCCTTTACCTGACTGCCGATGCCTGTGTATGAGGAGCTGTGACATAGAGAGGCCCTCCTTCCTTTACCTGACCGCCGATACCTGTGTATGAGGAGCTGTGACATAGAGAGGCCCTCCTTCCTTTACCTGACCACCAATGCCTGTGCCTGAGGAGCTGTGACTTAGAGAGGCCCTCCTTCCTTTACCTGACCGCCGATGCCTGTGCCTGAGGAGCTGTGACATAGAGAGGCCCTCCTTCCTTTACCTGACCACCAATGCCTGTGCCTGAGGAGCTGTGACTTAGAGAGGCCCTCCTTCCTTTACCTGACCGCCGATGCCTGTGCCTGAGGAGCTGTGACTTAGAGAGGCCCTCCTTCCTTTACCTGACTGCCGATGCCAGAGGAGCTGTGACATAGAGAGGCCTTCCTTCCTTTACCTGACCGCCGATGCCTGTGCCTGAGGAGCTGTGACTTAGAGAGGCCCTCCTTCCTTTACCTGATGGCCTATGCCTGTGTCCGAGGAGCTGTGACATAGAGAGGCCGTCCTTCCTTTACCTGACCGCCGATGCCTGTGTCTGAGGAGCTGTGACATAGAGAGGCCCTCCTTCCTTTACCTGACCGCCGATGCCTGTGCCTGAGGAGCTGTGACATAGAGAGGCCCTCCTTCCTTTACCTGACCACCAATGCCTGTGCCTGAGGAGCTGTGACTTAGAGAGGCCCTCCTTCCTTTACCTGACCGCCGATGCCTGTGCCTGAGGAGCTGTGACTTAGAGAGGCCCTCCTTCCTTTACCTGACTGCCGATGCCAGAGGAGCTGTGACATAGAGAGGCCTTCCTTCCTTTACCTGACCGCCGATGCCTGTGCCTGAGGAGCTGTGACTTAGAGAGGCCCTCCTTCCTTTACCTGACGGCCTATGCCTGTGTCCGAGGAGCTGTGACATAGAGAGGCCGTCCTTCCTTTACCTGACCGCCGATGCCTGTGTCTGAGGAGCTGTGACATAGAGAGGCCCTCCTTCCTTTACCTGACCGCTGATTCCTGTGCCTGAGGAGCTGTGACATAGAGAGGCCTTCCTTCCTTTACCTGACTCCAATGCCTATGCCTGAGGAGCTGTGACTTAGAGAGGCCCTCCTTCCTTTACCTGACCGCCGATGCCTGTGTCTGAGGAGCTGTGACATAGAGAGGCCCTCCTTCCTTTACCTGACCGCCGATTCCTGTGTCCGAGGAGCTGTGACATAGAGAGGCCTTCCTTCCTTTACCTGACTTCCAATGCCTATGCCTGAGGAGCTGTGACTTAGAGAGGCCCTCCTTCCTTTACCTGACTGCCGATGCCTGTGTCTGAGGAGCTGTGACATAGAGAGGCCCTCCTTCCTTTACCTGACCACCGATTCCTGTGCCTGAGGAGCTGTGACATAGAGAGGCCTTCCTTCCTTTACCTGACCGCCGATGCCTGTACCTGAGGAGCTGTGACTTAGAGAGGCCCTCCTTCCTTTACCTGACCGCCGATGCCTGTACCTGAGGAGCTGTGACATAGAGAGGCCCTCCTTCCTTTACCTGACTGCCGATGCCTGTGCCTGTGGAGCTGTGACTTAGAGAGGCCCTCCTTCCTTTACCTGAGTGCCGATGCCTGTGTCTGAGGAGCTGTGACTTAGAGAGGCCCTCCTTCCTTTACCTGACTGCCGATGCCTGTGCCTGAGGAGCTGTGACGGAGAAAAGAGAGTGCAAAACTGTAAGGGAACTAAAGGGGAGGGTTAAATGGAAAGGGGGGGACGATTAATGAAGGGGGTGAAAATGCAACTGGTGGGATCTGATCAGATCCCTCCCATGAGCCCCCGTGGCCCGAGTCATTCTGCACCAACCTGGAAGTCCCTATGCCCGGCAGCATCGCAAAGGACAGATCTTATTGGGAGAGCTGTCCTTTGCGAAAACCTTGGTACATACCTCGGTACTGAACCACGGTATGTACGTGAAGTCAGGGGGATGTACCACATTACGGAAGCCATGCTTAGTACATCCCGCCCTTAACTTGTTGCATGTGTCATTATCAACACAGATGCTGATATTGTTTGTGAATTATCCGCTACCTATACCTGGCTGGTTATTACTACTTCTCTCCGTGAGGAGCTCTGGTAGCAGCAGGTGGGCAGAGATGGGGGCAGGGCCAAACGTTTAGCATCATTAAACCTCGCCCCCTCACTCAGGTGGGCGGAGATGGGGGCAGGGCCAGACATTTAGCATCATTAAGCCTCGCCCCCTCACTCAGGAAGAAGCAGGTGGGCGGAGATGGGGGCAGGGCCAGACGTTTAGCATCATTAAGCCTCGCCCCCTCACTCAGGTAGAAGCAGGTGGGCGGAGATGGGGGCAGGGCCTGACATTTAGCATCATTAAGCCTCGCCCCCTCACTCAGGAAGAAGCAGGTGGGCGGAGATGGGGGCAGGGCCAAATGTTTAGCATCATTAAGCCTCGCCCCCTCACTCAGGAAGAAGCAGGTGGGCGGAGATGGGGGCAGGGCCAGACATTTAGCACCATTAAGCCTCGCCCCCTCACTCAGGAAGAAGCAGGTGGGCGGAGATGGGGGCAGGGCCAAACATTTAGCATCATTAAGCCTCGCCCCCTCACTCAGGTAGAAGCAGGTGGGCGGAGATGGGGGCAGGGCCAGACATTTAGCATCATTAAGCCTCGCCCCCTCACATTAAATTGCCATGAATAATGAATGTTTAAATAGGGGGCGGGGCCAAACAACAAGATTCTTGTAGAATCCCATCATTGAGCTCCGCCCCCTATGCAGGGACCACCGATCTCCACAGAAATTCTCCCCATTCTGTCTACTTCCTTAGGAAGCAGGAGAACTGCCAACTCTTCCGGAATTGCGGGGGATACCCGAAAAATCGGGAGCCCCCCATAACTTCTGGGAGAGGAGGCAAGTATCCCGCTACCATCTGTCGCTGATTGGAGGCACCTTTTTATATATATATTATTCCATTTTGGGAGTGCTGCCTGTTTTGTACATCCATATATATAAAAGCTGAATAAAGGGCTCCGCATACATAGTGCATTATGTATAACATTTGTATTATAGCAATGACGTCAGGCACTGAAAAATAGCAAAATAGCGTGCGCACCAACAATGGCGTTTCCCTGCAGGGTAACATGTATAATGGGTTTTGTCCATGTGATGAAACACATAGGGGCGTGGCTTGGCGTGGAGACGTTCCTGGTCTCTGCGACTCTGTGGAGGAACTTGGTGCTTTGCTGGAGAAATCCATTATACGTGTTAACCTGCGGGGGACTAACCGCCATTGTTGGTACGAATGCTATTTCTTAGGGCCTGACGTGATTGTCCTATACCAAACGGCTACATTGGGCAAGACGACAACTGATAACAAGCAGTGTGTACGCAGACAGACACGATATTCCTGTGCATGTGGATTGCACTCTGCAAATGAACTGAGCAGTCTATTATTGGACACATGGGCTGATTGAAAAGTAATGAGACTGCCTCTGTGTCTCTGGGCCTGATTCAGAGCTGGACGCTCTGACCAGAGCGCTCGCTCTGAATCAGGGCCCTCCTACCTGAAAATGGAGCGGCCTCCTGGCCGCTCGCATTGCTGTGGGTGGCCACCCACAACATATGCGAATGGCCAAAAAGATGGTCGCAATGGTCAAGACCATCGCGACCATCGGGCTTGCAACGAGACCCTGTGGTAGGGTCTCAGTGACAGCAAGCCCTGGAGTGATTTTGGCTCTATCAAAGCCTAAATCACTCCCACTGACATCACTAGTGATATCAGTGAGGCCGGACCCAGACGGTAGGCGTTCCCATGGGAACGCCTCCTTCTGACAGCCACACCCCCAGCACGCCCACCAAAGGGGGCGTGCTGTCAATCAACATCGACAGCACGCCCCCTTTGGTGTGAGACCCGGAGCGACGGCTTCTCAGACGCTAGCCAGGTCTCGCGCATGCGCACGACGGAGCAGCCTCTGTCGTGCGCATGCGCACTAGGGCACCATCGACCCGCTTGCGAGTGCTCAGCGCTCACGAGCGGGTCTGAATCAGGCCCTCTGTCCCATAGGTAGACATGGTAACACTAAGCTGGTTGTTGTGAGGCTCATACATCGCTGTGTCTGAACCTGTCTGGACAGCCGTAATCTGCTTTGTTTGGTCACAGCGAGTGGAAGATCTTCATACGTTTTTATCATGGCGGATGAGGAAGACGTGTCTGTTAGATTACGTCAGATATGTGTGATTTTTAATTTTGTGTTAAACTTGGAAAAAGCGGAAATTAAACCCAGGTGGGCACCCAGAGATCTCACAGAGGAGCAGATGTGACAAAGGAACTGACAATACATCATGTGTGTGCCAGGAGGGTACCCAGAGATCTCACAGAGGAGGAGATGTGACAAAGGAACTGACAATACATCACATGTGTGCCAGGTGGGTACCCAGAGATCTCACAGAGGAGCAGATGTGACAAAGGAACTGACAATACATCACGTGTGTGCCAGGAGGGTACCCAGAGATCTCACAGAGGAGCAGATGTGACAAAGGACCTGACAATACATCACGTGTGTGCCAGGTGGGCACCCAGAGATCTCACAGAGGAGCAGATGTGATACAGGAACTGACAATGCATCACGTGTGTGCCAGCTGGGCACCCAGAGATCTCACAGAGGAGCAGATGTGACAAAGGAACTGACAATACATCACATGTGTGCCAGGTGGGCACCCAGAGATCTCACAGAGGAGCAGATGTGACAAAGGAACTGACAATACATCACATGTGTGCCAGGTGGGCACCCAGAGATCTCACAGAGGAGCAGATGTGATACAGGAACTGACAATGCATCACGTGTGTGCCAGGTGGGTACCCAGAGATCTCACAGAGGAGCAGATGTGACAAAGGAACTGACAATACATCACGTGTGTGCCAGGTGGGTACCCAGAGATCTCACAGAGGAGCAGATGTGACAAAGGAACGGACAATACATCACGTGTGTGTGCCAGGTGGGTACCCAGATATGTCACAGAGGAGCAGATGTGACAAAGGAACTGACAATGCATCACGTGTGTGCCAGGTGGGCACCCAGGTATGTCACAGAGGAGCAGATGTGACAAAGGAACTGACAATACATCACGTGTGTGCCAGGTGGGTACCCAGAGATCTCACAGAGGAGCAGATGTGACAAAGGAACTGACAATACATCACGTGTGTGCCAGGAGGGTACCCAGAGATCTCACAGAGGAGCAGATGTGACAAAGGACCTGACAATACATCATGTGTGTGCCAGGTGGGTACCCAGAGATCTCACAGAGGAGAGATGTGACAAAGGAACGGACAATACATCACGTGTGTGTGCCAGGTGGGTACCCAGATATGTCACAGAGGAGCAGATGTGACAAAGGTACTGACAATGCATCACGTATGTGTGCCAGGTGGGCACCCAGAGATCTCACAGAGGAGCAGATGTGACAAAGGACCTGACAATACATCACGTGTGTGCCAGGAGGGTACCCAGAGATCTCACAGAGGAGAGATGTGACAAAGGAACTGACAATGCATCACGTGTGTACCAGCTGGGCACCCAGAGATCTCACAGAGGAGCAGATGTGACAAAGGAACTGACAATGCATCACATGTGTGCCAGGTGGGCACCCAGAGATCTCACAGAGGAGAGATGTGACAAAGGAACGGACAATACATCGTGTGTGTGTGCCAGGTGGGTACCCAGATATGTCACAGAGGAGCAGATGTGACAAAGGAACGGACAATACATCACGTGTGTGTGCCAGGTGGGTACCCAGATATGTCACAGAGGAGCAGATGTGACAAAGGAACTGACAATACATCACGTGTGTGCCTGGAGGGTGCACAGAGATCTCACAGAGGGGCAGATGTGACGACTAGTTGTATCGTGCAAGTACACCGTTCGAAGGTCGGAGAGACACCCGATTTCCTGTCATCGATTGTGACGTGTGATGAATCGTGGATTCGTCATTATGATCCGGAATCCAAACAACAGTCCAGTGTATGGAAACTCGCAAACTCGCCTGCAGCGAAACAATTCTGTGTGATCCTTTGGCGTGTAAAGTCATACTTCTGCTGTTCTATGATGCGCACGGTATGGTCCAACAGCGCTGGGTTCCCCGTGGACAGACTATTAACGGTAACTACTATCAGGGTCGCTATCACAAATTTTGGGGTCCAAGATGGACCAAATAGGCAGGGACCCCCAGCCCCCATTATACAGAGCCTCACAGCAAACCTCCCCCCTCCACCCAATGAGGGGCCCGCCCGCCCACTACTTCCCCCCTGCCAAATTTACACTCACTGACAGGCTCGGCCCCAGGGGTCCGCTCCTACCTGCGGGCAGCCATGGCCGCCCATGCCCACTACTATATTCCCTCCTTACCTCTCACTGACGGGGTCTGCAGCCGCCTGCGCCCACTGCTATGTCCTCTCACTATCTCTCTGACTGCCCGCCGCTGCTGCCGTGTATATGGCTGGGTGTGGGAGGCGGGCAGAGTGGATGCACCGAGCCTATAGCACAATCCGGCAGCCGGGAGCATCCTCTCTGCCCGCCTCCCATACCCAGCCATATACACGGCCGCAGCGGCGGGCAGAGTGGATGCACTGAGCCTATAGCACAATCCTCTCTGCCCGCCTCCCACACCCAGCCATATACACGGCAGCAGCGGCGGGTGATTGGAGAGATAGTGAGAGGACATAGCAGTGGGCGCGGGCGGCTGCGGACCCCCAGCCGAGCCTGTCAGTAAATGTAAGTTTGTCAGACGGGAAGTAGTGGACAGGCGGAGCGGGCGGACGGGCCCCAAGAGTGTCCGGGCCCAGGACTCCAGGCCCGGCAGTCTCCCCCTGATGGCGGCCCTTACTACTATGCAAACGCCCTGGAAACCAATTAGCGTGGAGCCATGAGGAAGAGAAGATGACATTTGCTGAAGAAACAGCGGATTTTGCTATAAGACGACGTCTGACCCCATGTTGCTGCTGTTACATTGGCAGCACTGACTGAAATTAATGGGACAGCGCTGGACCACGCTCCATATAGCCCGGACTTAGCGCCCTGCGATTTCTCGCCATTCCCAACCCTGAATAAACAACTGCGTGGAAAGACATTCTCAACAGATGATGAAGTGAAAAATGCCACAGCTGCAAGTGTGTGTGTGTCCGTGTGTCAGTGTGTGTGTGTGTCCGTGTGTGTGTCAGTGTGTCCGTGTGTGTGTGTCAGTGTGTCCGTGTACGTGTGTCCGTGTGTCCCCCAGCGAAATGCTCTGTTCCTGGACTGCCCTCTTGATGTGTGATTGACACCACCTGTGCTTGCCTGGGTAATTGATAAGAAAGGTGTTTCCCCACATGTGACAGCAATCATACATTGGGTGGGAAGTGTAGGAACAGAGCATTCTGTCCCTCCAGGAGTAGGTCCTGTTGGGAGGTATGTATATTTATTATATATATGGTTACATGGTAATGGTGAGAATAACAATGTGTGGGTAGAATGCTGTATGTAAGTTATATCTATGAGATGAGCCATATATATGGCAACATATATATATATATATATATATATATATATACACACATACACACACTTACACATAGCATGCATACACACATTCATACATACATGCATAGCACACATACATAAAACACACACAGGTACATACCTACATGCATACATAGCACACACACTTACACAGCACACACACACACATTCATACATACACACACACTTGCACATAGAACAAACACATTCATACATAGAGCATACATAAAACACACACACACACACACACATGCACATACTTATACATAGCATACATACATGCACACACCAAATGTGTTTACTCTATGGGCTTCTCCTGTAGAGGACATATAGAAAGATGGCAAGTATTTTCTTCCCTTTCCCTTTCCCGAGAGGGGACTGGTGGCCGCTGTGTGTGAGGACCGAGGGAGCTGCTGATACGGTTTGTGCTGAAATGGAGACCTAGCTGGGGAATTTCTGTGTACTCAGAACCCCCCCCATGTGCGCCACTGCATACAACTTATGGCCTGTATAGGGTGGAATCTGTCCATCATGGGGGATTGTTTGTTCTCAGAAATTCCCTCTGCATGTGCCAGTGTAACAAACTCAGCCTATGCCGACCTGGACATCAGCGAAACTGCACCTGTGTGACCTCAATGGTCTTTACCGCTCATTTACAGTGTATATGACTCGCCAATGGGGTACAGTACTTATTTACAGTGTATATGACTCGCCAATGGGGTACAGTACTTCTTTACAGTGTATATGACTCGCCAATGGTGTACAGTACTTATTTACAGTGTATATGACTCGCCATTGGTGTACAGTACTTATTTACAGTGTATATGACTCGCCAATGGGGTACAGTACTTATTTACAGTGTATATGACTCGCCAATGGGGTACAGTACTTATTTACAGTGTATATGACTCGCCAATGGGGTACAGTACTTATTTACAGTGTATATGACTCGCCAATGGGGTACAGTACTTATTTACAGTGTATATGACTCGCCATTGGTGTACAGTACTTATTTACAGTGTATATGACTCGCCAATGGGGTACAGTACTTATTTACAGTGTATATGACTCGCCAATGGGGTACAGTACTTATTTACAGTGTATATGACTCGCCATTGGTGTACAGTACTTATTTACAGTGTATATGACTCGCCAATGGGGTACAGTACTTATTTACAGTGTATATGACTCGCCAATGGGGTACAGTACTTCTTTACAGTGTATATGACTCGCCAATGGGGTACAGTACTTATTTACAGTGTATATGACTCGCCAATGGGGTACAGTACTTATTTACAGTGTATATGACTCGCCAATGGGGTACAGTACTTATTTACAGTGTATATGACTCGCCAATGGGGTACAGTACTTATTTACAGTGTATATGACTCGCCAATGGGGTACAGTACTTATTTACAGTGTATATGACTCGCCATTGGGGTACAGTACATATTTACAGTGTATATGACTCGCCAATGGTGTACAGTACATATTTACAGTGTATATGACTCGCCAATGGGGTACAGTACTTATTTACAGTGTATATGACTCGCCAATGGGGTACAGTACTTATTTACAGTGTATATGACTCGCCAATGGGGTACAGTACTTATTTACAGTGTATATGACTGATGCCGTCAAGCCGCTTCTTTTATTATGTCAATCTCTAGGCGGCTCCACCCCACCCAGGCCCACCGCCGGATCAACGACTAAAGGCGCATATCCACTACATGACTAATGAATGATAACAACATCGTTCTTGTTCAATCATTCATTATACTGTGCAGTGGATATTGAGCAGACACTGAATGGCACCCTCCCTCATCCCCAAACCTGCACAATCTGACAATACCATCAAGGGGGAAAGCAGGTTCAGGCAATGACAGATGCCGACAATAACCAGCGGGAGTGCGCAACGCTGGTCGTTACCGGTATATTCACTACACGATTAATGAATGACTGAATGATAACAATGTCGCTATCATTCATTTATATCGTGTAGTGGATATGCGCCATAACTCAGGTAACCAGACAGCATAGCCTCTGTCCGATTCTGTTACCTCACCAACAACTGCCACCTGCTGCTCCCTTCCAACTGCCACCTGCTGCTCCCTTCCAACTGCCACCTGCCTGACACTGGTCATGTACCTGCTCCGGAGCAGCTGCAGAGGCTGCAGGGAATAGTCCACAAAGTGTTAGGCATAATAATAATACCTTGCATAGAAAGGTATTACACCTTGAGCTCTGATAGACACATTGGATGTGTCATGTGACCAGGAAGTGCATTGCAGTGTTTAGAGATCAGAGCTGTGTCAGCAGCAGCAAGAGAAGACAGTGAGGCAGGTAGAAGCTTAGTGCAGTGAGGGGAGAGTTACAATGAGTAGGAGGTGAGACAGCACTCAGACCTATCTCCATGTGTGCCCCCCCCCCCCAGCTATTGTCCTCACTGCACATCGCTGCCTATGACAGGTGCAGTTTCTCAGATCGGCCTACTGTGAACGGTTCAGAGTTTTCGGACACAGATGATTTCAGTGACTCCCCCATGTCAGCTTCTCCACCTTTTTCTTACATACCAGGAACACCCACTATAGTGTACAGACCCTACCTCTGATTCTGCTCTGTGGCTCTCAGCGCTGACAATCGGGACGAATGCGCTGTGCCATTGGGACTCATTTGCAAACTTAAAACTTTGGCCAACTGCATGCGGCATGGGCACTGCGTCCCACTCAGAATTGGGCTCGATGCATTTTATGATTAGAATGTAGGTAGGGGCGATGGTATAATTATCAGGTACCTCACAGCATCCCTTTAACATCTTTATCTTCATAGCAGATTTTGGAAGGACTTTTAAATACAGATATAAATATGACTATCAGAGCTCAGTCCACGCATTGTGCCAGCGACATACCCTGCAGAGTGTTACGGTTGGCAGCAAGCACCGTACAATACAAGACTGGATATGAACAGACAGACAGAGGCCACGTTATCTTGTGTTACTGGGAAGCAATCACCGGTCGCCAGGAACCAGTAATACCTGCTCTGTCATCAGATAATGCTTCATTGCTCAAGTCCTTATGAAAGGAAGAGACCTCAGTCTTTGCCAGTGTCTTTGGCAGCATCGCTGTGGCAGCCTCTTCAGCTCAGGTTTCTCCCTATTGTACTGTTACAGGACTCAGTTGGAGACTTATTTAAATTGAAGGAAATAACAATTCACACAAACACTCGTTGCAACATCACATACAGGAAAAAAATAACTCTCTTCCCCATATAAATAAGAATAACATAATATAAATGCGTCATTCATCACATTCCTCTCTTTGGGCTTTTATTTTCCAAAAAATGTTTTCTTTTCTGAGCGGTTTCTAATGTCCAGATTGTAAAACACATCGGGCCTGATTCAGAGGTGGACACAGAGCACCCGCAGCAGTGTCTATTGGTGGTCGCCCATTTAAGACGTTATGCAAAAGCTGCTACAAACTCCTTCTCCTGTGTACATCCGTGTGGCTGAGTGTGCAGGACTGAGAAACCACTGTCAGCATCTGTAGATGCAGTAATACAGATTGGTGCATGATTAGATGCCGCCATCACAACTAGCACCAGTCCCATGGCAGCAGTATGGCCTCCTATGTGACCATCTGTATCTGCAATCACTTCCTGACCCCACCCCATAAGCTTCCTGCTCTGCATCTGATCACCTTCCCCTCCCCCACCTCTCGGGGGCCACCTCCCGTCCCCGGGAGCCACCTCCCCTCCCCCGGGGGCCAACTTCCCCCTCCCCCGTGTCCCCGGGGGCCACCTTCCCCCTCCCCCACATCCACCTCCTGTTCTGACTAAGCACCTTCGGTCATATATAACGCACCTCACACTTTGCAATCAGCCTGCTCAGCAATGGAGTAATCAAGGAAGACTGTAAATTATAACTAGAGATGTGCGCCGACCCCCGTGTTTTGGATTTGGATCTCCCTATGTTTTGGATCTGGATCTGGTTTGGTATTTTTTTTCCTTGGTGTTTTTGTTTTTCGGTTTTGGATGTGGATTTTTTTCTTAAAATATCATAAAAACAGCTAAAATCACATAAAATGGGCCTGTTTTTGTTCCTACAGTATTATTAACCTCAATAAAATTTATTTCCAGTCATTTCCAATCAATTTGACCACAATATTATTTGCTTCATCTAGTTAAGGCCAAAAGGTTGCATCCAGCTAGCTGGCTGACTAAGCTAACTGACACAGTGGGCGGCACTAACATGTGGCAGTTCAGTTTCTAATGTCCAACATGGATACAGTGTGTTATACAGTGTGGGTTGGATACACCAATAGTGCACTTACTGTGACAGCAGTGTCGGCAGAGCGGGGTACTGGCAGTGTCCTCAATGCGGAAGTGCCGTTAATATTGGCAGAGTGGGGGCACTGGCAGTGTCCTGAGTGCATGGTGTCAGCAGAGCGGGGATGTCAGCGGTGTCCTCAGTGCAGGAGTGTTGGCAGTGCAGGGTACCGGTGGTGTCCTCAGTGTGGGGTCGCTGACTGTCTCTCAGTACATGGATTGGGGGTTCGGGCAGTGTCCTCAGTGAATGGTACCGGAGGTGTCAGCAGAGCAGGGGAGCCAGCAGTGTCTTCAGTGCAGGTTTGCTAGCTGTGTCGGCAGTGAGGGGTTTGCTGATGGTTTCCTCAGTAAATGGAATGGCAGTGCTGCGGTGCTGGCAGTATCCTCAGTGACCGGCACCGGTAGTGTCAGCAAAGCGGGGGTGCCAGCAGTGTCTTCGGTGCAGATTTTCTAGCTGTGTCGGCAGTGTGGGGGTTGCTGACCGTTACCTCAGTACATGGAATGGCAGTGCTGCGGTGCTGGCAGTATCCTCAGTGAAGGGTACCGGGGGTGTCAGCGTTGTCTTTACTGCAGGTTTGCTATTTATGCCGACATGGCGGGCGTTGCTGATAGTGTCCTCAGTACATGGAATGGCAGTGTGGGAGTGCTGGCAGTGTCCTCAGTGCAGGGTACTGGTGGTGTCAGTAGAGCGGGGGTGCCAGCGGTGTCCTCAGTGCAGGTTTGCTGACTGTTTCGGTAGTGCAGGGGTGTTCTTAATGCAGGGTGACAGTGATGTCGGCAGCATGGGGGAGCGGTGGTGTCAGCAGTGGGGGTGCTAACAGCTGGTGTCGGCAGTGGGGGCTGCCAGCAGCAGGTGTGGCGGGTGCCGGCCACAGGAACCAGTGCCATCTTCTTTATTCCCTGAATTCAATGGGCTTAACGCTGATTGGCTGAGAGCCGTGACAGATGGCTCTGTCAGCCAATCAGCGCTTTGCCCACTGAAGGCAAAGGTGTTTATAAAAATGGCCGCTCGAGGCAAAACCTCGAGATCAGAAACAGGATTGCAAGGTTTTGCCTCGATGGTATCCAGGGCAGGAGGAAAGATCTGAGGGGCATCTTAGATCACCCTGCATCCCCGAATATCGGGGGGGTCCGGTTCTCCGGGAACCAGACCTGCTCATCTCCAGTTCTAACCATATGAAGCTACTTCACGTTTTTATGCATTTTAAATGCAATCACAGATGGGGCGGGATGCATGATTCATACATTACTGTGTCCTACACCTAATCCTTCCTCCACACATGCTCTATACACTAGTGACAGCTAAATCACTAATATCATCACTGCTCTGCTCCCTTGTGTCATACATTACTGTGTCCTACACCTAATCCTTCCCCCACACATGCTCTATACACTAGTGACAGCTAAATCACTAATATCATCACTGCTCTGCTCCCTTGTGTCATACATTACTGTATCCTACACCTAATCCTTCCCCCACACATGCTCTATACACTAGTGACATCTACATCACTAATATGATCACTGCTCTGCTCCCTTGTGTCATACATTACTGTGTCCTACACCTAATCCTTCCTCCACACATGCTCTATACACTAGTGACAGCTGTATCACTAATATCATCACTGATCTGCTCCCTTGTGTCATACATTACTGTGTCCTACACCTAATCCTTCCTCCACACATGCTGTATACACTAGTGACACCTACATCACTAATATCATCACTGCTCTGCTCCCTTGTGTCATACATTACTGTATCCTACACCTAATCCTTCCTCCACACATGCTCTATACACTAGTGACATCTACATCACTAATATCATCACTGCTCTGCTCCCTTGTGTCATACATTACTGTGTCCTACACCTAATCCTTCCTCCACACATTCTCTATACACTAGTGACAGCTGTATCACTAATATCATCACTGCTCTGCTCCCTATTGTCATACATTACTGTCATACACCTAATCCTTCCTCCACACATGCTCTATACACTAGTGACAGCTACATCACTAATATCATCACTGCTCTGCTCCCATGTGTCATACATTACTGTGTCATACACCTAATCCTTCCTCCACACATGCTCTATACACTAGTGACAGCTACATCACTAATATCATCACTGCTCTGCTCCCTTGTGTCATACATTACTGTGTCCTACACCTAATCCTTCCTCCACACATGCTCTATACACTAGTGACAGCTGTATCACTAATATCATCACTGCTCTGCTCCCTTGTGTCATACATTACTGTGTCCTACACCTAATCCTTCCTCCACACATGCTCTATACACTAGTGACAGCTACACCACTAATATCATCACCGCTCTGCTACCTAGTGTCATACATTACTGTGTCCTACACCTAATCCTTCCTCCACACATGCTCTATACACTAGTGACATCTACATCACTAATATCATCACTGCTCTGCTCCCTTGTGTCATACATTACTGTGTCCTACACCTAATCCTTCCTCCCACACATGCTCTATACACTAGTGACAGCTACATCACTAATATCATCACTGCTCTGCTCCCTTGTGTCATACATTACTGTGTCCTACACCTAATCCTTCCTCCACACATTCTCTATACACTAGTGATAGCTACATCACTAATATCATCACTGCTCTGCTCCCTTGTGTCATACATTACTGTGTCCTACACCTAATCCTTCCCCCACACATGCTCTATACACTAGTGACAGCTACATCACTAATATCATCACTGCTCTGCTCCCTTGTGTCATACATTACTGTGTCCTACACCTAATCCTTCCTCCACACATGCTCTATACACTAGTGACAGCTACATCACTAATATCATCACTGCTCTGCTCCCTATTGTCATACATTACTGTGTCCTACACCTAATCCTTCCTCCACACATGCTCTATACACTAGTGACAGCTGTATCACTAATATCATCACTGCTCTGCTCCCTTGTGTCATACATTACTGTGTACTACACCTAATCCTTCCTCCACACATGCTCTATACACTAGTGACAGCTACATCACTAATATCATCACTGCTCTGCTCCCTATTGTCATACATTACTGTGTCATACACCTAATCCTTCCTCCACACATGCTCTATACACTAGTGACAGCTACATCACTAATATCATCACTGCTCTGCTCCCTTGTGTCATACATTACTGTGTCCTACACCTAATCCTTCCTCCACACATCCTCTATACACTAGTGACAGCTACATCACTGATATCATCACTGCTCTGCTCCCTTGTGTCATACATTACTGTGTCCTACACCTAATCCTTCCTCCACACATGCTCTATACAATAGTGACATCTACATCACTAATATCATCACTGCTCTGCTCCCTTGTGTCATACATTACTGTGTCCTACACCTAATCCTTCCTCCACACATGCTCTATACACTAGTGACATCTACATCACTAATATCATCACTGCTCTGGTACCTTGTGTCATACATTACTATGTCCTACACCTAATCCTTCCCCCACACATTCTCTATACACTAGTGTCAGCTACATCACTAATATCATCACTGCTCTGCTCCCTTGTGTCATACATTACTGTGTCCTACACCTAATCCTTCCTCCACACATGCTCTATACACTAGTGACAGCTCCATCACTAATATCATCACTGCTCTGCTCCCTTGTGTCATACATTACTGTGTCCTACACCTAATCCTTCCTCCACACATGCTCTATACACTAGTGACAGCTACATCACTAATGTCATCACTGCTCTGCTCCCTTGTGTCATACATTACTGTGTCATACACCTAATCCTTCCTCCACACATGCTCTATACACTAGTGACATCTACATCACTAATATCATCACTGCTCTGCTCCCTTGTGTCATACATTACTGTGTCCTACACCTAATCCTTCCCCCACACATGCTCTATACACTAGTGACATCTACATCACTAATATCATCACTGCTCTGCTCCCTTGTGTCATACATTACTGTGTCCTACACCTAATCCTTCCTCCACACATGCTCTATACACTAGTGACAGCTACATCACTAATATCATCACTTCTCTGTTCCCTTGTGTCATACATTACTGTGTCCTACACCTAATCCATCCCCGACACATTCTATACACTAGTGACAGCTACATCACTAATATCATCACTTCTCTGCTCCCATGTGTCATACATTACTGTGTCCTACACCTAATCCTTCCTCCACACATGCTCTATACACTAGTGACATCTACATCACTAATATCACTGCTCTGCTCCCTTGTGTCATACATTACTGTTTCTTACACCTAATCCTTCCTCCACACATGCTCTATACACTAGTGACAGCTACATCACTAATATCATCACTGCTCTGCTCCCTTGTGTCATACATTACTGTGTCCTACACCTAATCCTTCCCCCACACATGCTCTATACACTAGTGACAGCTACATCACTATCATCACTGCTCTGCTCCCTTGTGTCATACATTACTGTGTCCTACACCTAATCCTTCCTCCACACATGCTCTATACACTAGTGACAGCTACATCACTAATATCATCACTGCTCTGCTCCCTTGTGTCATACATTACTGTGTCCTACACCTAATCCTTCCCCCACACATGCTCTATACACTAGTGACATCTACATCACTAATATCATCACTGCTCTGCTCCCTTGTGTCATACATTACTGTGTCATACACCTAATCCTTCCTCCACACATGCTCTATACACTAGTGACATCTACATCACTAATATCATCACTGCTCTGCTCCCTTGTGTCATACATTACTGTGTCATACACCTAATCCTTCCTCCACACATGCTCTATACACTAGTGACATCTACATCACTAATATCATCACTGCTCTGCTCCCTTGTGTCATACATTACTGTGTCCTACACCTAATCCTTCCTCCACACATGCTCTATACACTAGTGACAGCTACATCACTAATATCATCACTGCTCTGCTCCCTTGTGTCATACATTACTGTGTCCTACACCTAATCCTTCCTCCACACATGCTCTATACACTAGTGATAGCTGTATCACTAATATCATCTCTGCTCTGCTCCCTATTGTCATACATTACTGTGTACTACACCTAATCCTTCCTCCACACATGCTCTATACACTAGTGACAGCTACATCACTAATATCATCACTTCTCTGTTCCCTTGTGTCATACATTACTGTGTCCTACACCTAATCCTTCCCCCACACATTCTATACACTAGTGACAGCTACATCACTAATATCATCACTTCTCTGTTCCCTTGTGTCATACATTACTGTGTCCTACACCTAATCCTTCCCCCACACATGCTCTATACACTAGTGACAGCTACATCACTAATATCATCATTGCTCTGCTCCCTTGTGTCATACATTACTGTGTCCTACACCTAATCCTTCCTCCACACATGCTCTATACACTAGTGACACCTACATCACTAATATCATCACTGCTCTGCTCCCTTATGTCATACATTACTGTGTCATACACCTAATACTTCCTCCACACATGCTCTATACACTAGTGACATCTACATCACTAATATCATCACTGCTCTGCTCCCTTGTGTCATATCTGACTGTGTCCTACACCTAATCCTTCCTCCACACATGCTCTATACACTAGTGACATCTACATCACTAATATCATCACTGCTCTGCTCCCTGGTGTCATACATTACTGTGTCATACACCTAATCCTTCCTCCACACATGTTCTATACACTAGTGACAGCTACATCACTAATATCATCACTGCTCTGCTCCCTTGTGTCATACATTACTGTGTCCTACACCTAATCCTTCCTCCACACATGCTCTATACACTAGTGACAGATACATCACTAATATCATCACTGCTCTGCTCCCTTGTGTCATACATTACTGTGTCCTACACCTAATCCTTCCTCCACACATGCTCTATACACTAGTGACAGCTACATCACTAATATCATCACTGCTCTGCTCCCTTGTGTCATACATTACTGTGTCCTACACCTAATCCTTCCTCCACACATGCTCTATACAATAGTGACATCTACATCACTAATATCATCACTGCTCTGCTCCCTTGTGTCATACATTACTGTGTCCTACACCTAATCCTTCCTCCACACATGCTCTATACACTAGTGACAGCTACATCACTAATATCATCACTGCTCTGCTCCCTTGTGTCATACATTACTGTGTCCTACACCTAATCCTTCCTCCACACATGCTCTATACACTAGTGACAGCTCCATCACTAATATCATCACTGCTCTGCTCCCTTGTGTCATACATTACTGTGTCCTACACCTAATCCTTCCCCCACACATGTTCTATACACTAGTGACATCTACATCACTAATATCATCACTGCTCTGCTCCCTTGTGTCATACATTACTGTGTCCTACACCTAATCCTTCCTCCACACATGCTCTATACAATAGTGACATCTACATCACTAATATCATCACTGCTCTGCTCCCTTGTGTCATACATTACTGTGTCCTACACCTAATCCTTCCTCCACACATACTCTATACACTAGTGACAGCTACATCACTAATATCATCACTGCTCTGCTCCCTTGTGTCATACATTACTGTGTCCTACACCTAATCCTTCCCCCACACATGCTCTATACACTAGTGACAGCTACATCACTAATATCATCACTGCTCTGCTCCCTTGTGTCATACATTACTGTGTCCTACACCTAATCCTTCCTCCACACATGCTCTATACACTAGTGACAGCTGTATCACTAATATCATCACTGCTCTGCTCCCTTGTGTCATACATTACTGTGTCCTACACCTAATCCTTCCCCCACACATGCTCTATACACTAGTGACAGCTACATCACTAATATCATCACTGCTCTGCTCCCTTGTGTCATACATTACTGTGTCCTACACCTAATCCTTCCTCCACACATGCTCTATACACTAGTGACACCTACATCACTAATATCATCACTGCTCTGCTCCCTTGTGTCATACATTACTGTGTCCTACACCTAATCCTTCCTCCACACATGCTCTATACACTAGTGACAGCTACATCACTAATATCATCACTGCTCTGCTCCCTTGTGTCATATATTACTGTGTCCTACACCTAATCCTTCCCCCACACATGCTCTATACACTAGTGACACCTACATCACTAATATCATCACTGCTCTGCTCCCATGTGTCATACATTACTGTGTCCTACACCTAATCCTTCCCCCACACATGCTCTATACACTAGTGACAGCTGCATCACTAATATCATCACTGTTCTGCTCCCATGTGTCATACATTACTGTGTCCTACACCTAATCCTTCCCCCACACATGCTCTATACACTAGTGACAGCTGCATCACTAATATCATCACTGCTCTGCTCCCTTGTGTCATACATTACTGTGTCCTACACCTAATCCTTCCTCCACACATGCTCTATACACTAGTGACAGCTGCATCACTAATATCATCACTGCTCTGCTCCCTTGTGTCATACATTACTGTGTCCTACACCTAATCCTTCCTCCACACATGCTCTATACACTAGTGACAGCTACATCACTAATATCATCACTGCTCTACTCCCTTGTGTCATACATTACTGTGTCCTACATCTAATCCTTCCCCCACACATACTCTATACACTAGTGACAGCTACATCACTAATATCATCACTGCTCTGCTCCCTTGTGTCATACATTACTGTGTCCTACACCTAATCCTTCCCCCACACATGCTCTATACACTAGTGACAGCTACATCACTAATATCATCACTGCTCTACTCCCTTGTGTCATACATTACTGTGTCCTACATCTAATCCTTCCCCCACACATACTCTATACACTAGTGACAGCTACATCACTAATATCACTGCTCTGCTCCCATGTGTCATACATTACTGTGTCCTACACCTAATCCTTCCCCCACACATGCTCTATACACTAGTGACAGCTGCATCACTAATATCATCACTGCTCTGCTCCCTTGTGTCATACATTACTGTGTCCTACACCTAATCCTTCCTACACACATGCTCTATACACTAGTGACAGCTACATCACTAATATCATCACTGCTCTGCTCCCTTGTGTCATACATTACTGTGTCCTACACCTAATCCTTCCCCCACACATGCTCTATACACTAGTGACACCTACATCACTAATATCATCACTGCTCTGCTCCCTTGTGTCATACATTACTGTATCCTACACCTAATCCTTCCCCCACACATGCTCTATACATTAGTGACAGCTACATCACTAATATCATCACTGCTCTGCTCCATTGTGTCATACACTACTGTGTCCTACACCTAATCCTTCCTCCACACATGCTCTATACAATAGTGACATCTACATCACTAATATCATCACTGCTCTGCTCACTATTGTCATACATTACTGTGTCCTACACCTAATCCTTCCCCCACACATGCTCTATACACTAGTGACAGCTGTATCACTAATATCATCACTGCTCTGCTCCCTTGTGTCATACATTACTGTGTCCTACACCTAATCCTTCCTCCACACATGCTCTATACACTAGTGACAGCTACATCACTAATATCATCACTGCTCTGCTCCCTTGTGTCATACATTACTGTGTCCTACACCTAATCCTTCCCCCACACATGCTCTATACACTAGTGACATCTACATCACTAATATCATCACTGCTCTGCTCCCTTGTGTCATACATTACTGTGTCATACACCTAATCCTTCCTCCACACATGCTCTATACACTAGTGACATCTACATCACTAATATCATCACTGCTCTGCTCCCTTGTGTCATACATTACTGTGTCATACACCTAATCCTTCCTCCACACATGCTCTATACACTAGTGACAGCTACATCACTAATATCATCACTTCTCTGCTCCCTTGTGTCATACATTACTGTGTCCTACACCTAATCCTTCCTCCACACATGCTCTATACACTAGTGACACCTACATCACTAATATCATCACTGCTCTGCTCCCTTGTGTCATACATTACTGTGTCCTACACCTAATCCTTCCTCCACACATGCTCTATACACTAGTGACAGCTCCATCACTAATATCATCACTGCTCTGCTCCCTTGTGTCATACATTACTGTGTCCTACACCTAATCCTTCCCCCACACATGCTCTATACACTAGTGACAGCTACATCACTAATATCATCACTGCTCTGCTCCCTTGTGTCATACATTACTGTGTCCTACACCTAATCCTTCCCCCACACATGCTCTATACACTAGTGACATCTACATCACTAATATCATCACTGCTCTGCTCCCTTGTGTCATACATTACTGTGTCATACACCTAATCCTTCCTCCACACATGCTCTATACACTAGTGACATCTACATCACTAATATCATCACTGCTCTGCTCCCTTGTGTCATACATTACTGTGTCATACACCTAATCCTTCCTCCACACATGCTCTATACACTAGTGACAGCTACATCACTAATATCATCACTTCTCTGCTCCCTTGTGTCATACATTACTGTGTCCTACACCTAATCCTTCCTCCACACATGCTCTATACACTAGTGACACCTACATCACTAATATCATCACTGCTCTGCTCCCTTGTGTCATACATTACTGTGTCCTACACCTAATCCTTCCTCCACACATGCTCTATACACTAGTGACAGCTCCATCACTAATATCATCACTGCTCTGCTCCCTTGTGTCATACATTACTGTGTCCTACACCTAATCCTTCCCCCACACATGCTCTATACACTAGTGACAGCTACATCACTAATATCATCACTGCTCTGCTCCCTTGTGTCATACATTACTGTGTCCTACACCTAATCCTTCCTCCACACATGCTCTATACACTAGTGACAGCTACATCACTAATATCATCACTGCTCTGCTCCCTTGTGTCATACATTACTGTGTACTACACCTAATCCTTCCTCCACACATGCTCTATACACTAGTGACAGCTACATCACTAATATCATCACTGCTCTGCTCCCTTGTGTCATACATTACTGTGTCCTACACCTAATCCTTGATCCACAATTGCTCTATACACTAGTGACAGCTACATCACTAATATCATCACTGCTCTGCTCCCTTGTGTCATACATTACTGTGTACTACACCTAATCCTTCCTCCACACATGCTCTATACACTAGTGACAGCTACATCACTAATATCATCACTGCTCTGCTCCCTTGTGTCATACATTACTGTGTCCTACACCTAATCCTTCCCCCACACATGCTCTATACACTAGTGACAGCTACATCACTAATATCATCACTGCTCTGCTCCCTTGTGTCATACATTACTGTGTCCTACACCTAATCCTTCCTCCACACATGTTCTATACACTAGTGACAGCTACATCACTAATATCATCACTGCTCTGCTCCCTTGTGTCATACATTACTGTGTCCTACACCTAATCCTTCCTCCACACATGTTCTATACACTAGTGACAGCTACATCACTAATATCATCACTTCTCTGCTCCCTTGTGTCATACATTACTGTGTCCTACACCTAATCCTTCCTCCACACATGTTCTATAAACTAGTGACAGCTACATCACTAATATCATCACTTCTCTGCTCCCTTGTGTCATACATTACTGTGTCATACACCTAATCCTTCCTCCACACATGCTCTATACACTAGTGACATCTACATCACTAATATCATCACTGCTCTGCTCCCTTGTGTCATACATTACTGTGTCCTACACCTAATCCTTCCTCCACACATGCTCTATACACTAGTGACAGCTACATCACTAATATCATCACTGCTCTGCTCCCTTGTGTCATACATTACTGTGTCCTACACCTAATCCTTCCTCCACACATGCTCTATACACTAGTGACAGCTACATCACTAATATCATCACTGCTCTGCTCCCTTGTGTCATACATTACTGTGTCCTACACCTAATCCTTCCTCCACACATGATCTATACAATAGTGACATCTACATCACTAATATCATCACTGCTCTGCTCCCTTGTGTCATACATTACTGTGTCCTACACCTAATCCTTCCTCCACACATGATCTATACAATAGTGACATCTACATCACTAATATCATCACTGCTCTGCTCCCATGTGTCATACATTACTGTGTCCTACACCTAATCCATCCTCCACACATGCTCTATACACTAGTGACAGCTACATCACTAATATCATCACTGCTCTGCTCCCTTGTGTCATACATTACTGTGTCCTACACCTAATCCTTCCTCCACACATTCTCTATACACTAGTGACAGCTACATCACTAATATCATCACTGCTCTGCTCCCTTGTGTCACATATTACTGTGTCCTACACCTAATCCTTCCTCCACACATTCTCTATACACTAGTGACAGCTACATCACTAATATCATCACTGCTCTGCTCCCTTGTGTCACATATTACTGTGTCCTACACCTAATCCTTCCTCCACACATGCTCTATACACTAGTGACATCTACATCACTAATATCACTGCTCTGCTCCCTTGTGTCATACATTACTGTGTCCTACACCTAATCCTTCCTCCACACATGCTGTATATACTAGTGACAGCTACATCACTAATATCATCACTGCTCTGCTCCCTTGTGTCATACATTACTGTGTCATACACCTAATCCTTCCTCCACACATGCTCTATACACTAGTGACATCTACATCACTAATATCATCACTGCTCTGCTCCCTTGTGTCATATATTACTGTGTCCTACACCTAATCCTTCCTCCACACATGCTCTATACACTAGTGACACCTACATCACTAATATCATCAGTGCTCTGCTCCCTTGTGTCATACATTACTGTGTCCCACACCTAATCGTTCCTCCACACATGCTCTATACTCTAGTGACAGCTGTATCACTAATATGATCACTGCTCTGCTCCCTTGTGTCATACATTACTATGTCCTACACCTAATCCTTCCTCCACACATGCTCTATACACTTGTGACAGCTACATCACTATTATCACTGCTCTGCTCCCTTGTGTCATACATTACTGTGTCCTACACCTAATCCTTCCTCCCCACACATGCTCTATACACTAGTGACAGCTACATCACTAATATCATCACTGCTCTGCTCCCTTGTGTCATACATTACTGTGTCCTATACCTAATCCTTCCTCCACACATGCTCTATACACTAGTGACAGCTACATCACTAATATCATCACTGCTCTGCTCCCTTGTGTCATACATTACTATGTCCTACACCTAATCCTTCCTCCACACATACTCTATACACTAGTGACAGCTACATCACTAATATCACTGCTCTGCTCCCTTGTGTCATACATTACTGTGTCCTACACCTAATCCTTCCTCCACACATGCTCTATACACTAGTGACAGCTACATCACTAATATCATCACTGCTCTGCTCCCTTGTGTCATACATTACTGTGTCCTACACCTAATCCTTCCTCCACACATGCTCTATACACCAGTGACAGCTACATCACTAATATCATCACTGCTCTGCTCTATTGTGTCATACATTACTGTGTCCTACACCTAATCCTTCCTCCACACATGCTCTATACACTAGTGACAGCTACATCACTAATATCATCACTGCTCTGCTCCCTTGTGTCATACATTTCTGTGTCCTACACCTAATCCTTCCTCCACACATGCTCTATACACTAGTGACAGCTACATCACTAATATCATCACTGCTCTGCTCCCTTGTGTCATACATTACTGTGTCCTACACCTAATCCTTCCCCCACACATGCTCTATACACTAGTGACAGCTACATCACTAATATCATCACTGCTCTGCTCCCTTGTGTCATACATCACTGTGTCCTACACCTAATCCTTCCTCCACACATGCTCTATACACTAGTGACAGCTACATCACTAATATCATCACTGCTCTGCTCCCTTGTGTCATACATTACTGTGTCCTACACCTAATCCTTCCTCCACACATGCTCTATACACTAGTGACAGCTACATCACTAATATCATCACTTCTCTGCTCCCTTGTGTCATACATTACTGTGTCCTACACCTAATCCTTCCTCCACACATGCTCTATACACTAGTGACAGCTACATCACTAATATCATCACTGCTCTGCTCCCTTGTGTCATACATTACTGTGTCCTACACCTAATCCTTCCTCCACACATGCTCTATACACTAGTGACAGCTACATCACTAATATCATCACTGCTCTGCTCCCTTGTGTCATACATTACTGTGTCCTACACCTAATCCTTCCCCCACACATGCTCTATACACTAGTGACATCTACATCACTATTATCACTGCTCTGCTCCCTTGTGTCATACATTACTGTGTCCTACACCTAATCCTTCCCCCACACATGCTCTATACACTAGTGACAGCTACATCACTAATATCATCACTGCTCTGCTCCCATGTGTCATACATTACTGTGTCCTACACCTAATCCTTCCTCCACACATGCTCTATACACTAGTGACAGCTCCATCACTAATATCATCACTGCTCTGCTCCCTTGTGTCATACATTACTGTGTCCTACACCTAATCCTTCCCCCACACATGCTCTATACACTAGTGACAGCTACATCACTAATATCATCACTGCTCTGCTCCCTTGTGTCATACATTACTGTGTCCTACACCTAATCCTTCCTCCACACATGCTCTATACACTAGTGACAGCTACATCACTAATATCATCACTGCTCTGCTCCCTTGTGTCATACATTACTGTGTACTACACCTAATCCTTCCTCCACACATGCTCTATACACTAGTGACAGCTACATCACTAATATCATCACTGCTCTGCTCCCTTGTGTCATACATTACTGTGTCCTACACCTAATCCTTCCTCCACACATGTTCTATACACTAGTGACAGCTACATCACTAATATCATCACTGCTCTGCTCCCTTGTGTCATACATTACTGTGTCCTACACCTAATCCTTCCTCCACACATGTTCTATACACTAGTGACAGCTACATCACTAATATCATCACTTCTCTGCTCCCTTGTGTCATACATCACTGTGTCCTACACCTAATCCTTCCCCCACACATGCTCTATACACTAGTGACAGCTACATCACTAATATCATCACTGCTCTGCTCCCTTGTGTCATACATTATTGTCCTACACCTAATCCTTCCTCCACACATGCTCTATACACTAGTGACAGCTACATCACTAATATCATCACTGCTCTGCTCCCTTGTGTCATACATTACTGTGTACTACACCTAATCCTTCCTCCACACATGCTCTATACACTAGTGACAGCTACATCACTAATATCATCACTGCTCTGCTCCCTTGTGTCATACATTACTGTGTCCTACACCTAATCCTTCCTCCACACATGATCTATACAATAGTGACATCTACATCACTAATATCATCACTGCTCTGCTCCCATGTGTCATACATTACTGTGTCCTACACCTAATCCATCCTCCACACATGCTCTATACACTAGTGACAGCTACATCACTAATATCACTGCTCTGCTCCCTTGTGTCATACATTACTGTGTCCTACACCTAATCCTTCCTCCACACATTCTCTATACACTAGTGACAGCTACATCACTAATATCATCACTGCTCTGCTCCCTTGTGTCACATATTACTGTGTCCTACACCTAATCCTTCCCCCACACATGCTCTATACACTAGTGACAGCTGCATCACTAATATCATCACTGCTCTGCTCCCTTGTGTCATACATTACTGTGTCCTACACCTAATCCTTCCTCCACACATTCTCTATACACTAGTGACAGCTACATCACTAATATCATCACTGCTCTGCTCCCTTGTGTCACATATTACTGTGTCCTACACCTAATCCTTCCTCCACACATGCTCTATACACTAGTGACATCTACATCACTAATATCACTGCTCTGCTCCCTTGTGTCATACATTACTGTGTCCTACACCTAATCCTTCCTCCACACATGCTGTATATACTAGTGACAGCTACATCACTAATATCATCACTGCTCTGCTCCCTTGTGTCATACATTACTGTGTCCTACACCTAATCCTTCCCCCACACATGCTCTATACACTAGTGACAGCTACATCACTAATATCATCACTGCTCTGCTCCCTTGTGTCATACATCACTGTGTCCTACACCTAATCCTTCCTCCACACATGCTCTATACACTAGTGACAGCTACATCACTAATATCATCACTGCTCTGCTCCCTTGTGTCATACATTACTGTGTCCTACACCTAATCCTTCCTCCACACATGCTCTATACACTAGTGACAGCTACATCACTAATATCATCACTTCTCTGCTCCCTTGTGTCATACATTACTGTGTCCTACACCTAATCCTTCCTCCACACATGCTCTATACACTAGTGACACCTACATCACTAATATCATCACTGCTCTGCTCCCTTGTGTCATACATTACTGTGTCCTACACCTAATCCTTCCTCCACACATGCTCTATACACTAGTGACAGCTACATCACTAATATCATCACTGCTCTGCTCCCTTGTGTCATACATTACTGTGTCCTACACCTAATCCTTCCTCCACACATGCTCTATACACTAGTGACAGCTACATCACTAATATCATCACTGCTCTGCTTCCTTGTGTCATACATTACTGTGTCCTACACCTAATCCTTCCTCCACACATGCTCTATACACTAGTGACAGCTACATCACTAATATCATCACTGCTCTGCTCCCTTGTGTCATACATTACTGTGTCCTACACCTAATCCTTCCTCCACACATGCTCTATACACTAGTGACAGCTACATCACTAATATCATCACTGCTCTGCTCCCTTGTGTCATACATTACTGTGTCCTACACCTAATCCTTCCCCCACACATGCTCTATACACTAGTGACATCTACATCACTATTATCACTGCTCTGCTCCCTTGTGTCATACATTACTGTGTCCTACACCTAATCCTTCCCCCACACATGCTCTATACACTAGTGACATCTACATCACTATTATCACTGCTCTGCTCCCTTGTGTCATACATTACTGTGTCCTACACCTAATCCTTCCCCCACACATGCTCTATACACTAGTGACAGCTACATCACTAATATCATCACTGCTCTGCTCCCTTGTGTCATACATTACTGTGTCCTACACCTAATCCTTCCCCCACACATGCTCTATACACTAGTGACATCTACATCACTATTATCACTGCTCTGCTCCCATGTGTCATACATTACTGTGTCCTACACCTAATCCTTCCTCCACACATGCTCTATACACTAGTGACAGCTACATCACTAATATCATCACTGCTCTGCTTCCTTGTGTCATACATTACTGTGTCCTACACCTAATCCTTCCTCCACACATGCTCTATACACTAGTGACAGCTACATCACTAATATCATCACTGCTCTGCTCCCTTGTGTCATACATTACTGTGTCCTACACCTAATCCTTCCTCCACACATGCTCTATACACTAGTGACAGCTACATCACTAATATCATCACTGCTCTGCTCCCTTGTGTCATACATTACTGTGTCCTACACCTAATCCTTCCCCCACACATGCTCTATACACTAGTGACATCTACATCACTATTATCACTGCTCTGCTCCCTTGTGTCATACATTACTGTGTCCTACACCTAATCCTTCCCCCACACATGCTCTATACACTAGTGACAGCTACATCACTAATATCATCACTGCTCTGCTCCCTTGTGTCATACATTACTGTGTCCTACACCTAATCCTTCCTCCACACATGCTCTATACACTAGTGACATCTACATCACTATTATCACTGCTCTGCTCCCATGTGTCATACATTACTGTGTCCTACACCTAATCCTTCCCCCACACATGCTCTATACACTAGTGACAACTACATCAATATCCGTCTAGTGGTTCTCGAGATTAGCCTGAACACACAGACAGACACCTACCAGGGACTTTATTTTATATTATGTATAGATATAAATATAAGAATATTATTATATTTATAATTGTCTGCACAATAATTATTAGGGACAGGAAGTCAGAGCAAAAAGGTTCCTACAACACTGAGTGGATTATCCATGTGCCTCACAGTAAGACATGGAACCACACGTTATTCTAACATTGCTCATTGCCTATAAATATAACACAAGCATGGAACATGTAAGATGCACAATACCTTAGGGACGGCCTCTCACGCTATGACTGCTGTGTATGCTGTATTATCTCTCTATATGGAGTATTGCACTGTAAAGAGATTAAACTCCCTATGGGTGATATGTGCACTATACCTTACAGACTTAACACAACTAAATACTTATCTAAAATAAACACACGGACAACAGGAGTTGGATTTAAAATTAAAGGTCACATTTATTTGACATCAGATTATTAATAATGAATTAATATAATATTGAATTTGGGCTATCTAATTAGAAGTTGCCAATTGGAATTGATTGTGAGCTTAAAGTTAGTATGGTGGCGGCCAGCAAAGATCGGACCCTCCCACAGACACACGCAGACCAATCACATCACTCGTTGGTGTTCAGCTCTCCAGCATAAAGCACGCCCGGACTGGCTGTGTCATTCCCGGAAGGGACGGGTTTGGCCTATCATTGGAGAGCGCACCCATCTAATTTGTATAACAAAAGGCACATTACCGTTATCACCACAACACACAGGGGGGGAAGGGGGGGATTTCCAGAACAAAGAGGAGGAGTCTTTGGATAACAGTCCTAATATACCAGCGAGGCCACACCCCCAAATAACCCTATAGGCTAACACTAATGATTGACAACAAAGTCCTTACAGGTATACTGCTCCCACAACCACGGGGTTTATACTGGCTCAGTCACATTGCACCTGGCTTACGCTGTCCTTCTTCACTGTTTATAGCAAAAATACAAATACCAGCACTGGATGTAGATTTATTGCATTTCTACAGACGTCCTATTTACTAAAATACTGACCCTAAATGTTTTGTAATGAAATGCGGAGAAATTCATCAATTTTGTTAATATTAAGTTACATTAAATGAGAATATTGCTGACAGAATTATAACAACCGGCTAAGGGGTCTATGGACTAAGCCTTGGATAGAGATGAGGTACCAGCCAATCAGCTGCTAACTTCTATGTAACAGGCTGTGTTTGGAAAAAAAACAGAGCTGATTGGCTGGTACTTTATCTCCATTCAAGACTTAGTACATAGACCCCAAAGTCACTTTACTACTTATTACTGCTATCTGATGTCATTTATACAGAGAACATGGTGATTACTACATGGAGCTATCTTAGCCAATCAGAATGTGCGGTCATTATGTAAAGGAAGGATTATAGGGTTATATTGTATGCCAAGAATAGAAAGTAACACAGAGCTCACAACTCCCTAATAGTCACACAGACAGTAACACAGAGCTCACTGCTCTCTGATAGTGTCACACAGACAGTAACACAGAGCTCACTACTCCCTAATAGTGTCACACAGACAGTAACACAGAGCTCACTACTCCCTAATAGTGTCAGACAGTAACATAGAGCTCACTGCTCCCTAATAGTGTCACACAGACAGTAACACAGAGCTCACTACTCCCTAATAGTGTCACACAGACAATAACACAGAGCTCACTACTCCCTAATAGTGTCACACAGACAATAACACAGAGCTCACTGCTCCCTAATAGTGTCACACAGACAGTAACACAGAGCTCACTACTCCCTAATAGTGTCAGACAGTAACATAGAGCTCAGTACTCCATAATAGTGTCACACAGATAGTAACACAGAGCTCACTACTCCCTAATAGTGTCACACAGACAATAACACAGAGCTCACTACTCCCTAATAGTGTCACACAGACAGTAACACAGAGCTCACTACTCCCTAATAGTGTCACACAGATAGTAACACAGAGCTCACTACTCCCTAATAGTGTCACACAGACAGTAACACAGAGCTCACTGCTCTGATAGTGTCACACAGACAGTAACACAGAGCTCACTACTCCCTAATAGTGTCACACAGACAGTAACACAGAGCTCACTACTCCCTAATAGTGTCAGACAGTAACATAGAGCTCACTGCTCCCTAATAGTGTCACACAGACAGTAACACAGAGCTCACTACTCCCTAATAGTGTCACACAGACAATAACACAGAGCTCACTACTCCCTAATAGTGTCACACAGACAATAACACAGAGCTCACTGCTCCCTAATAGTGTCACACAGACAGTAACACAGAGCTCACTACTCCCTAATAGTGTCAGACAGTAACATAGAGCTCAGTACTCCATAATAGTGTCACACAGATAGTAACACAGAGCTCACTACTCCCTAATAGTGTCACACAGACAATAACACAGAGCTCACTACTCCCTAATAGTGTCACACAGACAGTAACACAGAGCTCACTACTCCCTAATAGTGTCACACAGACAGTAACACAGAGCTCACTACTCTGATAGTGTCACACAGACAGTAACACAGAGCTCACTACTCCCTAATAGTGTCAGACAGTAACACAGAGCTCACTACTCCCTAATAGTGTCACAGACAGTAACACAGAGCTCACTGCTCTGTAATAGTGTCACACAGACAGTAACACAGAGCTCACTACTCCCTAATAGTGTCACACAGACAGTAACACACAGCTCACTACTCACTAATAGTGTCACACAGACAGTAACACAGAACTCACTAATAGTGTCACACAGACAGTAACACAGAACTCCCTGCTCCCTAATAGTGTCACACAGACAGTAACACAGAACTCCCTACTCCCTAATAGTGTCACACACAGTAACATAGAGCTCACTACTCCCTAATAGTGTGACAGACAAAAACACAGAACTCCCTACTCCCTAATAGTGTCACACAGACAGTAACACAGAGCTCACTGCTCCCTAATAGTGTCACACAGAGCTCAATGCTCCCTGATAGTGTCACACAGACAGTAACACAGAGCTCACAGCTCCCTAATAGTGTCACACAGACAGTAACACAGAGCTTACTACTCCCTAATAGTGTCACACAGACAATAGCACAGAGCTCACTGCTCCCTAATAGTGTCATACACAGTAACACAGAGCTCACTGCTCCCTAATAGTGTCATACACAGTAACACAGAGCTCACTACTCCCTAATAGTGTCACACAGACAGTAAGAGCTCACTACTCCCTAATAGTGTCACACAGACAATAGCACAGAGCTCACTGCTCCCTAAAAGTGTCATACACAGTAACACAGAGCTCACTGCTCCCTAATAGTGTCACACAGACAATAGCACAGAGCTCACTACTCCCTAATAGTGTCATACACAGTAACACAGAGCTCACTGCTCCCTAATAGTGTCACACGGACAGTAACACAGAGCTCACTGCTCCCGAATAGTGTTACACACAGCTCACTGCTCTCTGATAGTGTCACATAGAGGTCACTGCTCCCTAATAGTGTCACACAGACAGTAACACAGAGCTCACTGCTCTCTGATAGTGTAACACAGACCTCACTGCTCCCTAATAGTGTCATACACAGTAACACAGAGCTCACTACTCCCTAATAGTGTCACACAGACAGTAACACAGAGCTCACTACTCCCTAATAGTGTTACACAGATAGTAACACAGAGCTCACTGCTCCCTGAAAGTGTCACACAGAGCTCACTGCTCCCTAATAGTGTCACACAGACAGTAACACAGCTCACTGCTCCCTGATAGTGTCACAGATACAGTAACACAGAGCTCACTATTCCCTAATGGTGTCACACAGAGCTCAATGCTCCCTGATAGTGTCATACGCAGTAACACAGAGCTCACTGCTCCCTAATAGTGTTACACACACCTCACTGCTCTCTGATAGTGTCACACAGAGGTCACTGTTCCCTAATAGTGTCACACAGACAGTAACACAGAGCTCACTACTCCCTAATAGTGTCATACACAGTAACACAGAGCTCACTACTCCCTAATAGTGTCACACAGACAGTAACACAGAGCTCACTACTCCCTGATAGTGTCACATAGACCTCACTGCTCCCTAATAGTGTTATACAGAGTAGCATAGAGCTCACTGCTCCCTAATAGTGTCACACAGACAGTAACACAGAGCTCACTACTCCCTACTAGTGTCACACAGATAGTAACACAGAGCTCACTACTCCCTAATAGTGTCACACAGACCTCACTGCTCCCTAATAGTGTTATACAGAGTAGCATAGAGCTCACTGCTCCCTAATAGTGTCACACAGACAGTAACACAGAGCTCACTACTCCCTGATAGTGTCACACAGACCTCACTGCTCCCTAATAGTGTTATACAGAGTAGCACAGAGCTCACTACTCCCTAATAGTGTCATACACAGTAACACAGAGCTCACTACTCCCTAATAGTGTCACACAGACAGTAACACAGAGCTCACTACTCCCTGATAGTGTCACACAGACCTCACTGCTCCCTAATAGTGTTATACAGAGTAGCATAGAGCTCACTGCTCCCTGATAGTGTCACACAGACAGTAACACAGAGCTCACTACTCCCTAATAGTGTCACACAGACAGTAACACAGAGCTCACTACTCCCTAATAGTGTCACACAGACCTCACTGCTCCCTAATAGTGTTATACAGAGTAGCATAGAGCTCACTGCTCCCTAATAGTGTCACACAGACAGTAACACAGAGCTCACTACTCCCTGATAGTGTCACACAGACCTCACTGCTCCCTAATAGTGTTATACAGAGTAGCACAGAGCTCACTACTCCCTAATAGTGTCATACACAGTAACACAGAGCTCACTACTCCCTGATAGTGTCACACAGACCTCACTGCTCCCTAATAGTGTTATACAGAGTAGGATAGAGCTCACTGCTCCCTGAAAGTGTCACACAGACAATAGCACAGAGCTCACTGCTCCCTAATAGTGTCACACAGAGCTCACTGCTCCCTAATAGTGTCACACAGACTGTAACACAGCTCACTGCTCCCTGATAGTGTCACAGATACAGTAACACAGAGCTCACTATTCCCTAATGGTGTCACACAGAGCTCACTGCTCCCTAATAGTGTCACACAGACAGTAACACAGAACTCCCTACTCCCTAATAGTGTCACACAGACAGTAACACAGAGCTCACTACTCCCTAATAGTGTCACACAGATAGTAACACAGAGCTCACTGATCCCTGATAGTGTCATACACAGTAACACAGAGCTCACTACTCCCTAATAGTGTCATACACAGTAACACAGAGCTCACTACTCCCTAATAGTGTCACACAGACAGTAACACAGAGCTCACTACTCCCTGATAGTGTCACACAGACCTCACTGCTCCCTAATAGTGTCATACAGAGTAGCACAGATCTCACTGCTCCCTAATAGTGTCATACACAGTAACACAGAGCTCAGTGCTCCCTAATAGTGTCAAACAGATAGTAACACAGAGCTCACTACTCCCTAATAGTGTCACACCCAGTAACAGAGCTCACTACACCCTAATAGTGTCACACCCAGTAACACAGAGCTCACTACACCCTAATAGTGTCACACACAGTAACACAGAGCTCACTGCTCCCTAATAGTGTCACACAGAGCTCACTACTCCCGAATAGCGTCACACAGAGCTCACTGCTCCCTAATAGTGTCACACAGACAGTAACAGAGCTCACTGCTCCCTAATAGTGTCACACAGACAGTAACACAGAGCTCACTACTCCCTAATAGTGTCACACAGACAGTAACACAGAGCTCACTACTCCCTAATAGTGTCACACAGACAGTAACAGAGCTCACTGCTCCCTGATAGTGTCACACACAATAACACAGAGCTCACTGCTCCCTGATAGTGTCACACAGACAGTAACACAGAGCTCACTACTCTGATAGTGTCACACAGACAGTAACACAGAGCTCACTACTCCCTAATAGTGTCAGACAGTAACACAGAGCTCACTACTCCCTAATAGTGTCACAGACAGTAACACAGAGCTCACTGCTCTGTAATAGTGTCACACAGACAGTAACACAGAGCTCACTACTCCCTAATAGTGTCACACAGACAGTAACACAGAGCTCACTACTCCCTAATAGTGTCACACAGACAGTAACACACAGCTCACTACTCCCTAATAGTGTCACACAGACAGTAACACACAGCTCACTACTCACTAATAGTGTCACACACAGTAACACAGAACTCACTAATAGTGTCACACAGACAGTAACACAGAGCTCACTGCTCCCTAATAGTGTCACACAGAGCTCAATGCTCCCTGATAGTGTCACACAGACAGTAACACAGAGCTCACAGCTCCCTAATAGTGTCACACAGACAGTAACACAGAGCTCACTACTCCCTGATAGTGTCACACAGACAGTAACACAGAGCTCACTACTCCCTAATAGTGTCATACACAGTAACACAGAGCTCACTGCTCCCTAATAGTGTGACAGACAAAAACACAGAACTCCCTACTCCCTAATAGTGTCACACAGACAGTAACACAGAGCTCACTGCTCCCTAATAGTGTCACACAGACAGTAACACAGAGCTTACTACTCCCTAATAGTGTCACACAGACAATAGCACAGAGCTCACTGCTCCCTAATAGTGTCATACAGACAGTAACACAGAGCTCACTACTCCCTGATAGTGTCACACAGACAGTAACACAGAGCTCACTACTCCCTAATAGTGTCATACACAGTAACACAGAGCTCACTGCTCCCTAATAGTGTCATACACAGTAACACAGAGCTCACTACTCCCTAATAGTGTCACACAGACAGTAATAGCTCACTACTCCCTAATAGTGTCACACAGACAATAGCACAGAGCTCACTGCTCCCTAAAAGTGTCATACACAGTAACACAGAGCTCACTGCTCCCTAATAGTGTCACACAGACAATAGCACAGAGCTCACTACTCCCTAATAGTGTCATACACAGTAACACAGAGCTCACTGCTCCCTAATAGTGTCACACAGACAGTAACACAGAGCTTACTACTCCCTAATAGTGTCACACAGACAATAGCACAGAGCTCACTGCTCCCTAATAGTGTCATACAGACAGTAACACAGAGCTCACTACTCCCTGATAGTGTCACACAGACAGTAACACAGAGCTCACTACTCCCTAATAGTGTCATACACAGTAACACAGAGCTCACTGCTCCCTAATAGTGTCATACACAGTAACACAGAGCTCACTACTCCCTAATAGTGTCACACAGACAGTAAGAGCTCACTACTCCCTAATAGTGTCACACAGACAATAGCACAGAGCTCACTGCTCCCTAAAAGTGTCATACACAGTAACACAGAGCTCACTGCTCCCTAATAGTGTCACACAGACAATAGCACAGAGCTCACTACTCCCTAATAGTGTCATACACAGTAACACAGAGCTCACTGCTCCCTAATAGTGTCACACGGACAGTAACACAGAGCTCACTGCTCCCGAATAGTGTTACACACAGCTCACTGCTCTCTGATAGTGTCACATAGAGGTCTCTGCTCCCTAATAGTGTCACACAGACAGTAACACAGAGCTCACTGCTCTCTGATAGTGTCACACAGACCTCACTGCTCCCTAATAGTGTCATACACAGTAACACAGAGCTCACTACTCCCTAATAGTGTCACACAGACAGTAACACAGAGCTCACTACTCCCTGAAAGTGTCACACAGACAATAGCACAGAGCTCACTACTCCCTGAAAGTGTCACACAGACAATAGCACAGAGCTCACTACTCCCTAATAGTGTCACACAGAGCTCACTGCTCCCTAATAGTGTCACACAGACAGTAACACAGCTCACTGCTCCCTGATAGTGTCACAGATACAGTAACACAGAGCTCACTATTCCCTAATGGTGTCACACAGAGCTCAATGCTCCCTGATAGTGTCATACGCAGTAACACAGAGCTCACTGCTCCCTAATAGTGTTACACACACCTCACTGCTCTCTGATAGTGTCACACAGAGGTCACTGTTCCCTAATAGTGTCACACAGACAGTAACACAGAGCTCACTACTCCCTAATAGTGTCATACACAGTAACACAGAGCTCACTACTCCCTAATAGTGTCACACAGACAGTAACACAGAGCTCACTAGTCCCTGATAGTGTCACATAGACCTCACTGCTCCCTAATAGTGTTATACAGAGTAGCATAGAGCTCACTGCTCCCTAATAGTGTCACACAGACAGTAACACAGAGCTCACTACTCCCTAATAGTGTCACACAGACCTCACTGCTCCCTAATAGTGTTATACAGAGTAGCATAGAGCTCACTGCTCCCTAATAGTGTCACACAGACAGTAACACAGAGCTCACTACTCCCTGATAGTGTCACACAGACCTCACTGCTCCCTAATAGTGTTATACAGAGTAGCACAGAGCTCACTACTCCCTAATAGTGTCATACACAGTAACACAGAGCTCACTACTCCCTGATAGTGTTACACACACCTCACTGCTCTCTGATAGTGTCACACAGAGGTCACTGTTCCCTAATAGTGTCACACAGACAGTAACACAGAGCTCACTACTCCCTAATAGTGTCATACACAGTAACACAGAGCTCACTACTCCCTAATAGTGTCACACAGACAGTAACACAGAGCTCACTACTCCCTGATAGTGTCACACAGACCTCACTGCTCCCTAATAGTGTTATACAGAGTAGCATAGAGCTCACTGCTCCCTGATAGTGTCACACAGACAGTAACACAGAGCTCACTACTCCCTAATAGTGTCACACAGACAGTAACACAGAGCTCACTACTCCCTAATAGTGTCACACAGACCTCACTGCTCCCTAATAGTGTTATACAGAGTAGCATAGAGCTCACTGCTCCCTAATAGTGTCACACAGACAGTAACACAGAGCTCACTACTCCCTGATAGTGTCACACAGACCTCACTGCTCCCTAATAGTGTTATACAGAGTAGCACAGAGCTCACTACTCCCTAATAGTGTCATACACAGTAACACAGAGCTCACTGCTCCCTAATAGTGTCACACAGAGCTCACTGCTCCCTAATAGTGTCACACAGACTGTAACACAGCTCACTGCTCCCTGATAGTGTCACAGATACAGTAACACAGAGCTCACTATTCCCTAATGGTGTCACACAGAGCTCACTGCTCCCTAATAGTGTCACACAGACAGTAACACAGAACTCCCTACTCCCTAATAGTGTCACACAGACAGTAACACAGAGCTCACTACTCCCTAATAGTGTCACACAGGTAGTAACACAGAGCTCACTGATCCCTGATAGTGTCATACACAGTAACACAGAGCTCACTACTCCCTAATAGTGTCATACACAGTAACACAGAGCTCACTACTCCCTAATAGTGTCACACAGACAGTAACACAGAGCTCACTACTCCCTGATAGTGTCACACAGACCTCACTGCTCCCTAATAGTGTCATACAGAGTAGCACAGAGCTCACTGCTCCCTAATAGTGTCATACACAGTAACACAGAGCTCAGTGCTCCCTAATAGTGTCAAACAGATAGTAACACAGAGCTCACTACTCCCTAATAGTGTCATACAGAGTAGCACAGAGCTCACTGCTCCCTAATAGTGTCATACACAGTAACACAGAGCTCAGTGCTCCCTAATAGTGTCAAACAGATAGTAACACAGAGCTCACTACACCCTAATAGTGTCACACCCAGTAACAGAGCTCACTACACCCTAATAGTGTCACACCCAGTAACACAGAGCTCACTACACCCTAATAGTGTCACACACAGTAACACAGAGCTCACTGCTCCCTAATAGTGTCACACAGAGCTCACTGCTCCCGAATAGTGTAACACAGAGCTCACTGCTCCCTAATAGTGTCACACAGACAGTAACACAGAGCTCACTACTCCCTAATAGTGTCACACAGACAGTAACACAGAGCTCACTACTCCCTAATAGTGTCACACAGACCTCACTGCTCCCTAATAGTGTTATACAGAGTAGCACAGAGCTCACTACTCCCTAATAGTGTCACACAGACAGTAACAGAGCTCACTGCTCCCTGATAGTGTCACACACAATAACACAGAGCTCACTGCTCCCTGATAGTGTCACACAGACAGTAACACAGAGCTCACTGCTCCCTGATAGTGTCATACACAGTAACACAGAGCTCACTACTCCCTAATAGTGTCATACACAGTAACACAGAGCTCACTACTCCCTAATAGTGTTACACAGATAGTAACACAGAGCTCACTGCTCTCTGATAGTGTCATACAGAGTAGCACAGAGCTCACTGCTCCCTAATAGTGTCACACAGACAGTAACACAGAGCTCACTACTCCCTAATAGTGTTACACAGATAGTAACACAGAGCTCACTACTCCCTAATAGTGTCATACACAGTAACACAGAGCTCACTGCTCCCGAATAGTGTCACACAGACCTCACTGCTCCCTAATAGTGTCACACAGATAGTAACACAGAGCTCACTGATCCCTGATAGTGTCATACACAGTAACACAGAGCTCACTACTCCCTAATAGTGTCATACACAGTAACACAGAGCTCACTACTCCCTAATAGTGTTACACAGATAGTAACACAGAGCTCACTGCTCTCTGATAGTGTCATACAGAGTAGCACAGAGCTCACTGCTCCTTAATAGTGTCACACAGACAGTAACACAGAGCTCACTACTCCCTAATAGTGTTACACAGATAGTAACACAGAGCTCACTACTCCCTAATAGTGTCATACACAGTAACACAGAGCTCACTGCTCCCGAATAGTGTCACACAGACCTCACTGCTCCCTAATAGTGTAACACACGTAGTAACACAGAGCACACTGATCCCTGATAGTGTCATACACAGTAACACAGAGCTCACTACTCCCTAATAGTGTCATACACAGTAACACAGAGCTCACTACTCCCTAATAGTGTCACACAGACAGTAACACAGAGCTCACTACTCCCTAATAGTGTCACACAGACCTCACTGCTCCCTAATAGTGTTATACAGAGTAGCATAGAGCTCACTGCTCCCTAATAGTGTCACACAGACAGTAACACAGAGCTCACTACTCCCTGATAGTGTCACACAGACCTCACTGCTCCCTAATAGTGTTATACAGAGTAGCACAGAGCTCACTACTCCCTAATAGTGTCATACACAGTAACACAGAGCTCACTGCTCCCTAATAGTGTCACACAGAGCTCACTGCTCCCTAATAGTGTCACACAGACTGTAACACAGCTCACTGCTCCCTGATAGTGTCACAGATACAGTAACACAGAGCTCACTATTCCCTAATGGTGTCACACAGAGCTCACTGCTCCCTAATAGTGTCTCACAGACAGTAACACAGAACTCCCTACTCCCTAATAGTGTCACACAGACAGTAACACAGAGCTCACTACTCCCTAATAGTGTCACACAGGTAGTAACACAGAGCTCACTGATCCCTGATAGTGTCATACACAGTAACACAGAGCTCACTACTCCCTAATAGTGTCATACACAGTAACACAGAGCTCACTACTCCCTAATAGTGTCACACAGACAGTAACACAGAGCTCACTACTCCCTGATAGTGTCACACAGACCTCACTGCTCCCTAATAGTGTCATACAGAGTAGCACAGAGCTCACTGCTCCCTAATAGTGTCATACACAGTAACACAGAGCTCAGTGCTCCCTAATAGTGTCAAACAGATAGTAACACAGAGCTCACTACTCCCTAATAGTGTCATACAGAGTAGCACAGAGCTCACTGCTCCCTAATAGTGTCATACACAGTAACACAGAGCTCAGTGCTCCCTAATAGTGTCAAACAGATAGTAACACAGAGCTCACTACACCCTAATAGTGTCACACCCAGTAACAGAGCTCACTACACCCTAATAGTGTCACACCCAGTAACACAGAGCTCACTACACCCTAATAGTGTCACACACAGTAACACAGAGCTCACTGCTCCCTAATAGTGTCACACAGAGCTCACTGCTCCCGAATAGTGTAACACAGAGCTCACTGCTCCCTAATAGTGTCACACAGACAGTAACACAGAGCTCACTACTCCCTAATAGTGTCACACAGACAGTAACACAGAGCTCACTACTCCCTAATAGTGTCACACAGACAGTAACACAGAGCTCACTACTCCCTAATAGTGTCACACAGACAGTAACAGAGCTCACTGCTCCCTGATAGTGTCACACACAATAACACAGAGCTCACTGCTCCCTGATAGTGTCACACAGACAGTAACACAGAGCTCACTGCTCCCTGATAGTGTCATACACAGTAACACAGAGCTCACTACTCCCTAATAGTGTCATACACAGTAACACAGAGCTCACTACTCCCTAATAGTGTTACACAGATAGTAACACAGAGCTCACTGCTCTCTGATAGTGTCATACAGAGTAGCACAGAGCTCACTGCTCCCTAATAGTGTCACACAGACAGTAACACAGAGCTCACTACTCCCTAATAGTGTTACACAGATAGTAACACAGAGCTCACTACTCCCTAATAGTGTCATACACAGTAACACAGAGCTCACTGCTCCCGAATAGTGTCACACAGACCTCACTGCTCCCTAATAGTGTCACACAGATAGTAACACAGAGCTCACTGATCCCTGATAGTGTCATACACAGTAACACAGAGCTCACTACTCCCTAATAGTGTCATACACAGTAACACAGAGCTCACTACTCCCTAATAGTGTTACACAGATAGTAACACAGAGCTCACTGCTCTCTGATAGTGTCATACAGAGTAGCACAGAGCTCACTGCTCCTTAATAGTGTCACACAGACAGTAACACAGAGCTCACTACTCCCTAATAGTGTTACACAGATAGTAACACAGAGCTCACTACTCCCTAATAGTGTCATACACAGTAACACAGAGCTCACTGCTCCCGAATAGTGTCACACAGACCTCACTGCTCCCTAATAGTGTAACACACGTAGTAACACAGAGCACACTGATCCCTGATAGTGTCATACACAGTAACACAGAGCTCACTACTCCCTAATAGTGTCATACACAGTAACACAGAGCTCACTACTCCCTAATAGTGTCACACAGACAGTAACAGAGCTCACTGCTCCCTGATATTGTCACACAGATAGTAACACAGAGCTCACTGACAACTCGAAAATTCCAGGACACCAGATCACCACCGGACATTCCTTTTATGACTTCTGAAACCCTAACAAGCAACGCCCCCTGCCTCCCTATTGGCTATTACAACATCCATAACTTCCCCAGCAACCACAAATTAACCCTGAGCCTGCCAGTTATCTTAAGGTGCGTGTCCACTAGCAGATAGTGGAACGACAGTACGATTACAACATTGTAATTCACAAGATATTGCATTGCGTTATGCAAATATTGCAAAATACGGAATACCCCAGGTCCCAAGCATTTTGGATATGGAAGACTCAGGGGCCTATTCATCAAACCTAAACTTTCCCTGAAGGTAATTAGGTTTAGTACTCGCATGGAGCTCTACCTAATTACCAGAGGAATCCATCATTCCTCCTCCCTATAACTATCTATTCCGGCAGCTGTCATTTTTGCGATGACAGCTTTTCAGGAAATAAATAGTTATCTAGTTATCCCTCTCTACACTAACTTATCGCAGCTTTTAATCAGAGCTGCACATGCGCTGTTACATTAATTAACCCAGCGCATGCGCAGCACTACCTACAGTGGCGGTAACCTCTGCTCATCTCCGTCCCCCCCCCCCCCCCCCCCGCTTACCTTACCCGTCCCCGACTTACCCGCTCGTGCATCAGCCTCCGGCTCCATCATGTGTTCTCCCAGCAGAACTCAGCAGTTTAGGAAAATAACTATTTATTTTTTTTTCTAAACTTTGTGTTCTGCTGGGAGACCACATGACCGCATAGCAGACTGAGCCGGAGGACGCACCAGAGCGCCGGAGGGAGACTCCAGGGGACCTGCCCATGCTGAAACAGGTAAGTGTTACCTACTATACGACACCTCACAGTGGCGAATAGTAACACTGGGGAATTTAGCACAGGAGATATCACTGATATCTCCTGGTTAAGTGTCATCATGAATACTAAAATAACGTTAATTTAGGAAAATATCCTTAAAAACTTTATTTTAGCGTTGATGAATAGGCCCCTCAACCTGTGTGTGTATATATAAGCAGATTACTGTTTTATCCAGTATATTTTTTATTCATTTAATTTGCAGTATTATTACTCTGTATATTCCGTGTACGGCGCTGCAGCCATTTTGTGGCACTTCAAAGCTCAAAGATATTAATGGTAAATAATTAGCGATGAATGTAATAGGGAGCTAACCTGTCCTAGGGAAATAACACAATAAAGAACATATAAATAAAGCAACAGGAAAGTAGTATCTAACTGCGACAATTACCGGAAATGCTTTCCTTCCATTCCTACAGATAAGGACAATGCGGAGAGTGATCAAAATTCCACAAACACATTGTAAGAGACAGAAGCCAATTACTTCAAGTCTGCGCAATTCTACTGCTAGTGCCGCAGCCGCGTGCTACTGTATCATGGAGCGATTACTGTGACGGTCTACACGCGGCTTTTTATGTTCACCTACAAAGAATTATTAACAAAGGAACTTTGAGGACTGGATGAATGTTACTTATGTCCTGATATGTAACCAGGGGCCTAACTAGGTATATGAGGGCCCTATAGTATAAGTGTGTAAGGGCCCCTATGTACCAACCACTGGCGTAACATGTATATAACACACGTAACTGTGATAAGGAAGATGGGGCCCCCCCTCAGCTCTGGGCCCTATAGCAGCTGCACCCCTTACACCTATGGTAGTTACACCCATGTGACAAGGAAGATGGGCCCCTCAGCTCTGGGCCCCATAGCAGCTGCACCCCTTACACCTATGGTAGTTACACCCATGTGACAAGGAAGATGGGCCCTCAGCTCTGGGCCCTATAGCAGCTGTACCCCTTACACCTATGGTCAGGGCCGAAACTAGGATATCTGTCACCCGGTGCAAGGCAGCAATTTTGCGCCCCCCTCCCTTCCTGTACCTGGATTTTGTCCTTGCTCCTCCATAAGGCAGTGCACTAGTCAGACGTCCCTGGTATAGTGACTTACATTATGCCACACACTGTAATGCCTATTACCAAAGTGCCATTTACATATTTGCCCCACAGTAAGGCTTCTAATTACTTTAAAATTACCTGCTCGTAGACAGGGGTTTTATGCTCATTACCAGGGGTTCCATGCTCGTTGCCAGGGGGTTTCATGCTCGTTGCTATGAGGTCCAATAGGACCTCTAGCATCTGTCTCCTCCTTGGCGGTGCCCATTTTTGGATGGACGTTTTCAGCAGAGTCCATACGGACGGCTAGTCCGCATGAAATCTGCTGAAAGTGGCCATCCAAAAATGTCCGAAGCCAAGGAGGAGACAGACACTAGCATCTGTTTCTTCCTTGCCAGCGACCATTTTTGGATGGCAGTTTTCTGAATCTGCAGCCTCCAAGCAACCGCGAATCAGCCCTTTTTCACCCCCTGAGTTCTGGCACCCGGTGCACGTGCACCTCTAGCCCCCCCCCTAGTTGCGGCCCTGCTATGGTAGTTATACCCATGTGACAAGGAAGATGGGCCCCTCAGCTCTGGGCCCTATAGCAGCTGCCCCCTTACACCTATGGTAGTTACACCCATGTGACAAGGAAGATGGGCCCTATAGCAGCTGCCCCCTTACACCTATGGTAGTTACACCCATGTGACAAGGAAGATGGGCCCTATAGCAGCTGCACCCCTTACACCTATGGTAGTTACACCCATGTGACAAGGAAGATGGGCCCCTCAGTTCTGGGCCCTATAGCAGCTGCACCTCTTACACCTATGGTAGTTACACCCATGTGACAAGGAAGATGGGCCCCTCAGCTCTGGGCCCTATAGCAGCTGCACCTCTTACACCTATGGTAGTGTCACATGGGTGTAAAGGAAGATGGGCCCCTCAGCTCTGGGCCCTATAGCAGCTGCCCCCTTACACCTATAGTAGTTACACCCATGTGACAAGGAAGATGGGCCCCCCTCAGCTCTGGGCCCTGTAGCAGCTGCCCCCCTTACACCTATGGTAGTTACACCCATGTGACAAGGAAGATGGCCCCCTCAGCTCTGGGCACTATAGCAGCTGCCCCCCTTACACCTATGGTAGTTACACCCATGTGACAAGGAAGATGGGCCCCTCAGTTCTGGGCACTATAGCAGCTGCCCCCCTTACACCTATGGTAGTTACACCCATGTGACAAGGAAGATGGGCCCCTCAGCTCTGAGCCCCATAATAGCCGCACCCCTTACACCTATGGTAGTTACACCCATGTGACAAGGAAGATGGTCCCCTCAGCTCTGGGCCCTATAGCAGCTGCCCCCCTTACACCTATGGTAGTTACACCCATGTGACAAGGAAGATGGCCCCTCAGCACTGGGCCCCATAGCAGCTGCACCTCTTACACCTATGGTAGTTACACCCATGTGACAAGGAAGATGGGCCCCTCAGCTCTGGGCCCTATAGCAGCTGCACCTATGGTAGTTACGCCCCCATGTATGTAATAACACATGTAAAAGCAGACGTGATTTATGTGCAGTAACCATGGGCAGGATGTACAGTCCTGGTGACCAGGTGACATCACAGCCAGCTCAGCAGTAATAGGAGGACACGAGTAGTGTGACAGAGGGTAACGGGAAGCTGCTGTACACAGACTTAGTTACTCATTAAGCAGGTGCAGGGTCATTGTAGGGCATTTCCCATTGACTGCACTGTAACAATTTCCATCAGCACTTTCTCACCTTCTTTGCAGTCTGCAAATTACTTTATTACATGATCAATGTTGATTTTGTTTTTATTTTTAACAATAATAAGGTGTCATATGGAGCTGGGATTGTTAATTACACTTTGAGGATTACAGTTCTGCACATAGGAAAAACTAATTACTAATGAATTATATAATAAAATGAACCTGAGACCCTGACCCTGGAGCGCCACGTCTCCCTAATGTCAGTTTAGTATAGCAGATCCTGGAGCTCCACGTGTCCCTAATGTCGGTGTAGTGTAACAGATCCTGGAGCGCCACGTCTCCCTAATGTCAGTGTAGTATAGCAGATCCTGGAGCTCCACGTGTCCCTAATGTCGGTGTAGTGTAACAGATCCTGGAGCGCCACGTCTCCCTAATGTCAGTGTAGTGTAACAGATCCTGGAGCGCCATGTGTCCCTAATGTCAGTGTAGTGTAACAGACCCTGGAGCGCCACGTCTCCCTAATGTCGGTGTAGTGTAACAGACCCTGGAGCGCCACGTGTTCTTATCGTCAGTGTAGTGTAACAGACCCTGGAGCGCCACGTATCCCTAATGTCGGTGTAGTGTAACAGACTCTGGAGCGCCACGTGTTCTTATCGTCAGTGTAGTGTAACAGACCCTGGAGCGCCACGTCTCCCTAATATCGGTGTAGTGTAACAGACCCTAGAGCGCCACGTCTCCCTAATGTCGGTGTAGTATAGCAGACCCTGGAGCACCACGTCTCCCTAATGTCAGTGTAGTGTAACAGACCCTGGAGCGCCACGTCTCCCTAATGTCTGTGTAGTGTAACAGACCCTAGAGCGCCACGTCTCCCTAATGTCGGTGTAGTGTAGCAGACCCTGGAGCGCCACATCTCCCTAATGTCGGTGTAGTGTAACAGACCCTGGAGCGCCACGTCTCCCTAATGTCGGTGTAGTGTAGCAGACCCTGGAGCGCCACGTCTCCCTAATGTCGGTGTAGTGTAGCAGACCCTGGAGCGCCACGTGTCCCTAATGTCGGTGTAGTGTAGCAGACCCTGGAGCGCCACGTGTCCCTAATGTCGGTGTAGTATAGCAGACCCTGGAGCGCCACGTGTCCCTAATGTCGGTGTAGTATAGCAGACCCTGGAGCGCCACGTGTTCCTTCGTCTGGTCCAGAATGACATTTTGAGATTTAATAATACATTTTAAGTACATGTGATTTTTGTTTCTTATGCTACATCCTCCTCAATGAGAGATGCTGGGACATGTAGTGCAGTGACCTCCAAAAGCTGAAGCCCCTTCTCCCTCTATGCCACAGTTATGAATGGAGTACACAACTAAGGGGAGAAGGGAGGACAGCACCTCCAAGAAGAACAGAAACAATAAACCTAATGAGGGACAAGAGAACAAAAGCGCAAAGGGAGGGAGAGCATCCTGTGTCCCCAATTGGACTCCGAGAAAATAATTTTAATGTCAATTCAAATTTCATAGATTATTTTCCTCTGTCCTGAGGCTGAGACACCCGTCCTGAGGCTGCTCACTGCATACGGGACCGCAGTCACAGGCCGAGACACGGAGCCATGCTCACTGCATACGGGACCGCAGTCACAGGCCGAGACACTGAGCCATGCTCACTGCATACGGGACCGCAGTCACAGGCCGAGACACGGAGCCATGCTCACTGCATACGGGACCGCAGTCACAGGCAGAGACACGGAGCCATGCTCACTGCATACGGGACCGCAGTCACAGGCCGAGACACGGAGCCATGCTCACTGCATACGGGACCGCAGTCACAGGCCGAGACACGGAGGCATGCTCACTGCACATGGGCCCGCAGTCACAGGCCGAGACACGGAGCCATGCTCACTGCACATGGGACCGCAGTCACAGGCCGAGACACGGAGCCATTCCCTTTGCACACGGGACCGCAGTCACAGGCCGAGACACGGAGCCATTCTCACTGCATACGGGACCGCAGTCACAGGCCGAGACACGGAGCCATGCTCACTGCATACATGCCGCAATCACAGGCCGAGACACGGAGCCATGCTCACTGCACATGGGACCGCAGTCACAGGCCGAGACACAGAGCCATTCTCACTGCATACGGGACCGCAGTCACAGGCCGAGACACGGAGCCATGCTCACTGCATACGGCACCGCAATCACAGGCCGAGACACGGAGCCATGCTCACTGCATACGGGACCGCAATCACAGGCCGAGACACGGAGCCATGCTCACTGCACATGGGACCGCAGTCACAGGCCGAGACACGGAGCCATTCCCATTGCACACGGGACCGCAGTCACAGGCCGAGACACGGAGCCATTCTCACTGCATACGGGACCGCAGTCACAGGCCGAGACACGGAGCCATGCTCACTGCATACGTACCGCAATCAAAGGCCGAGACATGGAGCCATGCTCACTGCACATGGGACCGCAGTCACAGGCCGTGACACTGAGCCATTCTCACTGCATACGGGACCGCAGTCACGGGCCGAGACACGGAGCCATTCTCACTGCATACGGGACCGCAGTCACGGGCCGAGACACTGAGCCATTCTCACTGCATACGGGACCGCAGTCACGGGCCGAGACACTGAGCCATTCTCACTGCATACGGGACCGTAGTCACGGGCCGAGACACGGAGCCACTCTCACTGCATACGGGACCGTAGTCACAGGCCGAGACACGGAGCCACTCTCACTGCACACGGGACCGTAGTCACAGGCCGAGACACGGAGCCATTCTCACTGCACACGGGACCGTAGTCACAGGCCGAGACACTGAGCCACTCCCATTGCACACGGGACCGTAGTCACAGGCCAAGACACGGAGCCATTCTCACTGCATACGGGACCACAGTCACAGTGAGAATGGCTCCGTGTCTCAGGGTTACTCAGAAGTCTAATCTACTGATCTGTGACTGAAATGCGTCTTTGTTTGCAGTCACTTGGATTTGAGAAGTCGCTGGTGGTTGTCGCAGTACAAATCACAGCAGCTGCAGCATTTGCATATTTGCTCACAACCATTAGCGTCCATCTCTGAATCCGGCCCCTAGATGGGTGTAGGAGCCTCCACTTTAGGCAGGCACTAAATATCTTGCTCCATGCAAAAACCTCATTATCAGAGCCAGTCCAGTAACCAGGCTCTATGCTGCCCAGCCCGGTCCTGCCCCCTGAACTCGTGTCGCCATGACCCTTGGACGCCCCGTGCGGCTCTGCAGTAGTGCTAGTCGCACTATTCCAGGCACCCTGCAAGCCACCTGCAGGTCCTGTGGGGCAGTTCTGTACTGCCCATAGAGCCCTGCGCTCTGCATGGTGGCACTGCTAAACACCGCCTAGTTATGGCCCTGCGCTGTGTGGTGGCACCGTTCACACTCCCCTAGTTATGGCTCTGTGTGGTGGCACCGTTCACACTCCCCTAGTTATGGCTCTGTGTGGTGGCACCGTTCACACTCCCCTAGTTATGGCTCTGTGTGGTGGCACCGTTCACACTCCCCTAGTTATGGCTCTGTGTGGTGGCACCGTTCACACACCCCTAGTTATGGCTCTGTGTGGTGGCACCGCTCACACACCCCTAGTTATGGCTCTGTGTGGTGGCACCACTCACACACCCCTAGTTATGGCCCTGTGTGGTGGCACCGCTCACACACCCCTAGTTATGGCTCTGTGTGGTGGCACCGCTCACACACCCCTAGTTATGGCTCTGTGTGGTGGCACCACTCACACACCCCTAGTTATGGCCCTGCACTCTGTGTGGTGGCACCGCTCACACACCCCTAGTTATGGCCCTGCGCTCTGTGTGGTGGCACCACTCACACACCCCTAGTTATGGCCCTGCGCTCTGTGTGGTGGCACCACTCACACACCCCTAGTTATGGCCCTGCGCTCTGTGTGGTGGCACCACTCACACACCCCTAGTTATGGCCCTGCGTGGTAGCACCACTCTCACACTCCTAGTTATGGCCCTGTTTACAGCATTCCACCATCTCCCCAAGTCTGAAGAAACACTGGAAGCTTACACTTATAACTTAGATATAACCGGCCCTGCCAGTCCTGGAGCCAAACAACGTCCATCAGTTGACGTAGAGAGACACCAAAGGACCCTAGATGAGAACCTCAGGGTAGGAAATATCAATCCCAATACCCCTCGTGGTAGAGGCAGAAAAGGGAGTGACCCTGCTGGGCTCTGTAGAGCGTTAGCTGAGCTGCTTGAGCTCCACAATAACCTGGTTTCCAGCATCTAAATGGGCGCCCCTACAGGTGAGTTCGGCTGCTGTCCCTCCACCACAAAGAGGGTGAGCTACCCAGACTGGGCAAAGGACAACTACAGAGATCCCTAAATATGTAAAATGTTTTTGCCAATGTACCACTGTCAGTCTTGGCCGTGTATATACTTCCCAAACATAAATATAATGAGGGAAGAAAGGAGAAGACCGTGACGGCGCAAAATCCAAGGTGGCAATGACACTGCAGAACAGATGCAGAGCAGTAAAAGGTAGAGCACCCAGGAAAGAACAGCACCCCCTCTACTTCTATGCATAGGAGGGGGCAGAATGGGGGGAGTATGAGTTACTGCTGCTGGTTGCCCCCAACGATGGTAAACCCACCATGGAGGAGGTGCAGTAGAAAGCATTATTGTATTTTATATAATCATAAAGGTCCCACAGCGCGGAACAGAGGTAAAACATGCAACAAAATGCATAAATACAGACCGGAACAGACAAGAACATAACTGTACAGCTATACGTAATTACAGAATTGCAGCGCTCAGACTAGTACGTTAGAGTACAGAGGAGAGAGGGCCCTGCTCACAAGAGCGTACAGGTCTGAAGAGAGAGAGACTGGGCAAGTGATGACTTTGAGGTGTTACAGAGTGACGAGTGCCACAGAATACCCACTGATGGTGCGCTGGGGTCCACTGCAGATCGTGGCAGAGTGAGGCTGAGATACGGAGACAGCGCGTTGGCACAGCTAAGATCCGTGGAGGCTGGGTAAGCAAAAGCTGTAAAAAGGAGATGTCTCTACTGAGACACTGAGAACTGTTAAGTGCTGTTGATAGATACTAATCATTATTGAGAGACCCTGAGAAACATGGCGAGATACTAAGCCCTATTGTGTTACTGGGAACCATTCATGGATACTGGGATCCATTGGAAACTATTGGGAGCTATTGGGAATATACTGAGATATTAAAAGTATATTACGAAACCTATTGAAAGTACTGTGTAATCCTAACTTATGTAAGGGACTGAGGCCCGTATTCAATTTGGAGCGAAAAGCCTTTATCGCGTGTTTTTGGAGAAAACATTTCGCCAATGACGTCATTTTAGCCTGTTTTGGTTTTACCCCGCATTCAATTTGAAAGACTTTCCGCCTAGGCGATGCAATGTACCAGGCGAAATAGTTTCCCCTATGGATAGCAGGCGGATAAAAGTGCAGAATTGGGGTTTTGGGGTGCAACATTGCGGGAACCCCCCTACAGCCTTCAGACAGTCCCCCAAAGGTAAACTGTGTCAAAAAAAATGGAAGAAAACATTAAGGACACCCCAAAAAGACTTCGAAAAAGAGGGCGAAAAAAAAAAAAAGGGGCACAAAGTTAAAAAGTAGCGTTCTTGACTCTGGGGGTCCCCAAGTGTGCCCCAAGTTTTTGTTGATTGTAGGTTTTTGCGGCAGGTGGCTTTTTCATGATTTTTTAACTTATTTTCTGCAAAAAATCCTCCTGAATACTATTCTGCACCACGTATAGAAAAACGCTATTTAGCAGCTATTGAGCCCGTTTAAAAACCCCAAATACCTTCAGCAAGCCAAATCGGGGGGTACCATAGCTAACCCCCATGTCAGAGCATCATTTGGGGGGTGTCAGGCTGATTTCCGCAAATCTGACAACTTTGCGCTTGTTTAAGTTTCGCCGGGTCCTGTTTTCGCTTACTTTCAAATTGAATACGGAGATACGCGCGATACTTTTCTGCTTGCAAAGTAGGCGAAAAGTCCGGGCCGCGAAAAAGTATCGCTGCTCAGCTCAAATTGAATACGGCTCTGAGCGTACTGAAAGCGTGATATATTTTTGATGTTTGGGCTTCTTCTGAGTCAGTGACTGAGTTTGACATTTTAAAGAGAGAACCCTCCCTGGACTCGCGTCCTCTTACCCCACTTTAATAAACCTACTTGATTATTTTATGTACCAAGGCTGTCACATTATGTCATGTTACTGTGTGTATGGGGCTGTCACATTATGTCATGTTACTGTGTGTATGGGGCTGTCACATTATGTCATGTTACTGTGTGTATGGGGCTGTCACATTATGTCATGTTACTGTGTGTATGGGGCTGTCACATTATGTCATGTTACTGTGTGTATGGGGCTGTCACATTATGTCATGTTACTGTGTGTATGGGGCTGTCACATTATGTCATGTTACTGTGTGTATGGGGCTGTCACATTATGTCATGTTACTGTGTGTATGGGGCTGTCACATTATGTCCTGTTACTGTGTGTATGGGGCTGTCACATTATGTCCTGTTACTGTGTGTATGGGGCTGTCACATTATGCCATGTAACTGTGTGTATGGGGCTAGCCTCTGTGCTACAGCCTGAGGTGGATAAAGCTTGTGGAGTCATTACCAAGGCTGTCACATTATGCCATGCTACTGTGTGTATGGGGCTGTCACATTATGTCATGTTTCTGTGTGTATGGGGCTGTCACATTATGTCATGTTTCTGTGTGTATGGGGCTGTCACATTATGTCATGTTTCTGTGTGTATGGGGCTGTCACATTATGTCATGTTACTGTGTGTATGGGGCTGTCACATTATGTCATGCTACTGTGTGCATGGGGCTGTCACATTATGTCATGTTACTGTGTGCATGGGGCTGTCACATTATGTCATGTTACTGTGTGCATGGGGCTGTCACATTATGTCATGTTACTGTGTGTATGGGGCTGTCACATTGTCATGTTACTGTGTGTATGGGGCTGTCACGTTATGTCTTGTAACTGTGTGTATGGGGCTGTCACGTTATGTCTTGTAACTGTGTATGGGGCTGTCACGTTATGTCTTGTAACTGTGTGTATGGGGCTGTCACGTTATGTCTTGTAACTGTGTGTATGGGGCTGTCACATTATGTCATGTTACTGTGTGTATGGGGCTGTCACATTATGTCATGTTACTGTGTGTATGGGGCTGTCACATTATGTCATGTTACTGTGTGTATGGGGCTGTCACATTATGTCATGTTACTGTGTGTATGGGGCTGTCACATTATGTCATGTTACTGTGTGTATGGGGCTGTCACATTATGTCATGTTACTGTGTGTATGGGGCTGTCACATTATGTCCTGTTACTGTGTGTATGGGGCTGTCACATTATGTCCTGTTACTGTGTGTATGGGGCTGTCACATTATGCCATGTTACTGTGTGTATGGGGCTAGCCTCTGTGCTACAGCCTGAGGTGGATAAAGCTTGTGGAGTCATTACCAAGGCTGTCACATTATGCCATGCTACTGTGTGTATGGGGCTGTCACATTATGTCATGTTTCTGTGTGTATGGGGCTGTCACATTATGTCATGTTTCTGTGTGTATGGGGCTGTCACATTATGTCATGTTTCTGTGTGTATGGGGCTGTCACATTATGTCATGTTACTGTGTGTATGGGGCTGTCACATTATGTCATGCTACTGTGTGCATGGGGCTGTCACATTATGTCATGTTACTGTGTGCATGGGGCTGTCACATTATGTCATGTTACTGTGTGCATGGGGCTGTCACATTATGTCATGTTACTGTGTGTATGGGGCTGTCACATTGTCATGTTACTGTGTGTATGGGGCTGTCACGTTATGTCTTGTAACTGTGTGTATGGGGCTGTCACGTTATGTCTTGTAACTGTGTGTATGGGGCTGTCACGTTATGTCTTGTAACTGTGTGTATGGGGCTGTCACGTTATGTCTTGTAACTGTGTGTATGGGGCTGTCACGTTATGTCATGTTACTGTGTGTATGGGGCTGTCACATTATGTCATGTTACTGTGTGTATGGGGCTGTCACATTATGTCATGTTACTGTGTGTATGGGGCTGTCACATTATGTCATGTTACTGTGTGTATGGGGCTGTCACATTATGTCATGTTACTGTGTGTATGGGGCTGTCACATTATGTCATGTTACTGTGTGTATGGGGCTGTCACATTATGTCATGTTACTGTGTGTATGGGGCTGTCACATTATGTCATGTTTCTGTGTGTATGGGGCTGTCACATTATGTCATGTTACTGTGTGTATGGGGCTGTCACATTATGTCATGTTACTGTGTGTATGGGGCTGTCACATTATGTCATGCTACTGTGTGCATGGGGCTGTCACATTATGTCATGTTACTGTGTGCATGGGGCTGTCACATTATGTCATGTTACTGTGTGCATGGGGCTGTCACATTATGTCATGTTACTGTGTGTATGGGGCTGTCACATTGTCATGTTACTGTGTGTATGGGGCTGTCACGTTATGTCATGTAACTGTGTGTATGGGGCTGTCACGTTATGTCTTGTAACTGTGTGTATGGGGCTGTCACGTTATGTCTTGTAACTGTGTGTATGGGGCTGTCACGTTATGTCATGTTACTGTGTGTATGGGGCTGTCACGTTATGTCATGTTACTGTGTGTATGGGGCTGTCACGTTATGTCATGTTACTGTGTGTATGGGGCTGTCACATTATGTCATGTTACTGTGTGTATGGGGCTGTCACATTGTCATGTTACTGTGTGTATGGGGCTAGCCTCTGTGCTATAGTATTTGGTGGATAAAGCTTGTGCATAGACCCGGAAGTTCCTCCATCACAAAGGGCTTCTCTTTCTGAGCAGTTGGTTGCCGTGTTCGTCATGCGTCCCCATTGAGTCGTTGCCATGGAAGAAGGAAGATCCGCTGGAGCTGCCATCTTGGCTGTAAGGTGCCATCTACACCTAACTTATCTGTGCTCACACCAGCACTCGGGGCACCAAATCTACACCGCAGTATCCTTTATTTATACCTCTGTTCAATATATTTTCTCTGCTAGATTATAGGGTAACAAAATATTAAATAAAGTCTAAGTCAATAAAAAAAAGAAAACCAGGGCAACAATAGTACATACAGAATATACAACACAATGTTTGTAACAAAAATAAAACTTTAATACATTGTTTTAGGAGTGTTATATTTCTGCACAAAGTATTCCAGTAAAGTTACATTACAATTGATATTATCTCACATGAACAGAGAAGACACAATAACATTGTACTTTAATGTTACAGTTTATCATATAAAAAAAAAAAAAAGCAATTTAAAGGTTGTAAGTTTTATAATTCCGCTCATGTCTATCCAAATGCTGAAAAACTGGACACAAGGAACATACGAACAATAACCTTCAGCAAATACATTGTGTCACGTACCTACAGAAAACCTGGCAATGCTCTAAATGGTCCTTTATCCAGTCCCAATACAGTGTTTCAGTCTGTCCCTAAAGCTGACCATACACTACAAGACAATTGCGCAGACCAGCTGACCAAACACCTGAAAGACGGTCTACCAAGGCTAATCCATCCGACCGTCATTCGGCCAGGCACATGCGGTGAGCGGAGGTGGCCTGCCTAGGGTTTTGCAGTGTATGGAGGCACTCTGATTATTGGGGGGTTATTACTTCCTTCGTCCTTCCGCAGGGTCGTCTGCATTGATTGCGCAGTATATGGCCAATATAAGAGACTAAATATAACATTTTATTTTTCAGATATATTCTTTTACTATTGAATATTTTAGAATAGATTTAAAAAAATATGTAAAATTTAAGTCCTGTTACATTCAGATTATTTTACATGTTTTGAGTAGGAAATATACTAGGAAGAGAATTCAGAGGCCGGAACGTCTGTGGAACATACATTGGACAAGGAATAATGATGTAATCATTGATATAATGCATATACTATAATGTAATGAATTGCGGGGGCATTTATAATAACTGCTACACAGGAATAACAAGCGGTGTCACTGCCAGAACCCAATAAGAGCCAGCGCGGTCCGCAGGATTCCCATAACGAAGCGCTTAAACATTGTAAAAAACAATTGCTTAAAAAAATCTCCACCCCTGTCATTATCATATTCCCGCCTCCCTCGCTGGTGGGAAACATTGACCACAGTCCATTAAACCGCCAGGGATCTCAGAAATGGGTGCAAATGCCCTTTCACTATCAATGAATGAAAGGAGAGAGAAAATAAAGGTGACCGTTCTGTCTGGTCATGTGTGTGATTGCTCACAGTGATGTCACCCTGATGTGATGTCACCCTGATGTGATGTCACCGTGACGTAATGTCCCCCTGACGTATGTGAGTCAAGCTGAAGTAAAACTACCACACGTGACGTTTTTTAGCCACAAAGACGACTCACTAAATAGAGTAAGTACTGAACCTGGACACTGAGGGACGTCTTATAGCAGAATGTCAGTGTCAGGTCTGTGCTCTGGATGGGTTATACAATTATTATACAATTTAAAAATAAAAATGTAAAGTGTTTTCAGAGGATAACTGATAAATGTTACAGGTCAGACAAAGCCAAGACCCTCACTTGTCACATTAAGGAGCCCCCACAGAATCTATACAGGTGAGCGAGCAGCGCAGGGCTTAGGTAGTGTCCAGTCATCAGCTGTATACACTATATACACACTAATACAGCTGTATACACTACACACACACACTGATACAGCTGTATACATTATACACACACACACTGATACAGCTGTATACACTATACACACACACTGATACAGCTGTATACACTATATACACACACTGATACAGCTGTATACACTATATACACACTAATACAGCTGTATACACTATATACACACTAATACAGCTGTATACACTACACACACACACTGATACAGCTGTATACATTATACACACACACACTAATACAGCTGTATACACTATACACACTGATACAGCTGTATACACTATACACACACACTGATACAGCTGTATACACTATATACACACTAATACAGCTGTATACACTATATACACACTAATACAGCTGTATACACTATACACACACACTAATACAGCTGTATACACTATATACACACTGATACAGCTGTATACACTATATACACACTAATACAGCTGTATACACTACACACACACTGATACAGCTGTATACATTATACACACACACACTAATACAGCTGTATACACTACACACACTAATACAGCTGTATACACTATACACACACACTAATACAGCTGTATACACTACACACACACTGATACAGCTGTATACACTATACACACACACTGATACAGCTGTATACACTACACACACACACTGATACAGCTGTATACACTACACACACTAATACAGCTGTATACACTACACACACACTGATACAGCTGTATACACTATACACACACTGATACAGCTGTATACACTACACACACTGATACAGCTGTATACACTATACACACACACTGATACAGCTGTATACACTATACACACACTGATACAGCTGTATACACTATACACACACTAATACAGCTGTATACACTACACACACACTGATACAGCTGTATACACTATACACACACACTGATACAGCTGTATACACTATACACACACACTGATACAGCTGTATACACTACACACACACTGATACAGCTGTATACACTACACACACACTGATACAGCTGTATACACTATACACACACACTGATACAGCTGTATACACTATACACACACTAATACAGCTGTATACACTACACACACACTGATACAGCTGTATACATTATACACACACACACTAATACAGCTGTATACACTATACACACACACTGATACAGCTGTATACACTATATACACACTAATACAGCTGTATACACTACACACACACTGATACAGCTGTATATACTATACACACACACTGATACAGCTGTATACACTATACACACACACTGATACAGCTGTATACACTATACACACACACTGATACAGCTGTATACACTATACACACACTCTGATACAGCTGTATACACTATACACACACTGATACAGCTGTATACACTATACACACTAATACAGCTGTATACACTATACACACACACTGATACAGCTGTATACACTATACACACACTCTGATACAGCTGTATACACTATACACACACTGATACAGCTGTATACACTACACACACTGATACAGCTGTATACACTATATACACACACTGATACAGCTGTATACACTATAATACAGCTGGATACACACACACTGATACAGCTGTATACACTACACACACTAATACAGCTGTATACACTACACACACTAATACAGCTGTATACACTATATACACACTGATACACTTGACTTGACTCTTTGATCATATATTTGTGTCATGTGTTCTGTACGTGTGCATTTGATGTGTGTTGTATTATCTATACATTCATAGTGTCAGCTACATGTGACAATTGAGTCCCAGGCACAAGGCGGTCACAGGACACCTTGCACACATCAGTCCTCTGGTCCCTGTTACCAGACTAGAACCGAGTGCATTTGGAGCTTAGTGCCTCCATTTCTGAATTCAAACCATTTGCAATGTCCTTTCCTGCGTAGCGAGGATCACTGGTAATCTCCACGTCAGTGACCAGCTCGTTACTTCTGCTCCACACCTGCGAGGATTTGCCCATCTTCAGAGCGTGACCGTTGGTTTCCGCGAATGGGACCAGATCCTGGCTGCAGCAGAGGTTAGCGTCGCATTTTTTGTAGATACAGGGCACGTCACACGCTAAGGACATGTCCTTCTCATCTGTAAACTCCGCCTGGAGAGTAACCGCATGAACTCCCTCCGCATGGAAGATTTTTCGGATGTCGCCATTAGCTGCCATGTAGTCTGGCAGGCAGTGGAACTTGACGTGTAGCGTGGCGATGTTCTTCCCGCTGGCTAATTCCCACACATGAATCTCGTGGATACTTCTCACTCCCGGCACCTGCGCTATTTTCTCACCTGGAAAATATAGAAAGAAACTTACAGATCGCTTCCCAGATTTCATCTTCTCTCTCCATAACAAACGCAGCGGCAGAGCTGCCCGGCCCACGGTATAACCGCCAGAGATACAGGAGAACAGCGCAAATCTCAGGGAGATGTATTATAGGCTGCAGCTGATTCATCGCCAAACGTTGGGGAAAATAGATCTTTATTGTAATCAAATTGCAAAGATGGAAACTGCAACAAGTTTTAGTCCAACTCACCGGAAACTGGTTGTTTATATTTGTCATAACTCCAGGATTGCAGAAGAGCTTACACTTCACACTAATAAATGCAGATACAAAGGGCTGTATACAGGATGGAGATAGAGATAGAGATATATATATATCTCTATCTCTCTATGTGTGTGTGGGTATACAGGATGGGTATATATGTGTGTATACAGGATGGGTATATACGTGTGGCTATGGGTATATATGTGTGTATACAGGATGGATATATATGTGGGTATATAGGATGGGTATATATGTGTGTATACAGGATGGAGATAGAGAGAGAGATATATATATATATATATATATATCTCTATCTCCATCCTGTATACACACATATATATATCCATCCTGTATACCCACACACACATAGAGAGATAGAGATAGAGATATATATATCTCTCTCTCTCTATGTGTGGCTGTGTGTATACAGGATGGATATATATGTGGGTATATAGGATGGGTATATATGTGTGTATACAGGATGGGTATATACGTGTGGCTATGGGTATATATGTGTGGCTGTGGGTATACAGGATGGGTATATACGTGTGGGTATACAGGATGGGTATATATGTGTGTATACAGGATGGGTATATACGTGTGGCTGTGGGTATATAGGATGGGTATATACGTGTGGGTATACAGGATGGGTATATACGTGTGGGTATATACGTGTGGGTATACAGGATGGGTATATACGTGTGGGTATACAGGATGGGTATATACGTGTGGCTGTGGGTATATAGGATGGGTATATACGTGTGGCTATGGGTATATATGTGTGGCTGTGGGTATACAGGATGGGTATATACGTGTGGCTGTGGGTATACAGGATGGGTATATACGTGTGGGTATACAGGATGGGTATATACGTGTGGCTGTGGGTATACAGGATGGGTATATATGTGTATACAGGATGGGTATATACGTGTGGCTGTGGGTATACAGGATGGGTATATATGTGTATACAGGATGGGTATATACGTGTGGCTGTGGGTATACAGGATGGGTATATACGTGTGGCGATGGGTATATATGTGTGTATACAGGATGGGTATATATGTGTATACAGGATGGGTATATACGTGTGGCTGTGGGTATACAGGATGGGTATATACGTGTGGCGATGGGTATATATGTGTGTATACAGGATGGGTATATACGTGTGGGTATACAGGATGGGTATATACGTGTGGGTATACAGGATGGGTATATACGTGTGGGTATACAGGATGGGTATATACGTGTGGGTATACAGGATGGGTATATACGTGTGGCTGTGTGTATACAGGATGGGTATATACGTGTGGCTATGGGTATATACGTGTGTATACAGGATGGGTATATACGTGTGGCTGTGGGTATACAGGATGGGTATATACGTGTGGCTGTGGGTATACAGGATGGGTATATATGTGTGTATACAGGATGGGTATATACGTGTGGGTATACAGGATGGGTATATACGTGTGGCTGTGGGTATACAGGATGGGTATATACGTGTGGCTGTGGGTATACAGGATGGGTATATATGTGTATACAGGATGGGTATATACGTGTGGCTGTGGGTATACAGGATGGGTATATACGTGTGGCTGTGGGTATATAGGATGGGTATATATGTGTGTATACAGGATGGGTATATACGTGTGGCTGTGGGTATATAGGATGGGTATATACGTGTGGGTATACAGGATGGGTATATACGTGTGGCTGTGGGTATACAGGATGGGTATATATGTGTATACAGGATGGGTATATACGTGTGGCTGTGGGTATACAGGATGGGTATATACGTGTGGCTGTGGGTATATAGGATGGGTATATATGTGTGTATACAGGATGGGTATATACGTGTGGCTGTGGGTATATAGGATGGGTATATATGTGTGTATACAGGATGGGTATATACGTGTGGCTGTGGGTATATAGGATGGGTATATACGTGTGTGTATACAGGATGGGTATATACGTGTGGCTGTGGGTATATAGGATGGGTATATATGTGTGTATACAGGATGGGTATATATGTGTGGCTGTGGGTATACAGGATGGGTATATAAGTGTGGCTGTGGGTATACAGGATGGGTATATATGTGTATACAGGATGGGTATATACGTGTGGCTGTGGGTATACAGGATGGGTATATACGTGTGGCTGTGGGTATATAGGATGGGGTATATATGTGTGTATACAGGATGGGTATATACGTGTGGCTGTGGGTATATAGGATGGGTATATATGTGTGTATACAGGATGGGTATATACGTGTGGCTGTGGGTATATAGGATGGGTATATACGTGTGGGTATACAGGATGGGTATATATGTGTGTATACAGGATGGGTATATACGTGTGGGTATATAGGATGGGTATATACGTGTGGCTGTGGGTATATAGGATGGGTATATATGTGTGTATACAGGATGGGTATATACGTGTGGCTGTGGGTATACAGGATGGGTATATACGTGTGGCTGTGGGTATATAGGATGGGTATATATGTGTGTATACAGGATGGGTATATACGTGTGGCTGTGTGTATACAGGATGGGTATATACGTGTGGCTGTGGGTATACAGGATGGGTATATATGTGGGTATACAGGATGGGTATATACGTGTGGCTGTGGGTATATAGGATGGGTATATGTGTGTATACAAGATGGGTATATACGTGTGGCTGTGTGTATACAGGATGGGTATATACGTGTGGCTGTGGGTATACAGGATGGGTATATATGTGTGTATACAGGATGGGTATATACGTGTGGGTATATAGGATGGGTATATACGTGTGGCTGTGGGTATATAGGATGGGTATATGTGTGTGTATACAGGATGGGTATATACGTGTGGCTGTGTGTATACAGGATGGGTATATACGTGTGGCTGTGGGTATACAGGATGGGTATATACGTGTGGGTATACAGGATGGGTATATATGTGTGTATACAGGATGGGTATATACGTGTGGCTGTGGGTATACAGGATGGGTATATATGTGTGTATACAGGATGGGTATATACGTGTGGCTGTGTGTATACAGGATGGGTATATACGTGTGGCTGTGGGTATACAGGATGGGTATATACGTGTGGGTATACAGGATGGGTATATATGTGTGTATACAGGATGGGTATATACGTGTGGCTGTGGGTATACAGGATGGGTATATATGTGTGTATACAGGATGGGTATATACGTGTGGCTGTGTGTATACAGGATGGGTATATACGTGTGGCTGTGGGTATACAGGATGGGTATATACGTGTGGGTATACAGGATGGGTATATATGTGTGTATACAGGATGGGTATATACGTGTGGCTGTGGGTATACAGGATGGGTATATATGTGTGTATACAGGATGGGTATATACGTGTGGCTGTGGGTATACAGGATGGGTATATACGTGTGGCTGTGGGTATATAGGATGGGTATATATGTGTGGGTATATATGTGTGTATACAGGATGGGTATATACGTGTGGCTGTGGGTATATAGGATGGGTATATATGTGGGTATATACGTGTGGGTATATAGGATGGGTATATATGTGTGTATACAGGATGGGTATATACGTGTGGCTGTGGGTATACAGGATGGGTATATATGTGTATACAGGATGGGTATATACGTGTGGCTGTGGGTATATAGGATGGCTATATATGTGTGTATACAGGATGGGTATATACGTGTGGCTGTGGGTATATAGGATGGGTATATGTGTGTGTATACAGGATGGGTATATACGTGTGGCTGTGTGTATACAGGATGGGTATATACGTGTGGCTGTGGGTATACAGGATGGGTATATACGTGTGGCTGTGGGTATATAGGATGGGTATATATGTGTGGGTATATAGGATGGGTATATATGTGGGTATATACGTGTGTGTATACAGGATGGGTATATACGTGTGGCTGTGGGTATATAGGATGGGTATATATGTGGGTATACAGGATGGGTATATACGTGTGGGTATATAGGATGGGTATATATGTGTGTATACAGGATGGGTATATACGTGTGGCTGTGGGTATACAGGATGGGTATATACGTGTGGCTGTGGGTATATAGGATGGGTATATATGTGGGTATACAGGATGGGTATATACGTGTGGCTGTGTGTATACAGGATGGGTATATATGTGTGTATACAGGATGGGTATATACGTGTGGCTGTGGGTATACAGGATGGGTATATACGTGTGGCTGTGGGTATACAGGATGGGTATATACGTGTGGCTGTGGGTATATAGGATGGGTATATATGTGGGTATACAGGATGGGTATATACGTGTGGCTGTGGGTATATAGGATGGGTATATATGTGTGTATACAGGATGGGTATATACGTGTGGCTGTGTGTATACAGGATGGGTATATACGTGTGGCTGTGGGTATATAGGATGGGTATATATGTGGGTATACAGGATGGGTATATACGTGTGGGTATATAGGATGGGTATATATGTGTGTATACAGGATGGGTATATACGTGTGGCTGTGGGTATATAGGATGGGTATATATGTGGGTATACAGGATGGGTATATACGTGTGGGTATATAGGATGGGTATATATGTGTGTATACAGGATGGGTATATACGTGTGGCTGTGGGTATACAGGATGGGTATATACGTGTGGCTGTGGGTATATAGGATGGGTATATATGTGGGTATACAGGATGGGTATATACGTGTGGCTGTGTGTATACAGGATGGGTATATATGTGTGTATACAGGATGGGTATATACGTGTGGCTGTGGGTATACAGGATGGGTATATACGTGTGGCTGTGGGTATACAGGATGGGTATATACGTGTGGCTGTGGGTATATAGGATGGGTATATATGTGGGTATACAGGATGGGTATATACGTGTGGCTGTGGGTATATAGGATGGGTATATATGTGTGTATACAGGATGGGTATATACGTGTGGCTGTGTGTATACAGGATGGGTATATACGTGTGGCTGTGGGTATATAGGATGGGTATATATGTGGGTATACAGGATGGGTATATACGTGTGGGTATATAGGATGGGTATATATGTGTGTATACAGGATGGGTATATACGTGTGGCTGTGGGTATATAGGATGGGTATATGTGTGTGTATACAGGATGGGTATATACGTGTGGCTGTGTGTATACAGGATGGGTATATACGTGTGGCTGTGGGTATACAGGATGGGTATATACGTGTGGCTGAGGGTATATAGGATGGGTATATATGTGTGGGTATATAGGATTGGTATATATGTGTGTATACAGGATGGGTATATACGTGTGGCTGTGGGTATATAGGATGGGTATATATGTGGGTATACAGGATGGGTATATACGTGTGGGTATACAGGATGGGTATATATGTGTGTATACAGGATGGGTATATACGTGTGGCTGTGGGTATACAGGATGGGTATATATGTGTGTATACAGGATGGGTATATACGTGTGGCTGTGGGTATACAGGATGGGTATATACGTGTGGCTGTGGGTATATAGGATGGGTATATATGTGGGTATACAGGATGGGTATATACGTGTGGCTGTGGGTATATAGGATGGGTATATATGTGGGTATACAGGATGGGTATATACGTGTGGGTATATAGGATGGGTATATATGTGTGTATACAGGATGGGTATATACGTGTGGCTGTGGGTATACAGGATGGGTATATATGTGTGTATACAGGATGGGTATATACGTGTGGCTGTGGGTATACAGGATGGGTATATACGTGTGGCTGTGGGTATATAGGATGGGTATATATGTGTGTATACAGGATGGGTATATACGTGTGGCTGTGGGTATACAGGATGGGTATATATGTGTGTATACAGGATGGGTATATACGTGTGGCTGTGGGTATACAGGATGGGTATATACGTGTGGCTGTGGGTATATAGGATGGGTATATATGTGGGTATACAGGATGGGTATTTATGTGTGGCTGTGTGTAATACAGCCACAGAACAGGGTAACTCGCATGTTTTACAGACTCCATAAACTCTCATCCAGGTGTTTCCTGTTTTGAAGATACAACTTTATCATTGTATTAGTGTCAGAAGTTACTGCTAATCTCTCTCCCTATTACATTTGGCCCTAATTGTCTCCTTATTCTTACTGCTCCCATTTCCTTGTCCCAAGACAAAGAAACACAGAGAAATAAGAGACATATGTACACACGTGTCAGAGAGTATATATATATATATATATATATATATATCTATATCTATCATTTCCGGTACATGGATCTGTGCTGATGTTAGTGCATGAGCTTGTTACTGTGTCAGTGACAGGTAGACTTTTCATGCTGAAGCCTATACAGGTGGGGCAGACTTTATTTTACTGCTCACCTAGCATTAGGGACCACTGTAACCAAATCATCTCATGAGTTCACCAACCAGCATTCCCTAGAACTGTGTAATGTGCCAATGGGTGCAATAAAGCCTGCTCCATCTGTACTACAACTAAGCTTTAAACTCAGTTATTCACACGCTCACAGGGACATTCTTTCACTCTCCTGGAACTACTGACTTTTTTTTAAGTGGCATAAACTGTGCAAACACCTTTGCTCCCTAATATCTTGGCAATATACAGTATAAGGGATTGTGTTACCGTGTTACCAGGCTGAACGTCTCCAGATTAAAGTCTAAGGAGCCTAAGTATTAATGATCATAGAACTGCCTTCATTATATTAAGTATCTGTTTTCCGATGGATATTTTGACTTTTAAGCACTCTCCCTGTGAGTTACATCCCCGGCAATCTGTGGTAATCTATAACTTTTGTGAAAGACTCCTCCGGGGGAAACGGACACTGCACATGCGCACAGCGCCAGTCTCACCTCCGGTCGCAGGCTACTAGAGAGGGATCAGAAGATTTCTCTCCTGGGAGAGACCTCCAGAGGCTTAAAGCAGTTTGCACCATCTGAAGAACTACCGGGGCCAAACTCTGAAAAGCTTCACTTTTCTGAGTTTGGTACATAGGGGTCAGATCATAGTCCCCATTAATAATAATAATGGGGACTGAGATCTGCAGTGCTAATTAGAATTCTGCAGATGTACATAGCAATAAACCATGAAATTATGCAGAAACTGCAGTTTCTACATATTTTATTTAAAAATAGCTTGATAAATAGGCAACTAAGATTGAGACACAGGTGCTTACTGGAGGCTGTGACTGACGTCAAGCTCTGAAGCTCTGGTTTTGGCATGGAAAGGGTGTCTCACTAAAGCCTGGTGTGTTTGGAAAGCCACACCAGGGTTTTGGATCTAGCTGGATAAGCAATTACCTTCAGCTGGTAATGCTCCCAGGCTGGGTAAGGTTCTGTGTTACATTGCTGGAGCTGGTCATGCTCCCAGGCTGGGTAAGGTTCTGTGTTACATTGCTGCAGCTGGTCATGCTCCCAGGCTGGGTAAGGTTCTGTGTTACATTGCTGCAGCTGGTCATGCTCCCAGGCTGGGTAAGGTTCTGTGTTACATTGCTGGAGCTGGTCATGCTCCCAGGCTGGGTAAGGGTCTGTGTTACATTGCTGCAGCTGGTCATGCTCCCAGGCTGGGTAAGGGTCTGTGTTACATTGCTGCAGCTGGTCATGCTCCCAGGCTGGGTAAGGGTCTGTGTTACATTGCTGCAGCTGGTCATGCTCCCAGGCTGGGTAAGGTTCTGTGTTACATTGCTGCAGCTGGTCATGCTCCCAGGCTGGGTAAGGGTCTGTGTTACATTGCTGCAGCTGGTCATGCTCCCAGGCTGGGTAAGGGTCTGTGTTACATTGCTGCAGCTGGTCATGCTCCCAGGCTGGGTAAGGGTCTGTGTTACATTGCTGCAGCTGGTCATGCTCCCAGGCTGGGTAAGGTTCTGTGTTACATTGCTGCAGCTGGTCATGCTCCCAGGCTGGGTAAGGGTCTGTGTTACATTGCTGCAGCTGGTCATGCTCCCAGGCTGGGTAAGGTTCTGTGTTACATTGCTGCAGCTGGTCATGCTCCCAGGCTGGGTAAGGTTCTGTGTTACATTGCTGCAGCTGGTCATGCTCCCAGGCTGGGTAAGGGTCTGTGTTACATTGCTGCAGCTGGTCATGCTCCCAGGCTGGGTAAGGTTCTGTGTTACATTGCTGCAGCTGGTCATGCTCCCAGGCTGGGTAAGGTTCTGTGTTACATTGCTGCAGCTGGTCATGCTCCCAGGCTGGGTAAGGTTCTGTGTTACATTGCTGCAGCTGGTCATGCTCCCAGGCTGGGTAAGGTTCTGTGTTACATTGCTGCAGCTGGTCATGCTCCCAGGCTGGGTAAGGTTCTGTGTTACATTGCTGCAGCTGGTCATGCTCCCAGGCTGGGTAAGGGTCTGTGTTACATTGCTGCAGCTGGTCATGCTCCCAGGCTGGGTAAGGTTCTGTGTTACATTGCTGCAGCTGGTCATGCTCCCAGGCTGGGTAAGGTTCTGTGTTACATTGCTGCAGCTGGTCATGCTCCCAGGCTGGGTAAGGTTCTGTGTTACATTGCTGCAGCTGGTCATGCTCCCAGGCTGGGTAAGGTTCTGTGTTACATTGCTGCAGCTGGTCATGCTCCCAGGCTGGGTAAGGTTCTGTGTTACATTGCTGCAGCTGGTCATGCTCCCAGGCTGGGTAAGGTTCTGTGTTACATTGCTGCAGCTGGTCATGCTCCCAGGCTGGGTAAGGTTCTGTGTTACATTGCTGCAGCTGGTCATGCTCCCAGGCTGGGTAAGGGTCTGTGTTACATTGCTGCAGCTGGTAATGCTCCCAGGCTGGGTCAAGGCCCCCATACATCAGCAATCGTGCAATCGATTGTGTATAAAAAGCTTTCCCTTTTTCAATAGATTGTGACAAATCTGCAATTGCTTGAAAAAGGGAAAGATTTTTATACACAATCGATTGCACGATTGCTGATGTATGGGGGCTTTAAGGTTCTGTGGTTACATTGCTGCAGCTGTAGGAACTGTAAATGTAATTACATGTTGTATCATCAGCTCATTGCTAGAGGGGTGATCTGAGCCTCTGAGGGAAAGGAATTCTCTATGATTTGTGCTCAGTAATCTAATGTCTATATAGAAAGCTGCATTGTCATAACCTAAATCCGCTGTTGGGAAAAATCTCTTTATTGTGACTGCGAGTAAGAAAAGTTGCCAAAGTCTAAGGGGGAGCTTTATCATTATATCTATACTGCCAGCACGTAGCGTTGCTTATCGCAGTAGCGCAGGATGTCTCTGCGCTGCAATGTATCATAACCCAGTTACCAGGGAGGTGCTGCACAAACTCACCCCAGCGGTGACCTAGTGACCTCAGTCGCACCTTGGCGCAGTATACAGGCAGACAAGTGGGGAGGAGCTGGAATTTCCCTACAGAATCACTTCCCTGGAACATGCAGAGATCGCAACGAAAAGCTGAGCTTGCCGCAGATTATCACGTAATACACAGTAACACTATTAGATCCAGTGTAAGTGACCTGTTAGGCCCGTCTCTTGCACTGAAACGTCTCCCTACACTAAAATTCTAAATAACAAGAAATATTGGAACATTTAAAATTAATAATAGTAAACTGTAGCCTATAATGTGCTATATATATATATTAGGGCATAGCTGCATCTACATAGAAACAGTTCAAAATAATTTCCTTAATTATTATTGGTTCTTACCGATGTCTCCAACGTTGACGCCTTTGGGGACCATCTGGAGCAGGATCTTGGCTGTTTCCCTGATGAGGGGAAAGGCAGAGAATAAAATGATGGCGACCATCACTACCGTGAGACTGGGATCAATGTAGCACTGCCAGTTGCACGGCACATCCGGCGCCAATGGTTTCACGTAAAATATGACAGCAGCCACCACAACGACAACGGACCCCAGAGCGTCCCCCATCACGTGAAGCAGGACCCCTGCCGGTGTAAGAAAAGCAGAGACCATGTTAGGCCAGCATCAGCAAGCACAATAGTCAGAGAACCAGTCCCGGCACATTAGTCAGAGAACCAGTCCCGATGATGTCACTAGTTACAGCTCATATACAGGCTATGTCACTATAACCATGGCAAAGCCTGCTCTGTGCCAACTCTACTGAGAGCAGGGGGCTGTTTATAAATCAGATCAATGGGCAAGACTGACCCATAGAGTGCGCAAATATAACCCCAATCCTACAGTATGTGCAAGCATTTGTTAGAGCATAACAAGCAAGCTATCGCTATGTACTAATCATTATTATGTAATATTATTATTGCTATGCCTTAATATGTCACGATGGGGCTGATTCAGTGATTACTACGCCAGTTTGCATAGCGTAACTCAGTGAAGCACGCATTCTGTATGTGTGACTGATAACTCCTTACAGCGGGAGAGACAGAACAGGAGAGAGACGTCTATAAGACAAGCAGCTGCAAGAAGACATCAGGATTCTTCTTACTGTAATAAACGCCTTCCAACATCAACACTTCCAAACAACATGAACCCTCTAAACTGGCAGTGCTATCTCAGTACTGCCCCCTCCCCTGGCAGTGCCATCTCAATACTGCCGCCTCCCTGGCAGTGCCCTCAGTACTACCCCCTCCACTGGCAGCGCTCTCTCAGTACTGCCCCCTCCACTGCCAGTGCCCTCTCAGTACTGCCCCCTCCACTGCCAGTGCCCTCTCAGTACTGCCCTCTCAGTACTACCCCCTCCCCTGGCAGTGCCATCTCAGTACTGCCGCCTCCCTGGCAGTGCCCTCAGTACTACCCCCTCCACTGGCAGTGCCCTCAGTACTACCCCCTCCACTGGCAGTGCTCTCTCAGTACTACCCCCTCCCCTGGCAGTTCCCTCTCAGTACTACCCCCCTCCCCTGGCAGTTCCCTCTCAGTACTACCCCCCTCCCCTGGCAGTGCCCTCTCAGTACTACACCCCCGTCCCTGGCAGTGCCCTCTCAGTACTACACCCCCGCCCTTGCAGGGCCCTCTCAGTACTACCCCCTCCCCTGGCAGTGTCCATCCTATACATCAGTACAGGAGCAGCTGCAGCGTGGCACAACGTAACTCTACTAACAATAAATAATTTATTTATCTCAATGATTTATTCCATTATAACTATAAATATATTCCCACACAGAGGTTGGCGAATTACTGCCACAGGCTGCACACCTGCTTCTGCCAACAGCCATATCAGGTGTCACTCCCCCTGTACACCCGCTGGACCCCATGTTATTCACCTGAATGATACATAATGTGTAGAAGACACTAAAGTTGGGGCAAAGTTGAGGGAAGACTTGGCTCAATCTGGGGCCTGAGGCAACATGAAGCCTAAGTACAAACAAAACACCTGATAGTGATATATACAATCATATATGTAATATACATAAAGCAGAATGTAAAATAATAAATAATAAAGGAGAAAATCAAATAGAGAGTGTATTACGTTCAGCAAATATGGGAGGTGTATGTGGACTTTACATTGCACCAGAGTGATCACCAATGTGCAGTAATGTGTTATAAACCCACATAATTGCCAATATTAAAAATGGCTACCACTGACCACTTCCTGTTATGCCAGGGGCAAAGGAATAAGGGGCGGGATGTACTAAGCATCACATCCGCGACGCCGTACAGACCGCCAAATATCACTCACTGGGATGTACCTAGAAAGTAGCAAAGGATCGCTCTCCCGGTAAGGGCATAAAGGGACTTCCGGGTTTAGGACTCAGATGCCTCTATAATGACGCATGCGCCGCGGGCAGAGCGGAGAGGGATCCGATTGGGTCCCTCTAAGGGGGCGTCGAGAAAAGAAGCCCGTAGCCTTCAGATGGCGCTACCCACCACATATGAGAAATGCGGTAAAAACCCTGAGAATGGAATTGTCTGAGTTTTTACAGTATTTTTTTACCTTAGAACATGTCGCCTTGTGGGGGGGAAACAGGACAACGATACTGACTGCCATATTGTGTGACAGGAGGGCACTGGCTGCCATATTCTGTGACAGGAAAGCGCTGGCTGCTATATTGTGTGACAGGAGGGCGCTGGCTGCTATATTGTGTGACAGGAGGGCGCTGGCTGCTATATTGTGTGACAGGAGGGCGCTGGCTGCTATATTGTGTGACAGGAGAGCGCTGGCTGCTATATTGTGTGACAGGAGGGCACTGGCTGCTATATTGTGTGACAGGAGGCTGCTATATTGTGTGACAGGAGGGCACTGGCTGCTATATTGTGTGACAGGAGGGCGCTGGCTGCTATATTGTGTGACAGGAGGGCGCTGGCTGCCATATTGTGTGACAGGAGGGCGCTGGCTGCTATATTGTGTGACAGGAGGGCGCTGGCTGCCATATTGTGTGACAGGAGGGCGCTGGCTGCTATATTGTGTGACAGGAGAGCGCTGGCTGCTATATTGTGTGACAGGAGGGCACTGGCTGCTATATTGTGTGACAGGAGGGCGCTGGCTGCTATATTGTGTGACAGGAGGGCGCTGGCTGCCATATTGTGTGACAGGAGGGCACTGGCTGCTATATTGTGTGACAGGAAAGCGCTGGCTGCTATATTGTGTGACAGGAGGGCACTGGCTGCTATATTGTGTGACAGGAGGGCGCTGGCTGCTATATTGTGTGACAGGAGGGCACTGGCTGCTATATTGTGTGACAGGAGGGCGCTGGCTGCCATATTCTGTGACAGGAAAGCGCTGGCTGCTATATTGTGTGACAGGAGGGCGCTGGCTGCTATATTGTGTGACAGGAGGGCGCTGGCTGCTATATTGTGTGACAGGAGGGCGCTGGCTGCTATATTGTGTGACAGGAGGGCACTGGCTGCTATATTGTGTGACAGGAGGGCGCTGGCTGCCATATTGTGTGACAGGAGGGCACTGGCTGCCATATTGTGTGACAGGAAAGCGCTGGCTGCTATATTGTGTGACAGGAGGACACTGGCTGCTATACTGTGACAGGAGGGCGCTGGCTGCTATATTGTGTGACAGGAGGGCGCTGGCTGCTATATTGTGTGACAGGAGGGCGCTGGCTGCTATATTGTGTGACAGGAGGGCACTGGCTGCTATATTGTGTGACAGGAGGGCACTGGCTGCTATATTGTGTGACAGGAGGGCGCTGGCTGCCATATTGTGTGACAGGAGGGCACTGGCTGCCATATTCTGTGACAGGAAAGCGCTGGCTGCTATATTGTGTGACAGGAGGGCACTGGCTGCCATATTCTGTGACAGGAAAGCGCTGGCTGCTATATTGTGTGACAGGAGGGCACTGGCTGCCATATTCTGTGACAGGAAAGCGCTGGCTGCTATATTGTGTGACAGGAGGGCGCTGGCTGCTATATTGTGTGACAGGAGGGCACTGGCTGCTATATTGTGTGACAGGAGGGCGCTGGCTGCTATATTGTGTGACAGGAGGGCACTGGCTGCTATATTGTGTGACAGGAGGGCACTGGCTGCTATATTGTGTGACAGGAGGGCGCTGGCTGCCATATTCTGTGACAGGAAAGCGCTGGCTGCTATATTGTGTGACAGGAGGGCGCTGGCTGCTATATTGTGTGACAGGAGGGCGCTGGCTGCTATATTGTGTGACAGGAGGGCGCTGGCTGCTATATTGTGTGACAGGAGGGCACTGGCTGCTATATTGTGTGACAGGAGGGCGCTGGCTGCCATATTGTGTGACAGGAGGGCACTGGCTGCCATATTGTGTGACAGGAAAGCGCTGGCTGCTATATTGTGTGACAGGAGGACACTGGCTGCTATACTGTGACAGGAGGGCGCTGGCTGCTATATTGTGTGACAGGAGGGCGCTGGCTGCTATATTGTGTGACAGGAGGGCGCTGGCTGCTATATTGTGTGACAGGAGGGCGCTGGCTGCTATATTGTGTGACAGGAGGGCGCTGGCTGCTATATTGTGTGACAGGAGGGCGCTGGCTGCTATATTGTGTGACAGGAGGGCGCTGGCTGCTATATTGTGTGACAGGAGGGCGCTGGCTGCTATATTGTGTGACAGGAGGGCGCTGGCTGCTATATTGTGTGACAGGAGGGCGCTGGCTGCTATATTGTGTGACAGGAGGACGCTGGCTGCTATACTGTGACAGGAGGGCGCTGGCTGCTATATTGTGTGACAGGAGGGCGCTGGCTGCTATATTGTGTGACAGGAGGGCACTGGCTGCTATATTGTGTGACAGGAGGGCGCTGGCTGCTATATTGTGTGACAGGAGGGCGCTGGCTGCTATATTGTGTGACAGGAGGGCACTGGCTGCTATATTGTGTGACAGGAGGACACTGGCTGCTATATTGTGTGACAGGAGGGTACTGGCTGCTATACTGTGTGACAGGAGGACACTGGCTGCCATATTGTGTGACAGGAGGCTGCCATATTGTGTGACAGGAGGGCACTGGCTGCCATATTCTGTGACAGGAAAGCGCTGGCTGCTATATTGTGTGACAGGAGGGCGCTGGCTGCTATATTGTGTGACAGGAGGGCACTGGCTGCTATATTGTGTGACAGGGGGGCGCTGGCTGCTATATTGTGTGACAGGAGGGCACTGGCTGCCATATTGTGTGACAGGAAAGCGCTGGCTGCTATATTGTGTGACAGGAGGGCGCTGGCTGCTATATTGTGTGACAGGAGGGCACTGGCTGCTATATTGTGTGACAGGAGGGCGCTGGCTGCTATATTGTGTGACAGGAGGGCACTGGCTGCTATATTGTGTGACAGGGGGGCGCTGGCTGCTATATTGTGTGACAGGAGGGCGCTGGCTGCTATATTGTGTGACAGGAGGGCGCTGGCTGCTATATTGTGTGACAGGAGGGCGCTGGCTGCTATATTGTGTGACAGGGGGGCGCTGGCTGCTATATTGTGTGACAGGAGGGCGCTGGCTGCTATATTGTGTGACAGGAGGGCGCTGGCTGCTATATTGTGTGACAGGAGGGCGCTGGCTGCTATACTGTGTGACAGGAGGGCGCTGGCTGCTATATTGTGTGACAGGGGGGCGCTGGCTGCTATATTGTGTGACAGGAGGGCGCTGGCTGCTATATTGTGTGACAGGAGGGCGCTGGCTGCTATATTGTGTGACAGGAGGGCGCTGGCTGCTATATTGTGTGACAGGAGGGCGCTGGCTGCTATATTGTGTGACAGGAGGGCACTGGCTGCCATATTCTGTGACAGGAAAGCGCTGGCTGCTATATTGTGTGACAGGAGGGCGCTGGCTGCTATATTGTGTGACAGGAGGGCGCTGGCTGCTATATTGTGTGACAGGAGGGCGCTGGCTGCTATATTGTGTGACAGGGGGGCGCTGGCTGCTATATTGTGTGACAGGAGGGCGCTGGCTGCTATATTGTGTGACAGGAGGGCGCTGGCTGCTATATTGTGTGACAGGAGGGCGCTGGCTGCTATACTGTGTGACAGGAGGGCGCTGGCTGCTATATTGTGTGACAGGGGGGCGCTGGCTGCTATATTGTGTGACAGGAGGGCGCTGGCTGCTATATTGTGTGACAGGAGGGCGCTGGCTGCTATATTGTGTGACAGGAGGGCGCTGGCTGCTATATTGTGTGACAGGAGGGCGCTGGCTGCTATATTGTGTGACAGGAGGGCGCTGGCTGCTATATTGTGTGACAGGAGGGCGCTGGCTGCTATATTGTGTGACAGGAGGACGCTGGCTGCTATACTGTGACAGGAGGGCGCTGGCTGCTATATTGTGTGACAGGAGGGCGCTGGCTGCTATATTGTGTGACAGGAGGGCACTGGCTGCTATATTGTGTGACAGGAGGGCGCTGGCTGCTATATTGTGTGACAGGAGGGCGCTGGCTGCTATATTGTGTGACAGGAGGGCACTGGCTGCTATATTGTGTGACAGGAGGACACTGGCTGCTATATTGTGTGACAGGAGGGTACTGGCTGCTATACTGTGTGACAGGAGGACACTGGCTGCCATATTGTGTGACAGGAGGCTGCCATATTGTGTGACAGGAGAGCACTGGCTGCTATATTGTGTGACAGGAGGACACTGGCTGCTATATTGTGTGACAGGAGAGCACTGGCTGCTATATTGTGTGACAGGAGGCTGCTATATTGTGTGACAGGAGGCTGCTATATTGTGTGACAGGAGGGCACTGGCTGCTATATTGTGTGACAGGAGGCTGCTATATTGTGTGACAGGAGAGCAATGGCTGCTATATTGTGTGACAGGAGGGCGCTGGCTGCTATATTGTGTGACAGGAGGGCACTGGCTGCCATATTGTGTGACAGGAGGCTGCTATATTGTGTGACAGGAGGCTGCTATATTGTGTGACAGGAGAGCACTGGCTGCTATATTGTGTGACAGGAGGCTGCTATATTGTGTGACAGGAGGCTGCTATATTGTGTGACAGGAGGGCACTGGCTGCTATATTGTGTGACAGGAGGCTGCTATATTGTGTGACAGGAGGGCACTGGCTGCTATATTGTGTGACAGGAGGGCACTGGCTGCCATATTGTGTGACAGGAGGCTGCTATATTGTGTGACAGGAGGCTGCTATATTGTGTGACAGGAGGGCACTGGCTGCTATATTGTGTGACAGGAGGCTGCTATATTGTGTGACAGGAGGGCGCTGGCTGCTATACTGTGTGACAGGAGGGCGCTGGCTGCTATATTGTGTGACAGGAGGGCGCTGGCTGCTATATTGTGTGACAGGGGGGCGCTGGCTGCTATATTGTGTGACAGGAGGGCGCTGGCTGCTATATTGTGTGACAGGAGGGCGCTGGCTGCTATATTGTGTGACAGGAGGGCGCTGGCTGCTATATTGTGTGACAGGAGGGCGCTGGCTGCTATATTGTGTGACAGGAGGGCGCTGGCTGCTATATTGTGTGACAGGAGGGCGCTGGCTGCTATATTGTGTGACAGGAGGACGCTGGCTGCTATACTGTGACAGGAGGGCGCTGGCTGCTATATTGTGTGACAGGAGGGCGCTGGCTGCTATATTGTGTGACAGGAGGGCACTGGCTGCTATATTGTGTGACAGGAGGGCGCTGGCTGCTATATTGTGTGACAGGAGGGCGCTGGCTGCTATATTGTGTGACAGGAGGGTACTGGCTGCTATACTGTGTGACAGGAGGACACTGGCTGCCATATTGTGTGACAGGAGGCTGCCATATTGTGTGACAGGAGAGCACTGGCTGCTATATTGTGTGACAGGAGGACACTGGCTGCTATATTGTGTGACAGGAGAGCACTGGCTGCTATATTGTGTGACAGGAGGCTGCTATATTGTGTGACAGGAGGCTGCTATATTGTGTGACAGGAGGGCACTGGCTGCTATATTGTGTGACAGGAGGCTGCTATATTGTGTGACAGGAGAGCAATGGCTGCTATATTGTGTGACAGGAGGGCGCTGGCTGCTATATTGTGTGACAGGAGGGCACTGGCTGCCATATTGTGTGACAGGAGGCTGCTATATTGTGTGACAGGAGGCTGCTATATTGTGTGACAGGAGAGCACTGGCTGCTATATTGTGTGACAGGAGGCTGCTATATTGTGTGACAGGAGGCTGCTATATTGTGTGACAGGAGGGCACTGGCTGCTATATTGTGTGACAGGAGGCTGCTATATTGTGTGACAGGAGGGCACTGGCTGCTATATTGTGTGACAGGAGGGCACTGGCTGCCATATTGTGTGACAGGAGGCTGCTATATTGTGTGACAGGAGGCTGCTATATTGTGTGACAGGAGGGCACTGGCTGCTATATTGTGTGACAGGAGGCTGCTATATTGTGTGACAGGAGGGCGCTGGCTGCTATACTGTGTGACAGGAGGGCGCTGGCTGCTATATTGTGTGACAGGAGGCTGCTATATTGTGTGACAGGAGGGCACTGGCTGCTATATTGTGTGACAGGAGGCTGCTATACTGTGACAGGAGGGCGCTGGCTGCTATATTGTGTGACAGGAGGGCGCTGGCTGCTATATTGTGTGACAGGAGGCTGCTATATTGTGTGACAGGAGGGCACTGGCTGCTATATTGTGTGACAGGAGGACACTGGCTGCTATACTGTGTGACAGGAGGACACTGGCTGCCATATTGTGTGACAGGAGGGCGCTGGCTGCTATATTGTGTGACAGGAGGGCGCTGGCTGCTATACTGTGTGACAGGAGGACACTGGCTGCCATATTGTGTGACAGGAGGCTGCCATATTGTGTGACAGGAGAGCACTGGCTGCTATATTGTGTGACAGGACGACACTGGCTGCTATATTGTGTGACAGGAGGCTGCTATATTGTGTGACAGGAGAGCACTGGCTGCTATATTGTGTGACAGGAGGGCACTGGCTGCCATATTGTGTGACAGGAGGCTGCTATATTGTGTGACAGGAGGCTGCTATATTGTGTGACAGGAGGGCACTGGCTGCTATATTGTGTGACAGGAGGCTGCTATATTGTGTGACAGGAGAGCACTGGCTGCTATATTGTGTGACAGGAGGCTGCTATATTGTGTGACAGGAGGGCACTGGCTGCCATATTGTGTGACAGGAGGGCACTTGCTGCTATAATGTGTGACAGGAGGCTGCTATATTGTGAGACAGGAGGACACTGGCTGCCATATTGTGTGACAGGAGGCTGCTATATTGTGAGACAGGAGGACACTGGCTGCCATATTGTGTGACAGGAGGCTGCTATATTGTGTGGCAGGAGGCTGCTATATTGTGTGACAGGAGGACACTGGCTGCTATATTGTGAGACACGAGAGCACTGGCTGCTATATTGTGAGACACGAGAGCACTGGCTGCTATATTGTGTGACAGGAGGGCGCTGGCTGCTATATTGTGTGACAGGAGGGCGCTGGCTGCTATATTGTGTGACAGGAGGGCACTGGCTGCTATATTGTGTGACAGGAGGGCGCTGGCTGCCATATTGTGTGACAGGAGGGCACTGGCTGCCATATTGTGTGACAGGAAAGCGCTGGCTGCTATATTGTGTGACAGGAGGACACTGGCTGCTATACTGTGACAGGAGGGCGCTGGCTGCTATATTGTGTGACAGGAGGGCGCTGGCTGCTATATTGTGTGACAGGAGGGCGCTGGCTGCTATATTGTGTGACAGGAGGGCGCTGGCTGCTATATTGTGTGACAGGAGGGCGCTGGCTGCTATATTGTGTGACAGGAGGGCGCTGGCTGCTATATTGTGTGACAGGAGGGCGCTGGCTGCTATATTGTGTGACAGGAGGGCGCTGGCTGCTATATTGTGTGACAGGAGGGCGCTGGCTGCTATATTGTGTGACAGGAGGACGCTGGCTGCTATACTGTGACAGGAGGGCGCTGGCTGCTATATTGTGTGACAGGAGGGCGCTGGCTGCTATATTGTGTGACAGGAGGGCACTGGCTGCTATATTGTGTGACAGGAGGGCGCTGGCTGCTATATTGTGTGACAGGAGGGCGCTGGCTGCTATATTGTGTGACAGGAGGGCACTGGCTGCTATATTGTGTGACAGGAGGACACTGGCTGCTATATTGTGTGACAGGAGGGTACTGGCTGCTATACTGTGTGACAGGAGGACACTGGCTGCCATATTGTGTGACAGGAGGCTGCCATATTGTGTGACAGGAGAGCACTGGCTGCTATATTGTGTGACAGGAGGACACTGGCTGCTATATTGTGTGACAGGAGAGCACTGGCTGCTATATTGTGTGACAGGAGGCTGCTATATTGTGTGACAGGAGGCTGCTATATTGTGTGACAGGAGGGCACTGGCTGCTATATTGTGTGACAGGAGGCTGCTATATTGTGTGACAGGAGAGCAATGGCTGCTATATTGTGTGACAGGAGGGCGCTGGCTGCTATATTGTGTGACAGGAGGGCACTGGCTGCCATATTGTGTGACAGGAGGCTGCTATATTGTGTGACAGGAGGCTGCTATATTGTGTGACAGGAGAGCACTGGCTGCTATATTGTGTGACAGGAGGCTGCTATATTGTGTGACAGGAGGCTGCTATATTGTGTGACAGGAGGGCACTGGCTGCTATATTGTGTGACAGGAGGCTGCTATATTGTGTGACAGGAGGGCACTGGCTGCTATATTGTGTGACAGGAGGGCACTGGCTGCCATATTGTGTGACAGGAGGCTGCTATATTGTGTGACAGGAGGCTGCTATATTGTGTGACAGGAGGGCACTGGCTGCTATATTGTGTGACAGGAGGCTGCTATATTGTGTGACAGGAGGGCGCTGGCTGCTATACTGTGTGACAGGAGGGCGCTGGCTGCTATATTGTGTGACAGGAGGCTGCTATATTGTGTGACAGGAGGGCACTGGCTGCTATATTGTGTGACAGGAGGCTGCTATACTGTGACAGGAGGGCGCTGGCTGCTATATTGTGTGACAGGAGGGCGCTGGCTGCTATATTGTGTGACAGGAGGCTGCTATATTGTGTGACAGGAGGGCACTGGCTGCTATATTGTGTGACAGGAGGACACTGGCTGCTATACTGTGTGACAGGAGGACACTGGCTGCCATATTGTGTGACAGGAGGGCGCTGGCTGCTATATTGTGTGACAGGAGGGCGCTGGCTGCTATACTGTGTGACAGGAGGACACTGGCTGCCATATTGTGTGACAGGAGGCTGCCATATTGTGTGACAGGAGAGCACTGGCTGCTATATTGTGTGACAGGACGACACTGGCTGCTATATTGTGTGACAGGAGGCTGCTATATTGTGTGACAGAAGAGCACTGGCTGCTATATTGTGTGACAGGAGGGCACTGGCTGCCATATTGTGTGACAGGAGGCTGCTATATTGTGTGACAGGAGGCTGCTATATTGTGTGACAGGAGGGCACTGGCTGCTATATTGTGTGACAGGAGGCTGCTATATTGTGTGACAGGAGAGCACTGGCTGCTATATTGTGTGACAGGAGGCTGCTATATTGTGTGACAGGAGGGCACTGGCTGCCATATTGTGTGACAGGAGGGCACTTGCTGCTATAATGTGTGACAGGAGGCTGCTATATTGTGAGACAGGAGGACACTGGCTGCCATATTGTGTGACAGGAGGCTGCTATATTGTGAGACAGGAGGACACTGGCTGCCATATTGTGTGACAGGAGGCTGCTATATTGTGTGGCAGGAGGCTGCTATATTGTGTGACAGGAGGACACTGGCTGCTATATTGTGAGACACGAGAGCACTGGCTGCTATATTGTGTGACAGGAGAGCACTGGCTGCTATATTGTGTGACAGGAGGACGCTGGCTGCTATATTGTGTGACAGGAGGGCACTGGCTGCTATATTGTGTGACAGGAGGCTGCTATATTGTGTGACAGGAGGCTGCTATATTGTGTGACAGGAGGCTGCTATATTGTGTGACAGGAGGGCACTGGCTGCCATATTGTGTGACAGGAAAGCGCTGGCTGCTATATTGTGTGACAGGAGGGCACTGGCTGCCATATTGTGTGACAGGAAAGCGCTGGCTGCTATATTGTGTGACAGGAGGCTGCTATATTGTGTGACAGGAGGGCGCTGGCTGCTATACTGTGTGACAGGAGGGCGCTGGCTGCTATATTGTGTGACAGGAGGGCACTGGCTGCTATATTGTGTGACAGGAGGGCGCTGGCTGCTATATTGTGTGACAGGAGGGCGCTGGCTGCTATATTGTCTGACTGGAGGGCAGTGGCTGCTATATTGTGTGACAGGAGGGCACTGGCTGCCATATTGTGTGACAGGAAAGCGCTGGCTGCTATATTGTGTGACAGGAGGCTGCTATATTGTGTGACAGGAGGGCGCTGGCTGCTATACTGTGTGACAGGAGGGCGCTGGCTGCTATATTGTGTGACAGGAGGGCGCTGGCTGCTATATTGTGTGACAGGAGGGCGCTGGCTGCTATATTGTCTGACTGGAGGGCACTGGCTGCTATATTGTGTGACAGGAGGGCACTGGCTGCTATATTGTGTGACAGGAGGCTGCCATATTGTGTTTGACAGGAGGGCACTGGCTGCTATATTGTGTGACAGGAGGCTGCTATATTGTGTGACAGGAGGGCGCTGGCTGCTATACTGTGTGACAGGAGGGCGCTGGCTGCTATATTGTGTGACAGGAGGACACTGGCTGCTATATTGTGTGACAGGAGGGCACTGGCTGCTAAATTGTGTGACAGGAGGCTGCTATATTGTGTGACAGGAGGGCACTGGCTGCTATATTGTGTGATAGGAGGACACTGGCTGCTATATTGTGTGACAGGAGGGCGCTGGCTGCTATACTGTGTGACAGGAGGACACTGGCTGCCATATTGTGTGACAGGAGGCTGCCATATTGTGTGACAGGAGAGCACTGGCTGCTATATTGTGTGACAGGAGGGCACTGGCTGCTATATTGTGTGACAGGAGAGCACTGGCTGCTATATTGTGTGACAGGAGGACACTGGCTGCTATATTGTGTGACAGGAGGCTGCTATATTGTGTGACAGGAGGACACTGGCTGCTATATTGTGTGACAGGAGGGCACTGGCTGCCATATTGTGTGACAGGAGGCTGCTATATTGTGTGATAGGAGGCTGCTATATTGTGTGACAGGAGGGCACTGGCTGCTATATTGTGTGACAGGAGAGCACTGGCTGCTATATTGTGTGACAGGAGGCTGCTATATTGTGTGACAGGAGGGCACTGGCTGCTATACTGTGTGACAGGAGAGCACTGGCTGCTATACTGTGTGACAGGAGGGCACTGGCTGCTATATTGTGTGACAGGAGGACACTGGCTGCTATATTGTGTGACAGGAGAGCACTGGCTGCTATATTGTGTGACAGGAGGACATTGGCTGCTATACTGTGTGACAGGAGGGCGCTGGCTGCTATATTGTGTGACAGGAGGACACTGGCTGCAATATTGTGTGACAGGAGGCTGCTATATTGTGTGACAGGAGGGCACTGGCTGCTATATTGTGTGACAGGAGGGCACTGGCTGCTATATTGTGTGACAGGAGGGCACTGGCTGCTATATTGTGTGAAAGGAGGGCACTGGCTGCTATATTGTGTGACAGGAGGGCGCTGGCTGCTATATTGTGTGACAGGAGGCTGCTATATTGTGAGACAGGAGGACACTGGCTGCTATATTGTGAGACAGGAGGACACTGGCTGCTATACTGTGTGACAGGAGGCTGCTATATTGTGTGACAGGAGGACACTGGCTGCTATATTGTGAGACACGAGAGCACTGGCTGCTATATTGTGTGACAGGAGGGCACTGGCTGCTATATTGTGTGACAGGAGGGCACTGGCTGCTATATTGTGTGACAGGAGGGCACTGGCTGCCATATTCTGTGACAGGAAAGCGCTGGTTGCTATATTGTGTGACAGGAGGGCGCTGGCTGCTATATTGTGTGACAGGAGGGCGCTGGCTGCTATATTGTGTGACAGGAGGGCGCTGGCTGCTATATTGTGTGACAGGAGGGCACTGGCTGCTATATTGTGTGACAGGAGGGCGCTGGCTGCCATATTGTGTGACAGGAGGGCACTGGCTGCCATATTGTGTGACAGGAAAGCGCTGGCTGCTATATTGTGTGACAGGAGGACACTGGCTGCTATACTGTGACAGGAGGGCGCTGGCTGCTATATTGTGTGACAGGAGGGCGCTGGCTGCTATATTGTGTGACAGGGGGGCGCTGGCTGCTATATTGTGTGACAGGAGGGCGCTGGCTGCTATATTGTGTGACAGGAGGGCGCTGGCTGCTATATTGTGTGACAGGAGGGCGCTGGCTGCTATATTGTGTGACAGGAGGGCGCTGGCTGCTATATTGTGTGACAGGAGGGCGCTGGCTGCTATATTGTGTGACAGGAGGGCGCTGGCTGCTATATTGTGTGACAGGAGGACGCTGGCTGCTATACTGTGACAGGAGGGCGCTGGCTGCTATATTGTGTGACAGGAGGGCGCTGGCTGCTATATTGTGTGACAGGAGGGCACTGGCTGCTATATTGTGTGACAGGAGGGCGCTGGCTGCTATATTGTGTGACAGGAGGGCGCTGGCTGCTATATTGTGTGACAGGAGGGCACTGGCTGCTATATTGTGTGACAGGAGGACACTGGCTGCTATATTGTGTGACAGGAGGGTACTGGCTGCTATACTGTGTGACAGGAGGACACTGGCTGCCATATTGTGTGACAGGAGGCTGCCATATTGTGTGACAGGAGAGCACTGGCTGCTATATTGTGTGACAGGAGGACACTGGCTGCTATATTGTGTGACAGGAGAGCACTGGCTGCTATATTGTGTGACAGGAGGCTGCTATATTGTGTGACAGGAGGCTGCTATATTGTGTGACAGGAGGGCACTGGCTGCTATATTGTGTGACAGGAGGCTGCTATATTGTGTGACAGGAGAGCAATGGCTGCTATATTGTGTGACAGGAGGGCGCTGGCTGCTATATTGTGTGACAGGAGGGCACTGGCTGCCATATTGTGTGACAGGAGGCTGCTATATTGTGTGACAGGAGGCTGCTATATTGTGTGACAGGAGAGCACTGGCTGCTATATTGTGTGACAGGAGGCTGCTATATTGTGTGACAGGAGGCTGCTATATTGTGTGACAGGAGGGCACTGGCTGCTATATTGTGTGACAGGAGGCTGCTATATTGTGTGACAGGAGGGCACTGGCTGCTATATTGTGTGACAGGAGGGCACTGGCTGCCATATTGTGTGACAGGAGGCTGCTATATTGTGTGACAGGAGGCTGCTATATTGTGTGACAGGAGGGCACTGGCTGCTATATTGTGTGACAGGAGGCTGCTATATTGTGTGACAGGAGGGCGCTGGCTGCTATACTGTGTGACAGGAGGGCGCTGGCTGCTATATTGTGTGACAGGAGGCTGCTATATTGTGTGACAGGAGGGCACTGGCTGCTATATTGTGTGACAGGAGGCTGCTATACTGTGACAGGAGGGCGCTGGCTGCTATATTGTGTGACAGGAGGGCGCTGGCTGCTATATTGTGTGACAGGAGGCTGCTATATTGTGTGACAGGAGGGCACTGGCTGCTATATTGTGTGACAGGAGGACACTGGCTGCTATACTGTGTGACAGGAGGACACTGGCTGCCATATTGTGTGACAGGAGGGCGCTGGCTGCTATATTGTGTGACAGGAGGGCGCTGGCTGCTATACTGTGTGACAGGAGGACACTGGCTGCCATATTGTGTGACAGGAGGCTGCCATATTGTGTGACAGGAGAGCACTGGCTGCTATATTGTGTGACAGGACGACACTGGCTGCTATATTGTGTGACAGGAGGCTGCTATATTGTGTGACAGGAGAGCACTGGCTGCTATATTGTGTGACAGGAGGGCACTGGCTGCCATATTGTGTGACAGGAGGCTGCTATATTGTGTGACAGGAGGCTGCTATATTGTGTGACAGGAGGGCACTGGCTGCTATATTGTGTGACAGGAGGCTGCTATATTGTGTGACAGGAGAGCACTGGCTGCTATATTGTGTGACAGGAGGCTGCTATATTGTGTGACAGGAGGGCACTGGCTGCCATATTGTGTGACAGGAGGGCACTTGCTGCTATAATGTGTGACAGGAGGCTGCTATATTGTGAGACAGGAGGACACTGGCTGCCATATTGTGTGACAGGAGGCTGCTATATTGTGAGACAGGAGGACACTGGCTGCCATATTGTGTGACAGGAGGCTGCTATATTGTGTGGCAGGAGGCTGCTATATTGTGTGACAGGAGGACACTGGCTGCTATATTGTGAGACACGAGAGCACTGGCTGCTATATTGTGAGACACGAGAGCACTGGCTGCTATATTGTGTGACAGGAGGGCGCTGGCTGCTATATTGTGTGACAGGAGGGCGCTGGCTGCTATATTGTGTGACAGGAGGGCACTGGCTGCTATATTGTGTGACAGGAGGGCGCTGGCTGCCATATTGTGTGACAGGAGGGCACTGGCTGCCATATTGTGTGACAGGAAAGCGCTGGCTGCTATATTGTGTGACAGGAGGACACTGGCTGCTATACTGTGACAGGAGGGCGCTGGCTGCTATATTGTGTGACAGGAGGGCGCTGGCTGCTATATTGTGTGACAGGAGGGCGCTGGCTGCTATATTGTGTGACAGGAGGGCGCTGGCTGCTATATTGTGTGACAGGAGGGCGCTGGCTGCTATATTGTGTGACAGGAGGGCGCTGGCTGCTATATTGTGTGACAGGAGGGCGCTGGCTGCTATATTGTGTGACAGGAGGGCGCTGGCTGCTATATTGTGTGACAGGAGGGCGCTGGCTGCTATATTGTGTGACAGGAGGACGCTGGCTGCTATACTGTGACAGGAGGGCGCTGGCTGCTATATTGTGTGACAGGAGGGCGCTGGCTGCTATATTGTGTGACAGGAGGGCACTGGCTGCTATATTGTGTGACAGGAGGGCGCTGGCTGCTATATTGTGTGACAGGAGGGCGCTGGCTGCTATATTGTGTGACAGGAGGGCACTGGCTGCTATATTGTGTGACAGGAGGACACTGGCTGCTATATTGTGTGACAGGAGGGTACTGGCTGCTATACTGTGTGACAGGAGGACACTGGCTGCCATATTGTGTGACAGGAGGCTGCCATATTGTGTGACAGGAGAGCACTGGCTGCTATATTGTGTGACAGGAGGACACTGGCTGCTATATTGTGTGACAGGAGAGCACTGGCTGCTATATTGTGTGACAGGAGGCTGCTATATTGTGTGACAGGAGGCTGCTATATTGTGTGACAGGAGGGCACTGGCTGCTATATTGTGTGACAGGAGGCTGCTATATTGTGTGACAGGAGAGCAATGGCTGCTATATTGTGTGACAGGAGGGCGCTGGCTGCTATATTGTGTGACAGGAGGGCACTGGCTGCCATATTGTGTGACAGGAGGCTGCTATATTGTGTGACAGGAGGCTGCTATATTGTGTGACAGGAGAGCACTGGCTGCTATATTGTGTGACAGGAGGCTGCTATATTGTGTGACAGGAGGCTGCTATATTGTGTGACAGGAGGGCACTGGCTGCTATATTGTGTGACAGGAGGCTGCTATATTGTGTGACAGGAGGGCACTGGCTGCTATATTGTGTGACAGGAGGGCACTGGCTGCCATATTGTGTGACAGGAGGCTGCTATATTGTGTGACAGGAGGCTGCTATATTGTGTGACAGGAGGGCACTGGCTGCTATATTGTGTGACAGGAGGCTGCTATATTGTGTGACAGGAGGGCGCTGGCTGCTATACTGTGTGACAGGAGGGCGCTGGCTGCTATATTGTGTGACAGGAGGCTGCTATATTGTGTGACAGGAGGGCACTGGCTGCTATATTGTGTGACAGGAGGCTGCTATACTGTGACAGGAGGGCGCTGGCTGCTATATTGTGTGACAGGAGGGCGCTGGCTGCTATATTGTGTGACAGGAGGCTGCTATATTGTGTGACAGGAGGGCACTGGCTGCTATATTGTGTGACAGGAGGACACTGGCTGCTATACTGTGTGACAGGAGGACACTGGCTGCCATATTGTGTGACAGGAGGGCGCTGGCTGCTATATTGTGTGACAGGAGGGCGCTGGCTGCTATACTGTGTGACAGGAGGACACTGGCTGCCATATTGTGTGACAGGAGGCTGCCATATTGTGTGACAGGAGAGCACTGGCTGCTATATTGTGTGACAGGACGACACTGGCTGCTATATTGTGTGACAGGAGGCTGCTATATTGTGTGACAGAAGAGCACTGGCTGCTATATTGTGTGACAGGAGGGCACTGGCTGCCATATTGTGTGACAGGAGGCTGCTATATTGTGTGACAGGAGGCTGCTATATTGTGTGACAGGAGGGCACTGGCTGCTATATTGTGTGACAGGAGGCTGCTATATTGTGTGACAGGAGAGCACTGGCTGCTATATTGTGTGACAGGAGGCTGCTATATTGTGTGACAGGAGGGCACTGGCTGCCATATTGTGTGACAGGAGGGCACTTGCTGCTATAATGTGTGACAGGAGGCTGCTATATTGTGAGACAGGAGGACACTGGCTGCCATATTGTGTGACAGGAGGCTGCTATATTGTGAGACAGGAGGACACTGGCTGCCATATTGTGTGACAGGAGGCTGCTATATTGTGTGGCAGGAGGCTGCTATATTGTGTGACAGGAGGACACTGGCTGCTATATTGTGAGACACGAGAGCACTGGCTGCTATATTGTGTGACAGGAGAGCACTGGCTGCTATATTGTGTGACAGGAGGACGCTGGCTGCTATATTGTGTGACAGGAGGGCACTGGCTGCTATATTGTGTGACAGGAGGCTGCTATATTGTGTGACAGGAGGCTGCTATATTGTGTGACAGGAGGCTGCTATATTGTGTGACAGGAGGGCACTGGCTGCCATATTGTGTGACAGGAAAGCGCTGGCTGCTATATTGTGTGACAGGAGGGCACTGGCTGCCATATTGTGTGACAGGAAAGCGCTGGCTGCTATATTGTGTGACAGGAGGCTGCTATATTGTGTGACAGGAGGGCGCTGGCTGCTATACTGTGTGACAGGAGGGCGCTGGCTGCTATATTGTGTGACAGGAGGGCACTGGCTGCTATATTGTGTGACAGGAGGGCGCTGGCTGCTATATTGTGTGACAGGAGGGCGCTGGCTGCTATATTGTCTGACTGGAGGGCAGTGGCTGCTATATTGTGTGACAGGAGGGCACTGGCTGCCATATTGTGTGACAGGAAAGCGCTGGCTGCTATATTGTGTGACAGGAGGCTGCTATATTGTGTGACAGGAGGGCGCTGGCTGCTATACTGTGTGACAGGAGGGCGCTGGCTGCTATATTGTGTGACAGGAGGGCGCTGGCTGCTATATTGTGTGACAGGAGGGCGCTGGCTGCTATATTGTGTGACAGGAGGACACTGGCTGCTATATTGTGTGACAGGAGGGCACTGGCTGCTAAATTGTGTGACAGGAGGCTGCTATATTGTGTGACAGGAGGGCACTGGCTGCTATATTGTGTGATAGGAGGACACTGGCTGCTATATTGTGTGACAGGAGGGCGCTGGCTGCTATACTGTGTGACAGGAGGACACTGGCTGCCATATTGTGTGACAGGAGGCTGCCATATTGTGTGACAGGAGAGCACTGGCTGCTATATTGTGTGACAGGAGGGCACTGGCTGCTATATTGTGTGACAGGAGAGCACTGGCTGCTATATTGTGTGACAGGAGGACACTGGCTGCTATATTGTGTGACAGGAGGCTGCTATATTGTGTGACAGGAGGACACTGGCTGCTATATTGTGTGACAGGAGGGCACTGGCTGCCATATTGTGTGACAGGAGGCTGCTATATTGTGTGATAGGAGGCTGCTATATTGTGTGACAGGAGGGCACTGGCTGCTATATTGTGTGACAGGAGAGCACTGGCTGCTATATTGTGTGACAGGAGGCTGCTATATTGTGTGACAGGAGGGCACTGGCTGCTATACTGTGTGACAGGAGAGCACTGGCTGCTATACTGTGTGACAGGAGGGCACTGGCTGCTATATTGTGTGACAGGAGGACACTGGCTGCTATATTGTGTGACAGGAGAGCACTGGCTGCTATATTGTGTGACAGGAGGACATTGGCTGCTATACTGTGTGACAGGAGGGCGCTGGCTGCTATATTGTGTGACAGGAGGACACTGGCTGCAATATTGTGTGACAGGAGGCTGCTATATTGTGTGACAGGAGGGCACTGGCTGCTATATTGTGTGACAGGAGGGCACTGGCTGCTATATTGTGTGACAGGAGGGCACTGGCTGCTATATTGTGTGAAAGGAGGGCACTGGCTGCTATATTGTGTGACAGGAGGGCGCTGGCTGCTATATTGTGTGACAGGAGGCTGCTATATTGTGAGACAGGAGGACACTGGCTGCTATATTGTGAGACAGGAGGACACTGGCTGCTATACTGTGTGACAGGAGGCTGCTATATTGTGTGACAGGAGGACACTGGCTGCTATATTGTGAGACACGAGAGCACTGGCTGCTATATTGTGTGACAGGAGGGCACTGGCTGCTATATTGTGTGACAGGAGGGCACTGGCTGCTATATTGTGTGACAGGAGGGCGCTGGCTGCTATATTGTGTGACAGGAGGCTGCTATATTGTGTAACAGGAGGGCACTGGCTGCTATACTGTGTGACAGGAGAGCACTGGCTGCTATACTGTGTGACAGGAGGGCACTGGCTGCTATATTGTGTGACAGGAGGACACTGGCTGCTATATTGTGTGACAGGAGTGCACTGGCTGCTATATTGTGTGACAGGAGGGCACTGGCTGCTATATTGTGTGACAGGAGGGCACTGGCTGCCATATTGTGTGACAGGAGGGCACTGGCTGCCATATTGTGTGACAGGAGGCTGCTATATTGTGTGACAGGAGGGAGCAGGCTGCTATATTGTGTGACAGGAGGCTGCTATATTGTGTGACAGGAGGGCACTGGCTGCTATATTGTGTGACAGGAGGGCGCTGGCTGCTATATTGTGTGACAGGAGGCTGCTATATTGTGTGACAGGAGGACACTGGCTGCTATACTGTGTGACAGGAGGGCGCTGGCTGCTATATTGTGTGACAGGAGGCTGCTATATTGTGTGACAGGAGGACACTGGCTGCTATACTGTGTGACAGGAGGACACTGGCTGCTATACTGTGTGACAGGAGAGCGCTGGCTGCTATATTGTGTGACAGGAGGGTGCTGGCTGCTATATTGTGTGACAGGAGGATACTGGCTGCTATATTGTGTGACAGGAGGGCACTGGCTGCTATATTGTGTGACAGGAGGGCGCTGGCTGCTATATTGTGTGACAGGAGGCTGCTATATTGTGTAACAGGAGGACACTGGCTGCTATATTGTGTGACAGGAGGCTGCTATATTGTGTGACAGGAGGGCACTGGCTGCTATACTGTGTGACAGGAGAGCACTGGCTGCTATATTGTGTGACAGGAGGGCACTGGCTGCTATATTGTGTGACAGGAGGACACTGGCTGCTATATTGTGTGACAGGAGTGCACTGGCTGCTATATTGTATGACAGGAGGGCACTGGCTGCTATATTGTGTGACAGGAGGGCACTGGCTGCCATATTGTGTGACAGGAGGCTGCTATATTGTGTGACAGGAGGGCGCAGGCTGCTATATTGTGTGACAGGAGGCTGCTATATTGTGTGACAGGAGGGCGCTGGCTGCTATATTGTGTGACAGGAGGCTGCTATATTGTGTGACAGGAGGACACTGGCTGCTATATTGTGTGACAGGAGGACACTGGCTGCTATACTGTGTGACAGGAGGGCGCTGGCTGCTATACTGTGTGACAGGAGGGCGCTGGCTGCCATATTGTGTGACAGGAGGCTGCCATATTGTGTGACAGGAGGCTGCCATATTGTGTGACAGGAGGCTGCTATATTGTGTGACAGGAGGCTGCTATATTGTGTGACAGGAGGGCACTGGCTGCTATATTGTGTGACAGGAGGGCACTGGCTGCTATATTGTGTGACAGGAGGGCGCTGGCTGCTTTACTGTGTGACAGGAGGGCGCTGGCTGCTATATTGTGTGACAGGAGGGCACTGGCTGCTATATTGTGTGACAGGAGGCTGCTATATTGTGTGACAGGAGGGCACTGGCTGCTATATTGTGTGACAGTAGGAGACTGGCTGCTATATTGTGTGACAGGAGGGCACTGGCTGCTATATTGTGTGACAGGAGGACACTGGCTGCTATATTGTGTGACAGGAGGGCACTGGCTGCTATATTGTGTGACAGGAGGACGCTATATTGTGTGACAGGAGGACGCTATATTGTGTGACAGGAGGGCACTGGCTGTTATATTGTGTGACAGGAGGGCACTGGCTGCTATATTGTTTGACAGGAGGGCACTGACTGCCATATTGTGTGACAGGAGGGCACTGGCTGCTATATTGTGTGACAGGAGGACACTGGCTGCTATATTGTGTGACAGGAGGGCACTGGCTGCTATATTGTGTGACAGGAGGACACTGGCTGCTATATTGTGTGACAGGAGGATACTGGCTGCTATATTGTGTGACAGGAGGGCACTGGCTGCTATATTGTGTGACAGGAGGCTGCTATATTGTGTGACAGGAGGGCACTGGCTGCTATATTGTGTGACAGGAGGGCACTGGCTGCTATATTGTGTGACAGGAGGCTGCTATATTGTGTGACAGGAGGACGCTGGCTGCTATATTGTGTGACAGGAGGGCGCTGACTGCCATATTGTGTGACAGGAGGGCGCTGGCTGCTATATTGTGTGACAGGAGAGCACTGGCTGCTATTTTGTGTGACAGGAGGACACTGGCTGCTATACTGTGACAGGAGGGCGCTGGCTGCTTTATTGTGTGACAGGAGGCTGCTATATTGTGTGACAGGAGGGCACTGGCTGCTATATTGTGTGACAGGAGGGCACTGGCTGCTATATTGTGTGACAGGAGGACACTGGCTGCTATATTGTGTGACAGGAGGGCGCTGGCTGCTATATTGTGTGACAGGAGGGTGCTGGCTGCTATATTGTGTGACAGGAGGACACTGGCTGCTATATTGTGTGACAGGAGGCTGCTATATTGTGTGACAGGAGGGCACTAGCTGCTATATTGTGTGACAGGAGGGCACTGGCTGCTATATTGTGTGACAGGAGGCTGCTATATTGTGTGACAGGAGGACACTGGCTGCTATATTGTGTGACAGGAGGACACTGGCTGCTATATTGTGTGACAGGAGGGCGCTGGCTGCTATACTGTGTGACAGGAGGGCGCTGGCTGCTATATTGTGTGACAGGAGGACACTGGCTGCTATATTGTGTGACAGGAGGGCGCTGGCTGCTATACTGTGTGACAGGAGGCTGCTATATTGTGTGACAGGAGGGCCCTGGCTGCCATATTGTGTGACAGGAGGCTGCTATATTGTGTGACAGAAGGCTGCTATATTGTGTGACAGGAGGGCACTGGCTGCTATATTGTGTGACAGGAGGGCACTGGCTGCTATATTGTGTGACAGGAGGGCGCTGGCTGCTATATTGTGTGACAGGAGGACGCTGGCTGCTATATTGTGTGACAGGAGGGCGCTGGCTGCTATATTGTGTGACAGGAGGCTGCTATATTGTGTGACAGGAGGGCCCTGGCTGCTATATTGTGTGACAGGAGGGCACTGGCTGCTATATTGTGTGACAGGAGGACGCTATATTGTGTGACAGGAGGACGCTATATTGTGTGACAGGAGGGCACTGGCTGTTATATTGTGTGACAGGAGGGCACTGGCTGCTATATTGTTTGACAGGAGGGCACTGACTGCCATATTGTGTGACAGGAGGGCGCTGGCTGCTATATTGTGTGACAGGAGGACACTGGCTGCCATATTGTGTGACAGGAGGCTGCTATATTGTGTGACAGGAGGCTGCTATATTGTGTGACAGGAGGGCACTGGATGCTATATTGTGTGACAGGAGGGCACTGGATGCTATATTGTGTGACAGGAGCACACTGGCTGCTATATTGTGTGACAGGAGGCTGCTATATTGTGTGACAGGAGGGCACTGGCTGCTATATTGTGTGACAGGAGGCTGCTATATTGTGTGACAGGAGGGCACTGGCTGCTATATTGTGTGACAGGAGGGCACTGGCTGCTATATTGTGTGACAGGAGGGCACTGGCTGCTATATTGTGTGACAGGAGGCTGCTATATTGTGTGACAGGAGGGCACTGGCTGCTATATTGTGTGACAGGAGGGCGCAGGCTGCTATATTGTGTGACAGGAGGGCGCTGGCTGCTATATTGTGTGACAGGAGAGCACTGGCTGCTATATTGTGTGACAGGAGGGCACTGGCTGCTATATTGTGTGACAGGAGGGCGCTGGCTGCTATATTGTGTGACAGGAGGGCGCTGGCTGCTATATTATGTGACAGGAGGGCGCTGGCTGCTATATTGTGTGACAGGAGAGCGCTGGCTGCTATATTGTGTGACAGGAGGGCGCTGGCTGCTATACTGTGTGACAGGAGGGCGCTGGCTGCTATATTGTGTGACAGGAGGGCGCTGGCTGCTATATTGTGTGACAGGAGAGCGCTGGCTGCTATATTGTGTGACAGGAGGACGCTGGCTGCTATATTGTGTGACAGGAGGGCGCTGGCTGCCATATTGTGTGACAGGAGGCTGCTATATTGTGTGACAGGAGGGCACTGGCTGCTATATTGTGTGACAGGAGGGCACTGGCTGCTATATTGTGTGACAGGAGGGCACTGGCTGCTATATTGTGTGACAGGAGGGCACTGGCTGCTATATTGTGTGACAGGAGGGCGCTGGCTGGTATATTGTGTGACAGGAGGACGCTGGCTGCTATATTGTGTGACAGGAGGGCACTGGCTGCTATATTGTGTGACAGGAGGACGCTATATTGTGTGACAGGAGGACGCTATATTGTGTGACAGGAGGGCACTGGCTGTTATATTGTGTGACAGGAGGGCACTGGCTGCTATATTGTTTGACAGGAGGGCACTGACTGCCATATTGTGTGACAGGAGGGCGCTGGCTGCTATTTTGTGTGACAGGAGGACACTGGCTGCCATATTGTGTGACAGGAGGCTGCTATATTGTGTGACAGGAGGCTGCTATATTGTGTGACAGGAGGGCACTGGCTGCTATATTGTGTGACAGGAGCACACTGGCTGCTATATTGTGTGACAGGAGGCTGCTATATTGTGTGACAGGAGGGCACTGGCTGCTATATTGTGTGACAGGAGGCTGCTATATTGTGTGACAGGAGGGCACTGGCTGCTATATTGTGTGACAGGAGGGCACTGGCTGCTATATTGTGTGACAGGAGGCTGCTATATTGTGTGACAGGAGGGCACTGGCTGCTATATTGTGTGACAGGAGGGCGCAGGCTGCTATATTGTGTGACAGGAGGGTGCTGGCTGCTATATTGTGTGACAGGAGAGCACTGGCAGCTATATTGTGTGACAGGAGGGCACTGGCTGCTATATTGTGTGACAGGAGGGCGCTGGCTGCTATATTGTGTGACAGGAGGGCGCTGGCTGCTATATTGTGTGACAGGAGGGCGCTGGCTGCTATATTGTGTGACAGGAGAGCGCTGGCTGCTATATTGTGTGACAGGAGGGCGCTGGCTGCTATACTGTGTGACAGGAGGGCGCTGGCTGCTATATTGTGTGACAGGAGAGCGCTGGCTGCTATATTGTGTGACAGGAGAGCGCTGGCTGCTATATTGTGTGACAGGAGGACGCTGGCTGCTATATTGTGTGACAGGAGGGCGCTGGCTGCCATATTGTGTGACAGGAGGCTGCTATATTGTGTGACAGGAGGGCACTGGCTGCTATATTGTGTGACAGGAGGGCACTGGCTGCTATATTGTGTGACAGGAGAGCATTTGCTGCTATATTGTGTGACAGGAGGACACTGGCTGCTATATTGTGTGACAGGAGGACACTGGCTGCTATTTTGTGTGACAGGAGGGCACTGGCTGCTATATTGTGTGACAGGAGGCTGCTATATTGTGTGGCAGGAGGCTGCTATATTGTGTGACAGGAGGACACTGGCTGCTATATTGTGAGACACGAGAGCACTGGCTGCTATATTGTGTGACAGTAGAGCACTGGCTGCTATATTATGTGAAAGGAGAGCACTGGCTGCTATATTGTGTGACAGGAGGCTGCTATATTGTGTGACAGGAGAGCACTGGCTGCCATATTGTGTGACAGGAGGACACTGGCTGCCATATTGTGTGACAGGAGGGCGCTGGCTGCTATATTGTGTGACAGGAGGGCACTGGCTGCTATATTGTGTGACAGGAGGCTGCCATATTGTGTGACAGGAGGACGCTGGCTGCTATATTGTGTGACAGGAGAGCACTGGCTGCTATATTGTGTGACAGGAGGGCGCTGGCTGCTATATTGTGTGACAGGAGGCTGCTATATTGTGTGACAGGAGGGCACTGGCTGCCATATTGTGTGACAGGAGAGCACTGGCTGCTATATAGTGTGACAGGAGGGCACTGGCTGCTATATTGTGTGACAGGAGGGCGCTGGCTGCTATACTTTGTGACAGGAGGACACTGGCTGCTATATTGTGTGACAGGAGGGCGCTGGCTGCTATATTGTGTGACAGGAGGCTGCCATATTGTGTGACAGGAGAGCACTGGCTGCCATATTGTGTGACAGGAGAGCACTGGCTGCTATATTGTGTGACAGGAGGGCACTGGCTGCTATATTGTGTGACAGGAGGGCACTGGCTGCTATATTGTGTGACAGGAGGCTGCTATATTGTGTGACAGGAGGACACTGGCTGCTATACTGTGTGACAGGAGGGTGCTGGCTGCTATATTGTTTGACAGGAGGACACTGGCTGCTATATTGTGAGACAGGAGGACACTGGCTGCTATATTGTGTGACAGGAGGGCGCTGGCTGCTATATTGTGTGACAGGAGGGTGCTGGCTGCTATATTGTGTGACAGGAGGCTGCTATATTGTGTGACAGGAGAGCACTGGCTGCCATATTGTGTGACAGGAGAGCACTGGCTGCTATATTGTGTGACTGGAGGGCGCTGGCTGCTATATTGTGTGACAGGAGGGCGCTGGCTGCTATATTGTGTGACAGGAGAGCGCTGGCTGCTATACTGTGTGACAGGAGGGCGCTGGCTGCTATACTGTGTGACAGGAGGGCGCTGGCTGCTATATTGTGTGACAGGAGGACGCTGGCTGCTATATTGTGTGACAGGAGGGCACTGGCTGCCATATTGTGTGACAGGAGGCTGCTATATTGTGTGACAGGAGGGCACTGGCTGCTATATTGTGTGACAGGAGGCTGCTATATTGTGTGACAGGAGAGCACTGGCTGCTACATTGTGTGACAGGAGGACACTGGCTGCTATATTGTGTGACAGGAGGGCACTGGCTGCTATATTGTGTGACAGGAGGCTGCTATATTGTGTGACAGGAGGGCACTGGCTGCTATATTGTGAGACAGGAGGCTGCTATATTGTGTGACAGGAGAGCAATGGCTGCTATATTGTGTGACAGGAGGCTGCTATATTGTGTGACAGGAGGGCACTGGCTGCCATATTGTGTGACAGGAGGACACTGGCTGCTATATTGTGTGACAGGAGGGCACTGGCTGCTATATTGTGTGACAGGAGGTCACTGGCTGCTATATTGTGTGAAAGGAGGGCACTGGCTGCTATATTGTGTGACAGGAGGGCGCTGGCTGCTATATTGTGTGACAGGAGGCTGCTATATTGTGAGACAGGAGGACGCTGGCTGCTATATTGTGAGACAGGAGAGCACTGGCTGCAATAATGTGTGACAGGAGGCTGCTATATTGTGTGACAGGAGGCTGCTATATTGTGTGGCAGGAGGCTGATATATTGTGTGACAGGAGGACACTGGCTGCTATATTGTGAGACACAAGAGCACTGGCTGCTATATTGTGTGACAGGAGGGCGCTGGCTGCTATATTGTGTGACAGGAGGACACTGGCTGCTATATTGTGTGACAGGAGGGTGGTGGCTGCTATATTGTGTGACAGGAGGCTGCTATATTGTGTAACAGGAGGGCGCTGGCTGCTATACTGTGTGACAGGAGGACACTGGCTGCTATATTGTGTGACAGGAGGCTGCTATATTGTGTGACAGGAGGGCACTGGCTGCTATATTGTGTGAAAGGAGGGCACTGGCTGCTATACTGTGTGACAGGAGGACACTGGCTGCTATATTGTGTGACAGGAGGGCGCTGGCTGCTATACTGTGTGACAGGAGGGTACTGGCTGCTATATTGTGTGACAGGAGGACGCTGGCTGCTATATTGTGTGACAGGAGGGCGCTGGCTGCTATACTGTGTGACAGGAGGGCGCTGGCTGCTATACTGTGTGACAGGAGGGCGCTGGCTGCTATATTGTGTGACAGGAGGGCGCTGGCTGCTACATTGTGTGACAGGAAGGCGCTGGCTGCCATATTGTGTGACAGGAGGGCGCTGGCTGCTATACTGTGTGACAGGAGAGCGCTGGCTGCTATATTGTGTGACAGGAGAGCACTGACTGCCATATTGTGTGACAGGAGGGCGCTGGCTGCTATATTGTGTGACAGGAGGACACTGGCTGCTATACTGTGACAGGAGGGCGCTGGCTGCTTTATTGTGTGACAGGAGTCTGCTATATTGTTTGACAGGAGGGCACTGGCTGCTATATTGTGTGACAGGAGGGCACTGGCTGCTATATTGTGTGACAGGAGGGCGCTGGCTGCTATATTGTGTGACAGGAGGGTGCTGGCTGCTATATTGTGTGACAGGAGGACACTGGCTGCCATATTGTGTGACAGGAGGGCGCTGGCTGCTATATTGTGTGACAGGAGGGCACTGGCTGCTATATTGTGTGACAGGAGGACACTGGCTGCTATATTGTGTGACAGGAGGGCGCTGGCTGCTATACTGTGTGACAGGAGGACACTGGCTGCCATATTGTGTGACAGGAGGCTGCCATATTGTGTGACAGGAGGCTGCTATATTGTGTGACAGGAGAGCACTGGCTGCTATATTGTGTGACAGGAGAGCACTGGCTGCTATATTGTGTGACAGGAGGCTGCTATATTGTGTGACAGGAGGCTGCTATATTGTGTGACAGGAGGGCACTGGCTGCTATATTGTGTGACAGGAGGCTGCTATATTGTGTGACAGGAGAGCACTGGCTGCTATATTGTGTGACAGGAGGGCGCTGGCTGCTATATTGTGTGACAGGAGGGCACTGGCTGCCATATTGTGTGACAGGAGGCTGCTATATTGTGTGACAGGAGGCTGCTATATTGTGTGACAGGAGGACACTGGCTGCTATATTGTGTGACAGGAGAGCACTGGCTGCTATATTGTGTGACAGGAGGCTGCTATATTGTGTGACAGGAGGCTGCTATATTGTGTGACAGGAGGGCACTGGCTGCTATATTGTGTGACAGGAGGCTGCTATATTGTGTGACAGGAGGGCACTGGCTGCTATATTGTGTGACAGGAGGGCACTGGCTGCTATATTGTGTGACAGGAGGCTGCTATATTGTGTGACAGGAGGGCGCTGGCTGCTATACTGTGTGACAGGAGGGCGCTGGCTGCTATATTGTGTGACAGGAGGCTGCTATATTGTGTGACAGGAGGGCACTGGCTGCTATATTGTGTGACAGGAGGCTGCTATATTGTGTGACAGGAGGGCACTGGCTGCTATATTGTGTGACAGGAGGCTGCTATACTGTGACAGGAGGGCGCTGGCTGCTATATTATGTGACAGGAGGGCGCTGGCTGCTATATTGTGTGACAGGAGGCTGCTATATTGTGTGACAGGAGGGCACTGGCTGCTATATTGTGTGACAGGAGGACACTGGCTGCTATACTGTGTGACAGGAGGACACTGGCTGCCATATTGTGTGACAGGAGGGCGCTGGCTGCTATATTGTGTGACAGGAGGGCGCTGGCTGCTATATTGTGTGACAGGAGGGCACTGGCTGCTATATTGTGTGACAGGAGGGCGCTGGCTGCTATACTGTGTGACAGGAGGACACTGGCTGCCATATTGTGTGACAGGAGGCTGCCATATTGTGTGACAGGAGAGCACTGGCTGCTATATTGTGTGACAGGAGGACACTGGCTGCTATATTGTGTGACAGGAGGCTGCTATATTGTGTGACAGGAGGCTGCTATATTGTGTGACAGGAGGGCACTGGCTGCTATATTGTGTGACAGGAGGCTGCTATATTGTGTGACAGGAGAGCACTGGCTGCTATATTGTGTGACAGGAGGGCACTGGCTGCCATATTGTGTGACAGGAGGCTGCTATATTGTGTGACAGGAGGCTGCTATATTGTGTGACAGGAGGGCACTGGCTGCTATATTGTGTGACAGGAGGCTGCTATATTGTGTGACAGGAGAGCACTGGCTGCTATATTGTGTGACAGGAGGCTGCTATAGTGTGTGACAGGAGGGCACTGGCTGCTATATTGTTTGACAGGAGGCTGCTATATTGTGTGACAGGAGAGCACTGGCTGCTACATTGTGTGACAGGAGGACACTGGCTGCTATATTGTGTGACAGGAGGGCACTGGCTGCTATATTGTGTGACAGGAGGCTGCTATATTGTGTGACAGGAGGGCACTGGCTGCTATATTGTGTGACAGGAGGCTGCTATATTGTGTGACAGGAGAGCACTGGCTGCTATATTGTGTGACAGGAGGCTGCTATATTGTGTGACAGGAGGGCACTGGCTGCCATATTGTGTGACAGGAGGACACTGGCTGCTATATTGTTTGACAGGAGGGCACTGGCTGCTATATTGTGTGACAGGAGGGCACTGGCTGCTATATTGTGTGACAGGAGGGCGCTGGCTGCTATATTGTGTGACAGGAGGCTGCTATATTGTGAGACAGGAGGACGCTGGCTGCTATATTGTGAGACAGGAGAGCACTGGCTGCAATATTGTGTGACAGGAGGCTGCTATATTGTGTGACAGGAGGCTGCTATATTGTGTGGCAGGAGGCTGATATATTGTGTGACAGGAGGACACTGGCTGCTATATTGTGAGACACAAGAGCACTGGCTGCTATATTGTGTGACAGGAGGGCGCTGGCTGCTATATTGTGTGACAGGAGGGCACTGGCTGCTATATTGTGTGACAGGAGGGCGGTGGCTGCTATATTGTGTGACAGGAGGCTGCTATATTGTGTAACAGGAGGGCGCTGGCTGCTATACTGTGTGACAGGAGGACACTGGCTGCTATATTGTGTGACAGGATGCTGCTATATTGTGTGACAGGAGGGCACTGGCTGCTATATTGTTTGACAGGAGGGCACTGGCTGCTATATTGTGTGACAGGAGGGCACTGGCTGCTATACTGTGTGACAGGAGGACACTGGCTGCTATATTGTGTGACAGGAGGGCGCTGGCTGCTATATTGTGTGACAGGAGGACGCTGGCTGCTATATTGTGTGACAGGAGGGCGCTGGCTGCTATACTGTGTGACAGGAGGGCGCTGGCTGCTATACTGTGTGACAGGAGGGCGCTGGCTGCTATACTGTGTGACAGGAGGGCGCTGGCTGCTATATTGTGTGACAGGAGGGCGCTGGCTGCTACATTGTGTGACAGGAGGGCGCTGGCTGCTACATTGTGTGACAGGAGGGCGCTGGCTGCTATACTGTGTGACAGGAGGGCGCTGGCTGCTATACTGTGTGACAGGAGGGCGCTGGCTGCTATACTGTGTGACAGGAGAGCGCTGGCTGCTATATTGTGTGACAGGAGAGCGCTGGCTGCTATATTGTGTGACAGGAGGACACTGGCTGCTATACTGTGACAGGAGGGCGCTGGCTGCTTTATTGTGTGACAGGAGGCTGCTATATTGTTTGACAGGAGGGCACTGGCTGCTATATTGTGTGACAGGAGGGCACTGGCTGCTATATTGTGTGACAGGAGGGCGCTGGCTGCTATATTGTGTGACAGGAGGACACTGGCTGCCATATTGTGTGACAGGAGGGCGCTGGCTGCTATATTGTGTGACAGGAGGGCACTGGCTGCTATATTGTGTGACAGGAGGACACTGGCTGCTATATTGTGTGACAGGAGGGCACTGGCTGCTATATTGTGTGACAGGAGGACACTGGCTGCCATATTGTGTGACAGGAGGCTGCCATATTGTGTGACAGGAGAGCACTGGCTGCTATATTGTGTGACAGGAGGACACTGGCTGCTATATTGTGTGACAGGAGAGCACTGGCTGCTATATTGTGTGACAGGAGGCTGCTATATTGTGTGACAGGAGGCTGCTATATTGTGTGACAGGAGGGCACTGGCTGCTATATTGTGTGACAGGAGGCTGCTATATTGTGTGACAGGAGAGCACTGGCTGCTATATTGTGTGACAGGAGGGCGCTGGCTGCTATATTGTGTGACAGGAGGGCACTGGCTGCCATATTGTGTGACAGGAGGCTGCTATATTGTGTGACAGGAGGCTGCTATATTGTGTGACAGGAGGACACTGGCTGCTATATTGTGTGACAGGAGAGCACTGGCTGCTATATTGTGTGACAGGAGGCTGCTATATTGTGTGACAGGAGGCTGCTATATTGTGTGACAGGAGGGCACTGGCTGCTATATTGTGTGACAGGAGGCTGCTATATTGTGTGACAGGAGGGCACTGGCTGCTATATTGTGTGACAGGAGGGCACTGGCTGCCATATTGTGTGACAGGAGGCTGCTATATTGTGTGACAGGAGGCTGCTATATTGTGTGACAGGAGGCTGCTATACTGTGACAGGAGGGCGCTGGCTGCTATATTATGTGACAGGAGGGCGCTGGCTGCTATATTGTGTGACAGGAGGCTGCTATATTGTGTGACAGGAGGGCACTGGCTGCTATATTGTGTGACAGGAGGACACTGGCTGCTATACTGTGTGACAGGAGGACACTGGCTGCCATATTGTGTGACAGGAGGGCGCTGGCTGCTATATTGTGTGACAGGAGGGCGCTGGCTGCTATATTGTGTGACAGGAGGGCACTGGCTGCTATATTGTGTGACAGGAGGGCGCTGGCTGCTATACTGTGTGACAGGAGGACACTGGCTGCCATATTGTGTGACAGGAGGCTGCCATATTGTGTGACAGGAGAGCACTGGCTGCTATATTGTGTGACAGGAGGACACTGGCTGCTATATTGTGTGACAGGAGGCTGCTATATTGTGTGACAGGAGGCTGCTATATTGTGTGACAGGAGGGCACTGGCTGCTATATTGTGTGACAGGAGGCTGCTATATTGTGTGACAGGAGAGCACTGGCTGCTATATTGTGTGACAGGAGGGCACTGGCTGCCATATTGTGTGACAGGAGGCTGCTATATTGTGTGACAGGAGGCTGCTATATTGTGTGACAGGAGGGCACTGGCTGCTATATTGTGTGACAGGAGGCTGCTATATTGTGTGACAGGAGAGCACTGGCTGCTATATTGTGTGACAGGAGGCTGCTATAGTGTGTGACAGGAGGGCACTGGCTGCTATATTGTTTGACAGGAGGCTGCTATATTGTGTGACAGGAGAGCACTGGCTGCTACATTGTGTGACAGGAGGACACTGGCTGCTATATTGTGTGACAGGAGGGCACTGGCTGCTATATTGTGTGACAGGAGGCTGCTATATTGTGTGACAGGAGGGCACTGGCTGCTATATTGTGTGACAGGAGGCTGCTATATTGTGTGACAGGAGAGCACTGGCTGCTATATTGTGTGACAGGAGGCTGCTATATTGTGTGACAGGAGGGCACTGGCTGCCATATTGTGTGACAGGAGGACACTGGCTGCTATATTGTTTGACAGGAGGGCACTGGCTGCTATATTGTGTGACAGGAGGGCACTGGCTGCTATATTGTGTGACAGGAGGGCGCTGGCTGCTATATTGTGTGACAGGAGGCTGCTATATTGTGAGACAGGAGGACGCTGGCTGCTATATTGTGAGACAGGAGAGCACTGGCTGCAATATTGTGTGACAGGAGGCTGCTATATTGTGTGACAGGAGGCTGCTATATTGTGTGGCAGGAGGCTGATATATTGTGTGACAGGAGGACACTGGCTGCTATATTGTGAGACACAAGAGCACTGGCTGCTATATTGTGTGACAGGAGGGCGCTGGCTGCTATATTGTGTGACAGGAGGGCACTGGCTGCTATATTGTGTGACAGGAGGGCGGTGGCTGCTATATTGTGTGACAGGAGGCTGCTATATTGTGTAACAGGAGGGCGCTGGCTGCTATACTGTGTGACAGGAGGACACTGGCTGCTATATTGTGTGACAGGATGCTGCTATATTGTGTGACAGGAGGGCACTGGCTGCTATATTGTTTGACAGGAGGGCACTGGCTGCTATATTGTGTGACAGGAGGGCACTGGCTGCTATACTGTGTGACAGGAGGACACTGGCTGCTATATTGTGTGACAGGAGGGCGCTGGCTGCTATATTGTGTGACAGGAGGACGCTGGCTGCTATATTGTGTGACAGGAGGGCGCTGGCTGCTATACTGTGTGACAGGAGGGCGCTGGCTGCTATACTGTGTGACAGGAGGGCGCTGGCTGCTATACTGTGTGACAGGAGGGCGCTGGCTGCTATATTGTGTGACAGGAGGGCGCTGGCTGCTACATTGTGTGACAGGAGGGCGCTGGCTGCTACATTGTGTGACAGGAGGGCGCTGGCTGCTATACTGTGTGACAGGAGGGCGCTGGCTGCTATACTGTGTGACAGGAGGGCGCTGGCTGCTATACTGTGTGACAGGAGAGCGCTGGCTGCTATATTGTGTGACAGGAGAGCGCTGGCTGCTATATTGTGTGACAGGAGGACACTGGCTGCTATACTGTGACAGGAGGGCGCTGGCTGCTTTATTGTGTGACAGGAGGCTGCTATATTGTTTGACAGGAGGGCACTGGCTGCTATATTGTGTGACAGGAGGGCACTGGCTGCTATATTGTGTGACAGGAGGGCGCTGGCTGCTATATTGTGTGACAGGAGGACACTGGCTGCCATATTGTGTGACAGGAGGGCGCTGGCTGCTATATTGTGTGACAGGAGGGCACTGGCTGCTATATTGTGTGACAGGAGGACACTGGCTGCTATATTGTGTGACAGGAGGGCACTGGCTGCTATATTGTGTGACAGGAGGACACTGGCTGCCATATTGTGTGACAGGAGGCTGCCATATTGTGTGACAGGAGAGCACTGGCTGCTATATTGTGTGACAGGAGGACACTGGCTGCTATATTGTGTGACAGGAGAGCACTGGCTGCTATATTGTGTGACAGGAGGCTGCTATATTGTGTGACAGGAGGCTGCTATATTGTGTGACAGGAGGGCACTGGCTGCTATATTGTGTGACAGGAGGCTGCTATATTGTGTGACAGGAGAGCACTGGCTGCTATATTGTGTGACAGGAGGGCGCTGGCTGCTATATTGTGTGACAGGAGGGCACTGGCTGCCATATTGTGTGACAGGAGGCTGCTATATTGTGTGACAGGAGGCTGCTATATTGTGTGACAGGAGGACACTGGCTGCTATATTGTGTGACAGGAGAGCACTGGCTGCTATATTGTGTGACAGGAGGCTGCTATATTGTGTGACAGGAGGCTGCTATATTGTGTGACAGGAGGGCACTGGCTGCTATATTGTGTGACAGGAGGCTGCTATATTGTGTGACAGGAGGGCACTGGCTGCTATATTGTGTGACAGGAGGGCACTGGCTGCCATATTGTGTGACAGGAGGCTGCTATATTGTGTGACAGGAGGCTGCTATATTGTGTGACAGGAGGGCACTGGCTGCTATATTGTGTGACAGGAGGCTGCTATATTGTGTGACAGGAGGGCGCTGGCTGCTATACTGTGTGACAGGAGGGCGCTGGCTGCTATATTGTGTGACAGGAGGCTGCTATATTGTGTGACAGGAGGGCACTGGCTGCTATATTGTGTGACAGGAGGCTGCTATATTGTGTGACAGGAGGGCACTGGCTGCTATATTGTGTGACAGGAGGCTGCTATACTGTGACAGGAGGGCGCTGGCTGCTATATTGTGTGACAGGAGGGCGCTGGCTGCTATATTGTGTGACAGGAGGCTGCTATATTGTGTGACAGGAGGGCACTGGCTGCTATATTGTGTGACAGGAGGACACTGGCTGCTATACTGTGTGACAGGAGGACACTGGCTGCCATATTGTGTGACAGGAGGGCGCTGGCTGCTATATTGTGTGACAGGAGGGCGCTGGCTGCTATATTGTGTGACAGGAGGGCACTGGCTGCTATATTGTGTGACAGGAGGGCGCTGGCTGCTATACTGTGTGACAGGAGGACACTGGCTGCCATATTGTGTGACAGGAGAGCACTGGCTGCTATATTGTGTGACAGGAGGACACTGGCTGCTATATTGTGTGACAGGAGGCTGCTATATTGTGTGACAGGAGGCTGCTATATTGTGTGACAGGAGAGCACTGGCTGCTATATTGTGTGACAGGAGGGCACTGGCTGCCATATTGTGTGACAGGAGGCTGCTATATTGTGTGACAGGAGGCTGCTATATTGTGTGACAGGAGGGCACTGGCTGCTATATTGTGTGACAGGAGGCTGCTATATTGTGTGACAGGAGAGCACTGGCTGCTATATTGTGTGACAGGAGGGCGCTGGCTACTATACTGTGTGACAGGAGGACGCTGGCTGCTATATTGTGTGACAGGAGGGCACTGGCTGCCATATTGTGTGACAGGAGGGCACTTGCTGCTATAATGTGTGACAGGAGGGCGCTGGCTGCTATATTGTGTGACAGGAGGCTGCTATATTGTGAGACAGGAGGACACTGGCTGCCATATTGTGTGACAGGAGGCTGCTATATTGTGTGGCAGGAGGCTGCTATATTGTGTGACAGGAGGACATTGGCTGCTATATTGTGAGACACGAGAGCACTGGCTGCTATATTGTGTGACAGGAGAGCACTGGCTGCTATATTGTGTGACAGGAGGACGCTGGCTGCTATATTGTGTGACAGGAGGGCACTGGCTGCTATATTGTGTGACAGGAGGGCACTTGCTGCTATAATGTGTGACAGGAGGGCACTGGCTGCTATACTGTGACAGGAGGGCGCTGGCTGCTTTATTGTGTGACAGGAGGCTGCTATATTGTTTGACAGGAGGGCACTGGCTGCTATATTGTGTGACAGGAGGGCACTGGCTGCTATATTGTGTGACAGGAGGGCGCTGGCTGCTATATTGTGTGACAGGAGGACACTGGCTGCCATATTGTGTGACAGGAGGGCGCTGGCTGCTATATTGTGTGACAGGAGGGCACTGGCTGCTATATTGTGTGACAGGAGGACACTGGCTGCTATATTGTGTGACAGGAGGGCGCTGGCTGCTATACTGTGTGACAGGAGGACACTGGCTGCCATATTGTGTGACAGGAGGCTGCCATATTGTGTGACAGGAGAGCACTGGCTGCTATATTGTGTGACAGGACGACACTGGCTGCTATATTGTGTGACAGGAGAGCACTGGCTGCTATATTGTGTGACAGGAGGCTGCTATATTGTGTGACAGGAGGGCACTGGCTGCTATATTGTGTGACAGGAGGCTGCTATATTGTGTGACAGGAGAGCACTGGCTGCTATATTGTGTGACAGGAGGGCGCTGGCTGCTATATTGTGTGACAGGAGGGCACTGGCTGCCATATTGTGTGACAGGAGGCTGCTATATTGTGTGACAGGAGGCTGCTATATTGTGTGACAGGAGGGCACTGGCTGCTATATTGTGTGACAGGAGGCTGCTATATTGTGTGACAGGAGGGCGCTGGCTGCTATACTGTGTGACAGGAGGGCGCTGGCTGCTATATTGTGTGACAGGAGGCTGCTATATTGTGTGACAGGAGGGCACTGGCTGCTATATTGTGTGACAGGAGGCTGCTATACTGTGACAGGAGGGCGCTGGCTGCTATATTGTGTGACAGGAGGGCGCTGGCTGCTATATTGTGTGACAGGAGGCTGCTACATTGTGTGACAGGAGGGCACTGGCTGCTATATTGTGTGACAGGAGGACACTGGCTGCTATACTGTGTGACAGGAGGACACTGGCTGCCATATTGTGTGACAGGAGGGCGCTGGCTGCTATATTGTGTGACAGGAGGGCGCTGGCTGCTATATTGTGTGACAGGAGGGCACTGGCTGCTATATTGTGTGACAGGAGGGCGCTGGCTGCTATACTGTGTGACAGGAGGACACTGGCTGCCATATTGTGTGACAGGAGGCTGCCATATTGTGTGACAGGAGAGCACTGGCTGCTATATTGTGTGACAGGAGGACACTGGCTGCTATATTGTGTGACAGGAGGCTGCTATATTGTGTGACAGGAGGCTGCTATATTGTGTGACAGGAGGGCACTGGCTGCTATATTGTGTGACAGGAGGCTGCTATATTGTGTGACAGGAGAGCACTGGCTGCTATATTGTGTGACAGGAGGGCACTGGCTGCCATATTGTGTGACAGGAGGCTGCTATATTGTGTGACAGGAGGCTGCTATATTGTGTGACAGGAGGGCACTGGCTGCTATATTGTGTGACAGGAGGCTGCTATATTGTGTGACAGGAGAGCACTGGCTGCTATATTGTGTGACAGGAGGCTGCTATATTGTGTGACAGGAGGGCACTGGCTGCCATATTGTGTGACAGGAGGGCACTTGCTGCTATAATGTGTGACAGGAGGGCGCTGGCTGCTATATTGTGTGACAGGAGGCTGCTATATTGTGAGACAGGAGGACACTGGCTGCCATATTGTGTGACAGGAGGCTGCTATATTGTGTGGCAGGAGGCTGCTATATTGTGTGACAGGAGGACACTGGCTGCTATATTGTGAGACACGAGAGCACTGGCTGCTATATTGTGTGACAGGAGAGCACTGGCTGCTATATTGTGTGACAGGAGGACGCTGGCTGCTATATTGTGTGACAGGAGGGCACTGGCTGCTATATTGTGTGACAGGAGGGCACTTGCTGCTATAATGTGTGACAGGAGGGCGCTGGCTGCTATATTGTGTGACAGGAGGCTGCTATATTGTGTGACAGGAGGCTGCTATATTGTGTGACAGGAGGGCACTGGCTGCCATATTGTGTGACAGGAAAGCGCTGGCTGCTATATTGTGTGACAGGAGGGCACTGGCTGCCATATTGTGTGACAGGAAAGCGCTGGCTGCTATATTGTGTGACAGGAGGCTGCTATATTGTGTGACAGGAGGGCGCTGGCTGCTATACTGTGTGACAGGAGGGCGCTGGCTGCTATATTGTGTGACAGGAGGGCACTGGCTGCTATATTGTGTGACAGGAGGGCGCTGGCTGCTATATTGTGTGACAGGAGGGCGCTGGCTGCTATATTGTCTGACTGGAGGGCAGTGGCTGCTATATTGTGTTTGACAGGAGGGCACTGGCTGCTATATTGTGTGACAGGAGGCTGCTATATTGTGTGACAGGAGGGCGCTGGCTGCTATATTGTGTGACAGGAGGGCGCTGGCTGCTATATTGTGTGACAGGAGGACACTGGCTGCTATATTGTGTGACAGGAGGGCACTGGCTGCTATATTGTGTGACAGGAGGCTGCTATATTGTGTGACAGGAGGGCACTGGCTGCTATATTGTGTGATAGGAGGACACTGGCTACTATATTGTGTGACAGGAGGGCGCTGGCTGCTATACTGTGTGACAGGAGGACACTGGCTGCCATATTGTGTGACAGGAGGCTGCCATATTGTGTGACAGGAGAGCACTGGCTGCTATATTGTGTGACAGGAGGGCACTGGCTGCTATATTGTGTGACAGGAGAGCACTGGATGCTATATTGTGTGACAGGAGGACACTGGCTGCTATATTGTGTGACAGGAGGCTGCTATATTGTGTGACAGGAGGACACTGGCTGCTATATTGTGTGACAGGAGGGCACTGGCTGCCATATTGTGTGACAGGAGGCTGCTATTTTGTGTGATAGGAGGCTGCTATATTGTGTGACAGGAGGGCACTGGCTGCTATATTGTGTGACAGGAGAGCACTGGCTGCTATATTGTGTGACAGGAGAGCACTGGCTGCTATATTGTGTGACAGGAGAGCACTGGCTGCTATATTGTGTGACAGGAGGACATTGGCTGCTATACTGTGTGACAGGAGGGCGCTGGCTGCTATACTGTGTGACAGGAGGGCGCTGGCTGCTATATTGTGTGACAGGAGGACACTGGCTGCAATATTGTGTGACAGGAGGCTGCTATATTGTGTGACAGGAGGGCACTGGCTGCTATATTGTGTGACAGGAGGGCACTGGCTGCTATATTGTGTGACAGGAGGGCACTGGCTGCTATATTGTGTGAAAGGAGGGCACTGGCTGCTATATTGTGTGACAGGAGGGCGCTGGCTGCTATATTGTGTGACAAGAGGCTGCTATATTGTGAGACAGGAGGACACTGGCTGCTATATTGTGAGACAGGAGGACACTGGCTGCTATACTGTGTGACAGGAGGCTGCTATATTGTGTGACAGGAGGCTGCTATATTGTGTGACAGGAGGACACTGGCTGCTATATTGTGAGACACGAGAGCACTGGCTGCTATATTGTGTGACAGGAGGGCACTAGCTGCTATATTGTGTGACAGGAGGGCACTGGCTGCTATATTGTGTGACAGGAGGGCACTGGCTGCTATATTGTGTGACAGGAGGGCACTGGCTGCCATATTGTGTGACAGGAGGCTGCTATATTGTGTGACAGGAGGGCGCAGGCTGCTATATTGTGTGACAGGAGGCTGCTATATTGTGTGACAGGAGGGCACTGGCTGCTATATTGTGTGACAGGAGGGCGCTGGCTGCTATATTGTGTGACAGGAGGGCGCTGGCTGCTATATTGTGTGACAGGAGGACACTGGCTGCTATATTGTGTGACAGGAGGGCACTGGCTGCTATATTGTGTGACAGGAGGCTGCTATATTGTGTGACAGGAGGGCACTGGCTGCTATATTGTGTGATAGGAGGACACTGGCTACTATATTGTGTGACAGGAGGGCGCTGGCTGCTATACTGTGTGACAGGAGGACACTGGCTGCCATATTGTGTGACAGGAGGCTGCCATATTGTGTGACAGGAGAGCACTGGCTGCTATATTGTGTGACAGGAGGGCACTGGCTGCTATATTGTGTGACAGGAGAGCACTGGATGCTATATTGTGTGACAGGAGGACACTGGCTGCTATATTGTGTGACAGGAGGCTGCTATATTGTGTGACAGGAGGACACTGGCTGCTATATTGTGTGACAGGAGGGCACTGGCTGCCATATTGTGTGACAGGAGGCTGCTATTTTGTGTGATAGGAGGCTGCTATATTGTGTGACAGGAGGGCACTGGCTGCTATATTGTGTGACAGGAGAGCACTGGCTGCTATATTGTGTGACAGGAGAGCACTGGCTGCTATATTGTGTGACAGGAGAGCACTGGCTGCTATATTGTGTGACAGGAGGACATTGGCTGCTATACTGTGTGACAGGAGGGCGCTGGCTGCTATACTGTGTGACAGGAGGGCGCTGGCTGCTATATTGTGTGACAGGAGGACACTGGCTGCAATATTGTGTGACAGGAGGCTGCTATATTGTGTGACAGGAGGGCACTGGCTGCTATATTGTGTGACAGGAGGGCACTGGCTGCTATATTGTGTGACAGGAGGGCACTGGCTGCTATATTGTGTGAAAGGAGGGCACTGGCTGCTATATTGTGTGACAGGAGGGCGCTGGCTGCTATATTGTGTGACAAGAGGCTGCTATATTGTGAGACAGGAGGACACTGGCTGCTATATTGTGAGACAGGAGGACACTGGCTGCTATACTGTGTGACAGGAGGCTGCTATATTGTGTGACAGGAGGCTGCTATATTGTGTGACAGGAGGACACTGGCTGCTATATTGTGAGACACGAGAGCACTGGCTGCTATATTGTGTGACAGGAGGGCACTAGCTGCTATATTGTGTGACAGGAGGGCACTGGCTGCTATATTGTGTGACAGGAGGGCACTGGCTGCTATATTGTGTGACAGGAGGGCACTGGCTGCCATATTGTGTGACAGGAGGCTGCTATATTGTGTGACAGGAGGGCGCAGGCTGCTATATTGTGTGACAGGAGGCTGCTATATTGTGTGACAGGAGGGCACTGGCTGCTATATTGTGTGACAGGAGGGCGCTGGCTGCTATATTGTGTGACAGGAGGCTGCTATATTGTGTGACAGGAGGACACTGGCTGCTATATTGTGTGACAGGAGGACACTGGCTGCTATACTGTGTGACAGGAGGGCGCTGGCTGCTATACTGTGTGACAGGAGGGCGCAGGCTGCTATATTGTGTGACAGGAGGCTGCTATATTGTGTGACAGGAGGGCACTGGCTGCTATATTGTGTGACAGGAGGGCGCTGGCTGCTATATTGTGTGACAGGAGGCTGCTATATTGTGTGACAGGAGGACACTGGCTGCTATACTGTGTGACAGGAGGGCGCTGGCTGCTATACTGTGTGACAGGAGAGCGCTGGCTGCTATATTGTGTGACAGGAGGGTGCTGGCTGCTATATTGTGTGACAGGAGGATACTGGCTGCTATATTGTGTGACAGGAGGGCACTGGCTGCTATATTGTGTGACAGGAGGGCACTGGCTGCTATATTGTGTGACAGGAGAGCACTGGATGCTATATTGTGTGACAGGAGGACACTGGCTGCTATATTGTGTGACAGGAGGCTGCTATATTGTGTAACAGGAGGACACTGGCTGCTATATTGTGTGACAGGAGGCTGCTATATTGTGTGACAGGAGGGCACTGGCTGCTATACTGTGTGACAGGAGAGCACTGGCTGCTATATTGTGTGACAGGAGGGCACTGGCTGCTATATTGTGTGACAGGAGGACACTGGCTGCTATATTGTGTGACAGGAGTGCACTGGCTGCTATATTGTATGACAGGAGGGCACTGGCTGCTATATTGTGTGACAGGAGGGCACTGGCTGCCATATTGTGTGACAGGAGGCTGCTATATTGTGTGACAGGAGGGCGCAGGCTGCTATATTGTGTGACAGGAGGCTGCTATATTGTGTGACAGGAGGGCACTGGCTGCTATATTGTGTGACAGGAGGGCGCTGGCTGCTATATTGTGTGACAGGAGGCTGCTATATTGTGTGACAGGAGGACACTGGCTGCTATATTGTGTGACAGGAGGACACTGGCTGCTATACTGTGTGACAGGAGGGCGCTGGCTGCTATACTGTGTGACAGGAGGGCGCTGGCTGCTATATTGTGTGACAGGAGGGCACTGGCTGCCATATTGTGTGACAGGAGGCTGCCATATTGTGTGACAGGAGGCTGCTATATTGTGTGACAGGAGGCTGCTATATTGTGTGACAGGAGGGCACTGGCTGCTATATTGTGTGACAGGAGGGCGCTGGCTGCTATATTGTGTGACAGGAGGGCGCTGGCTGCTATACTGTGTGACAGGAGGGCGCTGGCTGCTATATTGTGTGACAGGAGGGCGCTGGCTGCTACATTGTGTGACAGGAAGGCGCTGGCTGCCATATTGTGTGACAGGAGGGCGCTGGCTGCTATACTGTGTGACAGGAGAGCGCTGGCTGCTATATTGTGTGACAGGAGAGCACTGGCTGCTATATTGTGTGACAGGAGGACACTGGCTGCTATACTGTGACAGGAGGGCGCTGGCTGCTTTATTGTGTGACAGGAGGCTGCTATATTGTTTGACAGGAGGGCACTGGCTGCTATATTGTGTGACAGGAGGGCGCTGGCTGCTATATTGTGTGACAGGAGGGCGCTGGCTGCTATATTGTGTGACAGGAGGACACTGGCTGCCATATTGTGTGACAGGAGGCTGCCATATTGTGTGACAGGAGGCTGCCATATTGTGTGACAGGAGAGCACTGGCTGCTATATTGTGTGACAGGAGGACACTGGCTGCTATATTGTGTGACAGGAGAGCACTGGCTGCTATATTGTGTGACAGGAGGCTGCTATATTGTGTGACAGGAGGCTGCTATATTGTGTGACAGGAGGGCACTGGCTGCTATATTGTGTGACAGGAGGCTGCTATATTGTGTGACAGGAGAGCACTGGCTGCTATATTGTGTGACAGGAGGGCGCTGGCTGCTATATTGTGTGACAGGAGGGCACTGGCTGCCATATTGTGTGACAGGAGGCTGCTATATTGTGTGACAGGAGGACACTGGCTGCTATATTGTGTGACAGGAGAGCACTGGCTGCTATATTGTGTGACAGGAGGCTGCTATATTGTGTGACAGGAGGCTGCTATATTGTGTGACAGGAGGGCACTGGCTGCTATATTGTGTGACAGGAGGCTGCTATATTGTGTGACAGGAGGGCACTGGCTGCTATATTGTGTGACAGGAGGGCACTGGCTGCCATATTGTGTGACAGGAGGCTGCTATATTGTGTGACAGGAGGCTGCTATATTGTGTGACAGGAGGGCACTGGCTGCTATATTGTGTGACAGGAGGCTGCTATATTGTGTGACAGGAGGGCGCTGGCTGCTATACTGTGTGACAGGAGGGCGCTGGCTGCTATATTGTGTGACAGGAGGCTGCTATATTGTGTGACAGGAGGGCACTGGCTGCTATATTCTGTGACAGGAGGCTGCTATATTGTGTGACAGGAGGGCACTGGCTGCTATATTGTGTGACAGGAGGCTGCTATACTGTGACAGGAGGGCGCTGGCTGCTATATTGTGTGACAGAAGGGCGCTGGCTGCTATATTGTGTGACAGGAGGCTGCTATATTGTGTGACAGGAGGGCACTGGCTGCTATATTGTGTGACAGGAGGACACTGGCTGCTATACTGTGTGACAGGAGGACACTGGCTGCCATATTGTGTGACAGGAGGGCGCTGGCTGCTATATTGTGTGACAGGAGGGCGCTGGCTGCTATATTGTGTGACAGGAGGGCACTGGCTGCTATATTGTGTGACAGGAGGGCGCTGGCTGCTATACTGTGTGACAGGAGGACACTGGCTGCCATATTGTGTGACAGGAGGCTGCCATATTGTGTGACAGGAGAGCACTGGCTGCTATATTGTGTGACAGGAGGACACTGGCTGCTATATTGTGTGACAGGAGGCTGCTATATTGTGTGACAGGAGGCTGCTATATTGTGTGACAGGAGGGCACTGGCTGCTATATTGTGTGACAGGAGAGCACTGGCTGCTATATTGTGTGACAGGAGGGCACTGGCTGCCATATTGTGTGACAGGAGGCTGCTATATTGTGTGACAGGAGGCTGCTATATTGTGTGACAGGAGGGCACTGGCTGCTATATTGTGTGACAGGAGGCTGCTATATTGTGTGACAGGAGAGCACTGGCTGCTATATTGTGTGACAGGAGGCTGCTATATTGTGTGACAGGAGGGCACTGGCTGCTATATTGTGTGACAGGAGGCTGCTATATTGTGTGACAGGAGAGCACTGGCTGCTACATTGTGTGACAGGAGGACACTGGCTGCTATATTGTGTGACAGGAGGGCACTGGCTGCTATATTGTGTGACAGGAGGCTGCTATATTGTGTGACAGGAGGGCACTGGCTGCTATATTGTGTGACAGGAGGCTGCTATATTGTGTGACAGGAGAGCACTGGCTGCTATATTGTGTGACAGGAGGCTGCTATATTGTGTGACAGGAGGGCACTGGCTGCCATATTGTGTGACAGGAGGACACTGGCTGCTATATTGTTTGACAGGAGGGCACTGGCTGCTATATTGTGTGACAGGAGGTCACTGGCTGCTATATTGTGTGAAAGGAGGGCACTGGCTGCTATATTGTGTGATAGGAGGGCGCTGGCTGCTATATTGTGTGACAGGAGGCTGCTATATTGTGAGACAGGAGGACGCTGGCTGCTATATTGTGAGACAGGAGAGCACTGGCTGCAATAATGTGTGACAGGAGGCTGCTATATTGTGTGACAGGAGGCTGCTATATTGTGTGGCAGGAGGCTGATATATTGTGTGACAGGAGGACACTGGCTGCTATATTGTGAGACACAAGAGCACTGGCTGCTATATTGTGTGACAGGAGAGCACTGGCTGCTATATTGTGTGACAGGAGGGCACTGGCTGCTATATTGTGTGACAGGAGGGCGGTGGCTGCTATATTGTGTGACAGGAGGCTGCTATATTGTGTAACAGGAGGGCGCTGGCTGCTATACTGTGTGACAGGAGGACACTGGCTGCTATATTGTGTGACAGGAGGCTGCTATATTGTGTGACAGGAGGGCACTGGCTGCTATATTGTTTGACAGGAGGGCACTGGCTGCTATATTGTGTGACAGGAGGGCACTGGCTGCTATATTGTGTGACAGGAGGGCACTGGCTGCTATACTGTGTGACAGGAGGACACTGGCTGCTATATTGTGTGACAGGAGGGCGCTGGCTGCTATACTGTGTGACAGGAGGGTACTGGCTGCTATACTGTGTGACAGGAGGGTACTGGCTGCTATATTGTGTGACAGGAGGACGCTGGCTGCTATATTGTGTGACAGGAGGGCGCTGGCTGCTACATTGTGTGACAGGAGGGCGCTGGCTGCTATATTGTGTGACAGGAGGGCGCTGGCTGCTACATTGTGTGACAGGAGGGCGCTGGCTGCTACATTGTGTGACAGGAAGGCGCTGGCTGCCATATTGTGTGACAGGAGGGCGCTGGCTGCTATACTGTGTGACAGGAGAGCGCTGGCTGCTATATTGTGTGACAGGAGAGCGCTGGCTGCTATATTGTGTGACAGGAGGACACTGGCTGCTATACTGTGACAGGAGGGCGCTGGCTGCTTTATTGTGTGACAGGAGGCTGCTATATTGTTTGACAGGAGGGCACTGGCTGCTATATTGTGTGACAGGAGGGCACTGGCTGCTATATTGTGTGACAGGAGGGCGCTGGCTGCTATATTGTGTGACAGGAGGGTGCTGGCTGCTATATTGTGTGACAGGAGGACACTGGCTGCTATATTGTGTGACAGGAGGGCACTGGCTGCTATATTGTGTGACAGGAGGACACTGGCTGCTATATTGTGTGACAGGAGGGCACTGGCTGCTATACTGTGTGACAGGAGGACACTGGCTGCCATATTGTGTGACAGGAGGCTGCCATATTGTGTGACAGGAGGGCGCTGGCTGCTATACTGTGTGACAGGAGGACACTGGCTGCCATATTGTGTGACAGGAGGCTGCCATATTGTGTGACAGGAGAGCACTGGCTGCTATATTGTGTGACAGGAGGACACTGGCTGCTATATTGTGTGACAGGAGAGCACTGGCTGCTATATTGTGTGACAGGAGGCTGCTATATTGTGTGACAGGAGGCTGCTATATTGTGTGACAGGAGGGCACTGGCTGCTATATTGTGTGACAGGAGGCTGCTATATTGTGTGACAGGAGAGCACTGGCTGCTATATTGTGTGACAGGAGGGCGCTGGTTGCTATATTGTGTGACAGGAGGGCACTGGCTGCCATATTGTGTGACAGGAGGCTGCTATATTGTGTGACAGGAGGCTGCTATATTGTGTGACAGGAGGACACTGGCTGCTATATTGTGTGACAGGAGAGCACTGGCTGCTATATTGTGTGACAGGAGGCTGCTATATTGTGTGACAGGAGGCTGCTATATTGTGTGACAGGAGGGCACTGGCTGCTATATTGTGTGACAGGAGGCTGCTATATTGTGTGACAGGAGGGCACTGGCTGCTATATTGTGTGACAGGAGGGCACTGGCTGCCATATTGTGTGACAGGAGGCTGCTATATTGTGTGACAGGAGGCTGCTATATTGTGTGACAGGAGGGCACTGGCTGCTATATTGTGTGACAGGAGGCTGCTATATTGTGTGACAGAAGGGCGCTGGCTGCTATACTGTGTGACAGGAGGGCGCTGGCTGCTATATTGTGTGACAGGAGGCTGCTATATTGTGTGACAGGAGGGCACTGGCTGCTATATTGTGTGACAGGAGGCTGCTATATTGTGTGACAGGAGGGCACTGGCTGCTATATTGTGTGACAGGAGGCTGCTATACTGTGACAGGAGGGCGCTGGCTGCTATATTGTGTGACAGGAGGGCGCTGGCTGCTATATTGTGTGACAGGAGGGCGCTGGCTGCTATATTGTGTGACAGGAGGGTGCTGGCTGCTATATTGTGTGACAGGAGGACACTGGCTGCCATATTGTGTGACAGGAGGGCGCTGGCTGCTATATTGTGTGACAGGAGGGCACTGGCTGCTATATTGTGTGACAGGAGGACACTGGCTGCTATATTGTGTGACAGGAGGGCGCTGGCTGCTATATTGTGTGACAGGAGGGCGCTGGCTGCTATACTGTGTGACAGGAGGACACTGGCTGCCATATTGTGTGACAGGAGGCTGCCATATTGTGTGACAGGAGGCTGCCATATTGTGTGACAGGAGAGCACTGGCTGCTATATTGTGTGACAGGAGGACACTGGCTGCTATATTGTGTGACAGGAGAGCACTGGCTGCTATATTGTGTGACAGGAGGCTGCTATATTGTGTGACAGGAGGCTGCTATATTGTGTGACAGGAGGGCACTGGCTGCTATATTGTGTGACAGGAGGCTGCTATATTGTGTGACAGGAGAGCACTGGCTGCTATATTGTGTGACAGGAGGGCGCTGGCTGCTATATTGTGTGACAGGAGGGCACTGGCTGCCATATTGTGTGACAGGAGGCTGCTATATTGTGTGACAGGAGGACACTGGCTGCTATATTGTGTGACAGGAGAGCACTGGCTGCTATATTGTGTGACAGGAGGCTGCTATATTGTGTGACAGGAGGCTGCTATATTGTGTGACAGGAGGGCACTGGCTGCTATATTGTGTGACAGGAGGCTGCTATATTGTGTGACAGGAGGGCACTGGCTGCTATATTGTGTGACAGGAGGGCACTGGCTGCCATATTGTGTGACAGGAGGCTGCTATATTGTGTGACAGGAGGCTGCTATATTGTGTGACAGGAGGGCACTGGCTGCTATATTGTGTGACAGGAGGCTGCTATATTGTGTGACAGGAGGGCGCTGGCTGCTATACTGTGTGACAGGAGGGCGCTGGCTGCTATATTGTGTGACAGGAGGCTGCTATATTGTGTGACAGGAGGGCACTGGCTGCTATATTCTGTGACAGGAGGCTGCTATATTGTGTGACAGGAGGGCACTGGCTGCTATATTGTGTGACAGGAGGCTGCTATACTGTGACAGGAGGGCGCTGGCTGCTATATTGTGTGACAGAAGGGCGCTGGCTGCTATATTGTGTGACAGGAGGCTGCTATATTGTGTGACAGGAGGGCACTGGCTGCTATATTGTGTGACAGGAGGACACTGGCTGCTATACTGTGTGACAGGAGGACACTGGCTGCCATATTGTGTGACAGGAGGGCGCTGGCTGCTATATTGTGTGACAGGAGGGCGCTGGCTGCTATATTGTGTGACAGGAGGGCACTGGCTGCTATATTGTGTGACAGGAGGGCGCTGGCTGCTATACTGTGTGACAGGAGGACACTGGCTGCCATATTGTGTGACAGGAGGCTGCCATATTGTGTGACAGGAGAGCACTGGCTGCTATATTGTGTGACAGGAGGACACTGGCTGCTATATTGTGTGACAGGAGGCTGCTATATTGTGTGACAGGAGGCTGCTATATTGTGTGACAGGAGGGCACTGGCTGCTATATTGTGTGACAGGAGAGCACTGGCTGCTATATTGTGTGACAGGAGGGCACTGGCTGCCATATTGTGTGACAGGAGGCTGCTATATTGTGTGACAGGAGGCTGCTATATTGTGTGACAGGAGGGCACTGGCTGCTATATTGTGTGACAGGAGGCTGCTATATTGTGTGACAGGAGAGCACTGGCTGCTATATTGTGTGACAGGAGGCTGCTATATTGTGTGACAGGAGGGCACTGGCTGCTATATTGTGTGACAGGAGGCTGCTATATTGTGTGACAGGAGAGCACTGGCTGCTACATTGTGTGACAGGAGGACACTGGCTGCTATATTGTGTGACAGGAGGGCACTGGCTGCTATATTGTGTGACAGGAGGCTGCTATATTGTGTGACAGGAGGGCACTGGCTGCTATATTGTGTGACAGGAGGCTGCTATATTGTGTGACAGGAGAGCACTGGCTGCTATATTGTGTGACAGGAGGCTGCTATATTGTGTGACAGGAGGGCACTGGCTGCCATATTGTGTGACAGGAGGACACTGGCTGCTATATTGTTTGACAGGAGGGCACTGGCTGCTATATTGTGTGACAGGAGGTCACTGGCTGCTATATTGTGTGACAGGAGGACACTGGCTGCTATACTGTGTGACAGGAGGACACTGGCTGCCATATTGTGTGACAGGAGGGCGCTGGCTGCTATATTGTGTGACAGGAGGGCGCTGGCTGCTATATTGTGTGACAGGAGGGCACTGGCTGCTATATTGTGTGACAGGAGGGCGCTGGCTGCTATACTGTGTGACAGGAGGACACTGGCTGCCATATTGTGTGACAGGAGGCTGCCATATTGTGTGACAGGAGAGCACTGGCTGCTATATTGTGTGACAGGAGGACACTGGCTGCTATATTGTGTGACAGGAGGCTGCTATATTGTGTGACAGGAGGCTGCTATATTGTGTGACAGGAGGGCACTGGCTGCTATATTGTGTGACAGGAGAGCACTGGCTGCTATATTGTGTGACAGGAGGGCACTGGCTGCCATATTGTGTGACAGGAGGCTGCTATATTGTGTGACAGGAGGCTGCTATATTGTGTGACAGGAGGGCACTGGCTGCTATATTGTGTGACAGGAGGCTGCTATATTGTGTGACAGGAGAGCACTGGCTGCTATATTGTGTGACAGGAGGCTGCTATATTGTGTGACAGGAGGGCACTGGCTGCTATATTGTGTGACAGGAGGCTGCTATATTGTGTGACAGGAGAGCACTGGCTGCTACATTGTGTGACAGGAGGACACTGGCTGCTATATTGTGTGACAGGAGGGCACTGGCTGCTATATTGTGTGACAGGAGGCTGCTATATTGTGTGACAGGAGGGCACTGGCTGCTATATTGTGTGACAGGAGGCTGCTATATTGTGTGACAGGAGAGCACTGGCTGCTATATTGTGTGACAGGAGGCTGCTATATTGTGTGACAGGAGGGCACTGGCTGCCATATTGTGTGACAGGAGGACACTGGCTGCTATATTGTTTGACAGGAGGGCACTGGCTGCTATATTGTGTGACAGGAGGTCACTGGCTGCTATATTGTGTGAAAGGAGGGCACTGGCTGCTATATTGTGTGATAGGAGGGCGCTGGCTGCTATATTGTGTGACAGGAGGCTGCTATATTGTGAGACAGGAGGACGCTGGCTGCTATATTGTGAGACAGGAGAGCACTGGCTGCAATAATGTGTGACAGGAGGCTGCTATATTGTGTGACAGGAGGCTGCTATATTGTGTGGCAGGAGGCTGATATATTGTGTGACAGGAGGACACTGGCTGCTATATTGTGAGACACAAGAGCACTGGCTGCTATATTGTGTGACAGGAGAGCACTGGCTGCTATATTGTGTGACAGGAGGGCACTGGCTGCTATATTGTGTGACAGGAGGGCGGTGGCTGCTATATTGTGTGACAGGAGGCTGCTATATTGTGTAACAGGAGGGCGCTGGCTGCTATACTGTGTGACAGGAGGACACTGGCTGCTATATTGTGTGACAGGAGGCTGCTATATTGTGTGACAGGAGGGCACTGGCTGCTATATTGTTTGACAGGAGGGCACTGGCTGCTATATTGTGTGACAGGAGGGCACTGGCTGCTATATTGTGTGACAGGAGGGCACTGGCTGCTATACTGTGTGACAGGAGGACACTGGCTGCTATATTGTGTGACAGGAGGGCGCTGGCTGCTATACTGTGTGACAGGAGGGTACTGGCTGCTATACTGTGTGACAGGAGGGTACTGGCTGCTATATTGTGTGACAGGAGGACGCTGGCTGCTATATTGTGTGACAGGAGGGCGCTGGCTGCTACATTGTGTGACAGGAGGGCGCTGGCTGCTATATTGTGTGACAGGAGGGCGCTGGCTGCTACATTGTGTGACAGGAGGGCGCTGGCTGCTACATTGTGTGACAGGAAGGCGCTGGCTGCCATATTGTGTGACAGGAGGGGCGCTGGCTGCTTTATTGTGTGACAGGAGGCTGCTATATTGTTTGACAGGAGGGCACTGGCTGCTATATTGTGTGACAGGAGGGCACTGGCTGCTATATTGTGTGACAGGAGGGCGCTGGCTGCTATATTGTGTGACAGGAGGACACTGGCTGCTATACTGTGACAGGAGGGCGCTGGCTGCTTTATTGTGTGACAGGAGGCTGCTATATTGTTTGACAGGAGGGCACTGGCTGCTATATTGTGTGACAGGAGGGCACTGGCTGCTATATTGTGTGACAGGAGGGCGCTGGCTGCTATATTGTGTGACAGGAGGGTGCTGGCTGCTATATTGTGTGACAGGAGGACACTGGCTGCTATATTGTGTGACAGGAGGGCACTGGCTGCTATATTGTGTGACAGGAGGACACTGGCTGCTATATTGTGTGACAGGAGGGCACTGGCTGCTATACTGTGTGACAGGAGGACACTGGCTGCCATATTGTGTGACAGGAGGCTGCCATATTGTGTGACAGGAGGGCGCTGGCTGCTATACTGTGTGACAGGAGGACACTGGCTGCCATATTGTGTGACAGGAGGCTGCCATATTGTGTGACAGGAGAGCACTGGCTGCTATATTGTGTGACAGGAGGACACTGGCTGCTATATTGTGTGACAGGAGAGCACTGGCTGCTATATTGTGTGACAGGAGGCTGCTATATTGTGTGACAGGAGGCTGCTATATTGTGTGACAGGAGGGCACTGGCTGCTATATTGTGTGACAGGAGGCTGCTATATTGTGTGACAGGAGAGCACTGGCTGCTATATTGTGTGACAGGAGGGCGCTGGTTGCTATATTGTGTGACAGGAGGGCACTGGCTGCCATATTGTGTGACAGGAGGCTGCTATATTGTGTGACAGGAGGCTGCTATATTGTGTGACAGGAGGACACTGGCTGCTATATTGTGTGACAGGAGAGCACTGGCTGCTATATTGTGTGACAGGAGGCTGCTATATTGTGTGACAGGAGGCTGCTATATTGTGTGACAGGAGGGCACTGGCTGCTATATTGTGTGACAGGAGGCTGCTATATTGTGTGACAGGAGGGCACTGGCTGCTATATTGTGTGACAGGAGGGCACTGGCTGCCATATTGTGTGACAGGAGGCTGCTATATTGTGTGACAGGAGGCTGCTATATTGTGTGACAGGAGGGCACTGGCTGCTATATTGTGTGACAGGAGGCTGCTATATTGTGTGACAGAAGGGCGCTGGCTGCTATACTGTGTGACAGGAGGGCGCTGGCTGCTATATTGTGTGACAGGAGGCTGCTATATTGTGTGACAGGAGGGCACTGGCTGCTATATTGTGTGACAGGAGGCTGCTATATTGTGTGACAGGAGGGCACTGGCTGCTATATTGTGTGACAGGAGGCTGCTATACTGTGACAGGAGGGCGCTGGCTGCTATATTGTGTGACAGGAGGGCGCTGGCTGCTATATTGTGTGACAGGAGGGCGCTGGCTGCTATATTGTGTGACAGGAGGGTGCTGGCTGCTATATTGTGTGACAGGAGGACACTGGCTGCCATATTGTGTGACAGGAGGGCGCTGGCTGCTATATTGTGTGACAGGAGGGCACTGGCTGCTATATTGTGTGACAGGAGGACACTGGCTGCTATATTGTGTGACAGGAGGGCGCTGGCTGCTATATTGTGTGACAGGAGGGCGCTGGCTGCTATACTGTGTGACAGGAGGACACTGGCTGCCATATTGTGTGACAGGAGGCTGCCATATTGTGTGACAGGAGGCTGCCATATTGTGTGACAGGAGAGCACTGGCTGCTATATTGTGTGACAGGAGGACACTGGCTGCTATATTGTGTGACAGGAGAGCACTGGCTGCTATATTGTGTGACAGGAGGCTGCTATATTGTGTGACAGGAGGCTGCTATATTGTGTGACAGGAGGGCACTGGCTGCTATATTGTGTGACAGGAGGCTGCTATATTGTGTGACAGGAGAGCACTGGCTGCTATATTGTGTGACAGGAGGGCGCTGGCTGCTATATTGTGTGACAGGAGGGCACTGGCTGCCATATTGTGTGACAGGAGGCTGCTATATTGTGTGACAGGAGGACACTGGCTGCTATATTGTGTGACAGGAGAGCACTGGCTGCTATATTGTGTGACAGGAGGCTGCTATATTGTGTGACAGGAGGCTGCTATATTGTGTGACAGGAGGGCACTGGCTGCTATATTGTGTGACAGGAGGCTGCTATATTGTGTGACAGGAGGGCACTGGCTGCTATATTGTGTGACAGGAGGGCACTGGCTGCCATATTGTGTGACAGGAGGCTGCTATATTGTGTGACAGGAGGCTGCTATATTGTGTGACAGGAGGGCACTGGCTGCTATATTGTGTGACAGGAGGCTGCTATATTGTGTGACAGGAGGGCGCTGGCTGCTATACTGTGTGACAGGAGGGCGCTGGCTGCTATATTGTGTGACAGGAGGCTGCTATATTGTGTGACAGGAGGGCACTGGCTGCTATATTCTGTGACAGGAGGCTGCTATATTGTGTGACAGGAGGGCACTGGCTGCTATATTGTGTGACAGGAGGCTGCTATACTGTGACAGGAGGGCGCTGGCTGCTATATTGTGTGACAGAAGGGCGCTGGCTGCTATATTGTGTGACAGGAGGCTGCTATATTGTGTGACATGAGGGCACTGGCTGCTATATTGTGTGACAGGAGGACACTGGCTGCTATACTGTGTGACAGGAGGACACTGGCTGCCATATTGTGTGACAGGAGGGCGCTGGCTGCTATATTGTGTGACAGGAGGGCGCTGGCTGCTATATTGTGTGACAGGAGGGCACTGGCTGCTATATTGTGTGACAGGAGGGCGCTGGCTGCTATACTGTGTGACAGGAGGACACTGGCTGCCATATTGTGTGACAGGAGGCTGCCATATTGTGTGACAGGAGAGCACTGGCTGCTATATTGTGTGACAGGAGGACACTGGCTGCTATATTGTGTGACAGGAGGCTGCTATATTGTGTGACAGGAGGCTGCTATATTGTGTGACAGGAGGGCACTGGCTGCTATATTGTGTGACAGGAGAGCACTGGCTGCTATATTGTGTGACAGGAGGGCACTGGCTGCCATATTGTGTGACAGGAGGCTGCTATATTGTGTGACAGGAGGCTGCTATATTGTGTGACAGGAGGGCACTGGCTGCTATATTGTGTGACAGGAGGCTGCTATATTGTGTGACAGGAGAGCACTGGCTGCTATATTGTGTGACAGGAGGGCACTGGCTGCTATATTGTGTGACAGGAGGCTGCTATATTGTGTGACAGGAGAGCACTGGCTGCTACATTGTGTGACAGGAGGACACTGGCTGCTATATTGTGTGACAGGAGGGCACTGGCTGCTATATTGTGTGACAGGAGGCTGCTATATTGTGTGACAGGAGGGCACTGGCTGCTATATTGTGTGACAGGAGGCTGCTATATTGTGTGACAGGAGAGCACTGGCTGCTATATTGTGTGACAGGAGGCTGCTATATTGTGTGACAGGAGGGCACTGGCTGCCATATTGTGTGACAGGAGGACACTGGCTGCTATATTGTTTGACAGGAGGGCACTGGCTGCTATATTGTGTGACAGGAGGTCACTGGCTGCTATATTGTGTGAAAGGAGAGCACTGGCTGCTATATTGTGTGATAGGAGGGCGCTGGCTGCTATATTGTGTGACAGGAGGCTGCTATATTGTGAGACAGGAGGACGCTGGCTGCTATATTGTGAGACAGGAGAGCACTGGCTGCAATAATGTGTGACAGGAGGCTGCTATATTGTGTGACAGGAGGCTGCTATATTGTGTGGCAGGAGGCTGATATATTGTGTGACAGGAGGACACTGGCTGCTATATTGTGAGACACAAGAGCACTGGCTGCTATATTGTGTGACAGGAGAGCACTGGCTGCTATATTGTGTGACAGGAGGGCACTGGCTGCTATATTGTGTGACAGGAGGGCGGTGGCTGCTATATTGTGTGACAGGAGGCTGCTATATTGTGTAACAGGAGGGCGCTGGCTGCTATACTGTGTGACAGGAGGACACTGGCTGCTATATTGTGTGACAGGAGGCTGCTATATTGTGTGACAGGAGGGCACTGGCTGCTATATTGTTTGACAGGAGGGCACTGGCTGCTATATTGTGTGACAGGAGGGCACTGGCTGCTATATTGTGTGACAGGAGGGCACTGGCTGCTATACTGTGTGACAGGAGGACACTGGCTGCTATATTGTGTGACAGGAGGGCGCTGGCTGCTATACTGTGTGACAGGAGGGTACTGGCTGCTATACTGTGTGACAGGAGGGTACTGGCTGCTATATTGTGTGACAGGAGGACGCTGGCTGCTATATTGTGTGACAGGAGGGCGCTGGCTGCTACATTGTGTGACAGGAGGGCGCTGGCTGCTATATTGTGTGACAGGAGGGCGCTGGCTGCTACATTGTGTGACAGGAGGGCGCTGGCTGCTACATTGTGTGACAGGAGGGCGCTGGCTGCTATACTGTGTGACAGGAGAGCGCTGGCTGCTATATTGTGTGACAGGAGAGCGCTGGCTGCTATATTGTGTGACAGGAGGACACTGGCTGCTATACTGTGACAGGAGGGCGCTGGCTGCTTTATTGTGTGACAGGAGGCTGCTATATTGTTTGACAGGAGGGCACTGGCTGCTATATTGTGTGACAGGAGGGCACTGGCTGCTATATTGTGTGACAGGAGGGCGCTGGCTGCTATATTGTGTGACAGGAGGGTGCTGGCTGCTATATTGTGTGACAGGAGGACACTGGCTGCTATATTGTGTGACAGGAGGGCACTGGCTGCTATATTGTGTGACAGGAGGACACTGGCTGCTATATTGTGTGACAGGAGGGCACTGGCTGCTATACTGTGTGACAGGAGGACACTGGCTGCCATATTGTGTGACAGGAGGCTGCCATATTGTGTGACAGGAGGGCGCTGGCTGCTATACTGTGTGACAGGAGGACACTGGCTGCCATATTGTGTGACAGGAGGCTGCCATATTGTGTGACAGGAGAGCACTGGCTGCTATATTGTGTGACAGGAGGACACTGGCTGCTATATTGTGTGACAGGAGAGCACTGGCTGCTATATTGTGTGACAGGAGGCTGCTATATTGTGTGACAGGAGGCTGCTATATTGTGTGACAGGAGGGCACTGGCTGCTATATTGTGTGACAGGAGGCTGCTATATTGTGTGACAGGAGAGCACTGGCTGCTATATTGTGTGACAGGAGGGCGCTGGTTGCTATATTGTGTGACAGGAGGGCACTGGCTGCCATATTGTGTGACAGGAGGCTGCTATATTGTGTGACAGGAGGCTGCTATATTGTGTGACAGGAGGACACTGGCTGCTATATTGTGTGACAGGAGAGCACTGGCTGCTATATTGTGTGACAGGAGGCTGCTATATTGTGTGACAGGAGGCTGCTATATTGTGTGACAGGAGGGCACTGGCTGCTATATTGTGTGACAGGAGGCTGCTATATTGTGTGACAGGAGGGCACTGGCTGCTATATTGTGTGACAGGAGGGCACTGGCTGCCATATTGTGTGACAGGAGGCTGCTATATTGTGTGACAGGAGGCTGCTATATTGTGTGACAGGAGGGCACTGGCTGCTATATTGTGTGACAGGAGGCTGCTATATTGTGTGACAGAAGGGCGCTGGCTGCTATACTGTGTGACAGGAGGGCGCTGGCTGCTATATTGTGTGACAGGAGGCTGCTATATTGTGTGACAGGAGGGCACTGGCTGCTATATTGTGTGACAGGAGGCTGCTATATTGTGTGACAGGAGGGCACTGGCTGCTATATTGTGTGACAGGAGGCTGCTATACTGTGACAGGAGGGCGCTGGCTGCTATATTGTGTGACAGGAGGGCGCTGGCTGCTATATTGTGTGACAGGAGGCTGCTATATTGTGTGACAGGAGGGCACTGGCTGCTATATTGTGTGACAGGAGGGCGCTGGCTGCTATATTGTGTGACAGGAGGGCGCTGGCTGCTATATTGTGTGACAGGAGGGCACTGGCTGCTATATTGTGTGACAGGAGGGCGCTGGCTGCTATATTGTGTGACAGGAGGGCACTGGCTGCTATATTGTGTGACAGGAGGGCGCTGGCTGCTATACTGTGTGACAGGAGGACACTGGCTGCCATATTGTGTGACAGGAGGCTGCTATATTGTGTGACAGGAGGACACTGGCTGCTATACTGTGTGACAGGAGGACACTGGCTGCCATATTGTGTGACAGGAGGGCGCTGGCTGCTATATTGTGTGACAGGAGGGCGCTGGCTGCTATATTGTGTGACAGGAGGGCACTGGCTGCTATATTGTGTGACAGGAGGGCGCTGGCTGCTATACTGTGTGACAGGAGGACACTGGCTGCCATATTGTGTGACAGGAGGCTGCCATATTGTGTGACAGGAGAGCACTGGCTGCTATATTGTGTGACAGGAGGACACTGGCTGCTATATTGTGTGACAGGAGGCTGCTATATTGTGTGACAGGAGGCTGCTATATTGTGTGACAGGAGGGCACTGGCTGCTATATTGTGTGACAGGAGGCTGCTATATTGTGTGACAGGAGAGCACTGGCTGCTATATTGTGTGACAGGAGGGCACTGGCTGCCATATTGTGTGACAGGAGGCTGCTATATTGTGTGACAGGAGGGCACTGGCTGCTATATTGTGTGACAGGAGGCTGCTATATTGTGTGACAGGAGAGCACTGGCTGCTATATTGTGTGACAGGAGGCTGCTATATTGTGTGACAGGAGGGCACTGGCTGCTATATTGTGTGACAGGAGGCTGCTATATTGTGTGACAGGAGAGCACTGGCTGCTACATTGTGTGACAGGAGGACACTGGCTGCTATATTGTGTGACAGGAGGGCACTGGCTGCTATATTGTGTGACAGGAGGCTGCTATATTGTGTGACAGGAGGGCACTGGCTGCTATATTGTGTGACAGGAGGCTGCTATATTGTGTGACAGGAGAGCACTGGCTGCTATATTGTGTGACAGGAGGCTGCTATATTGTGTGACAGGAGGGCACTGGCTGCCATATTGTGTGACAGGAGGACACTGGCTGCTATATTGTTTGACAGGAGGGCACTGGCTGCTATATTGTGTGACAGGAGGTCACTGGCTGCTATATTGTGTGAAAGGAGGGCACTGGCTGCTATATTGTGTGACAGGAGGGCGCTGGCTGCTATATTGTGTGACAGGAGGCTGCTATATTGTGAGACAGGAGGACGCTGGCTGCTATATTGTGAGACAGGAGAGCACTGGCTGCAATAATGTGTGACAGGAGGCTGCTATATTGTGTGACAGGAGGCTGCTATATTGTGTGGCAGGAGGCTGATATATTGTGTGACAGGAGGACACTGGCTGCTATATTGTGAGACACAAGAGCACTGGCTGCTATATTGTGTGACAGGAGAGCACTGGCTGCTATATTGTGTGACAGGAGGGCACTGGCTGCTATATTGTGTGACAGGAGGGCGGTGGCTGCTATATTGTGTGACAGGAGGCTGCTATATTGTGTAACAGGAGGGCGCTGGCTGCTATACTGTGTGACAGGAGGACACTGGCTGCTATATTGTGTGACAGGAGGCTGCTATATTGTGTGACAGGAGGGCACTGGCTGCTATATTGTTTGACAGGAGGGCACTGGCTGCTATATTGTGTGACAGGAGGGCACTGGCTGCTATATTGTGTGACAGGAGGGCACTGGCTGCTATACTGTGTGACAGGAGGACACTGGCTGCTATATTGTGTGACAGGAGGGCGCTGGCTGCTATACTGTGTGACAGGAGGGTACTGGCTGCTATATTGTGTGACAGGAGGACGCTGGCTGCTATATTGTGTGACAGGAGGGCGCTGGCTGCTATACTGTGTGACAGGAGGGCGCTGGCTGCTATACTGTGTGACAGGAGGGCGCTGGCTGCTATATTGTGTGACAGGAGGGCGCTGGCTGCTACATTGTGTGACAGGAGGGCGCTGGCTGCTACATTGTGTGACAGGAAGGCGCTGGCTGCCATATTGTGTGACAGGAGGGCGCTGGCTGCTATACTGTGTGACAGGAGAGCGCTGGCTGCTATATTGTGTGACAGGAGAGCGCTGGCTGCTATATTGTGTGACAGGAGGACACTGGCTGCTATATTGTGTGACAGGAGGCTGCTATATTGTTTGACAGGAGGGCACTGGCTGCTATATTGTGTGACAGGAGGGCACTGGCTGCTATATTGTGTGACAGGAGGGCGCTGGCTGCTATATTGTGTGACAGGAGGGTGCTGGCTGCTATATTGTGTGACAGGAGGACACTGGCTGCCATATTGTGTGACAGGAGGGCGCTGGCTGCTATATTGTGTGACAGGAGGGCACTGGCTGCTATATTGTGTGACAGGAGGACACTGGCTGCTATATTGTGTGACAGGAGGGCACTGGCTGCTATACTGTGTGACAGGAGGACACTGGCTGCCATATTGTGTGACAGGAGGCTGCCATATTGTGTGACAGGAGGGCGCTGGCTGCTATACTGTGTGACAGGAGGACACTGGCTGCCATATTGTGTGACAGGAGGCTGCCATATTGTGTGACAGGAGAGCACTGGCTGCTATAGTGTGTGACAGGAGGACACTGGCTGCTATATTGTGTGACAGGAGAGCACTGGCTGCTATATTGTGTGACAGGAGGCTGCTATATTGTGTGACAGGAGGCTGCTATATTGTGTGACAGGAGGGCACTGGCTGCTATATTGTGTGACAGGAGAGCACTGGCTGCTATATTGTGTGACAGGAGGCTGCTATATTGTGTGACAGGAGGCTGCTATATTGTGTGACAGGAGGGCACTGGCTGCTATATTGTGTGACAGGAGGCTGCTATATTGTGTGACAGGAGGGCACTGGCTGCTATATTGTGTGACAGGAGGACACTGGCTGCTATATTGTGTGACAGGAGGGCACTGGCTGCTATATTGTGTGACAGGAGGCTGCTATATTGTGTGACAGGAGGGCGCTGGCTGCTATACTGTGTGACAGGAGGGCGCTGGCTGCTATATTGTGTGACAGGAGGCTGCTATATTGTGTGACAGGAGGGCACTGGCTGCTATATTGTGTGACAGGAGGCTGCTATATTGTGTGACAGGAGGGCACTGGCTGCTATATTGTGTGACAGGAGGCTGCTATACTGTGACAGGAGGGCGCTGGCTGCTATATTGTGTGACAGGAGGGCGCTGGCTGCTATATTGTGTGACAGGAGGCTGCTATATTGTGTGACAGGAGGGCACTGGCTGCTATATTGTGTGACAGGAGGGCGCTGGCTGCTATATTGTGTGACAGGAGGGCGCTGGCTGCTATATTGTGTGACAGGAGGGCACTGGCTGCTATATTGTGTGACAGGAGGGCGCTGGCTGCTATATTGTGTGACAGGAGGGCACTGGCTGCTATATTGTGTGACAGGAGGGCGCTGGCTGCTATACTGTGTGACAGGAGGACACTGGCTGCCATATTGTGTGACAGGAGGCTGCTATATTGTGTGACAGGAGGACACTGGCTGCTATACTGTGTGACAGGAGGACACTGGCTGCCATATTGTGTGACAGGAGGGCGCTGGCTGCTATATTGTGTGACAGGAGGGCGCTGGCTGCTATATTGTGTGACAGGAGGGCACTGGCTGCTATATTGTGTGACAGGAGGGCGCTGGCTGCTATACTGTGTGACAGGAGGACACTGGCTGCCATATTGTGTGACAGGAGGCTGCCATATTGTGTGACAGGAGAGCACTGGCTGCTATATTGTGTGACAGGAGGACACTGGCTGCTATATTGTGTGACAGGAGGCTGCTATATTGTGTGACAGGAGGGCACTGGCTGCTATATTGTGTGACAGGAGGCTGCTATATTGTGTGACAGGAGAGCACTGGCTGCTATATTGTGTGACAGGAGGGCACTGGCTGCCATATTGTGTGACAGGAGGCTGCTATATTGTGTGACAGGAGGCTGCTATATTGTGTGACAGGAGGGCACTGGCTGCTATATTGTGTGACAGGAGGCTGCTATATTGTGTGACAGGAGAGCACTGGCTGCTATATTGTGTGACAGGAGGCTGCTATGTTGTGTGACAGGAGGGCACTGGCTGCCATATTGTGTGACAGGAGGGCACTTGCTGCTATAATGTGTGACAGGAGGGCGCTGGCTGCTATATTGTGTGACAGGAGGCTGCTATATTGTGAGACAGGAGGACACTGGCTGCCATATTGTGTGACAGGAGGCTGCTATATTGTGTGACAGGAGGACACTGGCTGCTATATTGTGAGACACGAGAGCACTGGCTGCTATATTGTGTGACAGGAGAGCACTGGCTGCTATATTGTGTGACAGGAGGACGCTGGCTGCTATATTGTGTGACAGGAGGGCACTGGTTGCTATATTGTGTGACAGGAGGGCACTTGCTGCTATAATGTGTGACAGGAGGGCGCTGGCTGCTATATTGTGTGACAGGAGGCTGCTATATTGTGTGACAGGAGGCTGCTATATTGTGTGACAGGAGGCTGCTATATTGTGTGACAGGAGGCTGCTATATTGTGTGACAGGAGGGCACTGGCTGCCATATTGTGTGACAGGAAAGCGCTGGCTGCTATATTGTGTGACAGGAGGGCACTGGCTGCCATATTGTGTGACAGGAAAGCGCTGGCTGCTATATTGTGTGACAGGAGGCTGCTATATTGTGTGAAAGGAGGGCGCTGGCTGCTATACTGTGTGACAGGAGGGCGCTGGCTGCTATATTGTGTGACAGGAGGGCGCTGGCTGCTATATTGTGTGACAGGAGGGCGCTGGCTGCTATATTGTGTGACAGGAGGGCGCTGGCTGCTATATTGTGTGACAGGAGGGCGCTGGCTGCTATATTGTCTGACTGGAGGGCAGTGGCTGCTATATTGTGTTTGACAGGAGGGCACTGGCTGCTATATTGTGTGACAGGAGGCTGCTATATTGTGTGACAGGAGGGCGCTGGCTGCTATACTGTGTGACAGGAGGGCGCTGGCTGCTATATTGTGTGACAGGAGGACACTGGCTGCTATATTGTGTGACAGGAGGGCACTGGCTGCTATATTGTGTGACAGGAGGCTGCTATATTGTGTGACAGGAGGGCACTGGCTGCTATATTGTGTGATAGGAGGACACTGGCTGCTATATTGTGTGACAGGAGGGCGCTGGCTGCTATACTGTGTGACAGGAGGACACTGGCTGCCATATTGTGTGACAGGAGGCTGCCATATTGTGTGACATGAGAGCACTGGCTGCTATATTGTGTGACAGGAGGACACTGGCTGCTATATTGTGTGACAGGAGAGCACTGGCTGCTATATTGTGTGACAGGAGGACACTGGCTGCTATATTGTGTGACAGGAGGCTGCTATATTGTGTGACAGGAGGACACTGGCTGCTATATTGTGTGACAGGAGGGCACTGGCTGCCATATTGTGTGACAGGAGGCTGCTATATTGTGTGATAGGAGGCTGCTATATTGTGTGACAGGAGGGCACTGGCTGCTATATTGTGTGACAGGAGAGCACTGGCTGCTATATTGTGTGACAGGAGAACACTGGCTGCTATATTGTGTGACAGGAGAGCACTGGCTGCTATATTGTGTGACAGGAGGACATTGGCTGCTATACTGTGTGACAGGAGGGCGCTGGCTGCTATACTGTGTGACAGGAGGGCGCTGGCTGCTATATTGTGTGACAGGAGGACACTGGCTGCAATATTGTGTGACAGGAGGCTGCTATATTGTGTGACAGGAGGCTGCTATATTGTGTGACAGGAGGGCACTGGCTGCTATATTGTGTGACAGGAGGCTGCTATATTGTGTGACAGGAGGGCACTGGCTGCTATATTGTGTGACAGGAGGGCACTGGCTGCCATATTGTGTGACAGGAGGCTGCTATATTGTGTGACAGGAGGCTGCTATATTGTGTGACAGGAGGGCACTGGCTGCTATATTGTGTGACAGGAGGCTGCTATATTGTGTGACAGGAGGGCGCTGGCTGCTATACTGTGTGACAGGAGGGCGCTGGCTGCTATATTGTGTGACAGGAGGCTGCTATATTGTGTGACAGGAGGGCACTGGCTGCTATATTGTGTGACAGGAGGCTGCTATATTGTGTGACAGGAGGGCACTGGCTGCTATATTGTGTGACAGGAGGCTGCTATATTGTGTGACAGGAGGGCACTGGCTGCTATATTGTGTGACAGGAGGGCGCTGGCTGCTATATTGTGTGACAGGAGGCTGCTATATTGTGTGACAGGAGGGCACTGGCTGCTATATTGTGTGACAGGAGGACACTGGCTGCTATACTGTGTGACAGGAGGACACTGGCTGCCATATTGTGTGACAGGAGGGCGCTGGCTGCTATATTGTGTGACAGGAGGGCGCTGGCTGCTATATTGTGTGACAGGAGGGCGCTGGCTGCTATATTGTGTGACAGGAGGACACTGGCTGCAATATTGTGTGACAGGAGGCTGCTATATTGTGTGACAGGAGGCTGCTATATTGTGTGACAGGAGGGCACTGGCTGCTATATTGTGTGACAGGAGGCTGCTATATTGTGAGACAGGAGGACACTGGCTGCCATATTGTGTGACAGGAGGCTGCTATATTGTGTGACAGGAGGACACTGGCTGCTATATTGTGAGACACGAGAGCACTGGCTGCTATATTGTGTGACAGGAGAGCACTGGCTGCTATATTGTGTGACAGGAGGACGCTGGCTGCTATATTGTGTGACAGGAGGGCACTGGTTGCTATATTGTGTGACAGGAGGGCACTTGCTGCTATAATGTGTGACAGGAGGGCGCTGGCTGCTATATTGTGTGACAGGAGGCTGCTATATTGTGTAACAGGAGGCTGCTATATTGTGTAACAGGAGGCTGCTATATTGTGTGACAGGAGGGCACTGGCTGCCATATTGTGTGACAGGAAAGCGCTGGCTGCTATATTGTGTGACAGGAGGGCACTGGCTGCCATATTGTGTGACAGGAAAGCGCTGGCTGCTATATTGTGTGACAGGAGGCTGCTATATTGTGTGAAAGGAGGGCGCTGGCTGCTATACTGTGTGACAGGAGGGCGCTGGCTGCTATATTGTGTGACAGGAGGGCGCTGGCTGCTATATTGTGTGACAGGAGGGCGCTGGCTGCTATATTGTGTGACAGGAGGGCGCTGGCTGCTATATTGTGTGACAGGAGGGCGCTGGCTGCTATATTGTGTGACAGGAGGGCAGTTGCTGCTATATTGTGTTTGACAGGAGGGCACTGGCTGCTATATTGTGTGACAGGAGGCTGCTATATTGTGTGACAGGAGGGCGCTGGCTGCTATACTGTGTGACAGGAGGGCGCTGGCTGCTATACTGTGTGACAGGAGGGCGCTGGCTGCTATATTGTGTGACAGGAGGACACTGGCTGCTATATTGTGTGACAGGAGGGCACTGGCTGCTATATTGTGTGACAGGAGGCTGCTATATTGTGTGACAGGAGGGCACTGGCTGCTATATTGTGTGATAGGAGGACACTGGCTGCTATATTGTGTGACAGGAGGGCGCTGGCTGCTATACTGTGTGACAGGAGGACACTGGCTGCCATATTGTGTGACAGGAGGCTGCCATATTGTGTGACAGGAGAGCACTGGCTGCTATATTGTGTGACAGGAGGGCACTGGCTGCTATATTGTGTGACAGGAGAGCACTGGCTGCTATATTGTGTGACAGGAGGACACTGGCTGCTATATTGTGTGACAGGAGGCTGCTATATTGTGTGACAGGAGGACACTGGCTGCCATATTGTGTGACAGGAGGCTGCTATATTGTGTGATAGGAGGCTGCTATATTGTGTGACAGGAGGGCACTGGCTGCTATATTGTGTGACAGGAGAGCACTGGCTGCTATATTGTGTGACAGGAGAGCACTGGCTGCTATATTGTGTGACAGGAGAGCACTGGCTGCTATATTGTGTGACAGGAGAGCACTGGCTGCCATATTGTGTGACAGGAGGACATTGGCTGCTATACTGTGTGACAGGAGGGCGCTGGCTGCTATACTGTGTGACAGGAGGGCGCTGGCTGCTATATTGTGTGACAGGAGGACACTGGCTGCAATATTGTGTGACAGGAGGCTGCTATATTGTGTGACAGGAGGCTGCTATATTGTGTGACAGGAGGGCACTGGCTGCTATATTGTGTGACAGGAGGCTGCTATATTGTGTGACAGGAGGGCACTGGCTGCTATATTGTGTGACAGGAGGGCACTGGCTGCCATATTGTGTGACAGGAGGCTGCTATATTGTGTGACAGGAGGCTGCTATATTGTGTGACAGGAGGGCACTGGCTGCTATATTGTGTGACAGGAGGCTGCTATATTGTGTGACAGGAGGGCACTGGCTGCTATATTGTGTGACAGGAGGCTGCTATACTGTGACAGGAGGGCGCTGGCTGCTATATTGTGTGACAGGAGGGCGCTGGCTGCTATATTGTGGGACAGGAGGCTGCTATATTGTGTGACAGGAGGGCACTGGCTGCTATATTGTGTGACAGGAGGACACTGGCTGCTATACTGTGTGACAGGAGGACACTGGCTGCCATATTGTGTGACAGGAGGGCGCTGGCTGCTATATTGTGTGACAGGAGGGCGCTGGCTGCTATATTGTGTGACAGGAGGGCACTGGCTGCTATATTGTGTGACAGGAGGGCGCTGGCTGCTATACTGTGTGACAGGAGGACACTGGCTGCCATATTGTGTGACAGGAGGCTGCCATATTGTGTGACAGGAGAGCACTGGCTGCTATATTGTGTGACAGGAGGACACTGGCTGCTATATTGTGTGACAGGAGGCTGCTATATTGTGTGACAGGAGGCTGCTATATTGTGTGACAGGAGGGCACTGGCTGCTATATTGTGTGACAGGAGGCTGCTATATTGTGTGACAGGAGAGCACTGGCTGCTATATTGTGTGACAGGAGGCTGCTATATTGTGTGACAGGAGGGCACTGGCTGCTATATTGTGTGACAGGAGGCTGCTATATTGTGTGACAGGAGAGCACTGGCTGCTACATTGTGTGACAGGAGGACACTGGCTGCTATATTGTGTGACAGGAGGGCACTGGCTGCTATATTGTGTGACAGGAGGCTGCTATATTGTGTGACAGGAGGGCACTGGCTGCTATATTGTGTGACAGGAGGCTGCTATATTGTGTGACAGGAGAGCACTGGCTGCTATATTGTGTGACAGGAGGCTGCTATATTGTGTGACAGGAGGGCACTGGCTGCCATATTGTGTGACAGGAGGACACTGGCTGCTATATTGTTTGACAGGAGGGCACTGGCTGCTATATTGTGTGACAGGAGGTCACTGGCTGCTATATTGTGTGAAAGGAGGGCACTGGCTGCTATATTGTGTGACAGGAGGGCGCTGGCTGCTATATTGTGTGACAGGAGGCTGCTATATTGTGTGACAGGAGGCTGCTATATTGTGAGACAGGAGGACGCTGGCTGCTATATTGTGAGACAGGAGAGCACTGGCTGCAATAATGTGTGACAGGAGGCTGCTATATTGTGTGACAGGAGGCTGCTATATTGTGTGGCAGGAGGCTGATATATTGTGTGACAGGAGGACACTGGCTGCTATATTGTGAGACACAAGAGCACTGGCTGCTATATTGTGTGACAGGAGGGCGCTGGCTGCTATATTGTGTGACAGGAGGGCACTGGCTGCTATATTGTGTGACAGGAGGGCACTGGCTGCTATATTGTGTGACAGGAGAGCGCTGGCTGCTATATTGTGTGACAGGAGAGCGCTGGCTGCTATATTGTGTAACAGGAGGGCGCTGGCTGCTATACTGTGTGACAGGAGGGCACTGGCTGCTATATTGTGTGACAGGAGGACACTGGCTGCTATATTGTGTGACAGGAGGCTGCTATATTGTGTGACAGGAGGGCACTGGCTGCTATATTGTTTGACAGGAGGGCACTGGCTGCTATATTGTGTGACAGGAGGGCACTGGCTGCTATATTGTGTGACAGGAGGGCACTGGCTGCTATACTGTGTGACAGGAGGACACTGGCTGCTATATTGTGTGACAGGAGGGCGCTGGCTGCTATACTGTGTGACAGGAGGGCGCTGGCTGCTACATTGTGTGACAGGAGGGCGCTGGCTGCTACATTGTGTGACAGGAAGGCGCTGGCTGCCATATTGTGTGACAGGAGGGCGCTGGCTGCTATACTGTGTGACAGGAGAGCGCTGGCTGCTATATTGTGTGACAGGAGAGCGCTGGCTGCTATATTGTGTGACAGGAGGACACTGGCTGCTATACTGTGACAGGAGGGCGCTGGCTGCTTTATTGTTTGACAGGAGGCTGCTATATTGTTTGACAGGAGGGCACTGGCTGCTATATTGTGTGACAGGAGGGCACTGGCTGCTATATTGTGTGACAGGAGGGCGCTGGCTGCTATATTGTGTGACAGGAGGGTGCTGGCTGCTATATTGTGTGACAGGAGGACACTGGCTGCTATATTGTGTGACAGGAGGGCACTGGCTGCTATACTGTGTGACAGGAGGACACTGGCTGCCATATTGTGTGACAGGAGGCTGGCTGCTATACTGTGTGACAGGAGGACACTGGCTGCCATATTGTGTGACAGGAGGCTGCCATATTGTGTGACAGGAGAGCACTGGCTGCTATATTGTGTGACAGGAGGACACTGGCTGCTATATTGTGTGACAGGAGAGCACTGGCTGCTATATTGTGTGACAGGAGGCTGCTATATTGTGTGACAGGAGGCTGCTATATTGTGTGACAGGAGGGCACTGGCTGCTATATTGTGTGACAGGAGGCTGCTATATTGTGTGACAGGAGAGCACTGGCTGCTATATTGTGTGACAGGAGGGCGCTGGCTGCTATATTGTGTGACAGGAGGGCACTGGCTGCCATATTGTGTGACAGGAGGCTGCTATATTGTGTGACAGGAGGCTGCTATATTGTGTGACAGGAGGACACTGGCTGCTATATTGTGTGACAGGAGAGCACTGGCTGCTATATTGTGTGACAGGAGGCTGCTATATTGTGTGACAGGAGGCTGCTATATTGTGTGACAGGAGGGCACTGGCTGCTATATTGTGTGACAGGAGGCTGCTATATTGTGTGACAGGAGGGCACTGGCTGCTATATTGTGTGACAGGAGGGCACTGGCTGCCATATTGTGTGACAGGAGGCTGCTATATTGTGTGACAGGAGGCTGCTATATTGTGTGACAGGAGGGCACTGGCTGCTATATTGTGTGACAGGAGGCTGCTATATTGTGTGACAGGAGGGCGCTGGCTGCTATACTGTGTGACAGGAGGGCGCTGGCTGCTATATTGTGTGACAGGAGGCTGCTATATTGTGTGACAGGAGGGCACTGGCTGCTATATTGTGTGACAGGAGGCTGCTATATTGTGTGACAGGAGGGCACTGGCTGCTATATTGTGTGACAGGAGGCTGCTATACTGTGACAGGAGGGCGCTGGCTGCTATATTGTGTGACAGGAGGGCGCTGGCTGCTATATTGTGTGACAGGAGGCTGCTATATTGTGTGACAGGAGGGCACTGGCTGCTATATTGTGTGACAGGAGGACACTGGCTGCTATACTGTGTGACAGGAGGGCACTGGCTGCTATATTGTGTGACAGGAGGACACTGGCTGCTATACTGTGTGACAGGAGGACACTGGCTGCCATATTGTGTGACAGGAGGGCGCTGGCTGCTATATTGTGTGACAGGAGGGCGCTGGCTGCTATATTGTGTGACAGGAGGGCACTGGCTGCTATATTGTGTGACAGGAGGGCGCTGGCTGCTATACTGTGTGACAGGAGGACACTGGCTGCCATATTGTGTGACAGGAGGCTGCCATATTGTGTGACAGGAGAGCACTGGCTGCTATATTGTGTGACAGGAGGACACTGGCTGCTATATTGTGTGACAGGAGGCTGCTATATTGTGTGACAGGAGGCTGCTATATTGTGTGACAGGAGGGCACTGGCTGCTATATTGTGTGACAGGAGGCTGCTATATTGTGTGACAGGAGAGCACTGGCTGCTATATTGTGTGACAGGAGGGCACTGGCTGCCATATTGTGTGACAGGAGGCTGCTATATTGTGTGACAGGAGGCTGCTATATTGTGTGACAGGAGGGCACTGGCTGCTATATTGTGTGACAGGAGGCTGCTATATTGTGTGACAGGAGAGCACTGGCTGCTATATTGTGTGACAGGAGGCTGCTATGTTGTGTGACAGGAGGGCACTGGCTGCCATATTGTGTGACAGGAGGGCACTTGCTGCTATAATGTGTGACAGGAGGGCGCTGGCTGCTATATTGTGTGACAGGAGGCTGCTATATTGTGAGACACGAGGACACTGGCTGCCATATTGTGTGACAGGAGGATGCTATATTGTGTGACAGGAGGACACTGGCTGCTATATTGTGAGACACGAGAGCACTGGCTGCTATATTGTGTGACAGGAGAGCACTGGCTGCTATATTGTGTGACAGGAGGACGCTGGCTGCTATATTGTGTGACAGGAGGGCACTGGCTGCTATATTGTGTGACAGGAGGGCACTTGCTGCTATAATGTGTGACAGGAGGGCGCTGGCTGCTATATTGTGTGACAGGAGGCTGCTATATTGTGTGACAGGAGGCTGCTATATTGTGTGACAGGAGGCTGCTATATTGTGTGACAGGAGGGCACTGGCTGCCATATTGTGTGACAGGAAAGCGCTGGCTGCTATATTGTGTGACAGGAGGGCACTGGCTGCCATATTGTGTGACAGGAAAGCGCTGGCTGCTATATTGTGTGACAGGAGGCTGCTATATTGTGTGACAGGAGGGCGCTGGCTGCTATACTGTGTGACAGGAGGGCGCTGGCTGCTATATTGTGTGACAGGAGGGCGCTGGCTGCTATATTGTGTGACAGGAGGGCGCTGGCTGCTATATTGTGTGACAGGAGGGCGCTGGCTGCTATATTGTGTGACAGGAGGCTGCTATATTGTGTGACAGGAGGGCGCTGGCTGCTATACTGTGTGACAGGAGGGCGCTGGCTGCTATATTGTGTGACAGGAGGACACTGGCTGCTATATTGTGTGACAGGAGGGCACTGGCTGCTATATTGTGTGACAGGAGGCTGCTATATTGTGTGACAGGAGGGCACTGGCTGCTATATTGTGTGATAGGAGGACACTGGCTGCTATATTGTGTGACAGGAGGGCGCTGGCTGCTATACTGTGTGACAGGAGGACACTGGCTGCCATATTGTGTGACAGGAGGCTGCCATATTGTGTGACAGGAGAGCACTGGCTGCTATATTGTGTGACAGGAGGGCACTGGCTGCTATATTGTGTGACAGGAGAGCACTGGCTGCTATATTGTGTGACAGGAGGACACTGGCTGCTATATTGTGTGACAGGAGGCTGCTATATTGTGTGACAGGAGGCTGCTATATTGTGTGACAGGAGGGCACTGGCTGCTATATTGTGTGACAGGAGGGCACTGGCTGCTATATTGTGTGACAGGAGGGCGCTGGCTGCTATATTGTGTGACAGGAGGCTGCTATATTGTGTGATAGGAGGCTGCTATATTGTGTGACAGGAGGGCACTGGCTGCTATATTGTGTGACAGGAGGACACTGGCTGCTATATTGTGTGACAGGAGGGCACTGGCTGCCATATTGTGTGACAGGAGGCTGCTATATTGTGTGATAGGAGGCTGCTATATTGTGTGACAGGAGGGCACTGGCTGCTATATTGTGTGACAGGAGAGCACTGGCTGCTATATTGTGTGACAGGAGAGCACTGGCTGCTATATTGTGTGACAGGAGAGCACTGGCTGCTATATTGTGTGACAGGAGGACATTGGCTGCTATACTGTGTGACAGGAGGGCGCTGGCTGCTATACTGTGTGACAGGAGGGCGCTGGCTGCTATATTGTGTGACAGGAGGACACTGGCTGCAATATTGTGTGACAGGAGGCTGCTATATTGTGTGACAGGAGGGCACTGGCTGCTATATTGTGTGACAGGAGGGCACTGGCTGCTATATTGTGTGACAGGAGGGCACTGGCTGCTATATTGTGTGAAAGGAGGGCACTGGCTGCTATATTGTGTGACAGGAGGGCGCTGGCTGCTATATTGTGTGACAGGAGGCTGCTATATTGTGAGACAGGAGGACACTGGCTGCTATATTGTGAGACAGGAGGACACTGGCTGCTATATTGTGTGACAGGAGGGCGCTGGCTGCTATACTGTGTGACAGGAGGACACTGGCTGCCATATTGTGTGACAGGAGGCTGCCATATTGTGTGACAGGAGAGCACTGGCTGCTATATTGTGTGACAGGAGGGCACTGGCTGCTATATTGTGTGACAGGAGAGCACTGGCTGCTATATTGTGTGACAGGAGGACACTGGCTGCTATATTGTGTGACAGGAGGCTGCTATATTGTGTGACAGGAGGCTGCTATATTGTGTGACAGGAGGGCACTGGCTGCTATATTGTGTGACAGGAGGGCACTGGCTGCTATATTGTGTGACAGGAGGGCGCTGGCTGCTATATTGTGTGACAGGAGGCTGCTATATTGTGTGATAGGAGGCTGCTATATTGTGTGACAGGAGGGCACTGGCTGCTATATTGTGTGACAGGAGGACACTGGCTGCTATATTGTGTGACAGGAGGGCACTGGCTGCCATATTGTGTGACAGGAGGCTGCTATATTGTGTGATAGGAGGCTGCTATATTGTGTGACAGGAGGGCACTGGCTGCTATATTGTGTGACAGGAGAGCACTGGCTGCTATATTGTGTGACAGGAGAGCACTGGCTGCTATATTGTGTGACAGGAGAGCACTGGCTGCTATATTGTGTGACAGGAGGACATTGGCTGCTATACTGTGTGACAGGAGGGCGCTGGCTGCTATACTGTGTGACAGGAGGGCGATGGCTGCTATATTGTGTGACAGGAGGACACTGGCTGCAATATTGTGTGACAGGAGGCTGCTATATTGTGTGACAGGAGGGCACTGGCTGCTATATTGTGTGACAGGAGGGCACTGGCTGCTATATTGTGTGACAGGAGGGCACTGGCTGCTATATTGTGTGAAAGGAGGGCACTGGCTGCTATATTGTGTGACAGGAGGGCGCTGGCTGCTATATTGTGTGACAGGAGGCTGCTATATTGTGAGACAGGAGGACACTGGCTGCTATATTGTGAGACAGGAGGACACTGGCTGCTATACTGTGTGACAGGAGGCTGCTATATTGTGTGACAGGAGGCTGCTATATTGTGTGACAGGAGGACACTGGCTGCTATATTGTGAGACACGAGAGCACTGGCTGCTATATTGTGTGACAGGAGGGTACTAGCTGCTATATTGTGTGACAGGAGGGCACTGGCTGCTATATTGTGTGACAGGAGGGCGCTGGCTGCTATATTGTGTGACAGGAGGCTGCTATATTGTGTAACAGGAGGGCACTGGCTGCTATACTGTGTGACAGGAGAGCACTGGCTGCTATATTGTGTGACAGGAGGGCACTGGCTGCTATATTGTGTGACAGGAGGACACTGGCTGCTATATTGTGTGACAGGAGTGCCATGGCTGCTATATTGTGTGACAGGAGGTCACTGGCTGCTATATTGTGTGACAGGAGAGCACTGGCTGCTATATTGTGTGACAGGAGAGCACTGGCTGCTATATTGTGTGACAGGAGGACATTGGCTGCTATACTGTGTGACAGGAGGGCGCTGGCTGCTATACTGTGTGACAGGAGGGCGCTGGCTGCTATATTGTGTGACAGGAGGACACTGGCTGCAATATTGTGTGACAGGAGGCTGCTATATTGTGTGACAGGAGGGCACTGGCTGCTATATTGTGTGACAGGAGGGCACTGGCTGCTATATTGTGTGACAGGAGGGCACTGGCTGCTATATTGTGTGAAAGGAGGGCACTGGCTGCTATATTGTGTGACAGGAGGGCGCTGGCTGCTATATTGTGTGACAGGAGGCTGCTATATTGTGAGACAGGAGGACACTGGCTGCTATATTGTGAGACAGGAGGACACTGGCTGCTATATTGTGTGACAGGAGGGCGCTGGCTGCTATACTGTGTGACAGGAGGACACTGGCTGCCATATTGTGTGACAGGAGGCTGCCATATTGTGTGACAGGAGAGCACTGGCTGCTATATTGTGTGACAGGAGGGCACTGGCTGCTATATTGTGTGACAGGAGAGCACTGGCTGCTATATTGTGTGACAGGAGGACACTGGCTGCTATATTGTGTGACAGGAGGCTGCTATATTGTGTGACAGGAGGCTGCTATATTGTGTGACAGGAGGGCACTGGCTGCTATATTGTGTGACAGGAGGGCACTGGCTGCTATATTGTGTGACAGGAGGGCGCTGGCTGCTATATTGTGTGACAGGAGGCTGCTATATTGTGTGATAGGAGGCTGCTATATTGTGTGACAGGAGGGCACTGGCTGCTATATTGTGTGACAGGAGGACACTGGCTGCTATATTGTGTGACAGGAGGGCACTGGCTGCCATATTGTGTGACAGGAGGCTGCTATATTGTGTGATAGGAGGCTGCTATATTGTGTGACAGGAGGGCACTGGCTGCTATATTGTGTGACAGGAGAGCACTGGCTGCTATATTGTGTGACAGGAGAGCACTGGCTGCTATATTGTGTGACAGGAGAGCACTGGCTGCTATATTGTGTGACAGGAGGACATTGGCTGCTATACTGTGTGACAGGAGGGCGCTGGCTGCTATACTGTGTGACAGGAGGGCGCTGGCTGCTATATTGTGTGACAGGAGGACACTGGCTGCAATATTGTGTGACAGGAGGCTGCTATATTGTGTGACAGGAGGGCACTGGCTGCTATATTGTGTGACAGGAGGGCACTGGCTGCTATATTGTGTGACAGGAGGGCACTGGCTGCTATATTGTGTGAAAGGAGGGCACTGGCTGCTATATTGTGTGACAGGAGGGCGCTGGCTGCTATATTGTGTGACAGGAGGCTGCTATATTGTGAGACAGGAGGACACTGGCTGCTATATTGTGAGACAGGAGGACACTGGCTGCTATACTGTGTGACAGGAGGCTGCTATATTGTGTGACAGGAGGCTGCTATATTGTGTGACAGGAGGACACTGGCTGCTATATTGTGAGACACGAGAGCACTGGCTGCTATATTGTGTGACAGGAGGGCACTAGCTGCTATATTGTGTGACAGGAGGGCACTGGCTGCTATATTGTGTGACAGGAGGGCGCTGGCTGCTATATTGTGTGACAGGAGGCTGCTATATTGTGTAACAGGAGGGCACTGGCTGCTATACTGTGTGACAGGAGAGCACTGGCTGCTATATTGTGTGACAGGAGGGCACTGGCTGCTATATTGTGTGACAGGAGGACACTGGCTGCTATATTGTGTGACAGGAGTGCCATGGCTGCTATATTGTGTGACAGGAGGGCACTGGCTGCTATATTGTGTGACAGGAGGGCACTGGCTGCCATATTGTGTGACAGGAGCTGCTATATTGTGTGACAGGAGGCTGCTATATTGTGTGACAGGAGGGCACTGGCTGCTATATTGTGTGACAGGAGGGCGCTGGCTGCTATATTGTGTGACAGGAGGCTGCTATATTGTGTGACAGGAGGACACTGGCTGCTATACTGTGTGACAGGAGGGCGCTGGCTGCTATACTGTGTGACAGGAGGGCACTGGCTGCTATATTGTGTGACAGGAGGGTGCTGGCTGCTATATTGTGTGACAGGAGGATACTGGCTGCTATATTGTGTGACAGGATGGCACTGGCTGCTATATTGTGTGACAGGAGGGCGCTGGCTGCTATATTGTGTGACAGGAGGGCACTGGCTGCTATATTGTGTGACAGGAGGGCACTGGCTGCTATATTGTGTAACAGGAGGACACTGGCTGCTATATTGTGTGACAGGAGGCTGCTATATTGTGTGACAGGAGGGCACTGGCTGCTATACTGTGTGACAGGAGAGCACTGGCTGCTATATTGTGTGACAGGAGGGCACTGGCTGCTATATTGTGTGACAGGAGGCTGCTATATTGTGTGACAGGAGGGCACTGGCTGCTATATTGTGTGACAGGAGGCTGCTATATTGTGTGACAGGAGGACACTGGCTGCTATACTGTGTGACAGGAGGGCGCTGGCTGCTATACTGTGTGACAGGAGAGCGCTGGCTGCTATATTGTGTGACAGGAGGGTGCTGGCTGCTATATTGTGTGACAGGAGGACGCTGGCTGCTATATTGTGTGACAGGAGGGCACTGGCTGCTATACTGTGTGACAGGAGAGCACTGGCTGCTATATTGTGTGACAGGAGGGCACTGGCTGCTATATTGTGTGACAGGAGGGCGCTGGCTGCTATATTGTGTGACAGGAGGGCGCTGGCTGCTATATTGTGTGACAGGAGGGCACTGGCTGCTATATTGTGTAACAGGAGGACACTGGCTGCTATATTGTGTGACAAGAGGCTGCTATATTGTGTGACAGGAGGGCACTGGCTGCTATACTGTGTGACAGGAGAGCACTGGCTGCTATATTGTGTGACAGGAGGGCACTGGCTGCTATATTGTGTGACAGGAGGGCACTGGCTGCTATATTGTGTAACAGGAGGACACTGGCTGCTATATTGTGTGACAGGAGGCTGCTATATTGTGTGACAGGAGGGCACTGGCTGCTATACTGTGTGACAGGAGAGCACTGGCTGCTATATTGTGTGACAGGAGGGCACTGGCTGCTATATTGTGTGACAGGAGGCTGCTATATTGTGTGACAGGAGGACACTGGCTGCTATACTGTGTGACAGGAGGGCGCTGGCTGCTATACTGTGTGACAGGAGGGTGCTGGCTGCTATATTGTGTGACAGGAGGACACTGGCTGCTATATTGTGTGACAGGAGGCTGCTATATTGTGTGACAGGAGGGCACTGGCTGCTATACTGTGTGACAGGAGAGCACTGGCTGCTATATTGTGTGACAGGAGGGCACTGGCTGCTATATTGTGTGACAGGAGGGCGCTGGCTGCTATATTGTGTGACAGGAGGGCACTGGCTGCTATATTGTGTGACAGGAGGGCACTGGCTGCTATATTGTGTAACAGGAGGACACTGGCTGCTATATTGTGTGACAGGAGGCTGCTATATTGTGTGACAGGAGGGCACTGGCTGCTATACTGTGTGACAGGAGAGCACTGGCTGCTATATTGTGTGACAGGAGGGCACTGGCTGCTATATTGTGTGACAGGAGGACACTGGCTGCTGTATTGTGTGACAGGAGTGCACTGGCTGCTATATTGTGTGACAGGAGGGCACTGGCTGCCATATTGTGTGACAGGAGGCTGCTATATTGTGTGACAGGAGGGCGCAGGCTGCTATATTGTGTGACAGGAGGCTGCTATATTGTGTGACAGGAGGGCACTGGCTGCTATATTGTGTGACAGGAGGGCGCTGGCTGCTATATTGTGTGACAGGAGGCTGCTATATTGTGTGACAGGAGGACACTGGCTGCTATATTGTGTGACAGGAGGACACTGGCTGCTATACTGTGTGACAGGAGGGCGCTGGCTGCTATACTGTGTGACAGGAGGGCGCTGGCTGCTATATTGTGTGACAGGAGGGCACTGGCTGCCATATTGTGTGACAGGAGGCTGCCATATTGTGTGACAGGAGGCTGCTATATTGTGTGACAGGAGGCTGCTATATTGTGTGACAGGAGGGCACTGGCTGCTATATTGTGTGACAGGAGGGCACTGGCTGCTATATTGTGTGACAGGAGGACACTGGCTGCTATATTGTGTGACAGGAGGGCGCTGGCTGCTTTACTGTGTGACAGGAGGGCGCTGGCTGCTATATTGTGTGACAGGAGGGCACTGGCTGCTATATTGTGTGACAGGAGGGCGCTGGCTGCTATATTGTGTGACAGGAGGCTGCTATATTGTGTGACAGGAGGACACTGGCTGCCATATTGTGTGACAGGAGGCTGCTATATTGTGTGATAGGAGGCTGCTATATTGTGTGACAGGAGGGCACTGGCTGCTATATTGTGTGACAGGAGAGCACTGGCTGCTATATTGTGTGACAGGAGGACATTGGCTGCTATACTGTGTGACAGGAGGGCGCTGGCTGCTATACTGTGTGACAGGAGGGCGCTGGCTGCTATATTGTGTGACAGGAGGACACTGGCTGCAATATTGTGTGACAGGAGGCTGCTATATTGTGTGACAGGAGGGCACTGGCTGCTATATTGTGTGACAGGAGGGCACTGGCTGCTATATTGTGTGACAGGAGGGCGCTGGCTGCTATATTGTGTGACAGGAGGCTGCTATATTGTGAGACAGGAGGACACTGGCTGCTATATTGTGAGACAGGAGGACACTGGCTGCTATACTGTGTGACAGGAGGCTGCTATATTGTGTGACAGGAGGCTGCTATATTGTGTGACAGGAGGACACTGGCTGCTATATTGTGAGACACGAGAGCACTGGCTGCTATATTGTGTGACAGGAGGGCACTAGCTGCTATATTGTGTGACAGGAGGGCACTGGCTGCTATATTGTGTGACAGGAGGGCGCTGGCTGCTATATTGTGTGACAGGAGGCTGCTATATTGTGTAACAGGAGGGCACTGGCTGCTATACTGTGTGACAGGAGAGCACTGGCTGCTATATTGTGTGACAGGAGGGCACTGGCTGCTATATTGTGTGACAGGAGGCTGCTATATTGTGTGACAGGAGGACACTGGCTGCTATATTGTGTGACAGGAGGACACTGGCTGCTATACTGTGTGACAGGAGGGCGCTGGCTGCTATACTGTGTGACAGGAGGGCGCTGGCTGCTATATTGTGTGACAGGAGGGCACTGGCTGCCATATTGTGTGACAGGAGGCTGCCATATTGTGTGACAGGAGGCTGCTATATTGTGTGACAGGAGGCTGCTATATTGTGTGACAGGAGGGCACTGGCTGCTATATTGTGTGACAGGAGGGCACTGGCTGCTATATTGTGTGACAGGAGGACACTGGCTGCTATATTGTGTGACAGGAGGGCGCTGGCTGCTTTACTGTGTGACAGGAGGGCGCTGGCTGCTATATTGTGTGACAGGAGGGCACTGGCTGCTATATTGTGTGACAGGAGGGCGCTGGCTGCTATATTGTGTGACAGGAGGCTGCTATATTGTGTGACAGGAGGACACTGGCTGCCATATTGTGTGACAGGAGGCTGCTATATTGTGTGATAGGAGGCTGCTATATTGTGTGACAGGAGGGCACTGGCTGCTATATTGTGTGACAGGAGAGCACTGGCTGCTATATTGTGTGACAGGAGGACATTGGCTGCTATACTGTGTGACAGGAGGGCGCTGGCTGCTATACTGTGTGACAGGAGGGCGCTGGCTGCTATATTGTGTGACAGGAGGACACTGGCTGCAATATTGTGTGACAGGAGGCTGCTATATTGTGTGACAGGAGGGCACTGGCTGCTATATTGTGTGACAGGAGGGCACTGGCTGCTATATTGTGTGACAGGAGGGCACTGGCTGCTATATTGTGTGACAGGAGGGCGCTGGCTGCTATATTGTGTGACAGGAGGCTGCTATATTGTGAGACAGGAGGACACTGGCTGCTATATTGTGAGACAGGAGGACACTGGCTGCTATACTGTGTGACAGGAGGCTGCTATATTGTGTGACAGGAGGCTGCTATATTGTGTGACAGGAGGACACTGGCTGCTATATTGTGAGACACGAGAGCACTGGCTGCTATATTGTGTGACAGGAGGGCACTAGCTGCTATATTGTGTGACAGGAGGGCACTGGCTGCTATATTGTGTGACAGGAGGGCGCTGGCTGCTATATTGTGTGACAGGAGGCTGCTATATTGTGTAACAGGAGGGCACTGGCTGCTATACTGTGTGACAGGAGAGCACTGGCTGCTATATTGTGTGACAGGAGGGCACTGGCTGCTATATTGTGTGACAGGAGGACACTGGCTGCTATATTGTGTGACAGGAGTGCCATGGCTGCTATATTGTGTGACAGGAGGGCACTGGCTGCTATATTGTGTGACAGGAGGGCACTGGCTGCCATATTGTGTGACAGGAGGCTGCTATATTGTGTGACAGGAGGGCGCAGGCTGCTATATTGTGTGACAGGAGGCTGCTATATTGTGTGACAGAGGGGCACTGGTTGCTATATTGTGTGACAGGAGGGCGCTGGCTGCTATATTGTGTGACAGGAGGCTGCTATATTGTGTGACAGGAGGACACTGGCTGCTATACTGTGTGACAGGAGGGCGCTGGCTGCTATACTGTGTGACAGGAGAGCGCTGGCTGCTATATTGTGTGACAGGAGGGTGCTGGCTGCTATATTGTGTGACAGGAGGATACTGGCTGCTATATTGTGTGACAGGAGGGCACTGGCTGCTATATTGTGTGACAGGAGGGCGCTGGCTGCTATATTGTGTGACAGGAGGGCACTGGCTGCTATATTGTGTGACAGGAGGGCACTGGCTGCTATATTGTGTAACAGGAGGACACTGGCTGCTATATTGTGTGACAGGAGGCTGCTATACTGTGTGACAGGAGGGCACTGGCTGCTATACTGTGTGACAGGAGGGCACTGGCTGCTATATTGTGTGACAGGAGGCTGCTATATTGTGTGACAGGAGGACACTGGCTGCTATACTGTGTGACAGGAGGGCGCTGGCTGCTATACTGTGTGACAGGAGAGCGCTGGCTGCTATATTGTGTGACAGGAGGGTGCTGGCTGCTATATTGTGTGACAGGAGGACACTGGCTGCTATATTGTGTGACAGGAGGCTGCTATATTGTGTGACAGGAGGGCACTGGCTGCTATATTGTGTGACAGGAGGGCGCTGGCTGCTATATTGTGTGACAGGAGGGCGCTGGCTGCTATATTGTGTGACAGGAGGGCACTGGCTGCTATATTGTGTAACAGGAGGACACTGGCTGCTGTATTGTGTGACAGGAGGCTGCTATATTGTGTGACAGGAGGGCACTGGCTGCTATACTGTGTGACAGGAGAGCACTGGCTGCTATTTTGTGTGACAGGAGGGCACTGGCTGCTATATTGTGTGACAGGAGGGCACTGGCTGCTATATTGTGTAACAGGAGGACACTGGCTGCTATATTGTGTGACAGGAGGCTGCTATATTGTGTGACAGGAGGGCACTGGCTGCTATACTGTGTGACAGGAGAGCACTGGCTGCTATATTGTGTGACAGGAGGGCACTGGCTGCTATATTGTGTGACAGGAGGCTGCTATATTGTGTGACAGGAGGACACTGGGTGCTATACTGTGTGACAGGAGGGCGCTGGCTGCTATACTGTGTGACAGGAGAGCGCTGGCTGCTATATTGTGTGACAGGAGGGTGCTGGCTGCTATATTGTGTGACAGGAGGACACTGGCTGCTATATTGTGTGACAGGAGGCTGCTATATTGTGTGACAGGAGGGCACTGGCTGCTATACTGTGTGACAGGAGAGCACTGGCTGCTATATTGTGTGACAGGAGGGCACTGGCTGCTATATTGTGTGACAGGAGGGCGCTGGCTGCTATATTGTGTGACAGGAGGGCACTGGCTGCTATATTGTGTGACAGGAGGGCACTGGCTGCTATATTGTGTAACAGGAGGACACTGGCTGCTATATTGTGTGACAGGAGGCTGCTATATTGTGTGACAGGAGGGCACTGGCTGCTATACTGTGTGACAGGAGAGCACTGGCTGCTATATTGTGTGACAGGAGGGCACTGGCTGCTATATTGTGTGACAGGAGGACACTGGCTGCTATATTGTGTGACAGGAGTGCACTGGCTGCTATATTGTATGACAGGAGGGCACTGGCTGCTATATTGTGTGACAGGAGGGCACTGGCTGCCATATTGTGTGACAGGAGGCTGCTATATTGTGTGACAGGAGGGCGCAGGCTGCTATATTGTGTGACAGGAGGCTGCTATATTGTGTGACAGGAGGCTGCTATATTGTGTGACAGGAGGCTGCTATATTGTGTGACAGGAGGACACTGGCTGCTATATTGTGTGACAGGAGGACACTGGCTGCTATACTGTGTGACAGGAGGGCGCTGGCTGCTATACTGTGTGACAGGAGGGCGCTGGCTGCTATATTGTGTGACAGGAGGGCACTGGCTGCCATATTGTGTGACAGGAGGCTGCCATATTGTGTGACAGGAGGCTGCTATATTGTGTGACAGGAGGCTGCTATATTGTGTGACAGGAGGGCACTGGCTGCTATATTGTGTGACAGGAGGGCACTGGCTGCTATATTGTGTGACAGGAGGACACTGGCTGCTATATTGTGTGACAGGAGGGCGCTGGCTGCTTTACTGTGTGACAGGAGGGCGCTGGCTGCTATATTGTGTGACAGGAGGGCACTGGCTGCTATATTGTGTGACAGGAGGCTGCTATATTGTGTGACAGGAGGGCACTGGCTGCTATATTGTGTGACAGTAGGAGACTGGCTGCTATATTGTGTGACAGGAGGGCACTGGCTGCTATATTGTGTGACAGGAGGACACTGGCTGCTATATTGTGTGACAGGAGGGTGCTGGCTGCTATATTGTGTGACAGGAGGGCACTGGCTGCTATATTGTGTGACAGGAGGACACTGGCTGCTATATTGTGTGACAGGAGGGCACTGGCTGCTATATTGTGTGACAGGAGGACACTGGCTGCTATATTGTGTGACAGGAGGATACTGGCTGCTATATTGTGTGACAGGAGGGCACTGGCTGCTATATTGTGTGACAGGAGGCTGCTATATTGTGTGACAGGAGAGCACTGGCTGCTATATTGTTTGACAGGAGAGCACTGGCTGCTATATTGTGTGACAGGAGGACGCTGGCTGCTATATTGTGTGACAGGAGGGCGCTGACTGCCATATTGTGTGACAGGAGGGCGCTGGCTGCTATATTGTGTGACAGGAGAGCACTGGCTGCTATATTGTGTGACAGGAGGACACTGGCTGCTATACTGTGACAGGAGGGCGCTGGCTGCTTTATTGTGTGACAGGAGGCTGCTATATTGTGTGACAGGAGGGCACTGGCTGCTATATTGTGTGACAGGAGGGCACTGGCTGCTATATTGTGTGACAGGAGGACACTGGCTGCTATATTGTGTGACAGGAGGGCGCTGGCTGCTATATTGTGTGACAGGAGGGTGCTGGCTGCTATATTGTGTGACAGGAGGCTGCTATATTGTGTAACAGGAGGGCACTGGCTGCTATACTGTGTGACAGGAGAGCACTGGCTGCTATATTGTGTGACAGGAGGGCACTGGCTGCTATATTGTGTGACAGGAGGACACTGGCTGCTATATTGTGTGACAGGAGTGCCATGGCTGCTATATTGTGTGACAGGAGGGCACTGGCTGCTATATTGTGTGACAGGAGGGCACTGGCTGCCATATTGTGTGACAGGAGGCTGCTATATTGTGTGACAGGAGGGCGCAGGCTGCTATATTGTGTGACAGGAGGCTGCTATATTGTGTGACAGAGGGGCACTGGTTGCTATATTGTGTGACAGGAGGGCGCTGGCTGCTATATTGTGTGACAGGAGGCTGCTATATTGTGTGACAGGAGGACACTGGCTGCTATACTGTGTGACAGGAGGGCGCTGGCTGCTATACTGTGTGACAGGAGAGCGCTGGCTGCTATATTGTGTGACAGGAGGGTGCTGGCTGCTATATTGTGTGACAGGAGGATACTGGCTGCTATATTGTGTGACAGGAGGGCACTGGCTGCTATATTGTGTGACAGGAGGGCGCTGGCTGCTATATTGTGTGACAGGAGGGCACTGGCTGCTATATTGTGTGACAGGAGGGCACTGGCTGCTATATTGTGTAACAGGAGGACACTGGCTGCTATATTGTGTGACAGGAGGCTGCTATACTGTGTGACAGGAGGGCACTGGCTGCTATACTGTGTGACAGGAGGGCACTGGCTGCTATATTGTGTGACAGGAGGCTGCTATATTGTGTGACAGGAGGACACTGGCTGCTATACTGTGTGACAGGAGGGCGCTGGCTGCTATACTGTGTGACAGGAGAGCGCTGGCTGCTATATTGTGTGACAGGAGGGTGCTGGCTGCTATATTGTGTGACAGGAGGACACTGGCTGCTATATTGTGTGACAGGAGGCTGCTATATTGTGTGACAGGAGGGCACTGGCTGCTATATTGTGTGACAGGAGGGCGCTGGCTGCTATATTGTGTGACAGGAGGGCGCTGGCTGCTATATTGTGTGACAGGAGGGCACTGGCTGCTATATTGTGTAACAGGAGGACACTGGCTGCTGTATTGTGTGACAGGAGGCTGCTATATTGTGTGACAGGAGGGCACTGGCTGCTATACTGTGTGACAGGAGAGCACTGGCTGCTATTTTGTGTGACAGGAGGGCACTGGCTGCTATATTGTGTGACAGGAGGGCACTGGCTGCTATATTGTGTAACAGGAGGACACTGGCTGCTATATTGTGTGACAGGAGGCTGCTATATTGTGTGACAGGAGGGCACTGGCTGCTATACTGTGTGACAGGAGAGCACTGGCTGCTATATTGTGTGACAGGAGGGCACTGGCTGCTATATTGTGTGACAGGAGGCTGCTATATTGTGTGACAGGAGGACACTGGGTGCTATACTGTGTGACAGGAGGGCGCTGGCTGCTATACTGTGTGACAGGAGAGCGCTGGCTGCTATATTGTGTGACAGGAGGGTGCTGGCTGCTATATTGTGTGACAGGAGGACACTGGCTGCTATATTGTGTGACAGGAGGCTGCTATATTGTGTGACAGGAGGGCACTGGCTGCTATACTGTGTGACAGGAGAGCACTGGCTGCTATATTGTGTGACAGGAGGGCACTGGCTGCTATATTGTGTGACAGGAGGGCGCTGGCTGCTATATTGTGTGACAGGAGGGCACTGGCTGCTATATTGTGTGACAGGAGGGCACTGGCTGCTATATTGTGTAACAGGAGGACACTGGCTGCTATATTGTGTGACAGGAGGCTGCTATATTGTGTGACAGGAGGGCACTGGCTGCTATACTGTGTGACAGGAGAGCACTGGCTGCTATATTGTGTGACAGGAGGGCACTGGCTGCTATATTGTGTGACAGGAGGACACTGGCTGCTATATTGTGTGACAGGAGTGCACTGGCTGCTATATTGTATGACAGGAGGGCACTGGCTGCTATATTGTGTGACAGGAGGGCACTGGCTGCCATATTGTGTGACAGGAGGCTGCTATATTGTGTGACAGGAGGGCGCAGGCTGCTATATTGTGTGACAGGAGGCTGCTATATTGTGTGACAGGAGGCTGCTATATTGTGTGACAGGAGGCTGCTATATTGTGTGACAGGAGGACACTGGCTGCTATATTGTGTGACAGGAGGACACTGGCTGCTATACTGTGTGACAGGAGGGCGCTGGCTGCTATACTGTGTGACAGGAGGGCGCTGGCTGCTATATTGTGTGACAGGAGGGCACTGGCTGCCATATTGTGTGACAGGAGGCTGCCATATTGTGTGACAGGAGGCTGCTATATTGTGTGACAGGAGGCTGCTATATTGTGTGACAGGAGGGCACTGGCTGCTATATTGTGTGACAGGAGGGCACTGGCTGCTATATTGTGTGACAGGAGGACACTGGCTGCTATATTGTGTGACAGGAGGGCGCTGGCTGCTTTACTGTGTGACAGGAGGGCGCTGGCTGCTATATTGTGTGACAGGAGGGCACTGGCTGCTATATTGTGTGACAGGAGGCTGCTATATTGTGTGACAGGAGGGCACTGGCTGCTATATTGTGTGACAGTAGGAGACTGGCTGCTATATTGTGTGACAGGAGGGCACTGGCTGCTATATTGTGTGACAGGAGGACACTGGCTGCTATATTGTGTGACAGGAGGGTGCTGGCTGCTATATTGTGTGACAGGAGGGCACTGGCTGCTATATTGTGTGACAGGAGGACACTGGCTGCTATATTGTGTGACAGGAGGGCACTGGCTGCTATATTGTGTGACAGGAGGACACTGGCTGCTATATTGTGTGACAGGAGGATACTGGCTGCTATATTGTGTGACAGGAGGGCACTGGCTGCTATATTGTGTGACAGGAGGCTGCTATATTGTGTGACAGGAGAGCACTGGCTGCTATATTGTTTGACAGGAGAGCACTGGCTGCTATATTGTGTGACAGGAGGACGCTGGCTGCTATATTGTGTGACAGGAGGGCGCTGACTGCCATATTGTGTGACAGGAGGGCGCTGGCTGCTATATTGTGTGACAGGAGAGCACTGGCTGCTATATTGTGTGACAGGAGGACACTGGCTGCTATACTGTGACAGGAGGGCGCTGGCTGCTTTATTGTGTGACAGGAGGCTGCTATATTGTGTGACAGGAGGGCACTGGCTGCTATATTGTGTGACAGGAGGGCACTGGCTGCTATATTGTGTGACAGGAGGACACTGGCTGCTATATTGTGTGACAGGAGGGCGCTGGCTGCTATATTGTGTGACAGGAGGGTGCTGGCTGCTATATTGTGTGACAGGAGGACACTGGCTGCCATATTGTGTGACAGGAGGCTGCTATATTGTGTGACAGGAGGCTGCTATATTGTGTGACAGGAGGGCACTAGCTGCTATATTGTGTGACAGGAGGGCACTGGCTGCTATATTGTGTGACAGGAGGCTGCTATATTGTGTGACAGGAGGACACTGGCTGCTATATTGTGTGACAGGAGAGCACTGGCTGCTATATTGTGTGACAGGAGGACACTGGCTGCTATACTGTAACAGGAGGGCGCTGCCTGCTATATTGTGTGACAGGAGGGCACTGGCTGCTATATTGTGTGACAGGAGGCTGCTATATTGTGTGACAGGAGGACACTGGCTGCTATATTGTGTGACAGGAGGACACTGGCTGCTATATTGTGTGACAGGAGAGCACTGGCTGCTATATTGTGTGACAGGAGGGCGCTGGCTGCTATATTGTGTGACAGGAGGGCGCTGGCTGCTATACTGTGTGACAGGAGGGCGCTGGCTGCTATATTGTGTGACAGGAGGACACTGGCTGCTATATTGTGTGACAGGAGGGCGCTGGCTGCTATACTGTGTGACAGGAGGCTGCTATATTGTGTGACAGGAGGGCCCTGGCTGCCATATTGTGTGACAGGAGGCTGCTATATTGTGTGACAGAAGGCTGCTATATTGTGTGACAGGAGGGCACTGGCTGCTATATTGTGTGACAGGAGGGCACTGGCTGCTATATTGTGTGACAGGAGGGCGCTGGCTGCTATATTGTGTGACAGGAGGACGCTGGCTGCTATATTGTGTGACAGGAGGGCGCTGGCTGCTATATTGTGTGACAGGAGGCTGCTATATTGTGTGACAGGAGGGCCCTGGCTGCTATATTGTGTGACAGGAGGCTGCTATATTGTGTGACAGGAGGCTGCTATATTGTGTGGCAGGAGGGCACTGGCTGCTATATTGTGTGACAGGAGGGCACTGGCTGCTATATTGTGTGACAGGAGGGCGCTGGCTGCTATATTGTGTGACAGGAGGACGCTGGCTGCTATATTGTGTGACAGGAGGGCACTGGCTGCTATATTGTGTGACAGGAGGACGCTATATTGTGTGACAGGAGGACGCTATATTGTGTGACAGGAGGGCACTGGCTGTTATATTGTGTGACAGGAGGGCACTGGCTGCTATATTGTTTGACAGGAGGGCACTGACTGCCATATTGTGTGACAGGAGGGCGCTGGCTGCTATATTGTGTGACAGGAGGACACTGGCTGCCATATTGTGTGACAGGAGGCTGCTATATTGTGTGACAGGAGGCTGCTATATTGTGTGACAGGAGGGCACTGGCTGCTATATTGTGTGACAGGAGGGCACTGGCTGCTATATTGTGTGACAGGAGGCTGCTATATTGTGTGACAGGAGGGCACTGGCTGCTATATTGTGTGACAGGAGGGCACTGGCTGCTATATTGTGTGACAGGAGGGCACTGGCTGCTATATTGTGTGACAGGAGGCTGCTATATTGTGTGACAGGAGGGGGGCACTGGCTGCTATATTGTGTGACAGGAGGGCGCAGGCTGCTATATTGTGTGACAGGAGGGTGCTGGCTGCTATATTGTGTGACAGGAGAGCACTGGCTGCTATATTGTGTGACAGGAGGGCACTGGCTGCTATATTGTGTGACAGGAGGGCGCTGGCTGCTATATTGTGTGACAGGAGAGCGCTGGCTGCTATATTGTGCGACAGGAGGACGCTGGCTGCTATATTGTGTGACAGGAGGGCGCTGGCTGCCATATTGTGTGACAGGAGGCTGCTATATTGTGTGACAGGAGGGCACTGGCTGCTATATTGTGTGACAGGAGGGCACTGGCTGCTATATTGTGTGACAGGAGGGCGCTGGCTGGTATATTGTGTGACAGGAGGACGCTGGCTGCTATATTGTGTGACAGGAGGGCACTGGCTGCTATATTGTGTGACAGGAGGACGCTATATTGTGTGACAGGAGGACGCTATATTGTGTGACAGGAGGGCACTGGCTGTTATATTGTGTGACAGGAGGGCACTGGCTGCTATATTGTTTGACAGGAGGGCACTGACTGCCATATTGTGTGACAGGAGGGCGCTGGCTGCTATATTGTGTGACAGGAGGACACTGGCTGCCATATTGTGTGACAGGAGGCTGCTATATTGTGTGACAGGAGGGCACTGGCTGCTATATTGTGTGACAGGAGCACACTGGCTGCTATATTGTGTGACAGGAGGCTGCTATATTGTGTGACAGGAGGGCACTGGCTGCTATATTGTGTGACAGGAGGCTGCTATATTGTGTGACAGGAGGGCACTGGCTGCTATATTGTGTGACAGGAGGGCACTGGCTGCTATATTGTGTGACAGGAGGGCACTGGCTGCTATATTGTGTGACAGGAGGGCGCTGGCTGCTATATTGTGTGACAGGAGGGCGCTGGCTGCTATATTGTGTGACAGGAGGGCGCTGGCTGCTATATTGTTTGACAGGAGAGCGCTGGCTGCTATATTGTGTGACAGGAGGGCGCTGGCTGCTATATTGTGTGACAGGAGAGCGCTGGCTGCTATATTGTGTGACAGGAGAGCGCTGGCTGCTATATTGTGTGACAGGAGGACGCTGGCTGCTATATTGTGTGACAGGAGGGCGCTGGCTGCCATATTGTGTGACAGGAGGCTGCAATATTGTGTGACAGGAGAGCACTGGCTGCTATATTGTGTGACAGGAGGCTGCTATATTGTGTGACAGGAGGGCACTGGCTGCTATATTGTGTGACAGGAGGGCACTGGCTGCTATATTGTGTGACAGGAGGGCACTGGCTGCTATATTGTGTGACAGGAGGGCGCTGGCTGCTATATTGTGTGACAGGAGGGCGCTGGCTGCTATATTGTGTGACAGGAGGGCGCTGGCTGCTATATTGTTTGACAGGAGAGCGCTGGCTGCTATACTGTGTGACAGGAGGGCGCTGGCTGCTATATTGTGTGACAGGAGAGCGCTGGCTGCTATATTGTGTGACAGGAGAGCGCTGGCTGCTATATTGTGTGACAGGAGGACGCTGGCTGCTATATTGTGTGACAGGAGGGCGCTGGCTGCCATATTGTGTGACAGGAGGCTGCTATATTGTGTGACAGGAGAGCACTGGCTGCTATATTGTGTGACAGGAGGGCACTGGCTGCTATATTGTGTGAAAGGAGAGCATTGGCTGCTATATTGTGTGACAGGAGGACACTGGCTGCTATATTGTGTGACAGGAGGACACTGGCTGCTATTTTGTGTGACAGGAGGGCATTGGCTGCTATATTGTGTGACAGGAGGCTGCTATATTGTGTGGCAGGAGGCTGCTATATTGTGTGACAGGAGGACACTGGCTGCTATATTGTGAGACACGAGAGCACTGGCTGCTATATTGTGTGACAGTAGAGCACTGGCTGCTATATTATGTGAAAGGAGAGCACTGGCTGCTATATTGTGTGACAGGAGGCTGCTATATTGTGTGACAGGAGAGCACTGGCTGCCATATTGTGTGACAGGAGGACACTGGCTGCCATATTGTGTGACAGGAGGGCGCTGGCTGCTATATTGTGTGACAGGAGGGCACTGGCTGCTATATTGTGTGACAGGAGGCTGCCATATTGTGTGACAGGAGGACGCTGGCTGCTATATTGTGTGACAGGAGGACGCTGGCTGCTATATTGTGTGACAGGAGAGCACTGGCTGCTATATTGTGTGACAGGAGGGCGCTGGCTGCTATATTGTGTGACAGGAGGCTGCTATATTGTGTGACAGGAGGGCACTGGCTGCCATATTGTGTGACAGGAGAGCACTGGCTGCTATATTGTGTGACAGGAGGGCACTGGCTGCTATATTGTGTGACAGGAGGGCGCTGGCTGCTATACTGTGTGACAGGAGGACACTGGCTGCTATATTGTGTGACAGGAGGGCGCTGGCTGCTATATTGTGTGACAGGAGGCTGCCATATTGTGTGACAGGAGAGCACTGGCTGCCATATTGTGTGACAGGAGAGCACTGGCTGCTATATTGTGTGACAGGAGGGCACTGGCTGCTATATTGTGTGACAGGAGGCTGCTATATTGTGTGACAGGAGGACACTGGCTGCTATACTGTGTGACAGGAGGGTGCTGGCTGCTATATTGTGTGACAGGAGGACACTGGCTGCTATATTGTGAGACAGGAGGACACTGGCTGCTATATTGTGTGACAGGAGGGCGCTGGCTGCTATATTGTGTGACAGGAGGGTGCTGGCTGCTATATTGTGTGACAGGAGGCTGCTATATTGTGTGACAGGAGAGCACTGGCTGCCATATTGTGTGACAGGAGAGCACTGGCTGCTATATTGTGTGACAGGAGGGCGCTGGCTGCTATATTGTGTGACAGGAGGGCGCTGGCTGCTATATTGTGTGACAGGAGAGCGCTGGCTGCTATACTGTGTGACAGGAGAGCGCTGGCTGCTATACTGTGTGACAGGAGGACACTGGCTGCTATACTGTGTGACAGGAGGGCGCTGGCTGTTATATTGTGTGACAGGAGGGCGCTGGCTGCTATACTGTGTGACAGGAGGGCGCTGGCTGCTATATTGTGTGACAGGAGGACGCTGGCTGCTATATTGTGTGACAGGAGGGCACTGGCTGCCATATTGTGTGACAGGAGGCTGCTATATTGTGTGACAGGAGGGCACTGGCTGCTATATTGTGTGACAGGAGGACACTGGCTGCTATATTGTGTGACAGGAGGGCACTGGCTGCTATATTGTGTGACAGGAGGACGCTATATTGTGTGACAGGAGGGCACTGGCTGCTATATTGTGTGACAGGAGGCTGCTATATTGTGTGACAGGAGGGCACTGGCTGCTATATTGTGTGACAGGAGGCTGCTATATTGTGTGACAGGAGGGCACTGGCTGCTATATTGTGTGACAGGAGGCTGCTATATTGTGTGACAGGAGAGCACTGGCTGCTATATTGTGTGACAGGAGGCTGCTATATTGTGTGACAGGAGGGCACTGGCTGCCATATTGTGTGACAGGAGGACACTGGCTGCTATATTGTGTGACAGGAGGGCACTGGCTGCTATATTGTGTGACAGGAGGTCACTGGCTGCTATATTGTGTGAAAGGAGGGCACTGGCTGCTATATTGTGTGACAGGAGGGCGCTGGCTGCTATATTGTGTGACAGGAGGCTGCTATATTGTGAGACAGGAGGACGCTGGCTGCTATATTGTGAGACAGGAGAGCACTGGCTGCAATAATGTGTGACAGGAGGCTGCTATATTGTGTGACAGGAGGCTGCTATATTGTGTGGCAGGAGGCTGATATATTGTGTGACAGGAGGACACTGGCTGCTATATTGTGAGACACAAGAGCACTGGCTGCTATATTGTTTGACAGGAGGGCGCTGGCTGCTATATTGTGTGACAGGAGGGCACTGGCGGCTATATTGTGTGACAGGAGGGCGGTGGCTGCTATATTGTGTGACAGGAGGGCACTGGCTGCTATATTGTGTGACAGGAGGGCGGTGGCTGCTATATTGTGTGACAGGAGGCTGCTATATTGTGTAACAGGAGGGCGCTGGCTGCTATACTGTGTGACAGGAGGACACTGGCTGCTATATTGTGTGACAGGAGGCTGCTATATTGTGTGACAGGAGGGCACTAGCTGCTATATTGTTTGACAGGAGGGCACTGGCTGCTATATTGTGTGACAGGAGGGCACTGGCTGCTATACTGTGTGACAGGAGGACACTGGCTGCTATATTGTGTGACAGGAGGACGCTGGCTGCTATATTGTGTGACAGGAGGGTACTGGCTGCTATACTGTGTGACAGGAGGGTACTGGCTGCTATATTGTGTGACAGGAGGACGCTGGCTGCTATATTGTGTGACAGGAGGGCGCTGGCTGCTATACTGTGTGACAGGAGGGCGCTGGCTGCTATATTGTGTGACAGGAGGGCGCTGGCTGCTACATTGTGTGACAGGAAGGCGCTGGCTGCCATATTGTGTGACAGGAGGGCGCTGGCTGCTATACTGTGTGACAGGAGAGCGCTGGCTGCTATATTGTGTGACAGGAGAGCACTGACTGCCATATTGTGTGACAGGAGGGCGCTGGCTGCTATATTGTGTGACAGGAGGACACTGGCTGCTATACTGTGACAGGAGGGCGCTGGCTGCTTTATTGTGTGACAGGAGGCTGCTATATTGTTTGACAGGAGGGCACTGGCTGCTATATTGTGTGACAGGAGGGCACTGGCTGCTATATTGTGTGACAGGAGGGCGCTGGCTGCTATATTGTGTGACAGGAGGGTGCTGGCTGCTATATTGTGTGACAGGAGGACACTGGCTGCCATATTGTGTGACAGGAGGCTGCTATATTGTGTGACAGGAGGGTACTGGCTGCTATATTGTGTGACAGGAGGACACTGGCTGCTATATTGTGTGACAGGAGGGCACTGGCTGCTATATTGTGTGACAGGAGGACACTGGCTGCTATATTGTGTGACAGGAGGACACTGGCTGCTATACTGTGACAGGAGGGCGCTGCCTGCTATATTGTGTGACAGGAGGCTGCTATATTGTGTGACAGGAGGGCACTGGCTGCTATATTGTGTGACAGGAGGGCACTGGCTGCTATATTGTGTGACAGGAGGGCGCTGGCTGCTATATTGTTTGACAGGAGGACACTGGCTGCTATATTGTGTGACAGGAGGGCGCTGGCTGCTATATTGTGTGACAGGAGGCTGCTATATTGTGTGACAGGAGGGCACTGGCTGCCATATTGTGTGACAGGAGGCTGCTATATTGTGTGACAGGAGGCTGCTATATTGTGTGACAGGAGGCTGCTATATTGTGTGACAGGAGGGCACTGGCTGCTATATTGTGTGACAGGAGGGCACTGGCTGCTATATTGTGTGACAGGAGGGCGCTGGCTGCTATATTGTGTGACAGGAGGACACTGGCTGCTATATTGTGTGACAGGAGGGCACTGGCTGCTATATTGTGTGACAGGAGGACGCTATATTGTGTGACAGGAGGGCACTGGCTGCTATATTGTGTGACAGGAGGGCGCTGGCTGCTATATTGTTTGACAGGAGAGCACTGGCTGCTATATTGTGTGACAGGAGGACGCTGGCTGCTATATTGTGTGACAGGAGGGCACTGACTGCCATATTGTGTGACAGGAGGGCGCTGGCTGCTATATTGTGTGACAGGAGGACACTGGCTGCCATATTGTGTGACAGGAGGCTGCTATATTGTGTGACAGGAGGCTGCTATATTGTGTGACAGGAGGGCACTGGCTGCTATATTGTGTGACAGGAGCGCACTGGCTGCTATATTGTGTGACAGGAGGGCACTGGCTGCTATATTGTGTGACAGGAGGACACTGGCTGCTATATTGTGTGACAGGAGGGCGCTGGCTGCTATATTGTGTGACAGGAGGCTGCTATATTGTGTGACAGGAGGGCACTGGCTGCCATATTGTGTGACAGGAGGCTGCTATATTGTGTGACAGGAGGCTGCTATATTGTGTGACAGGAGGGCACTGGCTGCTATATTGTGTGACAGGAGGGCGCTGGCTGCTATATTGTGTGACAGGAGGGTGCTGGCTGCTATATTGTGTGACAGTAGGACGCTGGCTGCTATATTGTGTGACAGGAGGGCACTGGCTGCCATATTGTGTGACAGGAGGCTGCTATATTGTGTGACAGGAGGACAGTGGCTGCTATATTGTGTGACAGGAGGGCGCTGGCTGCTATATTGTGTGACAGGAGGGAACTGGCTGCTATATTGTTTGACAGGAGGCTGCTATATTGTGTGGCAGGAGGCTGCTATATTGTGTGACAGGAGGACACTGGCTGCTATATTGTGTGACAGGAGAGCACTGGCTGCTATATTGTGTGACAGGAGGGCGCTGGCTGCTATATTGTGTGACAGGAGGGCACTGGCTGCTATACTGTGTGACAGGAGGGCGCTGGCTGCTATACTGTGTGACAGGAGGGCGCTGGCTGCCATATTGTGTGACAGGAGGGCACTGGCTGCTATATTGTGTGACAGGAGGACACTGGCTGCTATATTGTGTGACAGGAGAGCACTGGCTGCTATATTGTGTGACAGGAGGACACTGGCTGCTATATTGTGTGACAGGAGGACACTGGCTGCTATATTGTGTGACAGGAGGACACTGGCTGCTATATTGTGTGACAGGAGGCTGCTATATTGTGTGGCAGGAGGCTGCTATATTGTGTGACAGGAGGACACTGGCTGCTATATTGTGAGACACAAGAGCACTGGCTGCTATTTGTGTGACAGGAGGCTGCTATATTGTGTGACAGGAGAGCACTGGCTGCTATATTGTGTGACAGGAGAGCACTCGCTGCCATATTGTGTGACAGGAGGACACTGGCTGCTATATTGTGTGACAGGAGGGCACTGGCTGCTATATTGTGTGACAGGAGAGCACTGGCTGCCATATTGTGTGACAGGAGGACACTGGCTGCTATATTGTGTGACAGGAGGCTGCCATATTGTGTGACAGGAGGACGCTGGCTGCTATATTGTGTGACAGGAGGGCGCTGGCTGCTATGTTGTGTGACAGGAGGCTGCTATATTGTGTGACAGGAGGGCACTGGCTGCTATATTGTGTGACAGGAGGGCACTGGCTGCCATATTGTGTGACAGGAGAGCACTGGCTGCTATATTGTGTGACAGGAGGGCACTGGCTGCTATATTGTGTGACAGGAGGACACTGGCTGCTATATTGTGTGACAGGAGGGCGCTGGCTGCCATACTGTGTGACAGGAGGACACTGGCTGCCATATTGTGTGACAGGAGGGCACTGGCTGCCATATTGTGTGACAGGAGAGCACTGGCTGCTATATTGTGTGACAGGAGGACACTGGCTGCTATATTGTGTGACAGGAGGGCACTGGCTGCTATATTGTGTGACAGGAGGGCACTGGCTGCTATATTGTGTGACACGAGGGCACTGGCTGCTATATTGTGTGACAGGAGGACACTGGCTGCTATATTGTGTGACAGGAGGGCACTGGCTGCTATATTGTGTGACACGAGGGCGCTGGCTGCTATATTGTGTGACAGGAGGGCACTGGCTGCTATATTGTGTGACAGGAGGGCGCTGGCTGCTATATTGTGTGACAGGAGGGCACTGGCTGCTATATTGTGTGACACGAGGGCACTGGCTGCTATATTGTGTGACAGGAGGACACTGGCTGCTATATTGTGTGACAGGAGGGCACTGGCTGCTATATTGTGTGACACGAGGGCGCTGGCTGCTATATTGTGTGACAGGAGGGCACTGGCTGCTATATTGTGTGACACGAGGGCGCTGGCTGCTATATTGTGTGACAGGAGAGCACTGGCTGCCATATTGTGTGACAGGAGGACACTGGCTGCTATATTGTGTGACAGGAGGCTGCCATATTGTGTGACAGGAGGACGCTGGCTGCTATATTGTGTGACAGGAGGGCGCTGGCTGCTATGTTGTGTGACAGGAGGCTGCTATATTGTGTGACAGGAGGGCACTGGCTGCTATATTGTGTGACAGGAGGGCACTGGCTGCCATATTGTGTGACAGGAGAGCACTGGCTGCTATATTGTGTGACAGGAGGGCACTGGCTGCTATATTGTGTGACAGGAGGACACTGGCTGCTATATTGTGTGACAGGAGGGCGCTGGCTGCCATACTGTGTGACAGGAGGACACTGGCTGCCATATTGTGTGACAGGAGGGCACTGGCTGCCATATTGTGTGACAGGAGAGCACTGGCTGCTATATTGTGTGACAGGAGGACACTGGCTGCTATATTGTGTGACAGGAGGGCACTGGCTGCTATATTGTGTGACAGGAGGGCACTGGCTGCTATATTGTGTGACACGAGGGCACTGGCTGCTATATTGTGTGACAGGAGGACACTGGCTGCTATATTGTGTGACAGGAGGGCACTGGCTGCTATATTGTGTGACACGAGGGCGCTGGCTGCTATATTGTGTGACAGGAGGGCACTGGCTGCTATATTGTGTGACAGGAGGGCGCTGGCTGCTATATTGTGTGACACGAGGGCACTGGCTGCTATATTGTGTGACACGAGGGCACTGGCTGCTATATTGTGTGACAGGAGGACACTGGCTGCTATATTGTGTGACAGGAGGGCACTGGCTGCTATATTGTGTGACACGAGGGCGCTGGCTGCTATATTGTGTGACAGGAGGGCACTGGCTGCTATATTGTGTGACAGGAGGCTGCTATATTGTGTAACAGGAGGACACTGGCTGCTATATTGTTTGACAGGAGGGCGCTGGCTGCTATATTGTGTGACAGGAGGCTGCTATATTGTGTGACAGGAGGACACTGGCTGCTATATTGTGTGACAGGAGGGCACTGGCTGCTATATTGTGTGACAGGAGGGCACTGGCTGCTATATTGTGTGACAGGAGGGCACTGGCTGCTATATTGTGTGACAGGAGGGCACTGGCTGCCATATTGGGTGACAGGAGGCTGCTATATTGTGTGACAGGAGGGCACTGGCTGCCATATTGTGTGACAGGAGGCTGCTATATTGTGTGACAGGAGGGCACTGGCTGCTATATTGTGTGACAGGAGGGCACTGGCTGCTATATTGTGTGACAGGAGGCTGCTATATTGTGTGACAGGAGGGCACTGGCTTCTATATTGTGTGACAGGAGGGCACTGGCTGCTATATTGTGTGACAGGAGGGCACTGGCTGCCATATTGTGTGACAGGAGGCTGCTATATTGTGTGACAGGAGGGCACTGGCTGCTATATTGTGTGACAGGAGGGCACTGGCTGCTATATTGTGTGACAGGAGGGCACTGGCTGCCATATTGTGTGACAGGAGGGCGCTGGCTGCTATATTGTTTGACAGGAGAGCACTGGCTGCTATATTGTGTGACAGGAGGACACTGGCTGCTATATTGTGTGACAGGAGGGCACTGGCTGCTATATTGTTTGACAGGAGGGCACTGGCTGCTATATTGTGTGACAGGAGGGCGCTGGCTGCTATATTGTGAGACAGGAGGACACTGGCTGCTATATTGTGAGACAGGAGAGCACTGGCTGCCATATTGTGTGACAGGAGGCTGCTATATTGTGTGACAGGAGGCTGCTATATTGTGTGGCAGGAGGCTGCTATATTGTGTGACAGGAGGACACTGGCTGCTATATTGTGAGACACGAGAACACTGGCTGCTATATTGTGTGACAGGAGGCTGCTATATTGTGTGACAGGAGGGCGCTGGCTGCTATATTGTGTGACAGGAGGCTGCTATATTGTGTGACAGGAGGGCGCTGGCTGCTATACTGTGTGACAGGAGGCTGCTATATTGTGTGACAGGAGGGCGCTGGCTGCTATATTGTGTGACAGGAGGGCGCTGGCTGCTATATTGTGTGACAGGAGGGCGCTGGCTGCTATATTGTGTGACAGGAGGCTGCTATATTGTGTGACAGGAGGGCGCTGGCTGCTATATTGTGTGACAGGAGAGCACTGGCTGCCATATTGTTTGACAGTAGGAGACTGGCTGCTATATTGTGTGACAGGAGGGCGCTGGCTGCTATATTGTGTGACAGGAGGACGCTGGCTGCTATATTGTGTGACAGGAGAGCACTGGCTGCTATATTGTGTGACAGGAGGACACTGGCTGCTATATTGTGTGACAGGAGGGCACTGGCTGCTATATTGTGTGACAGGAGGGCACTGGCTGCTATATTGTGTGACAGGAGGGCACTGGCTGCTATACTGTGTGACAGGAGGCTGCTATATTGTGTGACAGGAGGGCACTGGCTGCTATATTGTGTGACAGGAGGGCACTGGCTGCCATATTGTGTGACAGGAGGCTGCTATATTGTGTGACAGGAGGGCACTGGCTGCTATATTGTGTGACAGGAGGCTGCTATATTGTGTGACAGGAGGGCACTGGCTTCTATATTGTGTGACAGGAGGGCACTGGCTGCCATATTGTGTGACAGGAGGCTGCTATATTGTGTGACAGGAGGGCACTGGCTGCTATATTGTGTGACAGGAGGGCACTGGCTGCCATATTGTGTGACAGGAGGGCACTGGCTGCCATATTGTGTGACAGGAGGGCGCTGGCTGCTATATTGTTTGACAGGAGAGCACTGGCTGCTATATTGTGTGACAGGAGGACACTGGCTGCTATATTGTGTGACAGGAGGGCACTGGCTGCTATATTGTTTGACAGGAGGGCACTGGCTGCTATATTGTGTGACAGGAGGGCGCTGGCTGCTATATTGTGAGACAGGAGGACACTGGCTGCTATATTGTGTGACAGGAGGCTGCTATATTGTGTGACAGGAGGCTGCTATATTGTGTGGCAGGAGGCTGCTATATTGTGTGACAGGAGGACACTGGCTGCTATATTGTGAGACACGAGAGCACTGGCTGCTATATTGTGTGACAGGAGGCTGCTATATTGTGTGACAGGAGGGCGCTGGCTGCTATATTGTGTGACAGGAGGGCACTGGCTGCTATATTGTGTGACAGGAGAGCACTGGCTGCTATATTGTTTGACAGTAGGAGACTGGCTGCTATATTGTGTGACAGGAGGGCGCTGGCTGCTATATTGTGTGACAGGAGGCTGCCATATTGTGTGACAGGAGGACGCTGGCTGCTATATTGTGTGACAGGAGGACACTGGCTGCTATATTGTGTGACAGGAGGCTGCTATATTGTGTGACAGGAGGGCGCTGGCTGCTATATTGTGTGACAGGAGGCTGCTATATTGTGTGACAGGAGGGCGCTGGCTGCTATATTGTGTGACAGGAGGGCGCTGGCTGCTATATTGTGTGACAGGAGGGCGCTGGCTGCTATATTGTGTGACAGTAGGCTGCTATATTGTTTGACAGGAGGGCGCTGGCTGCTATATTGTGTGACAGGAGAGCACTGGCTGCCATATTGTTTGACAGTAGGAGACTGGCTGCTATATTGTGTGACAGGAGGGCGCTGGCTGCTATATTGTGTGACAGGAGGACGCTGGCTGCTATATTGTGTGACAGGAGAGCACTGGCTGCTATATTGTGTGACAGGAGGACACTGGCTGCTATATTGTGTGACAGGAGGGCACTGGCTGCTATATTGTGTGACAGGAGGGCACTGGCTGCCATATTGGGTGACAGGAGAGCACTGGCTGCCATATTGTTTGACAGTAGGAGACTGGCTGCTATATTGTGTGACAGGAGGGCGCTGGCTGCTATATTGTGTGACAGGAGGGCACTTGCTGCTATATTGTGTGACAGGAGGGCGCTGGCTTCTATATTGTGTGACAGGAGGACGCTGGCTGCTATATTGTGTGACAGGAGGACACTGGCTGCTATATTGTGTGACAGGAGGCTGCTATATTGTGTGACAGGAGGACACTGGCTGCTATATTGTGTGACAGGAGGCTGCTATATTGTGTGACAGGAGGGCGCTGGCTGCTATATTGTGTGACAGGAGAGCACTGGCTGCCATATTGTTTGACAGTAGGAGACTGGCTGCTATATTGTGTGACAGGAGGGCGCTGGCTGCTATATTGTGTGACAGGAGGGCGCTGGCTGCTATATTGTGTGACAGGAGGACACTGGCTGCTATATTGTGTGACAGGAGGGCACTGGCTGCTATATTGTGTGACAGGAGGGCACTGGCTGCTATATTGTGTGACAGGAGGGCACTGGCTGCTATATTGTGTGACAGGAGGGCACTGGCCATCTGGGCTGTAGCTGGGTAGGCTGTGCGTGCCATCTGGGCTGTAGCTGGGTAGGCTGTGCGTGCCATCTGGGCTGTAGCTGGGTAGGCCGTGCGTGCCATCTGGGCTGTAGAAGATACTTGTCATACTGCCACTGGCCTGACCTAAGTCTCTGAGATGTGTTTTCTGGCTCCTATGTTTGGACCACAGTGTATCTGAGAGTATCGGAAATAACCTGGATTACCTCTAATATTCAGGGCAGCTGCTTTATTATTGCTCTGATCATTCCCATCCTCCAGGTCGGGATCATCTTCTAAAGAATCACCTGTAGCCAAAGAAGAAACGCTGTGTTGTGTATAAATTCTACAAACAGAAGACAAATCAGCTTAACAAAATGCAACACAAAGATACAAAATCTGTTTCAGCAATGTCAGAAATACACAGTATAAATTCATCCTATCATCAAATACTATAACCTGAGGGGTGAATACAGTGCCCATAATATGAAGCTAGTAAATGAAGAATAATAATGCCTATTTTAGAGCCTGGATTTCTTTCTGATGGGGAACAGAGTAGCCTATAAAACTGCAGCCACCGGTCTTTCCCAATACACTCCGTGTAACCATACACACAAACTATACACTCCGTGTGACCAAACACCCAAACTATACACTCCGTGTGACCAAACAACCAACCTATACACTCCGTGTGACCAAACAACCAACCTATACACTCCGTGTGACCAAACACCCGACCTATACACTCCGTGTGACCAAACACCCAAACTGTACACTCCGTCTGACCAACCTATCCACTCCGTGACCAAACACCAAACCTATACACTCCATGTAACCAAACAACCAACCTATACACTCCGTGTAACCAAACACCCAACCTATACACTCCGTGTGACCATACACCCAACCTATACACTCCGTGTGACCATACACCCAACCTATACACTCCGTGTGACCATACACCCAACCTATACACTCCGTGTGACCATACACCCAACCTATACACTCCATGTAACCAAACACCCAACCTATACACTCCATGTAACCAACCTATACACTCCGTGTGACCAAACACCCAACCTATACACTCCGTGTGACCATACACCCAACCTATACACTCCATGTAACCAAACACCCAACCTATACACTCCATGTAACCAACCAACCTATCCACTCCGTGACCAAACACCAAACCTATACACTCCATGTAACCAAACAACCAACCTATACACTCCGTGTAACCATACACCCAACCTATACACTCCGTGTAACCATACACCCAACCTATACACTCCGTGTGACCATACACCCAACCTATACACTCCATGTAATCAAACACCCAACCTATACACTCCATGTAACCAACCAACCTATACACTCCGTGTGACCAAACACCCAAACTATACACTCCGTGTGACCAAACAACCAAAATATACACTCTTAATGACTAATTAGGCAATTGAAAGTTTTCAGTTAGCCTAATTGGTCCGATAAATGCATGTCATTATTTCATTGTTAAAACCAATAATGACTCCAAATTACACCAAAATAAACTTTTTCGTCAATTCATGCAAACAAAAAAATAAAAAAAATTGCTCCGACCTATACACTCCGTGTGACCAAACACCCGACCTATACACTCCGTGTGACCAAACACCCGACCTATACACTCCGTGTGACCATACACCCAACCTATACACTCCGTGTGACCAAACGCCCGACCTATACACTCCATGTAACCAAACAACCAACCTATACACTCCGTGTAACCATACACCCAACCTATACACTCCGTGTGACCATACACCCAACGTATACACTCCATGTAACCAAACAACCAACCTATACACTCCATGTAACCAAACAACCAACCTATACACTCTGTGTGACCATACACCCAACCTATACACTCCATGTAACCAAACAACCAACCTATACACTCTGTGTGACCATACACCCAACCTATACACTCCATGTAACCAAACAACCAACCTATACACTCCATGTAACCAAACAACCAACCTATACACTCCGTGTGACCAAACAACCAACCTATACACTCCGTGTGACCAAACACCCGACCTATACACTCCGTGTGACCAAACACCCGACCTATACACTCCATGTAACCAAACAACCAACCTATACACTCCGTGTGACCAAACACCCAAACTGTACACTCCGTCTGACCAACCTATCCACTCCGTGACCAAACACCAAACCTATACACTCCATGTAACCAAACACCAAACCTATACACTCCATGTAACCAACCAACCTATCCACTCCATGTAACCAAACAACCAACCTATACACTCCGTGTAACCAAACAACCAACCTATACACTCCATGTAACCAAACAACCAACCTATACACTCCGTGTGACCAAACAACCAACCTATACACTCCGTGTGACCAAACACCCGACCTATACACTCCGTGTGACCAAACACCCGACCTATACACTCCATGTAACCAAACAACCAACCTATACACTCCGTGTGACCAAACACCCAAACTGTACACTCTGTCTGACCAACCTATCCACTCCGTGACCAAACACCAAACCTATACACTCCATGTAACCAAACACCAAACCTATACACTCCATGTAACCAAACACCCAACCTATACACTCCATGTAACCAAACAACCAACCTATACACTCCGTGTGACCAAACAACCAACCTATACACTCCGTGTGACCAAACAACCAACCTATACACTCCGTGTGACCAAACAACCAAACTATACACTCTTAATGACTAATTAGGCAATTGAAAGTTTTCAGTTAGCCTAATTGGTCCGATAAATGCATGTCATTATTTCATTGTTAAAACCAATAATGACTCCAAATTAAACCAAAATAAACTTTTTTGTCAATTCATGCTAACAAAAAAATAAAAAAAATTGCTATAATATATATATATACACAGTGTAATATAATTTTTTTTTTTATTTGTATTTTTTTATTGACCTAAAATTACCTCAAAATCACTTTTCTTTCTACAGTTTTTTTTTTTTTTTGCATTTTTCATTTTATTCGTTTGCTTTTTATCAATTTTTTACTTAAATGGATGATTTGTGCATTTTTTTTTTTGTCTTTGGGACAATAATAACCATTATTACTGTTACCCAATGTTTTTTTTTTACATTTTCAAGCAGGATTTGCACGAAATTATTTTTTGCGACCAATTGTTTTCAACTGGATACCGAGGGTATCGGGAGTGCACAAACCCGCGAAAATTGGTCGGAATGGCTGCAAAATTTGTTTGGAAATCCTGGATGCCAATTGGATATGCTCCTCTGTGTGAGCAAACACCCAACCAATACTCTATATAATATGTAATATGTAATATCATGGACCTCATGAGTCCAGGTCCAGTACATTATAGTACATAGCTATATCCTACCACTCATACAGAGGATGCCTATGGCTGCCAGCCTCACACTTATCACTCAGGCTCAGGACTGGACTTTGTGAGTGCTCAGAGATAACAGCCACCAGTACTTACTGGGACCATTAACCCCCTGCTGCACCCATATGGCAATATGGTACAATGGTTAGACATTTATATAGATGGAACTAGAAGTACCAGCATGGAAAGCCCCCCCAATACCTCTCACCCATCACCCCATAGACCCCGGTGAAATAACCGAAAGGCACCTGCTCTGCTGTCCAGAGGGACCCCGGGCCCCTGGCCGATCTCCGCGCTCCTCGGGGGGTCACTGAGCTCACACTTTGCGCCACCTTTGCGCCTGGAGAAGAAGCGGACACATGCGCCGTAGTCTTGGAAGACCAGCAGCCCAACGATGTTGACCCCCAGGCCGAGGGCCCCCACGATCAGCACTAGCTCCGCCTTGTCGATCCTCTGGGGCGTGGCCAGGCGGAGCAATGAGTCTACCAGGATGGTGAAGCAGAGGGCGGTGAGGAAGACGGCATTGCACAGGGCGCCCACCACCTCCGCCCGCGGGTAACCATAGGTGGCTCCCGGGCCCCTGCTGCGGCGCCGGGACACCCGGGAGGCGGTGATGCCCACACACAGGGAGATCAGGTCGGACAGCATGTTGAAGGAGTCGGAGATGAGGGCGATGGAGTTTCCCAGGTACCCGGACACCAGCTCCGCCACGAAGAAGATGACGGTGATGACCAGCATGGAGATGAGGCGGCAGGTCTGCCCGGTGTAGCGGCCCATGGTGCCCGGGGTCCGGGGTGTCAGCAGTGTGCCCGGGGGAGGGGGGTGCCCGGGGTCCGGGGTGTCAGCTGTGTGCCCGGGGGAGGGGGGTGCCCGGGGTCCGGGGTGTCAGCAGTGTGCCCGGGGGAGGGGGGTGCCCGGGGTCCGGGGTGTCAGCTGTGTGCCCGGGGGAGGGGGGTGCCCGGGGTCCGGAGTGTCAGCAGTGTGCCCGGGGGAGGGGGGTGCCCGGGGTCCGGGGTGTCAGCTGTGTGCCCGGGGGAGGGGGGTGCCCGGGGTCCGGGGTGTCAGCTGTGTGCCCGGGGTCCGGGGTGTCAGCAGTGTGCCCGGGGGAGGGGGGTGCCCGGGGTCCGGGGTGTCAGCTGTGTGCCCGGGGTCCGGGGTGTCAGCAGTGTGCCCGGGGGAGGGGGGTGCCCGGGGTCCGGGGTGTCAGCTGTGTGCCCGGGGGAGGGGGGTGCCCGGGGTCCGGGGTGTCAGCTGTGTGCCGGGTGCAGGGGGTATATGGCAGCGGTCGCTGTGATGGGTCCTGGCTGAGGCTCCGGGTCCTGTGTGTACGGTGATGAGGGGGAACGTGCTGAGCAGCTATATATGAGGCTGAGATAAGGAGCTGCTGTGTCAGAGGATTTATCTCACCGCCCAGCATCACGTACACACTCACTGTGCCTCCTCCTCCTGTCACCTCTGCAGGTATAGTCAGTGCCTCCTCCTCCTGTCACCTCTGCAGGTATAGTCAGTGCCTCCTCCTGTCACCTCTGCAGGTATAGTCAGTGCCTCCTCCTCCTGTCACCTCCGCAGGTATAGACAGTGCCTCCTCCTCATGTCACCTCTGCAGGTATAGACAGTGCCTCCTCCTCCTCACCTCTGCAGGTATAGACAGTGCCTCCTCCTCCTATCACCTCTGCAGGTATAGTCAGTGCCTCCTCCTGTCACCTCTGCAGGTATAGTCAGTGCCTCCTCCTGTCACCTCTGCAGGTATAGTCAGTGCCTCCTCCTGTCACCTCTGCAAGTATAGTCAGTGCCTCCTCCTGTCACCTCTGCAGGTATAGTCAGTGCCTCCTCCTCCTGTCACCTCCGCAGGTATAGACAGTGCCTCCTCCTCCTGTCACCTCTGCAGGTATAGACAGTGCCTCCTCCTCCTCACCTCTGCAGGTATAGACAGTGCCTCCTCCTCCTATCACCTCTGCAGGTATAGTCAGTGCCTCCTCCTGTCACCTCTGCAGGTATAGTCAGTGCCTCCTCCTGTCACCTCTGCAGGTATAGTCAGTGCCTCCTCCTGTCACCTCTGCAAGTATAGTCAGTGCCTCCTCCTGTCACCTCTGCAGGTATAGTCAGTGCCTCCTCCTGTCACCTCTGCAGGTATAGTCAGTGCCTCCTCCTCCTGTCACCTCCGCAGGTATAGACAGTGCCTCCTCCTCATGTCACCTCTGCAGGTATAGACAGTGCCTCCTCCTCCTCACCTCTGCAGGTATAGACAGTGCCTCCTCCTCCTATCACCTCTGCAGGTATAGTCAGTGCCTCCTCCTGTCACCTCTGCAGGTATAGTCAGTGCCTCCTCCTGTCACCTCTGCAGGTATAGTCAGTGCCTCCTCCTGTCACCTCTGCAAGTATAGTCAGTGCCTCCTCCTGTCACCTCTGCAGGTATAGTCAGTGCCTCCTCCTCCTGTCACCTCCGCAGGTATAGACAGTGCCTCCTCCTCATGTCACCTCTGCAGGTATAGACAGTGCCTCCTCCTCCTCACCTCTGCAGGTATAGACAGTGCCTCCTCCTCCTATCACCTCTGCAGGTATAGTCAGTGCCTCCTCCTGTCACCTCTGCAGGTATAGTCAGTGCCTCCTCCTGTCACCTCTGCAGGTATAGTCAGTGCCTCCTCCTGTCACCTCTGCAAGTATAGTCAGTGCCTCCTACTGTCACCTCTGCAGGTATAGTCAGTGCCTCCTCCTGTCACCTCTGCAGGTATAGTCAGTGCCTCCTCCTCCTGTCACCTCCGCAGGTATAGACAGTGCCTCCTCCTCATGTCACCTCTGCAGGTATAGACAGTGCCTCCTCCTCCTCACCTCTGCAGGTATAGACAGTGCCTCCTCCTCCTATCACCTCTGCAGGTATAGTCAGTGCCTCCTCCTGTCACCTCTGCAGGTATAGTCAGTGCCTCCTCCTGTCACCTCTGCAGGTATAGTCAGTGCCTCCTCCTGTCACCTCTGCAAGTATAGTCAGTGCCTCCTCCTGTCACCTCTGCAGGTATAGTCAGTGCCTCCTCCTGTCACCTCTGCAGGTATAGTCAGTGCCTCCTCCTCCTGTCACCTCCGCAGGTATAGACAGTGCCTCCTCCTCATGTCACCTCTGCAGTTATAGACAGTGCCTCCTCCTCCTCACCTCTGCAGGTATAGACAGTGCCTCCTCCTCCTATCACCTCTGCAAGGTATAGTCAGTGCCTCCTCCTGTCACCTCTGCAGGTATAGTCAGTGCCTCCTCCTGTCACCTCTGCAGGTATAGTCAGTGCCTCCTCCTGTCACCTCTGCAAGTATAGTCAGTGCCTCCTCCTGTCACCTCTGCAGGTATAGTCAGTGCCTCCTCCTCCTGTCACCTCTGCAGGTATAGTCAGTGCCTCCTCCTCCTGTCACCTCTGCAGGTATAGTCAGTGCCTCCTCCTCCTGTCACCTCTGCAGGTATAGTCAGTGCCTCCTCCTCCTGTCACCTCTGCAGGTATAGTCAGTGCCTCCTCCTCCTGTCACCTCCGCAGGTATAGTCAGTGCCTCCTGTCACCTCTGCAGGTATAGTCAGTGCCTCCTCCTGTCACCTCTGCAGGTATAGTCAGTGCCTCCTCCTGTCACCTCTGCAAGTATAGTCAGTGCCTCCTCCTGTCACCTCTGCAGGTATAGTCAGTGCCTCCTCCTCCTGTCACCTCCGCAGGTATAGACAGTGCCTCCTCCTCATGTCACCTCTGCAGGTATAGACAGTGCCTCCTCCTCCTCACCTCTGCAGGTATAGACAGTGCCTCCTCCTCCTATCACCTCTGCAGGTATAGTCAGTGCCTCCTCCTGTCACCTCTGCAGGTATAGTCAGTGCCTCCTCCTGTCACCTCTGCAGGTATAGTCAGTGCCTCCTCCTGTCACCTCTGCAAGTATAGTCAGTGCCTCCTCCTGTCACCTCTGCAGGTATAGTCAGTGCCTCCTCCTGTCACCTCTGCAGGTATAGTCAGTGCCTCCTCCTCCTGTCACCTCCGCAGGTATAGACAGTGCCTCCTCCTCATGTCACCTCTGCAGGTATAGACAGTGCCTCCTCCTCCTCACCTCTGCAGGTATAGACAGTGCCTCCTCCTCCTATCACCTCTGCAGGTATAGTCAGTGCCTCCTCCTGTCACCTCTGCAGGTATAGTCAGTGCCTCCTCCTGTCACCTCTGCAGGTATAGTCAGTGCCTCCTCCTGTCACCTCTGCAAGTATAGTCAGTGCCTCCTCCTGTCACCTCTGCAGGTATAGTCAGTGCCTCCTCCTGTCACCTCTGCAGGTATAGTCAGTGCCTCCTCCTCCTGTCACCTCCGCAGGTATAGACAGTGCCTCCTCCTCATGTCACCTCTGCAGGTATAGACAGTGCCTCCTCCTCCTCACCTCTGCAGGTATAGACAGTGCCTCCTCCTCCTATCACCTCTGCAAGGTATAGTCAGTGCCTCCTCCTGTCACCTCTGCAGGTATAGTCAGTGCCTCCTCCTGTCACCTCTGCAGGTATAGTCAGTGCCTCCTCCTGTCACCTCTGCAAGTATAGTCAGTGCCTCCTCCTGTCACCTCTGCAGGTATAGTCAGTGCCTCCTCCTCCTGTCACCTCTGCAGGTATAGTCAGTGCCTCCTCCTCCTGTCACCTCTGCAGGTATAGTCAGTGCCTCCTCCTCCTGTCACCTCTGCAGGTATAGTCAGTGCCTCCTCCTCCTGTCACCTCTGCAGGTATAGTCAGTGCCTCCTCCTCCTGTCACCTCCGCAGGTATAGTCAGTGCCTCCTCCTGTCACCTCTGCAGGTATAGTCAGTGCCTCCTCCTGTCACCTCTGCAGGTATAGTCAGTGCCTCCTCCTGTCACCTCTGCAAGTATAGTCAGTGCCTCCTCCTGTCACCTCTGCAGGTATAGTCAGTGCCTCCTCCTCCTGTCACCTCTGCAGGTAGAGTCAGTGCCTCCTCCTCCTGTCACCTCTGCAGGTAGAGTCAGTGCCTCCTCCTCCTGTCACCTCTGCAGGTAGAGTCAGTGCCTCCTCCTCCTGTCACCTCTGCAGGTAGAGTCAGTGCCTCCTCCTCCTGTCACCTCTGCAGGTAGAGTCAGTGCCTCCTCCTCCTGTCACCTCTGCAGGTAGAGTCAGTGCCTCCTCCTCCTGTCACCTCTGCAGGTAGAGTCAGTGCCTCCTCCTCCTGTCACCTCTGCAGGTAGAGTCAGTGCCTCCTCCTCCTGTCACCTCTGCAGGTAGAGTCAGTGCCTCCTCCTCCTGTCACCTCTGCAGGTATAGTCAGTGCCTCCTCCTGTCACCTCTGCAGGTATAGTCAGTGCCTCCTCCTGTCACCTCCGCAGGTATAGACAGTGCCTCCTCCTCATGTCACCTCTGCAGGTATAGACAGTGCCTCCTCCTCCTCACCTCTGCAGGTATAGACAGTGCCTCCTCCTCCTATCACCTCTGCAGGTATAGTCAGTGCCTCCTCCTGTCACCTCTGCAGGTATAGTCAGTGCCTCCTCCTGTCACCTCTGCAGGTATAGTCAGTGCCTCCTCCTGTCACCTCTGCAAGTATAGTCAGTGCCTCCTCCTGTCACCTCTGCAGGTATAGTCAGTGCCTCCTCCTGTCACCTCTGCAGGTATAGTCAGTGCCTCCTCCTCCTGTCACCTCCGCAGGTATAGACAGTGCCTCCTCCTCATGTCACCTCTGCAGGTATAGACAGTGCCTCCTCCTCATGTCACCTCTGCAGGTATAGACAGTGCCTCCTCCTCCTCACCTCTGCAGGTATAGACAGTGCCTCCTCCTCCTATCACCTCTGCAGGTATAGTCAGTGCCTCCTCCTGTCACCTCTGCAGGTATAGTCAGTGCCTCCTCCTGTCACCTCTGCAGGTATAGTCAGTGCCTCCTCCTGTCACCTCTGCAAGTATAGTCAGTGCCTCCTCCTGTCACCTCTGCAGGTATAGTCAGTGCCTCCTCCTCCTGTCACCTCTGCAGGTATAGTCAGTGCCTCCTCCTCCTGTCACCTCTGCAGGTATAGTCAGTGCCTCCTCCTCCTGTCACCTCTGCAGGTAGAGTCAGTGCCTCCTCCTCCTGTCACCTCTGCAGGTAGAGTCAGTGCCTCCTCCTCCTGTCACCTCTGCAGGTAGAGTCAGTGCCTCCTCCTCCTGTCACCTCTGCAGGTAGAGTCAGTGCCTCCTCCTCCTGTCACCTCTGCAGGTAGAGTCAGTGCCTCCTCCTCCTGTCACCTCTGCAGGTAGAGTCAGTGCCTCCTCCTCCTGTCACCTCTGCAGGTAGAGTCAGTGCCTCCTCCTCCTGTCACCTCTGCAGGTAGAGTCAGTGCCTCCTCCTCCTGTCACCTCTGCAGGTAGAGTCAGTGCCTCCTCCTCCTGTCACCTCTGCAGGTAGAGTCAGTGCCTCCTCCTCCTGTCACCTCTGCAGGTAGAGTCAGTGCCTCCTCCTCCTGTCACCTCTGCAGGTATAGACAGTGCCTCCTCCTCCTATCACCTCTGCAGGTATAGTCAGTGCCTCCTCCTCCTGTCACCTCTGCAGGTAGAGTCAGTGCCTCCTCCTCCTGTCACCTCTGCAGGTAGAGTCAGTGCCTCCTCCTCCTGTCACCTCTGCAGGTAGAGTCAGTGCCTCCTCCTCCTGTCACCTCTGCAGGTAGAGTCAGTGCCTCCTCCTCCTGTCACCTCTGCAGGTAGAGTCAGTGCCTCCTCCTCCTGTCACCTCTGCAGGTAGAGTCAGTGCCTCCTCCTCCTGTCACCTCTGCAGGTAGAGTCAGTGCCTCCTCCTCCTGTCACCTCTGCAGGTAGAGTCAGTGGCTCCTCCTCCTGTCACCTCTGCAGGTATAGTCAGTGCCTCCTCCTGTCACCTCTGCAGGTATAGTCAGTGCCTCCTCCTGTCACCTCCGCAGGTATAGACAGTGCCTCCTCCTCATGTCACCTCTGCAGGTATAGACAGTGCCTCCTCCTCCTCACCTCTGCAGGTATAGACAGTGCCTCCTCCTCCTATCACCTCTGCAGGTATAGTCAGTGCCTCCTCCTGTCACCTCTGCAGGTATAGTCAGTGCCTCCTCCTGTCACCTCTGCAGGTATAGTCAGTGCCTCCTCCTGTCACCTCTGCAAGTATAGTCAGTGCCTCCTCCTGTCACCTCTGCAGGTATAGTCAGTGCCTCCTCCTCCTGTCACCTCCGCAGGTATAGACAGTGCCTCCTCCTCATGTCACCTCTGCAGGTATAGACAGTGCCTCCTCCTCCTATCACCTCTGCAGGTATAGTCAGTGCCTCCTCCTGTCACCTCTGCAGGTATAGTCAGTGCCTCCTCCTGTCACCTCTGCAGGTATAGTCAGTGCCTCCTCCTGTCACCTCTGCAAGTATAGTCAGTGCCTCCTCCTGTCACCTCTGCAGGTATAGTCAGTGCCTCCTCCTGTCACCTCTGCAGGTAGAGTCAGTGCCTCCTCCTCCTGTCACCTCCGCAGGTATAGTCAGTGCCTCCTCCTCCTGTCACCTCTGCAGGTATAGTCAGTGCCTCCTCCTCCTGTCACCTCCGCAGGTATAGTCAGTGCCTCCTCCTGTCACCTCCGCAAGTATAGTCAGTGCCTCCTCCTGTCACCTCTGCAGGTAGAGTCAGTGCCTCCTCCTCCTGTCACCTCTGCAGGTAGAGTCAGTGCCTCCTCCTCCTGTCACCTCTGCAGGTAGAGTCAGTGCCTCCTCCTCCTGTCACCTCTGCAGGTAGAGTCAGTGCCTCCTCCTCCTGTCACCTCTGCAGGTAGAGTCAGTGCCTCCTCCTCCTGTCACCTCTGCAGGTAGAGTCAGTGCCTCCTCCTCCTGTCACCTCTGCAGGTAGAGTCAGTGCCTCCTCCTCCTGTCACCTCTGCAGGTAGAGTCAGTGCCTCCTCCTCCTGTCACCTCTGCAGGTAGAGTCAGTGCCTCCTCCTCCTGTCACCTCTGCAGGTAGAGTCAGTGCCTCCTCCTCCTGTCACCTCTGCAGGTAGAGTCAGTGCCTCCTCCTCCTGTCACCTCTGCAGGTAGAGTCAGTGCCTCCTCCTCCTGTCACCTCTGCAGGTAGAGTCAGTGCCTCCTCCTCCTGTCACCTCTGCAGGTAGAGTCAGTGCCTCCTCCTCCTGTCACCTCTGCAGGTAGAGTCAGTGCCTCCTCCTCCTGTCACCTCTGCAGGTAGAGTCAGTGCCTCCTCCTCCTGTCACCTCTGCAGGTAGAGTCAGTGCCTCCTCCTCCTGTCACCTCTGCAGGTACAGTCAGTGCCTCCTCCTCCTGTCACCTCTGCAGGTAGAGTCAGTGCCTCCTCCTCCTGTCACCTCTGCAGGTAGAGTCAGTGCCTCCTCCTCCTGTCACCTCTGCAGGTAGAGTCAGTGCCTCCTCCTCCTGTCACCTCTGCAGGTAGAGTCAGTGCCTCCTCCTCCTGTCACCTCCGCAGGTATAGTCAGTGCCTCCTCCTCCTGTCACCTCCGCAGGTATAGTCAGTGCCTCCTCCTCCTGTCACCTCCGCAGGTATAGTCAGTGCCTCCTCCTCCTGTCACCTCCGCAGGTATAGTCAGTGCCTCCTCCTGTCACCTCTGCAGGTATAGTCAGTGCCTCCTCCTGTCACCTCTGCAGGTATAGTCAGTGCCTCCTCCTGTCACCTCTGCAGGTATAGTCAGTGCCTCCTCCTCCTGTCACCTCTGCAGGTAGAGTCAGTGCCTCCTCCTCCTGTCACCTCTGCAGGTAGAGTCAGTGCCTCCTCCTCCTGTCACCTCTGCAGGTAGAGTCAGTGCCTCCTCCTCCTGTCACCTCTGCAGGTAGAGTCAGTGCCTCCTCCTCCTGTCACCTCTGCAGGTAGAGTCAGTGCCTCCTCCTCCTGTCACCTCTGCAGGTAGAGTCAGTGCCTCCTCCTCCTGTCACCTCTGCAGGTAGAGTCAGTGCCTCCTCCTCCTGTCACCTCTGCAGGTAGAGTCAGTGCCTCCTCCTCCTGTCACCTCTGCAGGTAGAGTCAGTGCCTCCTCCTCCTGTCACCTCTGCAGGTAGAGTCAGTGCCTCCTCCTCCTGTCACCTCTGCAGGTAGAGTCAGTGCCTCCTCCTCCTGTCACCTCTGCAGGTAGAGTCAGTGCCTCCTCCTCCTGTCACCTCTGCAGGTAGAGTCAGTGCCTCCTCCTCCTGTCACCTCTGCAGGTAGAGTCAGTGCCTCCTCCTCCTGTCACCTCTGCAGGTAGAGTCAGTGCCTCCTCCTGTCACCTCTGCAGGTAGAGTCAGTGCCTCCTCCTGTCACCTCTGCAGGTATAGTCAGTGCCTCCTCCTGTCACCACTGCAGGTATAGTCAGTGCCTCCTCCTGTCACCTCTGCAGGTATAGTCAGTGCCTCCTCCTCCTGTCACCTCCGCAGGTATAGACAGTGCCTCCTCCTCATGTCACCTCTGCAGGTATAGACAGTGCCTCCTCCTCCTCACCTCTGCAGGTATAGACAGTGCCTCCTCCTCCTATCACCTCTGCAGGTATAGTCAGTGCCTCCTCCTGTCACCTCTGCAGGTATAGTCAGTGCCTCCTCCTGTCACCTCTGCAGGTATAGTCAGTGCCTCCTCCTGTCACCTCTGCAAGTATAGTCAGTGCCTCCTCCTGTCACCTCTGCAGGTATAGTCAGTGCCTCCTCCTCCTGTCACCTCCGCAGGTATAGACAGTGCCTCCTCCTCATGTCACCTCTGCAGGTATAGACAGTGCCTCCTCCTCCTCACCTCTGCAGGTATAGACAGTGCCTCCTCCTCCTATCACCTCTGCAGGTATAGTCAGTGCCTCCTCCTGTCACCTCTGCAGGTATAGTCAGTGCCTCCTCCTGTCACCTCTGCAGGTATAGTCAGTGCCTCCTCCTGTCACCTCTGCAAGTATAGTCAGTGCCTCCTCCTGTCACCTCTGCAGGTATAGTCAGTGCCTCCTCCTGTCACCTCTGCAGGTATAGTCAGTGCCTCCTCCTCCTGTCACCTCCGCAGGTATAGACAGTGCCTCCTCCTCATGTCACCTCTGCAGGTATAGACAGTGCCTCCTCCTCCTCACCTCTGCAGGTATAGACAGTGCCTCCTCCTCCTATCACCTCTGCAGGTATAGTCAGTGCCTCCTCCTGTCACCTCTGCAGGTAGAGTCAGTGCCTCCTCCTGTCACCTCTGCAGGTAGAGTCAGTGCCTCCTCCTCCTGTCACCTCTGCAGGTAGAGTCAGTGCCTCCTCCTCCTGTCACCTCTGCAGGTAGAGTCAGTGCCTCCTCCTCCTGTCACCTCTGCAGGTAGAGTCAGTGCCTCCTCCTCCTGTCACCTCTGCAGGTAGAGTCAGTGCCTCCTCCTCCTGTCACCTCTGCAGGTAGAGTCAGTGCCTCCTCCTCCTGTCACCTCTGCAGGTAGAGTCAGTGCCTCCTCCTCCTGTCACCTCTGCAGGTAGAGTCAGTGCCTCCTCCTCCTGTCACCTCTGCAGGTAGAGTCAGTGCCTCCTCCTCCTGTCACCTCTGCAGGTAGAGTCAGTGCCTCCTCCTGTCACCTCTGCAGGTAGAGTCAGTGCCTCCTCCTCCTGTCACCTCTGCAGGTAGAGTCAGTGCCTCCTCCTGTCACCTCTGCAGGTAGAGTCAGTGCCTCCTCCTGTCACCTCTGCAAGTATAGTCAGTGCCTCCTCCTGTCACCTCTGCAAGTATAGTCAGTGCCTCCTCCTGTCACCTCTGCAGGTATAGTCAGTGCCTCCTCCTCCTGTCACCTCTGCAGGTATAGTCAGTGCCTCCTCCTCCTGTCACCTCTGCAGGTATAGTCAGTGCCTCCTCCTGTCACCTCTGCAGGTATAGTCAGTGCCTCCTCCTGTCACCTCTGCAGGTATAGTCAGTGCCTCCTCCTGTCACCTCTGCAGGTATAGTCAGTGCCTCCTCCTGTCACCTCTGCAAGTATAGTCAGTGCCTCCTCCTGTCACCTCTGCAGGTATAGTCAGTGCCTCCTCCTCCTGTCACCTCTGCAGGTATAGTCAGTGCCTCCTCCTCCTGTCACCTCTGCAGGTATAGTCAGTGCCTCCTCCTGTCACCTCTGCAGGTATAGTCAGTGCCTCCTCCTGTCACCTCTGCAGGTATAGTCAGTGCCTCATCCTCCTGTCACCTCTGCAGGTATAGTCAGTGCCTCCTCCTCCTCCTGTCACCTCTGCAGGTATAGTCAGTGCCTCCTCCTCCTGTCACCTCTGCAGGTATAGTCAGTGCCTCCTTCTCCTCCTGTCACCTCTGCAGGTATAGTCAGTGCCTCCTCCTGTCACCTCTGCAGGTATAGTCAGTGCCTCCTCCTGTCACCTCTGCAGGTATAGTCAGTGCCTCCTCCTCCTGTCACCTCCGCAGGTATAGTCAGTGCCTCCTCCTCCTGTCACCTCTGCAGGTATAGACAGTGCCTCCTCCTCATGTCACCTCTGCAGGTATAGTCAGTGCCTCCTCCTCCTCCTCCTCATGTCACCTCTGCAGGTATAGTCAGTGCCTCCTCCTCCTCCTCCTGTCACCTCTGCAGGTATAGTCAGTGCCTCCTCCTGTCACCTCTGCAGGTATAGTCAGTGCCTCCTCCTCCTGTCACCTCTGCAGGTATAGTCAGTGCCTCCTCCTCCTGTCACCTCTGCAGGTATAGTCAGTGCCTCCTCCTCCTCCTCCTGTCACCTCTGCAGGTATAGTCAGTGCCTCCTCCTCCTGTCACCTCTGCAGGTATAGTCAGTGCCTCCTCCTGTCACCTCTGCAGGTATAGTCAGTGCCTCCTCCTGTCACCTCTGCAGGTATAGTCAGTGCCTCCTCCTCCTCCTCCTGTCACCTCTGCAGGTATAGTCAGTGCCTCCTCCTCCTGTCACCTCTGCAGGTATAGTCAGTGCCTCCTCCTCCTGTCACCTCTGCAGGTATAGTCAGTGCCTCCTCCTCCTGTCACCTCTGCAGGTATAGTCAGTGCCTCCTCCTCCTGTCACCTCCGCAGGTATAGTCAGTGCCTCCTCCTCCTGTCACCTCTGCAGGTATAGACAGTGCCTCCTCCTCATGTCACCTCTGCAGGTATAGTCAGTGCCTCCTCCTCCTCCTCCTGTCACCTCTGCAGGTATAGTCAGTGCCTCCTCCTCCTGTCACCTCTGCAGGTATAGTCAGTGCCTCCTCCTCCTGTCACCTCTGCAGGTATAGTCAGTGCCTCCTCCTGTCACCTCTGCAGGTATAGTCAGTGCCTCCTCCTCCTGTCACCTCTGCAGGTATAGACAGTGCCTCCTCCTCCTGTCACCTCTGCAGGTATAGACAGTGCCTCCTCCTCATGTCACCTCTGCAGGTATAGTCAGTGCCTCCTCCTCCTCCTCCTGTCACCTCTGCAGGTATAGTCAGTGCCTCCTCCTCCTGTCACCTCTGCAGCTATAGACAGTGCCTCCTCCTCACCTCTGCAGGTATAGACAGTGCCTCCTCCTCCTGTCACCTCTGCAGGTATAGTCAGTGCCTCCTTCTCCTCCTGTCACCTCTACAGGTATAGTCAGTGCCTCCTCCTGTCACCTCTGCAGGTATAGTCAGTGCCTCCTCCTCCTGTCACCTCCGCAGGTATAGTCAGTGCCTCCTCCTCCTGTCACCTCTGCAGGTATAGTCAGTGCCTCCTCCTGTCACCTCTGCAGGTATAGTCAGTGCCTCCTCCTGTCACTTCTGCAGGTATAGTCAGTGCCTCCTCCTCCTGTCACCTCTGCAGGTATAGTCAGTGCCTCCTCCTCCTGTCACCTCTGCAGGTATAGTCAGTGCCTCCTCCTGTCACCTCTGCAGGTATAGTCAGTGCCTCCTCCTGTCACCTCTGCAGGTATAGTCAGTGCCTCCTCCTGTCACCTCTGCAAGTATAGTCAGTGCCTCCTCCTGTCACCTCTGCAGGTAGAGTCAGTGCCTCCTCCTCCTGTCACCTCTGCAGGTAGAGTCAGTGCCTCCTCCTCCTGTCACCTCTGCAGGTAGAGTCAGTGCCTCCTCCTCCTGTCACCTCTGCAGGTAGAGTCAGTGCCTCCTCCTCCTGTCACCTCTGCAGGTAGAGTCAGTGCCTCCTCCTCCTGTCACCTCTGCAGGTAGAGTCAGTGCCTCCTCCTCCTGTCACCTCTGCAGGTAGAGTCAGTGCCTCCTCCTCCTCCTCCTGTCACCTCTGCAGGTATAGACAGTGCCTCCTCCTCATGTCACCTCTGCAGCTATAGACAGTGCCTCCTCCTCACCTCTGCAGGTATAGACAGTGCCTCCTCCTCCTGTCACCTCTGCAGGTATAGTCAGTGCCTCCTCCTCCTGTCACCTCTGCAGGTATAGTCAGTGCCTCCTCCTCCTGTCACCTCTGCAGGTATAGTCAGTGCCTCCTCCTCCTGTCACCTCTGCAGGTATAGTCAGTGCCTCCTCCTCCTGTCACCTCTGCAGGTATAGTCAGTGCCTCCTCCTCCTGTCACCTCTGCAGGTAGAGTCAGTGCCTCCTCCTCCTGTCACCTCTGCAGGTAGAGTCAGTGCCTCCTCCTCCTGTCACCTCTGCAGGTAGAGTCAGTGCCTCCTCCTCCTGTCACCTCTGCAGGTATAGTCAGTGCCTCCTTCTCCTCCTGTCACCTCTGCAGGTATAGTCAGTGCCTCCTCCTGTCACCTCTGCAGGTATAGTCAGTGCCTCCTCCTGTCACCTCTGCAGGTATAGTCAGTGCCTCCTCCTCCTGTCACCTCCGCAGGTATAGTCAGTGCCTCCTCCTCCTGTCACCTCTGCAGGTATAGACAGTGCCTCCTCCTCATGTCACCTCTGCAGGTATAGTCAGTGCCTCCTCCTCCTCCTCCTCATGTCATCTCTGCAGGTATAGTCAGTGCCTCCTCCTCCTCCTCCTGTCACCTCTGCAGGTATAGTCAGTGCCTCCTCCTGTCACCTCTGCAGGTATAGTCAGTGCCTCCTCCTCCTGTCACCTCTGCAGGTATAGTCAGTGCCTCCTCCTCCTGTCACCTCTGCAGGTATAGACAGTGCCTCCTCCTCCTGTCACCTCTGCAGGTATAGACAGTGCCTCCTCCTCATGTCACCTCTGCAGGTATAGTCAGTGCCTCCTCCTCCTCCTCCTGTCACCTCTGCAGGTATAGTCAGTGCCTCCTCCTCCTGTCACCTCTGCAGGTATAGTCAGTGCCTCCTCCTCCTCCTCCTCCTCCTGTCACCTCTGCAGGTATAGTCAGTGCCTCCTCCTCCTGTCACCTCTGCAGGTATAGTCAGTGCCTCCTCCTGTCACCTCTGCAGGTATAGTCAGTGCCTCCTCCTGTCACCTCTGCAGGTATAGTCAGTGCCTCCTCCTCCTCCTCCTGTCACCTCTGCAGGTATAGTCAGTGCCTCCTCCTCCTCCTCCTGTCACCTCTGCAGGTATAGTCAGTGCCTCCTCCTCCTGTCACCTCTGCAGGTATAGTCAGTGCCTCCTCCTCCTGTCACCTCCGCAGGTATAGTCAGTGCCTCCTCCTCCTGTCACCTCTGCAGGTATAGACAGTGCCTCCTCCTCATGTCACCTCTGCAGGTATAGTCAGTGCCTCCTCCTCCTCCTCCTGTCACCTCTGCAGGTATAGTCAGTGCCTCCTCCTCCTGTCACCTCTGCAGGTATAGTCAGTGCCTCCTCCTCCTGTCACCTCTGCAGGTATAGTCAGTGCCTCCTCCTGTCACCTCTGCAGGTATAGTCAGTGCCTCCTCCTCCTGTCACCTCTGCAGGTATAGACAGTGCCTCCTCCTCCTGTCACCTCTGCAGGTATAGACAGTGCCTCCTCCTCATGTCACCTCTGCAGGTATAGTCAGTGCCTCCTCCTCCTCCTCCTGTCACCTCTGCAGGTATAGTCAGTGCCTCCTCCTCCTGTCACCTCTGCAGCTATAGACAGTGCCTCCTCCTCACCTCTGCAGGTATAGACAGTGCCTCCTCCTCCTGTCACCTCTGCAGGTATAGTCAGTGCCTCCTTCTCCTCCTGTCACCTCTACAGGTATAGTCAGTGCCTCCTCCTGTCACCTCTGCAGGTATAGTCAGTGCCTCCTCCTCCTGTCACCTCCGCAGGTATAGTCAGTGCCTCCTCCTCCTGTCACCTCTGCAGGTATAGACAGTGCCTCCTCCTCATGTCACCTCTGCAGGTATAGTCAGTGCCTCCTCCTCCTCCTCCTGTCACCTCTGCAGGTATAGTCAGTGCCTCCTCCTCCTGTCACCTCTGCAGCTATAGACAGTGCCTCCTCCTCACCTCTGCAGGTATAGACAGTGCCTCCTCCTCCTGTCACCTCTGCAGGTATAGTCAGTGCCTCCTTCTCCTCCTGTCACCTCTACAGGTATAGTCAGTGCCTCCTCCTGTCACCTCTGCAGGTATAGTCAGTGCCTCCTCCTCCTGTCACCTCCGCAGGTATAGTCAGTGCCTCCTCCTCCTGTCACCTCTGCAGGTATAGTCAGTGCCTCCTCCTGTCACCTCTGCAGGTATAGTCAGTGCCTCCTCCTGTCACCTCTGCAGGTATAGTCAGTGCCTCCTCCTGTCACCTCTGCAGGTATAGTCAGTGCCTCCTCCTGTCACCTCTGCAGGTATAGTCAGTGCCTCCTCCTCCTGTCACCTCTGCAGGTAGAGTCAGTGCCTCCTCCTCCTGTCACCTCTGCAGGTAGAGTCAGTGCCTCCTCCTCCTGTCACCTCCGCAGGTAGAGTCAGTGCCTCCTCCTCCTGTCACCTCCGCAGGTAGAGTCAGTGCCTCCTCCTCCTGTCACCTCCGCAGGTAGAGTCAGTGCCTCCTCCTCCTGTCACCTCCGCAGGTAGAGTCAGTGCCTCCTCCTCCTGTCACCTCCGCAGGTAGAGTCAGTGCCTCCTCCTCCTGTCACCTCCGCAGGTAGAGTCAGTGCCTCCTCCTCCTGTCACCTCCGCAGGTAGAGTCAGTGCCTCCTCCTCCTGTCACCTCCGCAGGTAGAGTCAGTGCCTCCTCCTCCTGTCACCTCCGCAGGTAGAGTCAGTGCCTCCTCCTCCTGTCACCTCCGCAGGTAGAGTCAGTGCCTCCTCCTCCTGTCACCTCCGCAGGTAGAGTCAGTGCCTCCTCCTCCTGTCACCTCCGCAGGTAGAGTCAGTGCCTCCTCCTCCTGTCACCTCCGCAGGTAGAGTCAGTGCCTCCTCCTCCTGTCACCTCCGCAGGTAGAGTCAGTGCCTCCTCCTCCTGTCACCTCCGCAGGTAGAGTCAGTGCCTCCTCCTCCTGTCACCTCCGCAGGTAGAGTCAGTGCCTCCTCCTCCTGTCACCTCCGCAGGTAGAGTCAGTGCCTCCTCCTCCTGTCACCTCCGCAGGTAGAGTCAGTGCCTCCTCCTCCTGTCACCTCCGCAGGTAGAGTCAGTGCCTCCTCCTCCTGTCACCTCCGCAGGTAGAGTCAGTGCCTCCTCCTCCTGTCACCTCCGCAGGTAGAGTCAGTGCCTCCTCCTCCTGTCACCTCCGCAGGTAGAGTCAGTGCCTCCTCCTCCTGTCACCTCCGCAGGTAGAGTCAGTGCCTCCTCCTCCTGTCACCTCCGCAGGTAGAGTCAGTGCCTCCTCCTCCTGTCACCTCCGCAGGTAGAGTCAGTGCCTCCTCCTCCTGTCACCTCCGCAGGTAGAGTCAGTGCCTCCTCCTGTCACCTCTGCAGGTAGAGTCAGTGCCTCCTCCTGTCACCTCTGCAGGTAGAGTCAGTGCCTCCTCCTGTCACCTCTGCAGGTAGAGTCAGTGCCTCCTCCTGTCACCTCTGCAGGTAGAGTCAGTGCCTCCTCCTGTCACCTCTGCAGGTAGAGTCAGTGCCTCCTCCTGTCACCTCTGCAGGTAGAGTCAGTGCCTCCTCCTCCTGTCACCTCTGCAGGTAGAGTCAGTGCCTCCTCCTCCTGTCACCTCTGCAGGTATAGTCAGTGCCTCCTCCTGTCACCTCTGCAGGTATAGTCAGTGCCTCCTCCTGTCACCTCTGCAGGTAGAGTCAGTGCCTCCTCCTCCTGTCACCTCTGCAGGTATAGACAGTGCCTCCTCCTCCTGTCACCTCTGCAGGTATAGACAGTGCCTCCTCCTCATGTCACCTCTGCAGGTATAGTCAGTGCCTCCTCCTCCTCCTCCTGTCACCTCTGCAGGTATAGTCAGTGCCTCCTCCTCCTGTCACCTCTGCAGGTATAGTCAGTGCCTCCTCCTCCTCCTCCTGTCACCTCTGCAGGTATAGACAGTGCCTCCTCCTCCTGTCACCTCTGCAGGTATAGACAGTGCCTCCTCCTCCTGTCACCTCTGCAGGTATAGTCAGTGCCTCCTTCTCCTCCTGTCACCTCTACAGGTATAATCAGTGCCTCCTCCTGTCACCTCTGCAGGTATAGTCAGTGCCTCCTTCTCCTCCTGTCACCTCTGCAGGTATAGACAGTGCCTCCTTCTCCTCCTGTCACCTCTGCAGGTATAGACAGTGCCTCCTCCTCCTGTCACCTCTGCAGGTATAGTCAGTGCCTCCTCCTGTCACCTCTGCAGGTATAGTCAGTGCCTCCTCCTCCTGTCACCTCTGCAGGTATAGTCAGTGCCTCCTCCTGTCACCTCTGCAGGTATAGTCAGTGCCTCCTCCTCCTGTCACCTCTGCAGGTATAGACAGTGCCTCCTCATGTCACCTCTGCAGGTATAGTCAGTGCCTCCTTCTCCTACTGTCACCTCTGCAGGTATAGTCAGTGCCTCCTTCTCCTACTGTCACCTCTGCAGCTATAGACAGTGCCTCCTCCTCCTGTCACCTCTGCAGGTATAGTCAGTGCCTCCTCCTCCTCCTCCTGTCACCTCTGCAGGTATAGACAGTGCCTCCTCCTCCTCCTCCTGTCACCTCTGCAGGTATAGTCAGTGCCTCCTCCTCCTGTCACCTCTGCAGGTATAGTCAGTGCCTCCTCCTCCTGTCACCTCTGCAGGTATAGTCAGTGCCTCCTCCTCCTCCTGTCACCTCTGCAGGTATAGTCAGTGCCTCCTCCTCCTGTCACCTCTGCAGGTATAGTCAGTGCCTCCTCCTCCTGTCACCTCTGCAGGTATAGTCAGTGCCTCCTCCTCCTGTCACCTCTGCAGGTATAGTCAGTGCCTCCTCCTCCTGTCACCTCTGCAGGTATAGTCAGTGCCTCCTCCTCCTGTCACCTCTGCAGGTATAGTCAGTGCCTCCTCCTCCTGTCACCTCTGCAGGTATAGTCAGTGCCTCCTCCTCCTGTCACCTCTGCAGGTATAGTCAGTGCCTCCTCCTGTCACCTCTGCAGGTATAGTCAGTGCCTCCTCCTCCTGTCACCTCTGCAGGTATAGACAGTGCCTCCTCCTCCTGTCACCTCTGCAGGTATAGTCAGTGCCTCCTCCTCCTCCTCCTGTCACCTCTGCAGGTATAGTCAGTGCCTCCTCCTCCTGTCACCTCTGCAGGTATAGTCAGTGCCTCCTCCTCCTCCTGTCACCTCTGCAGGTATAGACAGTGCCTCCTCCTCCTGTCACCTCTGCAGCTATAGACAGTGCCTCCTCCTCCTCACCTCTGCAGGTATAGACAGTGCCTCCTCCTCCTGTCACCTCTGCAGGTATAGTCAGTGCCTCCTTCTCCTCCTGTCACCTCTGCAGGTATAGTCAGTGCCTCCTCCTCATGTCACCTCTGCAGGTATAGTCAGTGCCTCCTTCTCCTCCTGTCACCTCTGCAGGTATAGTCAGTGCCTCCTCCTCATGTCACCTCTGCAGGTATAGTCAGTGCCTCCTTCTCCTCCTGTCACCTCTGCAGGTATAGTCAGTGCCTCCTCCTGTCACCTCTGCAGGTATAGTCAGTGCCTCCTCCTGTCACCTCTGCAGGTATAGTCAGTGCCTCCTTCGCCTCCTGTCACCTCTGCAGGTATAGTCAGTGCCTCCTCCTCCTGTCACCTCTGCAGGTATAGTCAGTGCCTCCCCCAGTCACTGAGCAGCTACATACGTTCAGTACTGATAATATCATACTCTCTTCATACCCTGATGCTCTCAGAATGTAATAAGCAGCCAGTAATGTGCTTGACATGCACCATAGAGTAGATTGCATCGGAGTGTTAATCAGTATGAGTATGAGTATGAGTATGCTGCTAGCGTTATCTCACAAGATCCTCCTATAAGTACGTCCTGACCCTGCACAATTATTACTCGCAGTATATCGTTCTACATTTCATACATTGATGATATGCTGCAGTGGGGTATTCAGGATTAGTTATACTTAGTCCCTGTCTCAGTATCTCACATCATGAGTTCGCTGCACGTGTATAGATGGAACTAGAAGTACCAGCATGGTACATAACATATTTTTGTGCTCATACATCAATTATCAAGTTTTACATAGAGAACATTAGGTCACACAGCACATTACTGGCTGCTTATTACATTCTGAGAGCATTGGGGTATGAAGAGAGTATGATATTATCAGTACTGAACGTATGTAGCTGCTCGGTATCGCCATAGTACATGATAGGGATAATACACAACTGGGAAGTCACTATATATGACAATAAATATATAAAACCCATAGTGGTATATAGGATATATTAAATGTGCAGCAATAAGGTGTTGATCAATGAGATAATGTCAGCGGTTTAACCAACATTAATTAATACTTTTATACATCCAATTAATCAAGTGTAGATAATATTACATCGATCACGACTGCTGCTAGTTTATATCATGTATAAGGTCAGTTATTGATGTATAAACACAGAGGTACATACCGGATATACTGAATACTGAGCGGCTCAGCACTTAGATAATATTCTATTTAATACTGTCTATTTCAATTTAAATGATCAGAGAACATCTCAGGGGCTCTGATATTAATAACAGTATTAAGCCGTTATAACCAATAGAATCTTTAGATTGAAAACAAGAGATATGGTAAGAACTTACCTTTGTTATCTCTGTTTCTACGAAGTCCATAGGGTCCACAGGGTGACCTTGGGGTATAGCTGGATCCTCGGGCACCACGTATTCTGGCTTTCCTTCAGTCGGGTTTGGACTTAGGATTACGTCTTTCCTCACTGAAGGTACACGTGTCTGCTCTGTCGGTGTGGTTCCAGCGCAGGATCGCTGCTATGCCGGACGTACACACCTTTTTCCAGGGTGTTTTGAGAATCCAGCCTCCCTTTGTGCCACCTGTGGCCCCGTGGGATTCGGCGGTGGTTCTTCGGGCCTTACAGGGTCCTCCTTTTGAGCCCTTGGAGTCAGTGGAGCTCAAGTGGCTAACTTTTGAAACTGTTTTCCTCTTGGCAATTGCTTCTGCCAGAAGGGTTTCAGATTTGGGGGCGCTTTCTTGTCGTCCCCCTTTTCTGATTTTTCATCAGGACAGAGCGGTGCTTCGTACTCGTCCTGATTTCCTGCCTAAGGTGGTTTCCAGGTTCCACATTAATCAGGAAATTGTTGTACCAGCCTTTCAGTCACCTGATCTTTCGGCTGGGGAGACTTCCTTAGACGTTGTCCGTGCTCTCCAGGTTTATGTGGACCGGACTAGTTCTGTGAGGAAGTCGGATTCTTTGTTTATCCTCTTTGGTTTTCACAAGAGGGGTTGGCCTGCCAACAAACAGACTCTAGCCCGTTGGCTTCGTTCTGTTATTATTGAGGCTTATATGCAGGAGGGTTTACCTGTTCCAGCCTCTGTTAAGGCTCATTCCACTCGGTCTGTGGGCCCTTCTTGGGCTGCTAGCCGTGGCGCCTCTGCTGTTCAGCTCTGTAAGGCGGCCACCTGTTCTTCCATTCAGACCTTTTTGAGGTTCTATGCGTTTGACACCTTTGCCTCTCAGGATGCATCCTTTGGGCGCCGGGTTCTCCTATCAGCACAGGAGCGTCCCCGCCCTTAGTTGGACTGCTTTGGGACATCCCCAAGGTCATCCTGTGGACCCCTATGGACCCTGAAGTAGAAAACAAGAGATATGGTAAGAACTTACCTTTGTTATCTCTGTTTCTACGAAGTCCATAGGGTCCACAGGGCACCTGCCCTGACGCACCTGGCTTCATATGGGCTCTGTGACTGGTCACCGGTTTTCCGTCTCCCATTTCTGTGAGTATGGTTCTTGTGTGTTCCAGTCTTCCTTCTCTCTGTTTCGTCTCCTCCTCCGGCCTGGGCTGCTTACCAACTGAGGTGCCTGTGGCTCGGGGGCGGGGTATGGGGGAGGTTGGACCCAAGTGCATCCTGGGAGCAGCTAAAAGCTTTAACTCCGTGGTGCCCGAGGATCCAGGATCCAGCTATACCCCAAGGTCACCCTGTGGACCCCTATGGACCCTGAAGTAGAAATACCAGTTAGAATCTATATTTTGTAAGAGGAGTAAAATCCTTTCTAACCAGAACTCTATATCAGAATAGTTTCATAGAACCAATTATTTCCCGTCTTCCACAACATTATTTATAACATTATAGATTTTGTAGTGGATTTGATTCTGATAGAACAATACTGGTTAGAAACAACACGATCATTCATTGCACAATATTCTGGCTACAGCTAATACAGATAGTTACATTGAGGGAATCACTCTGCAACAGTTACCGATTGGGAAGAGGACATATGATTGGGAAGTGGATGATATGATTGGGAAGTGGACATATGATTGGGAAGTGGACATATGATTGGGAAGTGGACATATGATTGGGAAGAGGACATATGATTGGGAAGTGGATGATATGATTGGAAAGATGACATATGATTGGGAAGTGGATGATATGATTGGGAAGTGGACATATGATTGGGAAGTGGATGATATGATTGGGAAGTGGATGATATGATTGGGAAGTGGACATATGATTGGGAAGTGGATGATATGATTGGGAAGAGGACATATGATTGGGAAGTGGATGATATGATTGGAAAGATGACATATGATTGGGAAGTGGATGATATGATTGGGAAGTGGACATATGATTGGGAAGTGGACATATGATTGGGAAGTGGATGATATGATTGGGAAGTGGACATATGATTGGGAAGTGGATGATATGATTGGAAAGATGACATATGATTGGGAAGTGGACATATGATTGGGAAGTGGATGATATGATTGGGAAGATGACATATGATTGGAAAGTGGACATATGATTGGTTACATGGTTACATATGATTGGGAAGTGGACATATGATTGGTTACATGGTTACATATGATTGGGAAGTGGACATATGATTGGGAAGTGGATGATATGATTGGGAAGTGGACATATGATTGGGAAGTGGACATATGACTGGGAAGTGGACATATGACTGGGAAGTGGATGATATGATTGGGAAGTGGATGATATGATTGGGAAGTGGACATATGACTGGGAAGTGGACATATGATTGGGAAGTGGACATATGATTGGTTACATGGTTACAATGTTGCAATCACTGAGAAATAAATAGAATCTCAGTTACAGTCTCTCATATTCTCTATTAGGAATCCTTCTCATATCACTCAGACAGCGGGACATAGAGTCTTATTGTCACTTTTTCTATTGTCTAGTTTACACCATATATGTTTGTTTATAGTCCTGAAACACTCTGTTTCTTTTTAATATTTTGCTGCTTTATTTTGTGTAACATATTTATTGTAGATGAATTAAAAGGTTTGTTTTACAATTTGTGCGCCTGTAACAAGACATTCTCTTTTTTCTGTATATCCTGTTGTGCTTTCCAGCGTCATCAGGCAGCACCCCCAATATTCATTATTATAACTCAGATTTATTGAGAATTTGAAGTATATGGGGCTCATCATACAATTTGTGCATTACAACAACTAACTAGTGCAGCAATTTTCCTTTTCCTTTTTCTGAATAACTGCAGAAGGCAAAGCCACATGTCCCATTGTATGACTAAAATCCGCAAAGGTCTCAAATTGCATTTATCAAGCAGCTAAATAGCCAGAAAGATGCTACTTGGGCTTCTCACGTGTCAGGAAGAATTAAAATCATGAAAACTGCTTTACTAGATATCTGGCATAACGCACAGGGGCCGTAACTAGGGGTGTGCGACCATTGCCACCGCTCAGAGTACAAGGTTCAGTGGGTGTCACCGGTGGTTTTCTGAGGTTTTGGCCGCAATATAGGCATTAGTACATCCCGCCCAAAGTATCTTATAAATATAAAATTTGCAGGTCAGGTGCTCAGGGTTTACTGGGAGCTCCGAGGTCACTTCATATCTATATAATAAAGCTGACTGCTGATAGAAATTTCACCCATGCATACATGCGACCCAACACAACTAACATACATGGTACATGCATGTCCTCCATCTCCAATACACACAAACACGCCCTGAGCAACAGACATGCAGCAAGTCCGATGGGGAGAGGGGGGAGAGAGACAATGTAGCATGGAACAACGGGAGGACAAATTTGAGTTATGGTAGACCTAGATAACTCCTTTTCCCTCAAGGTCCACAGGGATACCATGGGGATATTATGGTTGGAAGACCAGGCACCAAACACTGAAAGCTTCTGGTCCAAGAATGCCCCGGGTCCTTCCCCATATATACCCCGCCCCTAGCCATATGCCTTCAGTTTAGTTAACAAGCCTCAAGGCAGGAGAAGGAAAGAGGAGAAGAAAGAACAATTTCTACACCAGAAACACTCTTACATAAGATGAGGGAATCTGTGACCGAAAGAATATAACCCAATGAAGCCAGGTGCGTCAGGGTGGGCACCCTGTGGACCCTATGGACCTTGAAGAAAAGGAGTTATCTAGGTAAGTCTACCATAACTCTAAGTTTCTTCTTTGGGGTCCATAGGGATCCACAGGGATACCATGGGGATGTTCTAAAGCAGTTCCTTAGGGTGGGAGATGCTCCTGAGCAGAAAGGAGAACTCGTCGCCCAAAGGAAGCATCCTGAGAGGCAAAAGTATCAAAGTAATAAAACCTAAGAAAAGTGTGGACAGAAGACCACGTGGCTGCCTTACACAGCTGGTCAGCAGAGGCACCACGACTAAATGCCTACGATGGTCCTACAGACCTAGTAGAATGTGCTGTCACCGTGCTTGGGACAAGGAGATCAGCCTGTGTGTACACCTGAGATATAGTCATCTGTAGCCAACTCGCCAGAGTCTTTGTTAGCCGGCCATCCACGTTTGTGAAAACCATATAATACAAAAAGAGCATCTGATTTTCTGAGTTTATACATTCAACATAAATACAGAGAGTACAAGCTACATCCAGGGGGTCTCCACCTACAGAAAGGTCTGGAGCCTGAAAAGCTGGAACTACAATTTCTTCATTCACATGGAAACTGGACACTACCTTAGGAAGGTAACCCTCCCTTGTACGAAGAACAGCTCTATCCTGGTGAAAAATCAAAAATGGGGAGTGACAAGAGAGCGCTGCCAAATCAGAGACTCTGCGTGCAGAAGAGATAGCGAGAAGAAAATGTGCCTTTGCTGTTAAGCACTTCAAATCCACAGAGTCCAAAAGGTTCTAATGGGGAAGTATCACGACCAGAAATTCCTTACCGTTAAGTCCGTGGTCTATGCCCGTTAGGGCGCTCTGGCGTGGGCCTTCTGGTGTCGGTGCTGGAGTATGGAGACTGGCACGGGTGCATGCATGTGGTGGTCCCTTGTTGGTAGGCCGTGCCAGCATGGGAGTGTTGCGCAGCGTTTCCACGCTGTGGTTCTATGGACGCCACCATCTTGCATTGGGCCATGTGACCTAGGGAACCAATCCCCTAAAGGTCAGCTGTCCTGTCCGGCCAATCGCGCTCTGCTGTTGGGGATTTAGGGGAGTTCACAGCTTCCTTACTTTGCCAGTGCAACATGTATCAGCCGAGTCTGGTCACATTTATCTGAGCTCCTCTACGCAGTTCTCTTCGGTTCTGCCTAGCTCCCTGCCGGGTTCAGGTAGCCTCAGGATTCCCAGCACCTACCAGCAACTCCTCCTCCCACTACTGTTATATTCCCACTCATCAGCCAGACTACATTATTTGCTGCTGGACTCATTATTTGACTCTGACCCGTCTCCACTTTTGCCCTGGACTTGGTCCTTTCATGTCTACCATTCCATTCATTAACAACCCAAGTTTTTCTACAGTTCTGATTCTGATTCTAGTAAACCAACCCCTAACAGGAAGTTTGTCCCTTAATAACACAAAGAAAAAATAATGAAACCGCACTGAAAAGATTCTGCTATTATATAGTGAATGATGTATCTCTTAAAAATACCTATAACAAACTAAATATATATATTATATATACACATACACGTGTAATGATGTTCCGATCATGAATCATAAGACCACAGACTAACAGACCTATCAATAGGAAAGTTTGTGGTGCTCCCCAGAGTCACTTTATAGCATATAAACCACAGAGAGAGAGAGGAAAAAAGGACTCTTGGTGGGGGCACACGATAGGTATAGAGATATGGCTGATATCAGTCTTATAAAAATTTACTTTTATTAAGCATAATATTAAAAAGATTAGCAACTAACAATCATTGAACAAACAAACAATACGTTATACATAAATCAAGGGAGATGCTTTCTCCACTGTGGATTGTAGAGAGCCAGGCGAGATGATACTACGTTGATATGAATATTTATATCTGCCTTTGGTCACAATATAATATTTTACCAATTGATTCACAGTTTAGGCATATAGGCATACTACATCAAGAAAAAACCTCACCTATAATACTAATATCTATAATAGGATAAATTTCCATTCATTTGCAGGAGAGATAGTTATATATATATATATATATATATATATATATAACTATATGTGCCTGCATGCATTGAAGTTAGTATAAAGAAATATCATCAACTAGATCGTACACTGTGTGTGGAATAAAGTTAAATGGTTGATTAAAGTATAATACATATACCAATAAATAATATCCATTATTGGTATGTATTATACTTTAATCAACCATTTAACTTTATTCCACACACAGTGTACGATCTAGTTGATGATATTTCTTTATACTAACTTCAATGCATGCAGGCACATATAGTTAGTTAGTTATATATATATATATATATATATAACTATCTCTCCTGCAAATGAATGGAAATTTATCCTATTATAGATATTAGTATTATAGGTGAGTTTTTTTCTTGATGTAGTATGCCTATATGCCTAAACTGTGAATCAATTGGTAAAATATTATATTGTGGCCAAAGGCAGATATAAATATTCATATCAACGTAGTATCATCTCGCCTGGCTCTCTACAATCCACAGTGGAGAAAGCATCTCCCTTGATTTATGTATAACGTATTGTTTGTTTGTTCAATGATTGTTAGTTGCTAATCTTTTTAATATTATGCTTAATAAAAGTAAATTTTTATAAGACTGATATCAGCCATATCTCTATACCTATCGTGTGCCCCCACCAAGAGTCCTTTTTTCCTCTCTCTCTCTGTGGTTTATAGTCCCTAAACAACCAAAGACAAATCCCACAGTTCCACCGGTGGTACAAAACAAGGCTGAATTAGCAAAACTCCTTGGAAAAAATTCTAAAATCTGGTAATGAAGCAATCTTCCTGTGAAACCAGACTGACCGTGCAGAAACCTGTACTCTCAAAGTGGCCAGGCGTAGACCTTTGTCAAACTGCCTGGAGAGAAGCCAGTACCCTAGAAATCCTGAATATCTTAGGATCATACTACCTATGGGAACACCACTGACCAAAAGAATACCAAACGCTGTAATAGATGCGGGCAGAGGTAGATTTCCGTGCCCTAAGCATCGTTTGAATTACAGAACTGAAAAAACCTTTTGCTCTTAGGATGGAAGATTCAAGAGCCACGCCGTCAAAGCCAGACAGGGTAAGTCCGGATGCCGTCAGGGACCCTGTGTTAGCAGATCCTGCCATAGAGGAAGAGGGTATGGACTGTCTATGGACAGATTCTGGATGCCGGTGAACCAATGATGTCTGGGCCAAGCCGGAGCCACCAGTATTACCGTTTCACCTTCCTGCTTGAATTTTCTGAGAACTCTTGGGAGTAGAGAAATTGGAGGAAAGAGAAACGCCAACTTGAAATCCCATCTCACTGCAAGTGCTTCCACGAAGGCTGCTGATGGGTCTCTGGACCTGGACCCGTACCTGGGGACCTTGTGGTTGTGGCATGATGCCATGAGATCTCTGTCTGGTAAGCCCCATTTGTTTATCAGGATCTAAAACACTCCCGGAGAGACCACTCTACGGCGTGTATGTCCTGCCGACTTAGGAAGTCTGCTTCCCAATTGAGTACTCCCGGTATAAATTTTGCAGAGATGGCTGGAGGATGGCGTTCTGCCCAAATCAGAACCTTTGTCACTTCCTTCATGGCTGCATAACTCCTTGTGCCTCACTGATTATTGAGGTAGGCCACTGTAGTCGCATTGTCAGACTGGATCTGAACCGGCCTGCCCTGGAGCAGGTCCTGTACTATAACAAGAGCTCTGTACACTGCTCGCAGTTCCAGAATGTTTATTGGCAGATAATTTTCTTGATATGTCCATCTTCCCTGCAAGGTGTGATGACCTGTCACTGCTCCCCATCTGCGAAGGCTGGCTTCCGTTGTGAGAAGCACCCAATTTGGAATCCAGAATGGACGCCATTTGTTTAGATGATCCCTTCTCAGCCACCACAGAAGAGAGTGATGAACCTCTGGAGTAAGAAGTATCCTCTGGGACCGTATTAAATGATGCTGTCCGTTTCACCTGGAGAGAATCAACCTTTGTAGAGGCCTGGAATGGAACTGAGCATACCCCACCATGTCGTAGGTGGATACCATTGATCACAGGACCTGCATCACTAACAGAATGGATACCCTTCGCTTGTGTAGCAGCTTGCCCATTCGCAATGATAGATCCACAATCTTGTCCTCTAGCAGAAACACCCTTTGTGACCGAGAATCCATAAATGCTCCCAGATGTACCATCTGCTGTGTTGGAGAACGTGATGATTTCTCCCAATTGATGATCCAGCCGTGCCTTTGTAGGCAGGCTATGGTCATCTGAAGTTGGTTTTGTAACATAACCGGAGTCTGTGCCAATATCAGAAGGTCGTCCAGATATGGCAGAATTCTGACTCCCTGATGCCTGAGATAGGCAGTCATGACTGCCATTATTTTGGTAAATACCCAGGGAGCCGTAGATAGGCCAAAGGTTAGAGCCTGAAATTGGTAATGTTGCTGAAGGACAGCAAACAGTAAGAATTGTTGGTGGGATGGTATAATAGAAACATGTAGATATGCATCCTGAATGTCCAGTGAAACCATGTAACCCCGGGCTCCATTGCCAAAATATTGACTGGAGAGTTTCCATACGAAACTTGGGTACATGAATAAACCTGTTGAGGGTCTTTATATTTAGTATAGGGCGATAAGCCCCATTCGGTTACTGAACCAGAAACAGATTGGAATAATAACCCCTTCCCTGTTGAGACACAGGAACCTAGATTATTACCCCCGCCTGCAGCAGAGAGTGAATGGCTTCCTGAAGGGCCAAGGCCTTGACCATATCTGCTGGAGGATGTGTGCAAAAAAACTTCTGGTGAGGACATACCCCTGAGAGACCACTTCTCGGACCCAGGCATCTGTAGTTGTCTGATGCCAATAATCTGCAAACTAAAGAAGTCTCCTCCCACCCTGGGAACCCCCAGGAGGAGGCCCGCTCCATCAGGCTGAGGGCTTGTTGTCCGGCTTAGAAGCTGGACGTCTTGCCGGGGCAGATCTCTTAGTTTGTCGCTTAGACTTGCGGAAACTAGTGGCGTCTGGCATTGCTTAGAGTTATTGCTGCCGCAGCTCCTGTGCCACCTCAGGTCGGTTCATAAACGCACAGAAACGACGCTTATAATACAGCCCCAAGGTCACCTCATCTCAGGAACTTTTCCCATAGATGAAGCTAAGTGAGCCGTATATTAGGGGACAAATAGTGTAATAAGGGGAGCGCCTAAATTGTTGGTGGGCTGGCCATTAATGTGGCAGCTCCATACAACAGAATTATGGCTGCGCACCTGGAAATGCGCTAAGCGGACAGGATGGCGCACGAGCTTTGTAAGTTATATAAATCTAATCTATAGAAATATATATTTTTTTGCACTTCCCGCAGTAAATTACTCATCGCCATTGCATTATGCGGCAAAGCGCCTGATTCAGCAAGGATCGCTGATGAGGTTGCGTACGCAGATGACCAATTGTTGCATAATGCGTATACATCGCGTTGCTTGAATGCCCCACTGCGATCGGGATTGAGATCACAGTGACTACGCAGACTCATCGCAGAGTGATTGACAGGGACTACCGTTTGCAGATGGTGACAGGGGTGGTGGAAGTAACGCAGAAGTGCCAGTGCGTTTGAACGCCGTTGCAGTGATGTGGATAAATTAGCCACTACGATGGTATACGCAGCCTGTGTGCAGGAAACTTAGCAATCTATAAGTGACCTTCAGTAAATGTGCCAGTGGCTCCGATGCTGCCGATGTATTGGCTGGACTGCAGGGATATACGGATGTGCGAGGCGCTCCGATGTACTTCGATGTTGCCGATGTATTGCCTGGACTGCAGGGATATACGGATGTGCGAGAGGCTCCGATGTTGCCGATGTTTTGGCTGGATTGCAGGGATATACGGATGTGCGAGAGGCTCCGATGTTACCGATGTATTGCCTGGATTGCAGGGATATACGGCTGTGCGAGAGGCTCCGATGTACTTCAATGTTGTCGATGTTTTGGCTGGACTACAGGGATATATGGATGTGCGAGAGGCTCCGATGTACTTCGATGTTGCCGATGTGTTGCCTGGACTGCAGGGATATATGGATGTGCGAGAGGCTCCGATGTTACCGATGTATTGGCTGGACTGCAGGGATATACGGATGTGCGAGAGACTCCGATGTTACCGATGTATTGCCTGGACTGCAGGGTTATACGGATGTGCGAGAGGCTCCGGTGTACTTCGATGTTGCCGATGTGTTGCCTGGACTGCAGGGATATACGGATGTGCGAGAGGCTCCGATGTACTTCGATGTTGCCGATGTATTGGCTGGACTGCAGGGATATACGGATGTGCGAGAGGCTCCGATGTACTTCGATGTTGCCGATGTATTGCCTGGACTGCAGGGATATACGGATGTGCGAGAGGCTCCGATGTACTTCGATGTTGCCGATGTATTGCCTGGACTGCAGGGATATACGGATGTGCGAGAGGCTCCGATGTTACCGATGTATTGGCTGGACTGCAGGGATATACGGATGTGCGAGAGGCTCCGATGTTACCGATGTATTGCCTGGACTGCAGGGATATACGGATGTGCGAGAGGCTCCGATGTACTTCGATGTTGCCGATGTATTGGCTGGACTGCAGGGATATACTGATATGCGAGAGGCTCCGATGTTGCCGATGTTTTGGCTGGACTGCAGGGATATACGGATGTCTGAGAGGGGAAGTGGGCGTCTGCATGTTGTCCGTGCGAGTGCTTTGCGATTGCACATATTAGCATACTTTCGCAACAGAACTGCGTACGCGATCACATCAGCGATTGTTGCTGAATCGGACACAAAGTACAGAATTGCAGACACACGGGGGGGACATATTTATTAATAGTCAGGGACAGTCCCTGATAATACGTTCTCCTTATTCGCCTAAATGTATCATTACTGAATCTCCGGGACAGGGGCTCTGAATCGCAGCCCGTAACTGCGATCAGTACAAGTGATCGTAACCGCGATTCTGCCCTCTCCCAAACAAGCCTGCAGAGAGTATCCCAGAGGCTACAAGGGGGTAACTGCGGGGGCAGACTCTGGGGGGCTTCCCATTCCCGAACTTGGTAACTCTGACAACAACCTATGGGGGCTGCGGCAGCTGTCGGAATTAAGGGACCACAGCAGATATCGCCATGCCTCCATGTTACATTGGGGTGAGTACAACCTGACAACGGGTGTTTTCAGGGGATATCCCACAAATACTATTTGCTAGATAGGCCCCATAAGCACCGCGTGAGGCACACATGCCCGTAGCGATATGTACTGACCAATGAGAATGTGTCCTGCTATAAGCGACAGAGTCTTTCTCCAATCACGGCAAAATCTGACACATGTCAATGAGGTTTCCAGTGTGTGGACCCCTATGAAAGTGATTGGGACATTGTGATCAATGGTAGAAGTGCTGCTGGTGAATAAATGTTATAAAGAGCAGTATTAAAAGGACAAATAGAAATTGTGGCCCCCACCCCACGTACAATCTGAGCCACCACAGAAGCTGATCACCAGACAGACAAGAGAACAAGCATAGACTGGAACCAGCACCAGGCTGGACACACTGCACCAGTCTAATCATAACAGGGAGACCTGAGTGTGGGTCTGTGGTACTGGGAGCCAAACCAAGCCTGGTGATTGTGGTGCTAGAGCCTGTAAGGGGGGAGCATGTTCTGTCCCCTGATGTACAGTCACATTGGCTTATGCACAAAGAACAACAGATCTGTACTATAGACCATCAGCAGACTCCAGATCCTTTACTGCCCCTTACAGGCGTTAGCTGGTATTACATATCACAGATGTCTCCTGCTTACCTTCCTCTCCCGGAATGGCCGCTGTCCCCATACACTAGTATCACAGATATCTCCTGCTTACCTTCCTCTCCCGGAATGGCCGCTGTCCCCATACACTAGTATCACAGATATTTCCTGCTTACCTTCCTCTCCCGGAATGTCCCGCTGTCCTCATACACTAGTATCACAGATATCTCCTGCTTACCTTCCTCTCCTGGAATGACCCGCTGTCCCCATACACTAGTATCACAGATATCTCCTGCTTACCTTTCTCTCCCGGAATGGACGCTGTCCTCCTATACTAGTATCACAGATATCTCCTGCTTACCTTCCTCTCCCGGAATGGCCCGCTGTCCTCATACACTAGTATCACAGATATCTCCTGCTTACCTTCCTCTCCCGGAATGGCCCGCTGTCCCCATACACTAGTATCACAGATATCTCCTGCTTACCTTCCTCTCCCGGAATGGCCGCTGTCCCCATACACTAGTATCACAGATATTTCCTGCTTACCTTCCTCTCCCGGAATGTCCCGCTGTCCTCATACACTAGTATCACAGATATCTCCTGCTTACCTTCCTCTCCCGGAATGGCCGCTGTCCCCATACACTGGTATCACAGATATCTCCTGCTTACCTTTCTCTCCCGGAATATCCCGCTATCCCCATACACTAGTATCACAGATATCTCCTGCTTACCTTCCTCTCCCGGAATGGCCCACTGTCCTCATACACTAGTATCACAGATATCTCCTGCTTACCTTCCTCTCCCGGAATGGCCCGCTGTCCTCATACACTAGTATCACAGATATCTCCTGCTTACATTTATCTCCCGGAATGTCCCGCTGTCCTCCTATACTAGTATCACAGATATCTCCTGCTTACCTTCCTCTCCCGGAATGGCCCGCTGTCCTCATACACTAGTATCACAGATATCTCCTGCTTACATTTATCTCCCGGAATGTCCCGCTGTCCTCATACATTAGTATCACAGATATCTCCTGCTTACCTTCCTCTCCAGGAATGGCCCGCTGTCCCCATACACTAGTATCACAGATATCTCCTGCTTACCTTTCTCTCCCGGAATGGCCGCTGTCCCCATACACTAGTATCACAGATCTCTCCTGCTTACCTTCCTCTCCCGGAATGTCCCGCTGTCCCCATACACTAGTATCACAGATATCTCCTGCTTACCGTCCTCTCCCGGAATGGCCGCTGTCCCCATACACTAGTATCACAGATATCTCCTGCTTACCTTCCTCTCCCGGAATGGCCCGCTGTCCCCATATACTAGTATCACAGATATCTCCTGCTTACCTTCCTCTCCCGGAATGTCCCGCTGTCCCCATACACTAGTATCACAGATATCTCCTGCTTACCGTCCTCTCCCGGAATGGCCGCTGTCCCTATACACTAGTATCACAGATATCTCCTGCTTACCTTCCTCTCCCGGAATGTCCCGCTGTCCCCATACACTAGTATCACAGATATCTCCTGCTTACCTTCCTCTCCTGGAATGACCCGCTGTCCCCATACACTAGTATCACAGATATCTCCTGCTTACCTTCCTCTCCTGGAATGACCCGCTGTCCCCATACACTAGTATCACAGATATCTCCTACTTACCTTTCTCTCCCGGAATAGCCCGCTGTCCCCATGCACTAGTATCACAGATATCTCCTGCTTACATTTATCTCCCGGAATGTCCCGCTGTCCTCATACATTAGTATCACAGATATCTCCTGCATACCTTTCTCTCCCGGAATGGCCGCTGTCATCATACATTAGTATCACAGATATCTCCTGCTTACCTTTCTCTCCCGGAATGGCCGCTGTCCCCATATACTAGTATCACAGCTATCTCCTGCTTACCTTCCTCTCCCGGAATGGCCGCTGTCCCCATACACTAGTATCACAGATATCTCCTGCTTATCTTCCTCTCCCGGAATGGCTCGCTGTCCCCATACACTAGTATCGCAGATATCTCCTATTTACCTTCCTCTCCCAAAATGGCTCGCTGTCCCCATACCTCTCCTGGAATGACCCGCTGTCCTCATACACTAGTATCACAGATATCTCCTATTTACCTTCCTCTCCCGTTATGGCCCACTGTCCCCATACACTAATATCACAGATATCTCCTGCTTACCTTCCTCTCCCGGAATGGCCCGCTGTCCCCATACACTAGTATCACAGATATCGCCTGCATACCTTCCTCTCCCGGAATGGCCCGCTGTCCTCCTATACTAGTATCTCAGATATCTCCTGCTTACCTTTCTCTCCCGGAATGGCCCGCTGTCCTCCTATACTAGTATCTCAGATATCTCCTGCTTACCTTTCTCTCCCGGAATGGCCCGCTGTCCTCCTATACTAGTATCTCAGATATCTCCTGCTTACCTTTCTCTCCCGGAATGGCCCGCTGTCCTCCTATACTAGTATCTCAGATATCTCCTGCTTACCTCTCTCCCGGAATGGCCCGCTGTCCTCCTATACTAGTATCACAGATATCTCCTGCTTACCTTTCTGTCCCAGAATATCCCGCTGTCCCCATACACTAGTATCACAGATATCTCCTGCTTACCTTCCTCTCCCGGAATGGCCGCTGTCCCCATACACTAGTATCGCAGATATCTCCTGCTTACCTCTCTCCCGGAATGGCCGCTGTCCCCATACACTAGTATCACAGATATCTCCTGCTTACCTTTCTCTTCCGATGTGGTCTGCTGTCCCCATACACTAGTATGGGGACAGAATTCATCATGTTCTGAAAATACAATATTCTCGGAGTTTGACTACGGTAGCATTCACCATCTTTAGTAAGGCGCAGTGAAGCCGCTTCGAGGAGACAGCTGTTTTTCAAATCAGCTGTCTTCACCCCGGAGGATTGATGAATTACTCCAGCGTGTCAATATGTTATTATTAATTATTGGAAATGTTTCAGAAAATGTTGCATGCTACCAATAATTACATCAGGAGCTTTACGAGTGGCTTAGAGAACATTCCATCAGGTGATCAGTGATCATCCATGCTGACAGGACTCCTGCTGGTGAACATCAAGGTCAATTCAATGACCAATGAGGTAGCAATCATTATTGTTGGCCAAGAGTGTCAAAGCAATGACATCGTACTACAACAGGGATCTGGGGATTGTCATTCAGTTTTGGAAACTAAAGCTGGGTACACACTGACAGATATATTGGGCGACCGATTGATTGGTCAATATATCTGGTGCCTGTCGTCCAGTGGTGTAACAGCGATATGTCTGTGAACGACGGGTGTGCTGCACAACCAATGACAGATATGTCTGTCCATCGTCAAGTGTGTGCGGGTGATCAGCCAATCAAGCCAATTGTTCATCTTCAAACCAGTATTTGTGATCACCGCAATGCAGAATTACTTACCCGCCAGCACCGCTCCTCTTATATAGAGCTGTCACAGTGATGTATAGACTTCCGGATATATTACCTGGGTATAAATACGCATCCTCTACATAAAACTCCAGTGATCTTTCAGAAAAGAAGCCCATAGGCTTCAATAGGTAACAGCGTCTATTGATGGTGTCGCCAATGTGGACACAAGCTCCAGTAAGTTACGGTTTGCAGAGCTTAATCATGCGGGCATATAGAATACTATGGGGACTGATGTGCCACGGTTCTGCAGCAGATATATATCTCCAATACCTGCTGCAGTCCCTGATATTACATGTGGGGATGTATATAAATGCTGCTAAACGGGCGTTTCTAGAGAGGAGGGGGCCCGTATGCAGTCTCTGACACGGGCCCCCTCCTCTCTGTCCGGCGGCCGGCAGCGCACTGAGCGGCCAGCACCAGAGTTATAAACCGTATGCAGTCTCCGACACGGGCCCCCTCCTTTCTGTCCGGCGGCCAGCAGCGCACTGGGCTGTGGTCGCGGCCAGCACCAGAGTTATAGACTCTGCGCACTAGAGTGTGCCCAGAGTCTATAGAGTATGCACAGGTCACCGATAAAATGACTGTGGCGGCCATTTTCCCTGTACTGTGCATGCGCAACCGACGGGAAAATGGCCGCGATGGCCATTTTCCAGTCGTTTTAGAACGTCGGACCCCCACTCAGACGTGGGACTCTGGAGAGGTAAGTATGCTAAGGATGCATGGTATGCGTAGTGGGGCCTCCCTGGACCCAGTGGCCCGTGTGCCCCACTCACCCTGCACCCATTATAGATACGCCCCTGCTGCTAAACCTTCATTGTAACTCACAAGTGATTTATTTTCCAGACTATCTAAAGGCCTGCTCCCTCTGCTGGGGGTGACCTCTGTTGTGGGGAATTAAGTTATAGGTCACTTGTGTGCCAGGGAATGAAGCTATAGGTGACCTGTGTGGCGGGGTATGACGCTATAGGTGACCTCTTGTGGGGTATGAATCTAAAGGTGACATTTGTTGTGGGGTATGAAGCTATAGGTGACCTCTGTTGTGGGGTATGAAGTTATAGGTGACCTGTGTTGTGGGGTATGAAGGTATTGGTGACCTGTATGGTGGGGTATGAAGCTTTAGGTGACCTGTGTGCCGGGTATGAAGTTATAGGTGACCTGTGTGTCGGGTATGAAGTTATAGGTGACCTGTGTGGTGGGGTATGAAGCTATAGGTGACCAGTGTGGTGGGCTATTATTATTATTACTACCTGTTATTTATCTAGCACACACAAAGGAATGAAGCTATAGGTAACCTGTGTGGTGGGGTTTGAAGTTATAGGTGACCTGTGTGGTGGGGAATGAAGCTTTAGGTGACCTGTGTGCCAGGTATGAAGTTATAGGTGACCTGTGTGTCGGGTAAGAAGTTATAGGTGACCTGTGTGGTGGGGTATGAAGCTTTAGGTGACCTGTGTGGTGGGGTATGAAGCTTTAGGTGACCTGTGAGTCAGGTACTTATGAAGTTATAGGTGACCTGTGTGTCAGGTAAGAAGTTATAGGTGACCTGTGTTGTGGGGTATGAAGGTATTGGTGACATGTGTGTCGGGTATGAAGTTATAGGTGACCTGTGTGGTGGGGTATGAAGTTATAGGTGACCTGTGTGATGGGGTATGAAGGTATTGGTGACATGTGGTGGGGTATGAAGCTTTAGGTGACCTGTGATTCAGGTACTGTACGAAGTTATAGGTGACCTGTGTGGTGGGGTATGAAGGCATTGGTGACCTGTGTGGTGGGGTATGAAGGTATTGGTGACCTGTGTGGTGGGGTATGAAGTTATAGGTGACCTGTGTGATGGGGTATGAAGCTATAGGTGACCAGTGTGGTGGGCTATTATTATTATTACTACCTGTTATTTATCTAGCACACACAAAGGAATGAAGCTATAGGTAACCTGTGTGGTGGGGTTTGAAGTTATAGGTGACCTGTGTGGTGGGGAATGAAGCTTTAGGTGACCTGTGTGCCAGGTATGAAGTTATAGGTGACCTGTGTGTCGGGTAAGAAGTTATAGGTGACCTGTGTGGTGGGGTATGAAGCTTTAGGTGACCTGTGTGGTGGGGTATGAAGCTTTAGGTGACCTGTGAGTCAGGTACTGTATGAAGTTATAGGTGACCTGTGTCGTGGGGTATGAAGGTATTGGTGACCTGTGTGGTGGGGTATGAAGTTATAGATGATCTGTGTGGTGGGGTATGAAGGTATTGGTGACCTGTATGGTGGGGTATGAAGCTTTAGGTGACCTGTGTGCCGGGTATGAAGTTATAAGTGACCTGTGTGGTATGAAGTTATAGGTGACCTGTGTGTCGGGTATGAAGTTATAGGTGACCTGTGTGGTGGGGTATGAAGCTATAGGTGACATGTGTGTCGGGTATGAAGTTATAGGTGACCTGTGTGGTGGGGTATGAAGTTATAGGTGACCTGTGTGATGGGGTATGAAGGTATTGGTGACATGTGGTGGGGTATGAAGCTTTAGGTGACCTGTGATTCAGGTACTGTACGAAGTTATAGGTGACCTGTGTGGTGGGGTATGAAGGCATTGGTGACCTGTGTGGTGGGGTATGAAGGTATTGGTGACCTGTGTGGTGGGGTATGAAGTTATAGGTGACCTGTGTGATGGGGTATGAAGCTATAGGTGACCAGTGTGGTGGGCTATTATTATTATTACTACCTGTTATTTATCTAGCACACACAAAGGAATTAAGCTATAGGTAACCTGTGTGGTGGGGTTTGAAGTTATAGGTGACCTGTGTGGTGGGGAATGAAGCTTTAGGTGACCTGTGTGCCAGGTATGAAGTTATAGGTGACCTGTGTGGTATGAAGTTATAGGTGACTTGTGTGTCGGGTATGAAGTTATAGGTGACCTATGTGGTGGGGTATGAAGCTATAGGTGACCTGTGTGTCGGGTAAGAAGTTATAGGTGACCTGTGTGGTGGGGTATGAAGCTTTAGGTGACCTGTGAGTCAGGTACTGTATGAAGTTATAGGTGACCTGTGTCGTGGGGTATGAAGGTATTGGTGACCTGTATGGTGGGGTATGAAGCTTTAGGTGACCTGTGTGCCGGGTATGAAGTTATAAGTGACCTGTGTGTCGGTATGAAGTTATAGGTGACCTGTGTGGTGGGGTATGAAGCTATAGGTGACCTGTGTGTCGGGTAAGAAGTTATAGGTGACCTGTGTTGTGGGGTATGAAGTTATAGGTGACCTGTGTGGTGGGGTATGAAGGTATTGGTGACATGTGGTGGGATATGAAGCTTTAGGTGACCTGTGAGTCAGGTACTGTATGAAGTTATAGGTGACCTGTGTGGTGGGGTATGAAGGCATTGGTGACCTGTGTGGTGGGGTATGAAGGTATTGGTGACCTGTGTGGTGGGGTATGAAGTTATAGGTGACCTGTGTGGTGGGGTATGAAGGTATTGGTGACCTGTATGGTGGGGGTATGAAGCTTTAGGTGACCTGTGTGTCAGGTATGAAGCTATAGGTAACCTGTGTGTCGGGTATAAAATTATAGGTGACCTGAGTGGGGGATATGAAGTTATAAACAACCAGTTTGGTTTGGTATTATTATTATTATTACTACCAGTTATTTATATAGAAAACACATATGAAGCTAAAGGTGACCTGCGTGACAGTGTATGAAGATATAGGTCACCTGTGTGCTGGGGTATGAAGGTATAGGTCACCTGTGTGGTGGGGTATGAAGGTATAGGTTGCCTGTGTGGTGGGGTATGAAGGTATAGGTTACCTGTGTGGTGGGGTATGAAGGTATAGGTCACCTGTGTGGGGGGGATGAAGGTACAGTTCACCTGTGTGGCGGGGTATGAAGGTATAGCTAACCTGTGTGATGGGATATGAAGGTATAGGTCACCTGTGTGCCAGGGAATGAAGGTATAGCTAACCTGTGTGATGGGATATGAAGGTATAGGTCACCTGTGTGGCGGGGTATGAAGGTATAGGTGACCTGTGTGGCGGGGTGTGGTTATAGGTCACCTGAGTGGAGGGGAATGAAGCTATAGGTGACCTGTGTGGAGGGGAATGAAGTTATAGGTCACCTGTGTGGTGGGGTATGAAGTTATAAGGTTTCCTATGTGCCAGGGAATGATGTTATAGGTCACCTGTGGTGGGGAATGAAGCTATAGGTGACCTGTGTGCCAGGGAATGAAGTTATAGCTCACCTGTGTGGTGGGGTATGAAGTTATAGGTCACCTGTGTGGTGGGGTATGAAGTTATAGGTCACCTTTGTGGTGGGGTATGAAGTTATAGGTGACTTGTGTGGTGGGGTATGAAGGTATAGGTGACCTGTGTGGCGGGGTGTGGTTATAGGTCACCTGAGTGGAGGGGAATGAAGCTATAGATGACCTGTGTGGAGGGGAATGAAGTTATAGGTCACCTGTGTGGTGGGGTATGAAGGTATAGGTCACCTATGTGCCAAGGAATGAAGATATAGGTCACCTGTGTGGTGGGGAATGAAGTTATAGGTCACCTGTGGTGGGGAATGAAGTTATAGGTCACCTGTGTGGTGGGGTATGAAGTTATAAGGTCTCCTATGTGCCAGGGAATGAAGTTATAGGTCACCTGTGTGGCGGGGTATGAAGTTATAGGTGACTTGTGTGGTGGGGTATGAACTATAGGTCACCTGTGTGGCGGGGTATGAAGGTATAGGTGACCTGTGTGGCGGGGTGTGGTTATAGGTCACCTGAGTGGAGGGGAATGAAGCTATAGGTGACCTGTGTGGAGGGGAATGAAGATATAGGTCACCTGTGTGGAGGGGAATGAAGCTATAGGTCACCAGTGTGGTGGGGTATGAAGTTATAGGTCACCTGTGTGGTGGGGTATGAAGGTATAGGTCACCTATGTGCCAAGCAATGAAGATATAGGTCTCCTGTGTGGTGGGGAATGAAGTTATAGGTCACCTGTGGTGGGGAATGAAGTTATAGGTCACCTGTGTGGCGGGGAATGAAGTTATAGGGCACCTGTGTGGCGTGGCATGAAGCTATAGGTCACCTGGGTGGCGGGTTATGAAGGTATAGGTCACCTGTGCGGTGGGGTATGAAAGTATAGGCAACTTGTGTGGGGGGCTATGAAGGTATAGTCGACCTGTCTGGCGGGATATGAAGTTATAGGTCACCTGTGTGCCGGGAAATTCAGCTATAAGTCACCTGTGTGCCAGGGAATTAAGTTATAGGTCACTTGTGTGCCAGGGAATGAAGCTATAGGTCACCTGTGTGGCGGGGTATGAAGTTATAGGTCACCTGTGTGGAGGGGAATGAAGCTATAGGTCACCTGTGTGGCGGGGTATGAAGTTATAGGTCACCTGTGTGGAGGGGAATGAAGCTATAGGTCACCTGTGTGGTGGGATATGAAGGTATAGGTGACCTGTGTGGCGGGGAATGAAGTTATAGGTCACCTGTGTGGAGGGGAATGAAGCTATAGGTCACCTGTGTGGTGGGATATGAAGGTATAGGTGACCTGTGTGGCGGGGAATTAAGTTATACGTCACATGTGTGGCGGGGCATGAAGCTATAGGTCACGTGTGTGCCGGGGAATGAAGCTATAGGTGACCTGTGTGGCGGGGTATGAAGTTATAGGTCACCTGTCTGGCGGGGTATGAAGCTATAGGTCACCTGTGTGGCGGGCATGAAGGTATAGGTGACCTGTGTGGCGGGGTGTGGTTATAGGTCACCTGAGTGGAGGGGAATGAAGGTATAGGTGACCTGTGTGGAGGGGAATGAAGCTATAGGTGACCTGTGTGGCGGGGTATGAAGGTATAGGTGACCTGTGTGGTGGGATATGAAGGTATAGGTGACCTGTGTGGCGGGGAATGAAGTTATAGGTCACCTGTGTGGAGGGGAATGAAGCTATAGGTGACCTGTGTGGAGGGGAATGAAGCTATAGGTCACCTGTGTGGAGGGGAATGAAGCTATAGGTCACCTGTGTGGTGGGGTATGAAGTTATAGGTCACCTGTGTGGTGGGGAATGAAGTTATAGGTCACCTGTGTGATGCGATATGAAGGTATAGGTGACCTGTGTGGCGGGGAATGAAAGTATAGGTGACCGGGAAGTCGGCGGTCAATGCCGACTGCCGGCTTCCCGACTGCTTAATTCCGGCAAGGTACAAATGACAGGCTTCGAAATCTCAACGCCTGTCATTAGACCTACGCCGGGAGCCTGACACCCGGCTTGCCGATCGAAAGTAAACCGGGTGTCGGGAGCAGTCAGCCCCGGGGTGGGGTGGGTTAGGTTAGGTTACGGGCTCCCGGGGGGGACTTAGGGTTAGTCACCCCCCGGGGGGAGGTTAGGGTTAGGCTGGGGAAGGGGGGGGTTAGGCACCCCCCGGGGAGAGGTTAGGGTTAGGCACCCCACTGGGAGACTTATGGTTAGGCTGTGGGGAAGGGGGGTTAGGTCTAAGCACAGAGGGGTCTTAGGGTTAGGCACTTGAGGGAGGGGGAGGTTAGAGCTAGGCACCCCTAAAGGAGGGTAAGGGTTGGGCGGGGATTAGTTTAGTTATACTTACCCTAAGGACAATCAGGATTTCCTCCTCTGTCGGGCTGCCGCTGTCGGGATTGTCGGCGGTAAATTATACTGATTCCAGGTCACCTGTGTGGCGGGGTATGAAGGTATAGGTCACCTGTGTGATGGGGATTGAAGCTATAGGTCACCTGTGTGGTGGGGAATGAAGCTATAGGTGACCTGTGTGACAGGGAATGAAGGAATAGGTCACCTGTGTGGTGGGGTATGAAGTTATAAGGTCACCTATGTGCCAGGGAATGAAGTTATAGGTCACCTGTGTAGTGAGGAATGAAGTTATAGGTCACCTGTGGTGGGGAATGAAGTTATAGGTCACCTGTGGTGGGGAATGAAGCTATAGGTGACCTGTGTGCCAGGGAATTAAGTTATAGGTCACCTGTGTGGTGGGGTATGAAGTTATAGGTCACCTGTGTGGAGGGGAATGAAGCTATAGGTCACTTGTGTGGCGGGGTATGAAGTTATAGGTCACCTGTGTGGTGGGGTATGAAGTTATAGGTCACCTGTGTGGAGGGGAATGAAGCTATAGGTCACTTGTGTGGCGGGGTATGAAGGTATAGGTGACCTGTGTGGCGGGGTATGGTTATAGGTCACCTGAGTGGAGGGGAATGAAGCTATAGGTGACCTGTGTGGAGGGGAATGAAGTTATAGGTCACCTGTGTGGAGGGGAATGAAGCTATAGGTCACTTGTGTGGTGGGATATGAAGTTATAGGTCACCTGTGTGGTGGGGAATGAAGCTATAGGTGACCTGTGTGGAGGGGAATGAAGTTATAGGTCACCTGCGTGGAGGGGAATGAAGCTATAGGTGACCTGTGTGGAGGGGAATGAAGCTATAGGTCACCTGTGTGGAGGGGAATGAAGCTATAGGTCACTTGTGTGGTGGGATATGAAGTTATAGGTCACCTGTGTGGTGGGGAATGAAGCTATAGGTGACCTGTGTGGAGGGGAATGAAGTTATAGGTCACCTGCGTGGAGGGGAATGAAGCGATAGGTCACCTGCGTGGTGGAGCATGAAGCTATAGGTCACGTGTGTGCCGGGGAATGAAGGTATAGGTGACCTGTGTGGTGGCGAATGAAGATATAGGTGACCTGTGTGGTGGGGTATGAAGGTATAGGTGACCTGTGTGGTGGGGAATGAAGATATAGGTGACCTGTGTGGCATAGGTGACCTGTGTGGCCTGGGGAATGAAGATATAGGTGACCTGTGTGGCGGGGTATGAAGGTATAGGTGACCTGTGTGGCGGGGTATGAAGGTATAGGTGACCTGTGTGGCGGGGCATGAAGCTATAGGTCACGTGTGTGCCGGGGAATGATGCTATAGGTGACGTGTGTGCCGGGGAATGAAGCTATAGGTGACCTGTGTGGTGGGGTATGAAGCTATAGGTGACGTGTGTGGCGGGGAATGAAACTATAGGTCACGTGTGTGGCGGGGAATGAAGGTATAGGTGACCTGTGTGGCGGGGAATTAATTTATAGGTGACCTGTGTGGTGGGGAATGAAGTTATAGGTCACCTGTGTGGTGGGATATGAAGGTATAGGTGACCTCTGTGGCGGGGAATGAAGCTATAGGTCACGTGTGTGGCGGGGAATGAAGGTATAGGTGACCTGTGTGGCGGGGAATGAAGCTATAGGTCACCTGTGTGGCGGGATATGAAGCTATAGGTCACCTGTGTGGTGCAGTGTATACAGAACGACAAGCTTGAGCTAAGTTCATTGTTGGACGGCCTGGGTCCTTATCTCTCTCCCCCCTCTGTCCCTCAGTCCTTATCTCTCTCTAGCCCCCTGCCCTCTTCCCCAGCCCCCCTGCGTACCGGACTCCTCTTGTGTGCTCCTCTCTCCGCAGATGCCTGGGCTGGCTCCCTCTGTGATGATACTCGCGGCCACCTCGCCCAGTGGCGCACAGTCCTGCTCTGCTTAGGCTTAAGTGTGGTGCGGGGGCAAGGGAATCCGGGCAGCGACTGAGCCGACTGCTGCTAGTGTTCAGCGTTGCCCAGCATTAAAAAAAATAAAAATCACATGCGCTGACTAATCCCAAAATCCCTGGATCCTGCCAATCCCGATCCCGGCCACCCTACCTGTGAACTAGCAGTTAGGAGCTAATTGGCTAGTACTTCATCTCCATCCAAAGCTTAGAACAGTAAATAGACCCCTTTGTCTCTAAGAGCCCCTCTGACCTCCTAGAAGTAATAATGTATTAGCACATACAGGGCCTCAGTTAGGGTCAGGGGGAAATACATCTGGAATGTTCGATATTCCTCATGCAAGACGACGATTTCCTTCCCACTATTGCGATAACTGAGCTTATTGCGATAACTGAGCCTATTGCGATAGACATTTAAATAAACTTTGAAGCCATTTATAATCAGCGATACTGAATATTCAGCTGGTAGAACCTGCACCATAAAATGTCTCTTTCCTATTCTGCAGTTACCATGAGAGGTCCCGGGACCCTCTCCTTCCTGTGTACGCAGGATACTTGCGTGAGAGGACGCGGATCCTTTATTCCATTATGTATATGTGTAACATGAGAGTGCACAATACGTATTGGATAATTCCATTTATAATACATGTGAAACAGTAACCTGTGATGTCAGCGCAGAGAATCATTGTATGGGGTCTGTATTACAGAGTCACTTGTCTTGGTGACCACCATAGCGGTGTGGTGGGCGGTCGGATCCTGTAAATTCATAATTAGAGAGATCTAGAATCAGGAAAGGAAACATACTGAGCTCTTAACTCTTTATTAACTGAACAGATGAAATCAGAATTGTGCAATGTGTTGTTGTCTCAGTCATAGGCCCTGATTCAGCGCAAATCTGCGCGACCCCTGACCTGATGACATCACGTCACTGCCAATACAGCTCCTACGCAGCTGGCGCCATCGTTACTGTGTAGAGGGTAAATACCATATTAACCCCTGCAATACCGCTACTCTGCTGTTATCAATATATCCAGCATCCTGGGTAAGGACTCTGGCCCTGATTCAGAGCCGGACGCTCTGACAGAGCGCTCGCTCTGAATCAGGGCATCTTTTTTTTTTTTTTTTTTTTATGGAGCGTTGCCACCCACAGCTAATGCGAGCGGTCAAGACCATCGCGACCATCGGGCTTGCGACGAGACCCTTGTGGTAGGGTCTCGTGGCCGCAAGCCCCAGAGAGCTTTCGGCTCTAACAGAGCTATATATATATATATAGATATATATTCCATAGACAAAATTTTTTTACAGTTTTACATGTCCCATTAAGACTTCTTACACATGATCTGAAATTTCCCAAAACCTACAAAATTTCTGCCACTCAAACTAAAAAAAGTAATGAAATTCCAATCATTAAGGCACCTTAATGGACGTGTTCCTTGCGCAATACAGATATGGTATGCCATCACACCCTGTGGTTAACTGCAGGCACTTAATCTACATCTGCAGTCTCGGGTTGAGCGCTGAAGACCAGCCATTCGTGGATACGGTTTGGCACTGTACCTCCAGAAACACACAGCACGGAGTTCCCCGATACCTACCCGCTGAACACGGAATTCTGGAGCGCCCACCTCATTTCCATCCACAAGATCCCCGCTAGTCGGGCTAAGCATCGGAGGCCAGCCATCCGTGGTTGCGGCTCATCTCACTATTACAGTCAGACTACTGAAATACCAGACGGGTTAGAAGGCCGCCTGGAAGGTAAACTCTGCAACATTTGTTATTTGACTGTTTGCTCTTAACTGCCGGATAATACATTAAGCTGTTATTGCAATTACTGCTATATAAATAATCAAGATGCTTCCAAAAGGGTTTATTATTAACCAATGACATTTCAATGATTCCAGTTTGGGACTTGATAAACATATTTTTATATTGTTCTATCCTCAAGGTCTTTAGTAAATTGCTATTATAGTTGCTATATGCTATTGTACGATATATGTGAGACATCCTTCATAGATGTTTTGCTCTACTAATTGTAATAAATATATATTTCTATTATTATAATTTCCTGCATTGGTTTGAGTGACCTTTACTACTGACTTTCAGAATCTGTGGTTGCTTTGCTCTTGGTTTTATATTTTTGACTAGTGGGAGTGACTATCCCACACAACAATAATGAATCTGTAAAGCCTTTCCAACTCCATAGCGCCTGGGTGGAAGTGGGTACAGATAGGGTGTTACCTGGTAAGTATGGGGCAGGTGCACTGGTGTGCTGAGCAATGGAGATGATGGTGATGGGAGGTGGGTACAGCTAAGGTGTTCCTTGGTGAATATGGAGCAGGTGCACTGGCACACAGCACAATGGAGATGATGGTGGTGGCTGATGGGAGGTGGGTACAGCTAGTGTGCTCCTTGGCGAGTATGGAGCAGGTGTACTGGTGTGCTGGGCAATGGAGATGATGGTGGTTATAGATTTCTTAGTGTGCAGAAAAGGGAAAAGATTATCACTCTGCAATGTCGAAACTGGATTATTGGCTGAGACAAGATCAGTTTAAAATTGAATCGCAGCGACACCATCTTGCGACTGGCCGCAAGACGCCATTTTGCGAATGGCCGCCTAAGCGCCATTTTAGATAAACTCACACTTTAGTACATGTGGCAATAATACTATTAGCATCATGCGATTGCATCCGTGACCATCGCCATAAGTTACGGCGATTCACCAAAAGCCCATTTCATGACTTTACGTAGTTTGGGTGTTCTGGATAAAGTGCATATTATTATAATTCCCCTAAAGGATATATATTGCATTAGCTAGAACAGAGCAAATGGCCACGTGTTAACTAGCCTGTGTAGATAAGCTTCCTGGATAACGTCTGCTCTCACTCCAGGTGGCCCGGCTCGAATACACACCTTACATTAGCAGGCTTCCTGCAATTAAATAACTTCAAAGCCAAGAGTGTTATCTGAGGTTTGGGTCTTGTAGCTGGGCTATTTGCATTCACACAAGCATCTGGGAGAATAAAGGGCTTTTCTTTGAGCCTGGGAAAGGTGGGGGCTGCTGAGAGAAGGGGCATGTGGAACTATCAGGCTCAGCATTCCACACTGCTAGGTGTTCACTTAGTGAGATTTAAGTGCACCATTCCTCATACACACATTAAAACGCACAATTGCGCTGTTAACTAGTCGCATATTAGCGAATGCATAAGACCTTGTATGAAAACACTGTTTTATTAGCTTCATGCGCACGCATCTGCCCCAAGTTAACTAGCATCTTTACATCACACCCCGCATACTTACACATTACATATTCACATAAAAGGTTTAATAAGCTTTAAGGTATAAGATTTAAGTTTGTTCAGTTAGTATAAATGCTGTGAAATAAAGATTATTTGGTAACTAAGGTTTTATACATGCTAAGTAAGCCGTGTTTGGTTTTGTACTGATGCGTACTCTTTCAACAGAATTCCGGTATTATCGGTGTGGAGATCGCATCATGCATTCTCAACTTATGGACCGCAGAGACTTCAAGCATCAAAATGTATATTATGAACAACTGTTAGGATGCAGCATGGGGAGGCGGGAGGGAAAAGACCCTCAGTTGTTAGAGGCTGGGATGAGTCTATTTGAACCAGCCTGTTAAACGCTCTGTAACAGATGCTTCTCCCCTGGGAACCAATGGCATAAGCTAGAAACTTCTCTATTGTCCTGTCTATTCTGGGGGGGTATAAATATGGGTGCTCAAACACTGGGTCTTTAGTCTTCGTGCTGAATGACGACGGGATTTCTTGCTGATGCCGGGATCTGGTCCAGAGCGCATGCGTATGTATACTGTACTTGGGATCTGTATAATTCCTTTGTGTCTAATTGTGTCTGGATCAATAGCGTGTAACTGACTGTACTTTTACTTGAATAATACTTGTGCTTTGGAACCACAGATTCCAGGTCTAAGTCTTTATTTACTGTATGACTGCGTACGCAAATTAGTGTCATCCTTAGAGGTTTATAGGTAGGATTTTAGAAGGTACAAGCAGGGGTATATAGAGGTTCATTTCAATATCGTTAGCAAAAATACTTCAAATTTGCACCAGTTAAAACTGGGTGAAGATTGGGCTTTGTTGTAAAGGTTTCTTTGGGTGTGTATTGCAGATTCCAGTCGCACTGCACTCAATGTACAAATAAGAAAAAAACACTTTGAACACATAAAAATGCCAGATGTAATATAGACCCAAAACATCATAATAACGGAATCAGTATGTTAGGAGTTGGTAGAAGAACTAATCCTAAAAGATATCTGGTAAGATGATAATACACAAATGTAATCGTATCTGGCTGCCTGTATGTGCGCTAAAGTCACAGGGAAAACATGGTCAGACCATTTATTGTAATGAAAACATCAAACATTCCACTGAATCCCAAACTAAATAGTTATGTTTTTGTATTTTGTACCAATGTTTCAATGTGTCAGGTTTATGGTTTGAATGCGAGTTTCGTTCTGTCGTGTTGTATGTTACCTGTGAGTATATACTATATTCTCTGCGTAGTGATTACAATGCTGGAGACAGATGAAAGTTGGGGATAGTAGGAGCTTGATGTTTAATGACAACTAATACAGGACAGTAGTTGATAATAACAAATAATGCTGGAATAAAACACAATCGCAAGGAACCCATCGTGACCAAGCCTTATCCTAGCCAAGTGCATGGACCTCCTCTGTACAATCCTCCTCTCATTATTTAGGGAACACGTTGCGATCTAGGCTATATTTTTGAATCTTTTGCAGGTAACTAGAACTGCTATTGCTTTATGTGACATATGCATTTATTAGTAAGATTGTTCTTTACCTTTATCCAGTTCCAGATTATCGCTTGATTTCTTAGGCAAACAGCAGTCCAAAAAGATGAGATAGTTTAATATATTGATGGCCAGACCCACGACCCCAACAATCAGGACCAGCAGAGCCTCTTCAGTCTTTTCTGGTTTTATGAACCTCTTGATGGCCTCCACCAGGATGCTAAACATCAGAGCAGCGGCAAAGACCGCATTGCCAAACCCTCCAACCGCATCGGCCCTAAGGAAGCCATATGTGTTCCTCTGGTGCCATTGCACGCGACTGTACCGGATCCCCAACAACCCGATTATCATGGAGATAAGGTGGGAGAGAACGGCAAAGCCATCAGAAGAGAGTGATAGGGAATTCCCTATGTACCCCACAGCCAGCTCCACTACAAAGAGGAAGACACTGACCACACACATCAACACCAGGCGAGCAGATTGCCCTGTGTAACGACCCATAGCTGACTCGCACCTTCACTTCTACTAGTAGTTCCAGTCTCTGCGTCTGAGCTACTTTATAGGCTTTGCCGATCGCAGCACATCACACTCAGAATCTTTTTATGGCCCTGTAAAATAATAACTTTTTTTTTAAGGGTCATTTAAGTGGAGGTTTATTCTGCAGGGTACAAGAGGAGCGAGGGGTGCAACACTCACAGCAGCGCTGAACCTGTTCTATAACCTCGTAACGAGTATTAGGAAAGACGGCGATTTGTTGGTGTAAATAACAGAACATAGTTACAGCAGATGTAGCTCAGGAAATCAGCTATTTGGCTAATAAATGGAGTTTATTACAGTATTTTACCCAGGTTTATGGTGCATGTCTTTTATTGCCTGTCTGTTAATCATCAGGTATGACAATAATTTAGTTTTTTAAGAAAAAGCTGTTGTGACAATATTTTTCTATATAATTCATTTGATTACAAAACAGTTGGGGCAGAGTTTATTGCAGTAAACAGCGCACTATAGACGAGGATTAACTGTACATTCTATAATACTATCTTTCCGTATATACAGTAGTAACCAAGTTGATTAAGAAATACAAATGTTTATGATCCTGAGCCCTAGCTCCTAGTTTGAATAATTGACAAAAAATGTGTTTCTCAACCTCAGTCCTCAAGACACACTAAAAGCTACGTACACATCTAAAGATCTGTCCAACCAGCCAACTAGGTGATTGGTTGGAATGATAATCTGGTAATGTATGGGAGTAACTGATGATCAGCAATTTGCTCCTAAATGCCAGAAAACAGATGAAAATGGCGTCAGAGAAGTTTGTTAAATGTTTGATCTAAACAATTTGTTCAAACAACAGTTTTTCTCCATTTTCCGGTGTTTGGGAGCAAATTACTGATTGTCATTTACTTTCATACGTTACCAGATTTTCATTCCAACTAATCACCTAGTTGTCTGGTTGGACAGAATCTTTAGATGTGTATCCAGCTTAAGTGCAGGTTTTAGTGATGTCCAGGCTTGAGCACAGATGGTTAAATCAAAATAACTGAGGTACTAATTAAGACACCTGTGCTCAAGCATGCATATCCTTAAAACCTGGACTGTTAGTGTGCTTTGAGGACAGTGGTTGGGAATCCCTGGCCAAAGAACATGAGACCATGCCGTGGCCTTGTGCTATTGCGATGGTCTGCAGAAGGCTATATAGGTATATCCAGGTTACTACTACTACAAGAACTTATATTATTAGAAAATAATTATAAGAAAGAAAACAATTTGGTTGGTTTAATAGTTAGCATTACTGCCTCGCAGCACTGAGGTCTTGGGTTGAATTGCCCCCACAGCCCTAACTGTGTGGAGTTTGTATGTTTTCTCAGTGTTTGCTAGGGTTTCATGCAGGTGCTCCAGGTTTCTCCCATACTCCAGAAACATATCTAACATTAACTCTCTTTCCTCGAAGTCCATAGGGAGACATTGGGGTGTAAGTGGGACCTGGAGGACCGGACACCAACAGCAAACATTTTCAATCCCAGGATGCTCTGGTCCTTCCCTATACCCCGCCCACAGCCATCTCAGTTTTGTTAACAAGCCCAAGGCAGGGGCGGGACCGGAGAGAAGGAAGACTGGACCACTGAGGAATCCAACTCTCACGCAGAGAAGGAAACAAGTGACCAAGAGGAGAAGCCAATAGAAGCCAGGTGCGGGTGCCCTGTGGACCCTATTTACTTCGAAGAAAGAGCGTTAACCAAGGTAAGTTTTAACATACAGTCAGGTGCATAAATATTGGGACATTGACAGAATTTTCATATTTTGGCCTCTATTCACCACCACAATGGCTTTGAAATGAAACAAACAAGATGTGATTTACCTGCAGACTTTCAGATTTAATTTGAGGGTAATTACATCCAAATCAGGTGACCGGTGTAGGAATTACAGCGGTTTCTATATGTGCCTCCCACTATTTAAGGGGCCAAAAGTAATGGGACAAACTAAACAATCCTAAATCTAACTTTCACTTTTTAATACTTTGTTGCAAATCCTTTGCAGGCAATTACAGCCTGAAGTCTGGAACGCATAGACATCACCATACGCTGGGTTTCATCCCTGGTGATGCTCTGCCAGGCCTCTACTGCAAATGTCTTCAGTTCCTGCTTGTTGTTAGGGCATTTTCCCTTCAGTTTTGTCTTCATCAAGTGAAATGCATGCTCAATCGGATTCAGGTCAGGGGATTGACTTGGCCATTGCATAACATTCCACTTTTTAGCCTTAAAAAACTCTGGTTGCTTTTGCAGTATACTTCGGGTCATTGTCCATCTGCACTGTGAAGGGCTGTTCAATGAGTTCTGAAGCATTTGACTGAATATGAACATATAATATTGTCCGAAACACTTCAGAATTAATTCTGCTGCTTTTGTCAGCAGTCACATCATCAATAAATACAAGGGAACCAGTTCCATTGGCAGCCATACATGCCCACGCCATGACACTACCACCACCATGCTTCACTGATGAGGTGGTATGTTTTGGATCATGAGCAGTTCCTTTCCTTCTCCATACTCTTCTCTTCCCATCACTCTGGTACAAGTTGATCTTTGTCTCATCTGTCCATTGGATGTTGTTCCAGAACTGTAATGGCTTTTTTAGATGTTTGGCAAACTAATCTGGTCTTCCTGTTTTTGTGGCTCACCAATGGTTTACATCTTGTGGTGAACCCTTCTATATTCAGTCTTGTGAAGTCTTCTCTTGATTGTTGACTTTGACACATATACACCTACCTCCTGGAGAGTGTTCCTGATTTGGTAAACTGTTGTGAAGGGGTTTTTCTTCACCAGGGAAATAATTCTTCTGTCATCCACCACAGTTGTTTTCCATGGTCTTCCGGGTCTTTTGGTGGTGCTGAGCTCTCCGGTGCATTTTTTTCTTTTAAGAATGTTCCAAACAGTTGATTTGGCCACACCTAATGTTTTTGCTATCTCTCTGATGGGCTTGTTTTGATTTTTCAGCCTAATGATGGCTTGCTTCACTGATAGTGACAGCTCTTTGGATCTCATATTGAGAGTCGACAGCAACTGATTCCAAATGCAAATGTCACACCTAGAATCAACTCCAGACCTTTTACCTGCTTAATTGATAATGAAATAACAAGGGAATAGCCCACAACAGTCCATGAAATAGCTTTTGCGTTGATAGTCCCATTACTTTTGGCCCCTTAAAAAGTGGGAGGCACATATAGAAACCGTTGTAATTCCTACACCGTTCACCTGATTTGGATGTAATTACCCTCAAATTAAATCTGAAAGTCTGCAGGTAAATCACATCTTGTTTGTTTCATTTCAAAGCCATTGTGGTGGTGAATAGAGGCCAAAATATGAAAATTCTGTCAATGTTCCAATATTTATGCACCTGACTAACTCTCCTTTTCTTCTTCAGGTTCCATAGGGCTCCACAGGAAACATTGGGGATGTCCCAAAGCAGTTGTTCAAGGGCGGGAACGCTCCTGAGTTGATAGGATAACACTACGCCCAAAGGAAGCATCCTGAGAGGCAAATGTATCAAAGACATAAAACCAAAGAAAGGTGTGGAGAGAGGACCAGGTGGCCACCTTGCATAGCTGTTCAGCTGAGGTGCCACGCCGGGCTGCCCACGAGGAACCCACAGAGCGAGTAGAATGAGCAGATACTGTAGCCGGCAGAGGAAGACCAGCCTGCGTGTAAGCCTGTGAGATAGTCATGCAAATCCATCTGGCCAGAGTCTGTTTGTTAGCTGGCCATCCCTTCTTCTGGAATCCATATAGGACAAAGAGGGAGTCCGATTTCCTGATGGAAGTAGTATGGTTCACGTAGATCTTCAGAGCACAGACCACATCCAAATAGGCCTCACCTGCAGAGAGGTCTGGTGAATTAAAGGTTGGGACAACAATTTCCTCATTCAGGTGGAAGCAAAAAACCACCTTGGGAAGGAAGCCCAGGAGTGTTTGAAGAACAGGCCTGTCCTAATTAAATATTAAAAGGGGGGAGTGACATGAAAGCGCCCCTAAATTCGATACCCTACGGGCAGACGCCATAGCTAGAAGAAACAGTCTTCGCAACGAGCAATTTGATATCCACTGATTCCAGGGGTTTGAATGGAGGTTCCTGAAGTACTTTGAGCATCACTGACAAATCCCATGGAGCCACAGGAGAGACAAAGGAAAGTTGTATACGTAGAACACCTTGCATGAAGGTGTGAATATCCGGTATAGGAGCAATTCTGCACTGAAACTAGACAGACAAAGCAGAGACTTGTACTTTGAGAGATGCTAGGCGGAGGCCAAGGTCTAGTCCAGCCTGAAGAAAGGCAAGAATATGAGAAACTTTAAAGACTTGAGGGTCATAGTTTCTTGGAGTGCACCATTGGAAATACGTATGCCATATTCTGGGATAAATTCTGGCTGAGGCCGGTTTACGTGCTCTGGACCACAGAGCTGGAGAAACCCTTAGCCGTTAGGAGGGATGTCTCAAGAGCCACGCCGTTAAAGACAGACGGGCCAGGTCTGTATGTAGACATGGACGCTAAGACAACAGGTCTACTCGTAGAGGAAGTTGAAGGAGAGCCTGTGAAGACCTGAGTACGAATGACGTCTGGGTCAAGCCGGAGCTATCAACAGGACTGTGCCCCCCTCATGTATAAACTTCTGAAGAAGCACTCGAGGAAGCAGGGATATTGGAGGGAAGAGATATGAAAACTGGAAGTTCCATTTTACTGACAAGGCGGCTATGACGGCCGCGTTGGGGTGCTTTGTTCTGGCTGGAAGATTGTTGTTGTGCGCTTGAGGCCATGAGATCCATCTCCGGAAGACTCAATTTGTCCACTAGAAGCTGAAAGACTTCTGGATATAGAGACCATTCTCCTGCAAGCATGTTGTGACGGCTGAGGAAATCCGCTTCCCAATTGAGAGTCCCCGGGATGAACACTGCGGGGATGGCTGGGAGATTTTGTTCGGCCCATGTGAGAATGCGGGACATGGTCATTGCTGATGGACTGAGTGCCCCCTTGGTGATTGAGGTAGGCCACAGCTGTGGTGTTGTTGGACTGTACCTGTACTGGCCTGTTTTTCAGAATATTCTGAGCCAGAGTGAGAGCCCTGTAGATGGCTTGATGTTCCAGGATATTGATTGGGAGGAGATTGTGCATATTGCCTGGTGTTTGTTACCAGATTACGGCTGTATTGAGACAGAGCCCTATCCCCGTTTTCAAGTCCGGCCACACATTACTTGAATCTACGAGACTCCGGGCACTGGGATTCCTCGTCAGCGTGACTACGCTTATCAGCTGACAGCGCTGAGCTACACTCTAACCACCACCATCACATCCTGCTATCAAGTACTCATAGGCACGGAAGCCTGTGCTGATCGGGACCCTCCGCAGTGTGAGCACGGTATTGACCAGCTAAAGGGTGACTATTAAGCACAATATTATCACCTAAAGGGGACAACATTTGTATCATCAGTGACACTGGTTGGTTATATCTGTGTGCACTGGGACGGAAGTGACACAGATCAGTCCGACCTTGTTGCTTTACTCTGATTAGCACTGGATATGCCTGATGGAACTTGTTGCTTTACTCTGATTAGCACTGGATATGCCTGATGGAACTTGTTGCTTTACTCTGATTAGCACTGGATATGCCTGATGGAACTTGTTGCTTTAATCTGATTAGCAATGGATATGCCTGATGGAACTTGAATAGCTGACTAATATCTTATTCAGCTACATTATACTTATTGTTGCAAAGTATCAGCAAATCCAAACGATACAGTGTCCTAGCATATTGCTACTAGTCTTTCTGCACATTTCTCATAAGGATTCCAAGTTCTAATTGTTTATTACATGTAATTGCTGCTGATTTACATGCATTTGTGATATGGTTATTGGGTTGCTAGCTCATTGATCGGTTTAGCTATTTTTTATGTCATTGATCTATATGTACTATGGGTTCACAATTTTTATAAAAAATTTTTTATTGTCATCTATTTGTAAATGATTAAACCTATATTAGGTATACTGTACTAAACAAGTCTCCTTGTCTATAATAGAGAGCAAAACCTCTACTATATGTACTGTTTGTACCAGAACAGTAAATTGTTCATTTCATATTGATTGGCAGCACTGTCTCGACTGGGGACCATCGGCCCTGGCAGGAGTGCTGGCTGGTTACCATGCCCCACACTTGGAGGCTTGCGTCCGTGGTGGTGAGAGCCCAGATCGGGATAAAAAAAGGGACGGCCCTTGTTCAAATGAGAAATCTGTAGCCACCGGGCTAGGGACAGGCAAACATATACCTGGAAATATCCCCATATATACATAGTGGACCCATAACGCTATCAAACCACTACTTATTTTTGGCTGAAGGAAATTTGTTCCACCACATCCCTGCCTGTTCTCCTTAGCTGTCAATCACTGCTTGGCTACTGTTCATGGTGGTGAGTTGGTATACGTGTGCTCAATGATAATTTGCTGCACCTTTTATTCTATGTGTAGCTATAGTCACTGCACATGATGAGCACGCCAACTCACATGGGGAGGAGGAGCTCATTATCTGGCATCTGAGCAGATGGGGGAGCCCGTTCCACCTAGAGAGGATCAGGTGTTGTAGTGGCCTGGAGTGGAACTGGGCGAATTCCACCATGTCGAAGGTGGACACCATTGATCCCAAGGCCTGCATTGGAGAGTGAATCGACACTTGGCGATTGTGGAGCAGTCTGTGTAGCCTGTGCTGCAGTGCTGAAATGTCCGTTGTTAGTAAGATTCTCTGAACTCGAGAGTTCAGGAGGGCTCCCAAATGTACCATCCTTTGAGAGGGTGTTGGGGAAGACTCCAGTTGATCTGTAGAAAGGCAATGGTTACCTGCAGGTGGCAGTGAAGAGTCTCTGGGGAGCTGGTCAACAGCAAGAGATCATCCAGGTATGGGAGCAGTCTGATCCCTTGATGATGGAGAAGCCGTCATAACTGCCATGATCTTGGTAAAGACCCGAGAGGTCAATGAGAGGCCAAATGGCAGAGTCTGAAATTGGTAATGTTGCTGCAGTGTAGCAAACCGGAGATATTGTTGATGAGAAGGCGCTATAGGTACATGTAGGTAAGCGTCCTGACTGTCTAGGGATACCATAAAATCTCCCGGCTCCATAGCTAGGATAATTGAAGGGAGGGTTTCCATAAGAAACAATGAAACCCATTGGGCTTCTGAACTAAGAAAAGGGTAGAGTAATAACCTTTGCCCCATTGTGAGGAGGGGACCAGAATTATTACCCCTGAATTTAGTAAGAACTGAATGGCTTTTTGGAGCAGCAGAGCCTTGGTCGAGTCCGATGGAGGACCTGTGCAAAAGAACAGTTATATCCGTGGGAGACCACTTCTCTTACCCAGGCATCTGACGTGGTTTGATGCCAAACTTGGGTGAATTGAAGAAGTTGGCCTCCCACCCTGGGAGCATCCAGGGAGAGGCCCGCCCAACCAGGCCTGTCCTCAGACTTGGCAGGTGGACGTCTAGTAGCCCAGGCTCGTTTGGCCCTAGGCTTGGAAGCTTTGGCTGATTTCTGTTGCCTTGGAAAGGACTGGCCCTTGGCTTTGCCTTGAGGGCGAAAGGACAGAAAGGATGTCATCCGCTGCTTTGTATTATATGCAGAGTGCAGGAACGCCATCTTGTTAGTCGCCAAAGTAGTCACAATTTTATTCAAATCTGGATCAAATAGGATGTCTCCTGCATAAGGCAGAGACTGTAGAGCCTGTTTTGATTGTGACTCTGCTTTCCAGGAACGTAGCCAAAGAATATGGCGGACCACTACCGAAGATATCCTGGAGGCCAGGAGAGCCGTATCCATAGCCGCTTCACCTAAGTAGGAGGCTGCATCTCTAATGTGAGATATGTAGGACAGATGTTTCTTTGAAGCATCAGGGGGGAAAAGTCTTTTCTATGGCCTCTTCCCAACTCTCACCCAGGCCATAGCCCTAGCAGAATGAGTAATAGCTCCCGTAAGAGAGTATATAGATTTGTGACAAGCTTCTATACATCTATCTGTAGTCTCCTTCAAGGAGGTTGCAGTATGGACAGGTAAGGTGGCATTTTTAACCAGACGTGTTACATGAGAATCCACCATTGGGGGGAACTTCCCATGTAGTACAATTAGTAGCTGGAAGCGGGTAAAAGGAACTGAACCATTTTGGAATTTGAAACCTTTTACAGGGCATATTCCAAGCGTCACTCATGTGATCAGATAGCTGGTCAGAGTGAGGAGACTCTGGTAAACTACCTTTTGTCGCTTAAAAAGTGCGTGTTTTTTCTTAGGAGCGGGTTCATCCTCTTCTATTTGTAGAATAGTTTTAACAGCTCTCACAAGAGCAGGTATAGTTAGTTTAGAGGGTGGCTCCTCTTCTCCTGAGACAGAGTCATAGTGAGAGAGATCTGCGTCTTCTGCCTCCCCAGATGAGATCTCAGAATCAGATAACTGTGTGGATTGGGATGATATCATAGTATGTTTAGTATGCTTAGTGGGTAAAGGTTTATCCTTATGCAGCATTTGCTGAAAAACCGTAGAGGTATTAGCCAAACTCTGTACTGAGGTAGACAGTACGTCTATCCATGGGGGAGGCAAAGGATTTGCAGGGGGTACCTGCTGTGGCCATCCCATAGGGGGAGCTACCACAGGGACTGTCACTTGGTCCGCAATTTTTATCAGCATTTGTGAAAAGGCCGCCCAGTGTGGGTGCTGAGGAAGAGACACCGGCGCTGATGGACCTGGTGTAACAATACAGAGACCATCCTGAATGATAGCTTGTAAGTCCTGCTCTGCGGGCTTAGCCACAGAAGACCTCAGAGTAGGAGGAGCAGCATCAGACTGCTGGCTATTCTTTCCTCTGCTAGACATAGTCACAAGTATAATAGAATACACAGTATGATACAGTGCAAAGAACACCTTGCAGTATGTGTAATATGGCACAATGTAGTGCGCAACCGCTGTATATATGGCACAGTGTACTGGGCAACAGCGCTATATAGTATGTGATAGTCCTCACACTTAAGTAGCAGATGTGAGGTACAGTGAACCCTCCAATTGGATCGGTATGAACCGGCGGTTCTAATCCCGATAAGTATTTTCCTATTCACTAACCTAACTCCACCCCCCACCCTAACCCTCCCTTAGGGGTGCCTAACCTCCCCCGCAAGAGCCCCCCTTCCCCTAGCCTAACCCTCCCCCCCGGCATCCGGCTTACCTTCGATCGGAATGCCGAGTGTTGGGCTCCCGGCGTAGGTAAAATGACAGGCGGCGGGATTTCGACGCCTGTCATTAGACCCTTGCTGAGATTAGACGGTCGGCATCCCGACTTCATACCCCCTCCAATACCTTAGTATATCAGGGTACAGTAGAAAAAAAAAGAGGTATAACTGACCGTATATAGAGATTAGCGCTAGCCCAAGTCACATACAAACGCAGAAAAAAACATGACATGTCTGCAATGGGCACTAAAATCAACTACACAGACCGCAGTGGCTGGGAGGATATAGCGCTGTATAACCTGGTATACAGGGAGACTGGACCCAGCATTTCCCGGAGACCTTCTTGCCTAAAATGGCTGCCGTGCGTCTCTGAGGGGGTGGAGGGTGAGGGAGGAGCAGCCCAGGGAACATCAATACCGCAGGTGAATGGCGCCCTGAGCTTGGGGAGGGGCTGCTGGGAGAGCGTCTGATCCCCTGGCCTTTACAATATGCCTCTGCGCCAGTATTGTTATGCCCAGGTGGTCTAGTCAAGTCAGTGTCCACAGCGTCTCCGGTCTGTCTCCTAAGACCGGAGACGAGACTACACTAAGATGTGGGTACCCGAAAAAAAAAAACGGGTTTCTGCCTTACCTGTCCCCTGGATTCCAGGCTGCAATCTAGGGTCCGGGGAGCCTGCTAGCTAGGTCCCCTTGGAGCCCCTACAGGAGTACCTAGCACAGGCTTGGTGTCTCGGCACCGCGGAGAGATGATGGGGCAGCAGAACGGACGTCCGGAGGACAGTCTGGTGCTCACCCATTTCTAAAAAATAAAAAGTAAATGAAATCATAAAATTAAAGAATGCAGCCCTCTCTTATAATGGTGGCCCAGCTCCTGCCGGACACCAATGAAACTGAAGTGTCATAGGACCTCTGAGTCCAACTGGCCTCAAGAAAATGTAATCTTCCATTGTGCGCCAGTAAAAAAAAAAATATGGTCTTCGCACCTCTCTAAGACTTAGTGGACTTTGACTTGTCCGCCATAAGGAAGACATTAATAACCAGGAAGGTAGCTAGATTGAGGATTACACAATTTGCACACAGCAAACTAACAAATAGCAAAACAACACACAGTGGTAAACAGAATACAGTGGTGTCATAAACATACAGGTATCTATCAAAACAGACATGCAAAGCACATCTGGAATGAAGTTATCACTTTACACTAAAGTTTCAAAAGTCATTAGATAGCCTAGTATCATGTTCAGGACCCCCTCTAGTGAGGCAAAGTGCAGCAGAAGAGGACAAAAGACCCTTGGAGAGATGTTGACCCATGGTGATTGAATAGCTTCCCACAGCTCCATATTTGTAGGTGCACATGGTCCTTGCCACCTCATCCCATAAATGCTCGATTGGTTTCATGTCGAGCGAACGCGGTGGACCACCATTCGTCAAAACTCCACAGAATGCTCCTCGAACCAATTCTGGACAACTTGGGACCAATGTCACAGTGCATTAACCTGCTGGAATATTCCATCATGAATCCATGAAGGGCTACAAATGGTCATCCAGTGGTAAACCATCAATGGCATGCTCAGGCAGACCAGTGAACCCAACCCATATGAACACACCAAACACCATTATGGAACCACCACCACCCTGCATGGTGCCTTGTTGAGAACTGGGGTGCTAGGCCTTATGGGGTCTGCAGTCACAGCTGAACTCTACAATCAGCTCGAAACTGGAACCGTGGCTCATCGGACCACACCACGTTGTCAGCCTTTCAGGGTCCAATTAGTGACGTCACAATCCCAGGTGAGGTGCTGTGTCCGTTGTTGTAGTATTCTGGTACCTTGGTGGGCCTTCTGCTCCCATATCCCATGAAGACTAAAGAACGCTGCACTGACCTGTTGGATATGCGTCTGGTACCTGCTGCATTGAATGTGGACGTAATTTGAGCAAGTGTCACTTTTCTGTTACCATGGACAATTCTGGTCAGATGCCGCTGGTCATGACCATTGAGCTCCTGTAGTCATCCACGGTGGGTGGTAATGCTTTCCATAAGGTATACCCGACACACACGACACTGTAGATGGAGGAATGTTGAATGTCTGCACAACTTCAGATATGGAATGTCCCATTCGTCAGTCACCCACTATCATGCCTCGTTCAAACTCCGATTATTCACATTGCCTTGCCATGAGCAGCCCAGCCGGTGTTCATACTGATTCACTTTACTTACATTCTGATGTTACCATCACTACATGTGACCAATTGTAACACCCCCACCGGATTAAGTGGTATCAAGAGAGGCTTACCCGGAGTTCTTCAGTCAGATAGTTGTAGGATTTGGATAGTGAAATGAATGAATTTTCTGCAGTTTTATTTAATACAGCGACTTGTAACGAATATTTACAATTAACAATAATCTTTCAAGTCTACAGCCAATAGTAAAGACTAATAATAGCATTAAGTACACTAATAACAACACCTTTAAACAATGGTTCACACACTTTGGGTTTGAATTTTATTAATCAGGGACGCTTCTGATCTTGTACTTGTACTGCTGTACATGCAAATAACGGAATAACTCTATTAGTAGATTATGCACAAACAGGTTTCAAGACTTAGTGAGCTCACAAGTCTCTCAAAGTCTGGCCAATACCCCTTTCGTTGGTGCACATTTGAATATAAGGTTACTTTATTACTATAGTTCCCTGATAACTAATAATGGTTGGTAACGCTGCTCTGACACTTGTACTGACTCTGGCTCTGTCTCTTGTATGTTGCAAGCACAAAGTAAAGTATGTCTCATGTCACATCTATAGATGTACTATAGATGTGACATGAGACATACTTTACTTTGTGCACAATATCTTGGTCATTCATGTTACAGTACTGTGCGCTGCTGCATGTTGTATACATCGCCCTGTTGAGCCTATTTCCTGTGTTGTATTAGGTAGCCATGGTGATGGCACTTGGTGATTATACCACGCCCCCCAGGCCTACACGCGCGCTGGTGTTTCCCGACGGTGACGTCATCAGCTGGAGCCGCGGCTGGGGAGATCGTGGAGGTGATGGACACTTGGGTGAGTGATCTGCTATATATTTCACTGCATTTCTGTTCTTATTCATGTCTTGATAAAAGCACCTTCTGCTGAAACATTGACATTACATCTGGCTCTGCCTGGTTCTTGATTGATCTATATAGGCTGTGGAAGTCCTGCCGAGTGCCCTTCAGTTTTATTTTCTTGTGTCTATTATACCTTTATGGTTGGTTGTGGCACCGGGGCAATACACATATTTTTAGGAGAGTGCCGGACTCTTATATGTTTTATTTTTATATATATATATATATATATATATATACACAAAGGTGTATTACATCAGCAGTTTTACCCACTGAGGGATCCTGTTATACTCTCCTGACAGTGTCATTTACCTCAGGTCAAGCTTATTTATCAGTGGATCTGTTCAACCTCTGTTCCTTCTTAGTAGATAGGGCTCCTGGCTGTCAGTCACTCTGGAGGGGGAAGGATTTAGGGTGGTCCTGTGGATGCTACTTCCCTCTATGTACCTGGCAGCTTCCTGTCAGCTCCAGTTCCTGCGCTCCCCTCACGGCTGTGGACCCTCTCACACAGCTTCCGATGAGTCCTGCTCTCTTGTCCCCTCAGGCAGCTCACTCCGTGTCCGTCCTGCCCTCCGACCAACACGGATCGGATACCGCTCCCTGGACACCACCTCCGATGTCCCTGAGGTAAGGGACACTTAATGTAGGAGCTCCTTTCCACTTATCTGCCTCAGGCACACTCCTCCCAACTGTCAGGTCTCTTTATAACCTCTACTAGCCCTCACTGCAGTGTCCAGCACAAGTCCCCCCTGCAGTTAATGGTGAAGTCCATGCTGGGGCTGTTTTAGAAATGTCCATCACTCACTGATGGGGGAGGCCAGCAGGACAATAGGGCACCAGGCTATAGGTGCCATTACATTGCTACAGTCCCTTTTACATTACCATATCAACATGAACATATATATATTACGGTGCACATCAATGAATTTATATATAACAGGCTCTATATGATTGAATAACTATATCCATTTCTTCTGGGGTATCACATAATTATTGGGACCTTCTGGATCAGTCCGCCCCCTTATAACTCCATGATTAACACTAAGGACTAAGATTTATAAATGTCTTTCTTTCACCCGACTACACTATTTCTGATTAACCACAGTGAGATCCAGGATTGTGGAGACTCACCAGGCCGTCCTCACAGTGCTGCCCATTTGCATCGAAGTCGGCCGGAAGTACTGTGGGTTAGAACTACAAGCACACCGCTATTTATCGGCATTTCACCCGGCCGGGAACACTGTACGGTAATACCATAAGCTCACCGCTATCTACCTGGATTTGAGCTGGCCGCTCCATGTGATTGAGTGGCCGTTGATACAGTGAGGCTACGGGACTGCTCCTAATATACCATACTTGCTTCAACCGCGATTAATCGTATCAAATTAAAGAAGAATCCGGTGAGTTACCTGATGAGCCGGACCAGCGAATAAACCCCTCCATTGAAGAGTAAGATTACCGGTGATTATTGTTGGTGATCTAACTTGGAATACGGGGAAAGACCTATCAGCTGCTCATTGCAACACTTTCAGCAAATAAATACTATACCTGCAAATATATCAACAATCTTAATTTATATGAAACCTTAGGAGGTGAACATATTTGAGGATATTGGGGTTCATAAACAGTAGATCACACACTATCATTACTAAATACATTACCATTATGGACTGTTCCATTAATATATGATATTTAGAAAATGTAAATGAAGGCCAGTTCTCTTCCTATTTTAGTGTTAATAGAGGATTTTGTTGTGTATATGTATGTATGTATATATATATATATATATATATATATATATATATATATATATATATATATATATATTCACACACACACAGTCAGGTGCATAACTATTGGGACATTGACAGAGTTTTCATATTTTGGCCTCTATTCACCACCAATGACGTCTGGGTCAAGCCGGAGCCACCAGTATTACTGTTCCGCCTTCCTGCTTGAATTTCCTGAGAACTCTTGTGAGGAGAGAAATCGGAGGAAAGAGATAAGACAGCTTTAAGTCCCATCTTACTGCCAGTGCATCCACGAAGGCTGCTGATTGGTCTCTGGACCTGGATCCGTACCTGGGTACCTTGTGGTTGTTACGTGACGGCATGAAATATTTTCCTGGCAGACCCCATTTGTTTACCAGGAGCTGAAACACTCCTAGATGGAGATAGCCCTCTTCGATGTGTTTGTCCTGGCGACTTAGGAAGTCTGCTTCCCAATTGAGTATTCCCAGTATGACTATTGCCGAGATGGCCGGAAGACGACGTTCTGCCCAAATCAGAACCCTTGTCACCTCTTTCATGGCTGCGAAACTTCTTGTGCCTCCCTGATTATTGAGGTAGGCCACAGTTGTCGCATTGTTGGACTGGATCTGGACCGGCTTGGCCTGGAGCAGGTCCTGTGCCCTGATAAGTGCTTTGTATACTGCTCGCAGTTCTAGAATGTTTATTGACAAATGACTTTCCTGATTTGTCCATCTTCCCTGAAAGGTGTGATGACCTGTGGTGAGCAGCACCCAATTTGGAATCCAGAATGGGCACCCTTTGTTCAGATGATCCTTTCTCAGCCCCCTCAGGAGGGAGTGTCGAACCCCTGGAGTAAGAAATATCCTCTGAATTTATTAGATGATACGGTCCGTTCCACTTGGAGAGAATCAATCTTTGAAGAGGCCTGCAATGGAATGGAGTATACCCCACCATGTTGAAGGTGGATACCATTGATCCCAGGATCGGCATTGCTAGTAGAATGGATACTCTAAACTTTAGAAGCAGCTTGCGTATTCGCAACGATAGGACCACAATCTTGTCCTCTGGCAGAAACACTGTGGGTGCCCGAGAATCCAGAAGAGCTCCCAGATGTACAATCTGCTGTGCTGGAAAAAGTGAAGATTTCTTCCAATTGATGATCCAGCCATGCTTTTGTAAGCAGACTATGGTCAGTTGAAGATGGTTTTGTAAAACAACCGGAGTCTGTGCCAATATCAGAAGGTCATCCAGATATGGCAGAATTTTGACTCCCTGATGCCTGAGCTAGGCCATCATGACTGCCATTATTTTGGTAAATACCCAGAGAGCGGTAGACAGGTCAAAGAGTAGAGCCTGAAATTGGTAATGTTGCTGAAGGACAGCAAACCATAAGAATTGTTGGTGGGATGGTATAATAGGAACATGCAAATATGCATCCTGAATGTCCAGGGAAACCACATAATCCCCCAGCTCCATTGCCAAAATAATTGATTGGAGAGTTTCCATACGAAACTTGGGTACATGGATAAACGTGTTGAGGGTCTTTATATTTAGTATAGGGCGATACGCCCCATTCGGTTTCTGAACCAGATATAGATTGGAATAATAACCCCTTCCCTGTTGCAACACAGGAACCAGGACTATTGCCCCTGCCTGCAGCAGGGAGTGAATGGCTACCAAGGCCTTGACCACATCTGATGGGGGATCTGTGCAAAAAAACTTCTGGGGAGGATGCCTCCTGAAAGTGAGGGCAAACCACTAAAAGACCACTTTTTGGACCCAGACATCTGTTTGATGCAAACAATCCGCAAACTGAAGAGATCGGCCTCCCACCCTGGGGTCCCCCAGGAGGAGGCCTGCCCCATCAGGCAGAGGGTTTGTTATCCGGCTTAGAAGCTGGACGTCTTGCCTTGATATTTCGTGAAAACTAGACGCCTTAGAGGAAGGCTGTTCCCTTGCTCGTTCCTGAGAACCAAAGGACCGAAAAGAAACCTGTCTAGACTTTATAGGCGCCATAGATGGCAGGCCTGCTGACTTTGAAGCCACCAGAGTAGCTATTATTTTATCCAACTCTGCTCCAAAAGTACTTTTCCATAGAAAGGTAAAACCTCCAGCTCCCTCTTTGATCCTGTATCAGCTTAGTACCTCCCGTTTAGTACATACAGAAGCCGGGAAAGGATACAACAATGCTATTCTCTTATTCACATAAAAATATTTGTCAGTGTTACCCCATGTCTCATCCATAAGCTCAGTCAGCTGTTCAGATACAGGGAAATCCATTTTGACCACCTTCTGGTGGTGATTAAATACTTGAGCCTTCTTACTATAGTTGGTTCATCATCCTGAATATCTAGGATTGATTTAACCAACTCCACCAAAGGAGGAACATCCACTGTGTATGGATGTCCTCCTCCCCCGAGCTAGACCCTGGAGAGGAACCTTGAGCATCATCTGAATCCATATGTTGAGCAGACTGAAAAAAAAAACTGGCGCTTAGGCGCCTTAGTAACTACCGGTCTGCTATCAAAATTAGACGGTGCCATACTCTGACTAGAATGGTTATCAACATCCTTCTAGGAAGGATGCATAGGAGGTGCAAACATGGCATGTTGTGGACACCCCATCCAAGGAGGCATCGTGAGAGCAGCCATACGATCCACAAACTGCTTCATTACTTGGGAGAAAGAGGAGACCCAAGAAGGCTCTTGTCCAGTGACAGGTAAACTGGACTGGTGAGGTGGCTCTTTAAACAGACAACACACAAACCATCCTTAATGTCCTGAGGGGACAAATAAGCCATACACGATTTACATGAAACCAGCACAGAGGGCTCCCCCTCCTGTATCCCTTTATCCTTTAACATGTTCAAAATAAAGGCAATAATTGCAATGTTATGCGAAAGCTTTCACAAAATCTTAATGAATGTGAAGTACTCAGAAAAAGACCTCCACCCCAAGAGGATGGAGAGAAAAACAGTGATAAATATAATTGACAGAAATAAAAGACTGTGGGCCTGATTCAGACCCGCTCGCGAGCACCCTGTGGACCTCGAAGAAAAAGTTAACAAAGGTAAGTCTACCATAACTCTTGTTTTCTTCTTCAGGCTCCACGGGAACTACCTTGGGGATGTCCTAAAGCAGTTCCCTTAAGGGTGGGAACGCTCTTGAGCAGAGAGGAGAAGCCGCCATCCAAAGGAAGCATCCTGGGAGGCAAAAGTATCAAATGCATAAAATTTTTATAAAAAAGTGTGGCCAGAAGACCAGGTGGCCGCCTTGCACAACTGTTCCACAGAGGGGCCATGTCTAAAAGCCCATGATGGTCCCACAGACCGAGTTGAATGTGCTGTCACCAAGCTAGGAACAGGGAGATCAGCCGGTGAATAAACCTGAGAAAAAGTCAGACGCAGCGAGTGAGCCAGAGTCTGCTTGTTAGCTGGCCAGCCAAACCATATAAACACAAATAGCGCATCTGATTTCCTGATGGAGTTGGTATGATCCACGTAGATACGAAGGATAGCTTCACATGTAGACTGAAAGGCCGGGACTACAATTTCTTCATTCATATGAAAACGGGATACCTCCTTCGGAAGGTACCCCACCCATGTACAGAGGACAGATCTCTTCTGGTAAAAAAAAAAAAATGGGGGGCGACATGAGAGTGCTACGAAATCAGACACTCTGCGAGTTTAGGAGATAGCGAGGAGAAAAAGTGTCTCTGCGGTCAAGCATTTGAGGTCCACTGTGTCCAAGGGCCCAAAGGGAGGAGCCTGCAGCGCCCTGAGAACCAAGGATAAATCCCACGGGGCCACCGGAGGGACAAATGGAGGTTGAAGGCGGAGAACACCTGCAAAAATGTTCTAACATCCGGCAGGGGAGCGATTGTGCGCCTGAACCAACCTGACAAAGCATTTACCTGAACTCTCAAGGTAGCCAGGCGAAGACCGAAGTCTAGTCAAGCCTGGAGAAAAGCAATAACTCTGGAGACCCTGAAAACTTTAGGGACGTAGTTTCTGTGTGAACACCAATGAAGAAAAAAAAAAAAGAATGCAAAATTCTGTAATAGATGCGGGAAGAGGAAGGCTTTCTTGCCCTGAGCATCATCTGAATCACAGAAGTAGAAAAACCATTGGCCTTTAAGACGGAAGACTCAAGAGCCACGCCGTCAAAGCCAGATGAGGTAGGTTCGGATGTAGGCAGGGACCCTGCCCTCGCAAATACGGCCGAAGAGGAAGTGGGTTATCTATAGAAAGACAAGTAAGATCAGTGAACCAATGTCGCCTGGGCCAAGCCAGGGCTATTAGTATCACCCCGCCGCCGTCTTGCTTGAATTTACTGAGGATCCTTGGAACGAGGGAGATTGGAGGAAACAGGTATGGCAACCTGAAATCCCACCTCACCGCCAGAGCGTCCACAAATGTGGCTAAGGTGTCCCTTGTTCTGGACCCGTACCTGGGACCTTGTGGTTGTGACGTGATGCCATGAGGTCTACGTCTGGTAGTCCCCACATGGATGAACCTGTTGAGAGATTTCCCATTCAGAATAGAGTGATGAGACCCATCTAGCTTCTGAATAAAAAACAAATCTGAGTAATAACTCCTTCCTTGTTAACCAAAGGACCCGGGATTATTCCCCCTGAACTTTAACAGGGCATGAATGGTCTACTAGAGGGCAAGGCCATAGATAGAACCTGATGGGGGAGTTCTGCGAACAACCTTCTGGAGATTTCCCATCTAATGCATTCTCCCTGTCGGAAAGGGTAAAAAGAGATTAGTCCTTTTTAGAATCTGGAACAGTTTATCTGGAGTGTTCCGTGCTTCCCCTTAAACTCAGTGAGCTATTCAGAATGAGATAATCCAGCCTAATTCACCTTCAGGTGTCTGAACACCAGGTTTATTAGTCTTTAGGAGCCGGTACTTCATCTTCTAATCTATAATGAGGACTGAATTAACCGGAATGACGCTCCTCCTCTCCGAGATAGGCCCAGAGGGAGAAACCCGTGTATCCTCTGCCTCCTCAAATGATATATCAGAATCTGAAAGCAGGTTGGACCGAGAGGATGGTGCAGACCATTTATATGCTTAGACGGCGGATGTCTTATTCGCCTGTAACCTCTGGAGATAGTTCAGAATCTGGCTTTTAGCATCTACCTGAGTGGACATAATTCTTCAGCCAGGAAGGATGTATGGGAAGAGGAGACATAGCAGGCTGTAATCACTGTGGGAAATCCAAAGTGGGAGGCAGTGTAGGGGGTGATAAGCGGTCTACTAACTGAGTCATAACCTGAGACCAACAGGTGCTGGCAAGGTGGACTGCTGTGGTGTCCATCCTGAATATAAACCTGAGAGGCCTACTGCACAGGAAAAACATGAAACCAGCACAAGGACTGTGGATTCCAGTGCTATATAGCTTGGCCCTAGGAGAAAGGTATACTCAGAGAGCCCAAATCTCCCCTCAGCACACACTCAATTGCTGCTGAGCATCTCCAACTAATTACGAAAGAGGGGGATGGAAAGCTCAGTCTTCACAAGTGAAAGTAAAGCACAATTTAACCCCTACACACCTGGCAGGTCAGGTTTAAAAATGGAGCAATAGCAGTGATAGTTATAACAAACATAAATAAAACTTGCATGAACTCCTGTTTCTCTCTATGCTTAGCATATATAAGTACAAAGGTAACAATGCCCTTTTTTAGCTGGTGTACTGGATTTGGTGAGGCAGCTGTCTCCTATAACAAGGAGCACACAAACCATCCTATATGAAATCCTGAGTAGACAGGCCTGCTGAACCGGATATACTTGACAACAGCACAGGAGCTGCAGCCTCCTGATTATCCTTAACCTTTGACATATCAATGTATAAAAAGTATAAGATACAAGGTATAAATGCAATGCAATGTGACAAGTACCAGTATTTGTGAAGTACACAGAAATCCCACACACCCTGTACAGAGGGATGAGGAGAAAAACAGTGATAGTTATAACTGACAGTCAGAAATAAAAGGCAGTATCAGTACAGCGGCTAGCACAAGTCACATACAATGCATATGCAATTAAATCGCAATGAGCTCTGAATCAACTGACCAAAACCCAAGGCTTGGTAGGACATAGAGCACTATATACCTGGCCCAGGGGAGAGGTATACAGGAAGACAGCCCAAACCTTCTGAGAACCACAGCTTCAGCAGAGCAGAGCACCGATGGTGTATTGTTAGCGTCTCATATACACGAGGCGGGAAGGAGGAGCAACCCAGGTGCGTGAATACTTGTTGTAGGGTCTGCGTCTGGGTCAAGGGAGTAGCGCCCGGGGGAGAGCCTACCTTCCCTAAGCTGCATCAACCTACCGGGTACGCTGGCCTCATGGCAGTAGAGGAGTCTACTGTTGATCCCCGGCATCAGATGATAAGGTCCCTGTGGTCTAGTGAGGACGTGGGGAGCGGCCAGGCCTTCACTGCCGCATGCGATTCTCCATAAATGAGGAATCACCTTACAAAACATCTCCAGGTGTTCGACTGCATTCTGGGCCTCCAATGTCGCTGCTAGCTAAGCTCTGTTGTGACCCGCAGAAATCACCAGAGACGATACTGGTGTTGTGGCATCGGCGAAGGTAGGAGTCGCCGCAGTGCATGCATCTTAGTAGGACGCTCAGCACCGCTAACCCAGTAAAATAGTAAACTAACATAAATCTTAAAATAAAAGCTTGGGACTACCAGAGCATTCCCCTGTTCAAAAGGTGCGCCTGAACTCCTGCTGAGCAACAAACATAAAACCTGAATGCCTGTGGCTGGGGTGTATATGGAGGAGGAGGACTAGGGCATTCCGAGAGCTAAAGCTTTCACTGTTTGGTGCCTGGATCTCAGGTTGGAATTACTGTAGCTGTAGTTGAAATGTTAAATGATTCCACAGTGAGTTTGAGAAATCTGTAAATGCAGACGGGACGGTCTCTGATTACTAAATACATTGAGTATTGAGGACAGTCGTAGCACAATGTCCTTCTTCTCACACTGCTGACTCCCTCCTAACATGGCCGCCTGGCGCTAGGCGTGCAATAGCGCTGGGCTTTAGTACTTCAGGTCAATTATTCAGCTCAAACTTTGATGCATATTAGAGGTAAATTTACTAACTGGCAGCGCGCAGACCCCACCGCTTTTTGGCGAGTTGAAATTGAACATGGCGATACTACTGACAGCAAAACACGCCATAACGTTCCTGCTTGAACACGCCGAGAAGTAGCGGCTTCCATTATAAATTTACCCCTTAATGTCAAACTTCGGCTTTAAGTGTTCTTTATGCGTCACAGTAGTCAGTCCATACACGGGAAAAAATAATCAAAAACAGTCCAGGAAACAAAAATTAAACCAGATTTCCCAGTACAGACGCCTCGCAGCGCCACCAGTAGTATTGTAACAGGTGTGTGCGCCAATGTATCGCCATTACATGCTCCCAGTACAGACGCCTCGCAGCGCCACCAGTAGTATTGTAACAGGTGTGTGCGCCAATGTATCGCCATTACATGCTCCCAGTACAGACGCCTCGCAGCGCCACCAGTAGTATTGTAACAGGTGTGTGCGCCAATGTATCGCCATTACATGCTGACAGAAAGGGCTTATTCACTTAAATATTCACTAATTTCTTCCACATTCTGGTGCTACGCCATAAATCCTACAAAATGTACTTTCAGTGAAATAGTAACTTTTCGGTTGTAGTTATAAGAATCTGTGTGTTGATACAATGATCCCACGCATGCCGCCTTATCCATTACTTGCAGAACTGTACTTAAGTCATGTCACTAAATCCTAGTCCATCAAGGTGTCCCTTACACGCCTTATAAATGGGCAACCTAAGTTATTATTAATGCTGGTTAAATCCACAACTCCAGTCCTCAAGTATCACCAGCAGCTCATGTTTTATGGATTTCCTTAATCATGCACAGGTGAGGTGATCTAATTTGCTGAATTAGTAATTATCCCACCTGCTTCCAGACAGAAATCCTGAAAACATGACCTGTTAGGAAAACTTGAAGGTCGAGAACCACTGATGTACACAATCTGATCACTTTTAACATTTTCTTGGAATGAGCTGCTCATGCACGGAAATGTGGTAATAGTGGCATTGGCCACTAGAGAGCACAACTACACAACTTAACATCTAGCCCCGGAGCCGTAACTAGACTTTTTGGTGCCTTGTGCCAGAAAGAGCATTGGCGCCCCCCTCATTTTTCAAAGGGACATAATGCACCCAAAAAAGGGGAATGGCCACATAGGGAAGGGCCAGGGAAGAGATAAGGAAGGCCAGGAGATGCTGGGGATAAATAGGGACATAATATAGTGCACCTGAGAGAGGACCATGGCCTCATGGGGAAGGGCCAGGGAAGAGATAGGGGAGGCCAGGAGATGCTGGGGATAAATAGGGACATAATATAGTGCACCTGAGAGAGGGCCATGGCCTCATGGGGAAGGGCCAGGGAAGAGATAGGGGAGGCCAGAAGATGCTGGGGATAAATAGGGACATAATATAGTGCACCTGAGAGAGGGCCATGGCCTCATGGTGAAGGGCCAGGGAAGAGATAGGGGAGGCCAGGAGATGCTGGGGATAAATAGGGACATAATATAGTGCACCTGAGAGAGGGCCATGGCCTCATGGGGAAGGGCCAGGGAAGAGATAGGGGAGGCCAGGAGATGCTGGGGATAAATAGGGACATAATATAGTGCACCTGAGAGAGGACCATGGCCTCATGGGGAAGGGCCAGGGAAGAGATAGGGGAGGCCAGGAGATGCTGGGGATAAATAGGGACATAATATAGTGCACCTGAGAGAGGGCCATGGCCTCATGGGGAAGGGCCAGGGAAGAGATAGGGGAGGCCAGAAGATGCTGGGGATAAATAGGGACATAATATAGTGCACCTGAGAGAGGGCCATGGCCTCATGGTGAAGGGCCAGGGAAGAGATAGGGGAGGCCAGGAGATGCTGGGGATAAATAGGGACATAATATAGTGCACCTGAGAGAGGGCCATGGCCTCATGGGGAAGGGCCAGGGAAGAGATAGGGGAGGCCAGGAGATGCTGGGGATAAATAGGGACATAATATAGTGCACCTGAGAGAGGGCCATGGCCTCATGGGGAAGGGCCAGGGAAGAGATAGGGGAGGACAGGAGATGCTGGGGATAAATAGGGACATAATATAGTGCACCTGAGAGAGGGTCATGGCCTCATGGGGAAGGGCCAGGGAAGAGATAGGAGAGGCCAGGAGATGCTGGGGATAAATAGGGACATAATATAGTGCACCTGAGAGAGGGCCATGGCCTCATGGGGAAGGGCCAGGGTAGAGATAGGGGAGGCCAGGAGATGCTGGGGATAAATAGGGACATAATATAGTGCACCTGAGAGAGGGCCATGGCCTCATGGGGAAGGGCCAGGGAAGAGATAGGGGAGGCCAGGAGATGCTGGGGATAAATAGGGACATAATATAGTGCACCTGAGAGAGGGCCATGGCCTCATGGGGAAGGGCCAGGGAAGAGATAGGGGAGGCCAGGAGATGCTGGGGATAAATAGGGACATAATATAGTGCACCTGAGAGAGGGTCATGGCCTCATGGGGAAGGGCCAGGGAAGAGATAGGAGAGGCCAGGAGATGCTGGGGATGAAATAAGAGGAAGCTACAAGTGAGAATGATAAACAGAAATTTGACACCCCCAAACAGTGCCCCCTGCCCTGTGGTGCCCTGTGCCATGGCACCGGCAGCACTACTCTAGTTACAGCCCTGTCTAGCCCTTCCCAGCAAATCACAGCCAGCTCTTCCCAGTAAGTCACAACCAGCTCTTCCCAGTGTAAGTCACAGCCAGCTCTTCCCAGTAAGTCACAACCAGCTCTTCCCAGTGTAAGTCACAGCCAGCTCTTCCCAGTAAGTCACAGCCAGCTCTTCCCAGTAAGTGACAACCAGCTCTTCCCAGTAAGTCACAGCCAGCTCTTCCCAGTAAGTCACAGCCAGCTCTTCCCAGTAAGTGACAACCAGCTCTTCCCAGTAAGTCACAGCCAGCTCTTCCCAGCAAGTCACAGCCAGCTCTTCCCAGCAAGTCACAACCAGCTCTTCCCAGCAAGTCACAACCAGCTCTTCCCAGCAAGTCACAGCCAGCTCTTCCCAGTAAGTCACAGCCAGCTCTTCCCAGTAAGTCACAGCCAGCTCTTCCCAGTAAGTCACAGCCAGCTCTTCCCAGTAAGTCACAGCCAGCTCTTCCCAGTAAGTCACAGCCAGCTCTTCCCAGTAAGTCACAGCCAGCTCTTCCCAGTAAGTCACAGCCAGCTCTTCCCAGTAAGTCACAGCCAGCTCTTCCCAGTAAGTCACAGCCAGCTCTTCCCAGTAAGTCACAGCCAGCTCTTCCCAGTAAGTCACAGCCAGCTCTTCCCAGTAAGTCACAGCCAGCTCTTCCCAGTAAGTCACAGCCAGCTCTTCCCAGTGTAAGTCACAATCAGCTCTTCCCAGTAAGTCACAACCAGCTCTTCCCAGTAAGTCACAACCAGCTCTTCCCAGTAAGTCACAGCCAGCTCTTCCCAGTAAGTCACAGCCAGCTCTTCCCAGTAAGTCACAGCCAGCTCTTCCCAGTAAGTCACAACCAGCTCTTCCCAGTAAGTCACAGCCAGCTCTTCCCAGTAAGTCACAACCAGCTCTTCCCAGTAAGTCACAGCCAGCTCTTCCCAGTAAGTCACAGCCAGCTCTTCCCAGTAAGTCACAGCCAGCTCTTCCCAGTAAGTCACAGCCAGCTCTTCCCAGTAAGTCACAACCAGCTCTTCCCAGTAAGTCACAACCAGCTCTTCCCAGTAAGTCACAGCCAGCTCTTCCCAGTAAGTCACAGCCAACAGGATTAATTGAAAATTATGAAATATTTATGGCACCAAAACCAGTAAACAGGAACAGACCAGGGTGATCTAGTTTCATCATAGCTTTTATTATCAGGGATGTATACAGAAAATACGTGTGCAGAGGAGCCGAGCATCCTCCACACACAGAATGACTCCTAAAATCTCCTTTTCTGAGGTTTAGAATACTTAATAAAAATAAAGAGCTTAGTAAAGGGGTCGTGGTGTCCGTCTGCGCTGCTAATAGCTGCGGCCAAACAGGGTGTAGTACTTAGCGGGGTTCCGGTCACACACACACCTGGCCCCAGGCTGGAGGTCTCTCAGAGGCGTGAAGGGGATGCACAGACTCTTGGCGCCCATTGATGGAGCTCCAGGCTCCAGGTCCTCATCTCTGTTGGGCGGCAGAAATGAGAATTTAGATCTCTTTGGAAACCGTACAGGAGAAGAATAACAATATATAATGCACCATATATAATGTACAGAACAACACAACGTATTTATGAAGTCACCAAGCCAGCCGGTAACCAGATGTAACGGACTGGAGTGTTTTATCTAGACTGTAGAGTGTAAGCTCTCAGGAGCAGGACCATCTATTCCCTCCCTTAGCTCTATCCATGCCACCTGTGCTCTTTGTGAGGGGGCGATCCGATTCCACATAATGTGTTAGCAGGGTCTCTGAGAACGGCGGCACTACATCTCCCCATCGTCACGTACTACAACTGATATTACGTGATTTGTAAAGACATAGGGGCCTATTAATGAAGCGGAAATGTCATACCCCTGTTATTGTCAATGAGGATTATGGTCTGACCCCTTTGCTTTTCGGAGTTTAGCCACGTTGGTTTACACTATCCTCAGATGGCATAAACGGTCATTTAGGGCGGGGCTAGGCACAAGAGGGCATCAATTGGCATTAGGGGGGCGTGATAAATATTCAAACATTTTTACATATATACTGACACATGGGGAGAGGGAACTAAATTGGGGATCCATTGTCCCTGGGGTGCGGGTGGGGGCTCTGCCACAAGGACATATTACCACTAGAGGGGTGGGTGTTCATTTTGCTGGGGATTTCTTTTTTTACACTGGGGGGCTATTTTTGATGGACACAGGGGTTGGGGGGGTGCATAACAGCCCTAGGTTTATTTTTTTGAAATAAAATAAAAATATTTAAATAGGTTTTTAAAAATACTCTTGAAACTTAATTTAAAAAAATAAAAACCGCCAATTTTTGTGCAGTGGTTTTGACGAAAACAATGATTCCGTTAAGTGGTTAAGGCTGTTCAGTGTCTCTGATGTTGTGCGATTACCTTGTGTACAGTGTCTCTGATGCTGTACGATTACGTTGTGTACAGTAGCTGATGTTGTGCGATTACCCTGTGTACAGTGTCTCTGATGCTGTGCGATTACCTTGTGTACAGTGTCTCTGATGCTGTGCGATTACCTTGTGTACAGTGTCTCTGATGCTGTACGATTACCTTGTGTACAGTAGCTGATGCTGTGCGATTACCTTGTGTACAGTGTCTCTGATGCTGTACGATTACGTTGTGTACAGTGTCTCTGATGTTGTGCGATTACCTTGTGTACAGTGTCTCTGATGCTGTACGATTACCTTGTGTACAGTGTCTCTGATGCTGTACGATTACCTTGTGTACAGTGTCTCTGCTGCTGTCTGATTACCTTGTGTACAGTGTCTCTGATGCTGTACGATTACCTTGTGTACAGTGTCTCTGATGCTGTACGATTACGTTGTGTACAGTGTCTCTGATACTGTACGATTACCTTGTGTACAGTGTCTCTGATGCTGTACGATTACCTTGTGTACAGTGTCTCTGATGCTGTACGATTACCTTGTGTACAGTGTCTCTGATGCTGTGCGATTACCTTGTGTACAGTGTCTCTGATGCTGTGCGATTACCTTGTGTACAGTGTCTCTGATGCTGTACGATTACCTTGTGTACAGTGTCTCTGATGCTGTACGATTACCTTGTGTACAGTGTCTCTGATGCTGTGCGATTACCTTGTGTACAGTGTCTCTGATGTTGTGCGATTACCTTGTGTACAGTGTCTCTGATGCTGTACGATTACGTTGTGTACAGTAGCTGATGTTGTGCGATTACCCTGTGTACAGTGTCTCTGATGCTGTGCGATTACCTTGTGTACAGTGTCTCTGATGCTGTGCGATTACCTTGTGTACAGTGTCTCTGATGCTGTACGATTACCTTGTGTACAGTAGCTGATGCTGTGCGATTACCTTGTGTACAGTGTCTCTGATGCTGTACGATTACGTTGTGTACAGTGTCTCTGATGTTGTGCGATTACCTTGTGTACAGTGTCTCTGATGCTGTACGATTACCTTGTGTACAGTGTCTCTGATGCTGTACGATTACCTTGTGTACAGTGTCTCTGCTGCTGTCTGATTACCTTGTGTACAGTGTCTCTGATGCTGTACGATTACCTTGTGTACAGTGTCTCTGATGCTGTACGATTACGTTGTGTACAGTGTCTCTGATACTGTACGATTACCTTGTGTACAGTGTCTCTGATGCTGTACGATTACCTTGTGTACAGTGTCTCTGATGCTGTACGATTACCTTGTGTACAGTGTCTCTGATGCTGTGCGATTACCTTGTGTACAGTGTCTCTGATGCTGTGCGATTACCTTGTGTACAGTGTCTCTGATGCTGTACGATTACCTTGTGTACAGTGTCTCTGATGCTGTACGATTACCTTGTGTACAGTGTCTCTGATGCTGTGCGATTACCTTGTGTACAGTGTCTCTGATGTTGTGCGATTACCTTGTGTACAGTGTCTCTGATGCTGTACGATTACGTTGTGTACAGTAGCTGATGTTGTGCGATTACCCTGTGTACAGTGTCTCTGATGCTGTGCGATTACCTTGTGTACAGTGTCTCTGATGCTGTGCGATTACCTTGTGTACAGTGTCTCTGATGCTGTACGATTACCTTGTGTACAGTGTCTCTGATGTTGTGCGATTACCTTGTGTACAGTGTCTCTGATGCTGTACGATTACGTTGTGTACAGTAGCTGATGTTGTGCGATTACCCTGTGTACAGTGTCTCTGATGCTGTACGATTACCTTGTGTACAGTAGCTGATGTTGTGCGATTACCTTGTGTACAGTGTCTCTGATGCTGTGCGATTACCTTGTGTACAGTGTCTCTGATGCTGTACGATTACCTTGTGTACAGTGTCTCTGATGCTGTACGATTACCTTGTGTACAGTGTCTCTGATGCTGTGCGATTACCTTGTGTACAGTGTCTCTGATGTTGTGCGATTACCTTGTGTACAGTGTCTCTGATGCTGTACGATTACCTTGTGTACAGTGTCTCTGCTGCTGTCTGATTACCTTGTGTACAGTGTCTCTGATGCTGTACGATTACCTTGTGTACAGTGTCTCTGATGCTGTACGATTACCTTGTGTACAGTGTCTCTGATGCTGTATGATTACCTTGTGTACAGTGTCTCTGATGCTGTACGATTACCTTGTGTACAGTGTCTCTGATGCTGTACGATTACCTTGTGTACAGTGTCTCTGATGCTGTGCGATTACCTTGTGTACAGTGTCTCTGATGCTGTGCGATTACCTTGTGTACAGTGTCTCTGATGCTGTGCGATTACCTTGTGTACAGTGTCTCTGATGCTGTATGATTACCTTGTGTACAGTAGCTGATGCTGTGCGATTACCTTGTGTACAGTGTCTCTGATGTTGTGCGATTACCTTGTGTACAGTGTCTCTGATGCTGTACGATTACGTTGTGTACAGTAGCTGATGTTGTGCGATTACCCTGTGTACAGTGTCTCTGATGCTGTGCGATTACCTTGTGTACAGTGTCTCTGATGCTGTGCGATTACCTTGTGTACAGTGTCTCTGATGCTGTACGATTACCTTGTGTACAGTAGCTGATGCTGTGCGATTACCTTGTGTACAGTGTCTCTGATGCTGTACGATTACGTTGTGTACAGTGTCTCTGATGTTGTGCGATTACCTTGTGTACAGTGTCTCTGATGCTGTACGATTACCTTGTGTACAGTGTCTCTGATGCTGTACGATTACCTTGTGTACAGTGTCTCTGCTGCTGTCTGATTACCTTGTGTACAGTGTCTCTGATGCTGTACGATTACCTTGTGTACAGTGTCTCTGATGCTGTACGATTACGTTGTGTACAGTGTCTCTGATACTGTATGATTACCTTGTGTACAGTGTCTCTGATGCTGTACGATTACCTTGTGTACAGTGTCTCTGATGCTGTACGATTACCTTGTGTACAGTGTCTCTGATGCTGTACGATTACCTTGTGTACAGTGTCTCTGATGCTGTGCGATTACCTTGTGTACAGTGTCTCTGATGCTGTGCGATTACGTTGTGTACAGTGTCTCTGATGCTGTACGATTACCTTGTGTACAGTGTCTCTGATGCTGTACGATTACCTTGTGTACAGTGTCTCTGATGCTGTGCGATTACCTTGTGTACAGTGTCTCTGATGTTGTGCGATTACCTTGTGTACAGTGTCTCTGATGCTGTACGATTACGTTGTGTACAGTAGCTGATGTTGTGCGATTACCCTGTGTACAGTGTCTCTGATGCTGTGCGATTACCTTGTGTACAGTGTCTCTGATGCTGTGCGATTACCTTGTGTACAGTGTCTCTGATGCTGTACGATTACCTTGTGTACAGTGTCTCTGATGTTGTGCGATTACCTTGTGTACAGTGTCTCTGATGCTGTACGATTACGTTGTGTACAGTAGCTGATGTTGTGCGATTACCCTGTGTACAGTGTCTCTGATGCTGTACGATTACCTTGTGTACAGTAGCTGATGTTGTGCGATTACCTTGTGTACAGTGTCTCTGATGCTGTGCGATTACCTTGTGTACAGTGTCTCTGATGCTGTACGATTACCTTGTGTACAGTGTCTCTGATGCTGTACGATTACCTTGTGTACAGTGTCTCTGATGCTGTGCGATTACCTTGTGTACAGTGTCTCTGATGCTGTGCGATTACCTTGTGTACAGTGTCTCTGATGCTGTGCGATTACCTTGTGTACAGTGTCTCTGATGCTGTGCGATTACCTTGTGTACAGTGTCTCTGATGCTGTACGATTACCTTGTGTACAGTGTCTCTGATGCTGTACGATTACCTTGTGTACAGTAGCTGATGTTGTGCGATTACCTTGTGTACAGTGTTTCTGATGCTGTGCGATTACCTTGTGTACAGTGTCTCTGATGCTGTACGATTACCTTGTGTACAGTGTCTCTGATGTGCGATTACCTTGTGTACAGTGTCTCTGATGCTGTACGATTACCTTGTGTACAGTGTCTCTGATGCTGTACGATTACCTTGTGTACAGTGTCTCTGATGCTGTGCGATTACCTTGTGTACAGTGTCTCTGATGCTGTGCGATTACCTTGTGTACAGTGTCTCTGCTGCTGTCTGATTACCTTGTGTACAGTGTCTCTGATGCTGTGCGATTACCTTGTGTACAGTGTCTCTGATGCTGTACGATTACCTTGTGTACAGTGTCTCTGATGCTGTGCGATTACCTTGTGTACAGTGTCTCTGATGCTGTACGATTACGTTGTGTACAGTAGCTGATGTTGTGCGATTACCCTGTGTACAGTGTCTCTGATGCTGTGCGATTACCTTGTGTACAGTGTCTCTGATGCTGTGCGATTACCTTGTGTACAGTGTCTCTGATGCTGTACGATTACCTTGTGTACAGTAGCTGATGCTGTGCGATTACCTTGTGTACAGTGTCTCTGATGCTGTACGATTACGTTGTGTACAGTGTCTCTGATGTTGTGCGATTACCTTGTGTACAGTGTCTCTGATGCTGTACGATTACCTTGTGTACAGTGTCTCTGATGCTGTACGATTACCTTGTGTACAGTGTCTCTGCTGCTGTCTGATTACCTTGTGTACAGTGTCTCTGATGCTGTACGATTACCTTGTGTACAGTGTCTCTGATGCTGTACGATTACGTTGTGTACAGTGTCTCTGATACTGTACGATTACCTTGTGTACAGTGTCTCTGATGCTGTACGATTACCTTGTGTACAGTGTCTCTGATGCTGTACGATTACCTTGTGTACAGTGTCTCTGATGCTGTGCGATTACCTTGTGTACAGTGTCTCTGATGCTGTGCGATTACGTTGTGTACAGTGTCTCTGATGCTGTACGATTACCTTGTGTACAGTGTCTCTGATGCTGTACGATTACCTTGTGTACAGTGTCTCTGATGCTGTGCGATTACCTTGTGTACAGTGTCTCTGATGTTGTGCGATTACCTTGTGTACAGTGTCTCTGATGCTGTACGATTACGTTGTGTACAGTAGCTGATGTTGTGCGATTACCCTGTGTACAGTGTCTCTGATGCTGTGCGATTACCTTGTGTACAGTGTCTCTGATGCTGTGCGATTACCTTGTGTACAGTGTCTCTGATGCTGTACGATTACCTTGTGTACAGTGTCTCTGATGTTGTGCGATTACCTTGTGTACAGTGTCTCTGATGCTGTACGATTACGTTGTGTACAGTAGCTGATGTTGTGCGATTACCCTGTGTACAGTGTCTCTGATGCTGTACGATTACCTTGTGTACAGTAGCTGATGTTGTGCGATTACCTTGTGTACAGTGTCTCTGATGCTGTGCGATTACCTTGTGTACAGTGTCTCTGATGCTGTACGATTACCTTGTGTACAGTGTCTCTGATGCTGTACGATTACCTTGTGTACAGTGTCTCTGATGCTGTGCGATTACCTTGTGTACAGTGTCTCTGATGTTGTGCGATTACCTTGTGTACAGTGTCTCTGATGCTGTACGATTACCTTGTGTACAGTGTCTCTGCTGCTGTCTGATTACCTTGTGTACAGTGTCTCTGATGCTGTACGATTACCTTGTGTACAGTGTCTCTGATGCTGTACGATTACGTTGTGTACAGTGTCTCTGATGCTGTATGATTACCTTGTGTACAGTGTCTCTGATGCTGTACGATTACCTTGTGTACAGTGTCTCTGATGCTGTACGATTACCTTGTGTACAGTGTCTCTGATGCTGTGCGATTACCTTGTGTACAGTGTCTCTGATGCTGTGCGATTACCTTGTGTACAGTGTCTCTGATGCTGTGCGATTACCTTGTGTACAGTGTCTCTGATGCTGTATGATTACCTTGTGTACAGTAGCTGATGCTGTGCGATTACCTTGTGTACAGTGTCTCTGATGTTGTGCGATTACCTTGTGTACAGTGTCTCTGATGCTGTACGATTACGTTGTGTACAGTAGCTGATGTTGTGCGATTACCCTGTGTACAGTGTCTCTGATGCTGTGCGATTACCTTGTGTACAGTGTCTCTGATGCTGTGCGATTACCTTGTGTACAGTGTCTCTGATGCTGTACGATTACCTTGTGTACAGTAGCTGATGCTGTGCGATTACCTTGTGTACAGTGTCTCTGATGCTGTACGATTACGTTGTGTACAGTGTCTCTGATGTTGTGCGATTACCTTGTGTACAGTGTCTCTGATGCTGTACGATTACCTTGTGTACAGTGTCTCTGATGCTGTACGATTACCTTGTGTACAGTGTCTCTGCTGCTGTCTGATTACCTTGTGTACAGTGTCTCTGATGCTGTACGATTACCTTGTGTACAGTGTCTCTGATGCTGTACGATTACGTTGTGTACAGTGTCTCTGATACTGTATGATTACCTTGTGTACAGTGTCTCTGATGCTGTACGATTACCTTGTGTACAGTGTCTCTGATGCTGTACGATTACCTTGTGTACAGTGTCTCTGATGCTGTACGATTACCTTGTGTACAGTGTCTCTGATGCTGTGCGATTACCTTGTGTACAGTGTCTCTGATGCTGTGCGATTACGTTGTGTACAGTGTCTCTGATGCTGTACGATTACCTTGTGTACAGTGTCTCTGATGCTGTACGATTACCTTGTGTACAGTGTCTCTGATGCTGTGCGATTACCTTGTGTACAGTGTCTCTGATGTTGTGCGATTACCTTGTGTACAGTGTCTCTGATGCTGTACGATTACGTTGTGTACAGTAGCTGATGTTGTGCGATTACCCTGTGTACAGTGTCTCTGATGCTGTGCGATTACCTTGTGTACAGTGTCTCTGATGCTGTGCGATTACCTTGTGTACAGTGTCTCTGATGCTGTACGATTACCTTGTGTACAGTGTCTCTGATGTTGTGCGATTACCTTGTGTACAGTGTCTCTGATGCTGTACGATTACGTTGTGTACAGTAGCTGATGTTGTGCGATTACCCTGTGTACAGTGTCTCTGATGCTGTACGATTACCTTGTGTACAGTAGCTGATGTTGTGCGATTACCTTGTGTACAGTGTCTCTGATGCTGTGCGATTACCTTGTGTACAGTGTCTCTGATGCTGTACGATTACCTTGTGTACAGTGTCTCTGATGCTGTACGATTACCTTGTGTACAGTGTCTCTGATGCTGTGCGATTACCTTGTGTACAGTGTCTCTGATGCTGTGCGATTACCTTGTGTACAGTGTCTCTGATGCTGTGCGATTACCTTGTGTACAGTGTCTCTGATGCTGTGCGATTACCTTGTGTACAGTGTCTCTGATGCTGTACGATTACCTTGTGTACAGTGTCTCTGATGCTGTACGATTACCTTGTGTACAGTAGCTGATGTTGTGCGATTACCTTGTGTACAGTGTTTCTGATGCTGTGCGATTACCTTGTGTACAGTGTCTCTGATGCTGTACGATTACCTTGTGTACAGTGTCTCTGATGTGCGATTACCTTGTGTACAGTGTCTCTGATGCTGTACGATTACCTTGTGTACAGTGTCTCTGATGCTGTGCGATTACCTTGTGTACAGTGTCTCTGATGCTGTGCGATTACCTTGTGTACAGTGTCTCTGATGCTGTACGATTACCTTGTGTACAGTGTCTCTGATGCTGTGCGATTACGTTGTGTACAGTGTCTCTGATGCTGTGCGATTACCTTGTGTACAGTGTCTCTGATGCTGTGCGATTACCTTGTGTACAGTGTCTCTGCTGCTGTCTGATTACCTTGTGTACAGTGTCTCTGATGCTGTACGATTACCTTGTGTACAGTGTCTCTGATGCTGTACGATTACGTTGTGTACAGTGTCTCTGATGCTGTATGATTACCTTGTGTACAGTAGCTGATGCTGTGCGATTACCTTGTGTACAGTGTCTCTGCTGCTGTGCGATTACCTTGTGTACAGTAGCTGATGCTGTGCGATTACCTTGTGTACAGTGTCTCTGATGCTGTCTGATTACCTTGTGTACAGTGTCTCTGATGCTGTGCGATTACCTTGTGTACAGTAGCTGATGCTGTGCGATTACCTTGTGTACAGTAGCTGATGCTGTGCGATTACCTTGTGTACAGTAGCTGATGCTGTGCGATTACCTTGTGTACAGTGTCTCTGATGCTGTGCGATTACCTTGTGTACAGTGTCTCTGATGCTGTGCGATTACCTTGTGTACAGTACCTCTGATGCTGTATGATTACCTTGTGTACAGTAGCTGATGCTGTGCGATTACCTTGTGTACAGTAGCTGATGCTGTGCGATTACCTTGTGTACAGTGTCTCTGATGCTGTGCGATTACCTTGTGTACAGTAGCTGATGCTGTGCGATTACCTTGTGTACAGTGTCTCTGATGCTGTCTGATTACCTTGTGTACAGTAGCTGATGCTGTGCGATTACCTTGTGTACAGTGTCTCTGATGCTGTCTGATTACGTTGTGTACAGTGTCTCTGATGCTGTGCGATTACCTTGTGTACAGAGTCTCTGATGCTGTACGATTACCTTGTGTACAGTGTCTCTGATGCTGTACGATTACGTTGTGTACAGTGTCTCTGATGCTGTGCGATTACGTTGTGTACAGTGTCTCTGATGCTGTACGATTACCTTGTGTACAGTGTCTCTGATGCTGTGCGATTACCTTGTGTACAGTGTCTCTGCTGCTGTCTGATTACCTTGTGTACAGTGTCTCTGATGCTGTACGATTACCTTGTGTACAGTGTCTCTGATGTTGTGCGATTACCTTGTGTACAGTGTTTCTGATGCTGTACGATTACCTTGTGTACAGTGTCTCTGATGCTGTGCGATTACCTTGTGTACAGTGTCTCTGATGCTGTACGATTACGTTGTGTACAGTGTCTCTGATGCTGTACGATTACGTTGTGTACAGTGTCTCTGATGCTGTACGATTACCTTGTGTACAGTGTCTCTGATGCTGTACGATTACCTTGTGTACAGTGTCTCTGATGCAGTGCGATTACCTTGTGTACAGTGTCTCTGATGCTGTGCGATTACCTTGTGTACAGTGTCTCTGATGCTGTACGATTACCTTGTGTACAGTGTCTCTGATGCTGTGCGATTACCTTGTGTACAGTGTCTCTGATGCTGTGCGATTACCTTGTGTACAGTAGCTGATGCTGTGCGATTACCTTGTGTACAGTGTCTCTGATGCTGTCTGATTACCTTGTGTACAGTGTCTCTGATGCTGTGCGATTACCCTGTGTACAGTGTCTCTGATGCTGTGCGATTACCTTGTGTACAGTGTCTCTGATGCTGTGCGATTACCTTGTGTACAGTGTCTCTGATGCTGTGCGATTACCTTGTGTACAGTGTCTCTGATGCTGTGCGATTACCTTGTGTACAGTGTCTCTGATGCTGTACGATTACCTTGTGTACAGTAGCTGATGCTGTGCGATTACCTTGTGTACAGTAGCTGATGCTGTGCGATTACCTTGTGTACAGTAGCTGATGCTGTGCGATTACCTTGTGTACAGTAGCTGATGCTGTGCGATTACCTTGTGTACAGTGTCTCTGATGCTGTGCGATTACCCTGTGTACAGTGTCTCTGATGCTGTGCGATTACCTTGTGTACAGTGTCTCTGATGCTGTGCGATTACCTTGTGTACAGTGTCTCTGATGCTGTACGATTACCTTGTGTAGATAGTTCTATATTATATAGAATAACATACAGGAGGAAAGAGAGGTAGAGATTATGCATTTCTCTTGCATCATATCCCCTCTACATCCCGTAGTGCAGGCCTGGAAAACGTGACTCTCCAGCTGTTGTGAGACTACAAGTCCCAGCATACCCTCCCACCAATCACTTGCAGTTTCACAATAGCTGGAGAGCCATAGGTTGACCAGGCCTGCCATAGTGCTTCAGATTTCCTTTGCTTGCCCTACTAGTGGACACATTTATATGTAAGGGATGAACATTCGCCCTAACGGATGGAATCAGTCAGAAATACTATGGAGCAGGATGTCATTCTGGAAGAGTCTTCACATCCTATGCTCCCTGACCATCTATCGAACACTATAGTATGGAAGATCAGCGCACCTATTGCTGTAACGTGGTGTGGCTTTATAGTACTAGTATGGAGGGGTCAGCGTACCTATTACAGTAACGTGGTGTGGCTTTATAGTACTAGTATGGAGGATTAGCGCCCCTATTGCAGTAACGTGGTGTGGCTTTATAGTACTAGTATGGAGGATCAGCGCCCCTATTGCAGTAACGTGGTGTGGCTTTATAGTACTAGTAGGGAGGATCAGCGCCCCTATTGTAGTAACGTGGTACTAGCATGGAGGATCAGAGCACTTATTGCAGTAACGTGGTGTGGCTTTATAGTACTAGCATGGAGGATCAGAGCACTTATTGCAATAACGTGGTGTGGCTTTATAGTACTAGTATGGAGGATCAGCGCACCTACTGCAGTAGCGTGGTGTGGCTTTATAGTACTAGTATGGAGGATCAGCGCCCCTATTGCAGTAACGTGGTGTGGCTTTATAGTACTAGTATGGAGGATCAGCGCCCCTATTGCAGTAAGGTGGTGTGGCTTTATAGTACTAGTATGGAGGATCAGCGCCCCTATTGCAGTAACGTGGTGTGGCTTTATAGTACTAGTATGGAGGATCAGCGCCCCTATTGCAGTAACGTGGTGTGGCTTTATAGTACCAGTATGGAGGATCATCGCACCTATTGCAGTAACGTGGTGTGGCTTTATAGAACTAGTATGGAGGATCAGTGCACCTATTGCAGTAACGTGGTGTGGCTTTATAGTACTAGTATGGAGGATCATCGCCCCTATTGCAGTAACGTAGTGTGGCTTTATAGTACTAGTAGGGAGGATCAGCGCCCCTATTGCAGTAACGTGGTGTGGCTTTATAGTACTAGTAGGGAGGATCAGCGCACGTATTGCAGTAACGTGGTGTGGCTTTATAGTACTAGTATGGAGGATCAGGGCACGTATTGCAGTAACGTGGTGTGGCTTTATAGTACTAGTATGGAGGATCAGCACCCCTATTGCAGTAAGGTGGTGTGGCTTTATAGTACTAGTATGGAGGATCAGGGCACGTATTGCAGTAACGTGGTGTGGCTTTATAGTACTAGTATGGAGGATCAGGGCACATATTGCAGTAACGTGGTGTGGCTTTATAGTACTAGTAGGGAGGATCATCGCCCCTATTGCAGTAACGTGGTGTGGCTTTATAGTACTAGTAGGGAGGATCAGCGCACCTATTGCAGTAACGTGGTGTGGCTTTATAGTACTAGTATGGAGGATCAGCGCACTTATTGCAGTAACGTGGTGTGGCTTTATAGTACTAGTATGGAGGATCAGTGCACTTATTGCAGTAACGTGGTGTGGCTTTATAGTACTAGTATGGAGGATCAGTGCACTTATTGCAGTAACGTGGTGTGGCTTTATAGTACTAGTATGGAGGATCAGTGCACTTATTGCAGTAACGTGGTGTGGCTTTATAGTACTAGTATGGAGGATCAGGGCACGTATTGCAGTAACGTGGTGTGGCTTTATAGTACTAGTATGGAGGATCAGTGCACTTATTGCAGTAACGTGGTGTGGCTTTATAGTACTAGTATGGAGGATCAGGGCACGTATTGCAGTAACGTGGTGTGGCTTTATAGTACTAGTATGGAGGATCAGGGCACGTATTGCAGTAACGTGGTGTGGCTTTATAGTACTAGTATGGAGGATCAGCACCCCTATTGCAGTAAGGTGGTGTGGCTTTATAGTACTAGTATGGAGGATCAGTGCACTTATTGCAGTAACGTGGTGTGGCTTTATAGTACTAGTATGGAGGATCAGCACCCCTATTGCAGTAACGTGGTGTGGCTTTATAGTACTAGTATGGAGGATCCGCACCCCTATTGCAGTAATGTGGTGTGGCTTTATAGTACTAGTATGGAGGATCAGGGCACTTATTGCAGTAAGGTGGTGTGGCTTTATAGTACTAGTATGGAGGATCAGGGCACTTATTGCAGTAACGTGGTGTGGCTTTATAGTACTTTCGCTGCTGTCCTTTTCATGGTGGTAGTTATGACCACTGGACAAGCTCCCTTGGTTCTGCGCTCCTGCGATCTCTGTTGCCATCCCTGTATGCCTACATAGCAGGATAGCAGAGTTTGCAGCTTTGTAGAGGGCAGGTATTACTGCTCCTACTTCTGCTTATTACAATGAGGATCAGTTTTCTGGCATCTTCGTCATTGCCCTGTCTGACCACTTATTATATAGCTCCTCTGTAATATTTGCATCCATGTTAAACCTAGTAAAGTGAATAAATAACAGTAACAATGTACCAGATGCACATACTTAGCCGTGGTCTTCTTGATCCAGTCTTCACAGTCAATTTCTCCACAGAACGGAATCTGTACAATCTGGTGAACAAGGAAATGTAACATGAAAACTGCGTATTACGTACTAGAGATCACGGTAACATGTACAGACGCCTGAACCTGCTGTTCCTCAGATCAGTCTCATGTATCTCTTTTCTGGCAGCCCCCATCAGTGTGACGGGAGCATCACATGACCGACTCTGCGCAATGCAGAGAGAACCCTCAGTACTTATGGTAGTGTGCAGCCTGCAACATCTGGTCTCCCCTCACTCCTCTGCCGTCCCTGGACTGATTGCTTTGTGTTTGGCAATATGGAACATTTTGTGGCACATGGTGATTTTTGGAAATGTGGGGGCATTTCAGATCAAGTGTGTGTGTGTGTGTCCATGTACGTGTGCATGCTTGTGTGTGCATGTGTGTTCATGTACGTGTGTGTGTGTGTGTGTGTGTGTGTGTGTGTGTCGGGGGGGACAGAGATTTTGGAGCAAGGGGGTAAGTCTGAATGGCACGAGGACGGTATAAGGGGCATGTATGGCGTGCTGAGATAGGCTGCAGAAATTGTTTTGGGGCATTTTTATGGCTGAGATTATGTTTGGGGGAATTAATGGCGGCTTCACTGGATGGATTTAAAAATGACAGAGAAGCTTTTTTTACAAGGAGAAGTGTTAATGGCTACAAGGAGCAGGAATAAGCAGCTGATACACCCTAAGGCCACCTTCAAGCCCCCTGTGCCGCCTTCATTGGCCTTTGTTGGGATTAACATTCCCAGAAATTGTAAAAGACGGACTCAGAGGTGCGAGCAGTTGTTGCCCTGTATGGAAACATCGGCATTGCGTGCAGTTAGCGTACGGATCGGAATCAGGCCCTGGTTCGATTCCCGGCAGCGGCAGCCTGGCAGATGAACAGATCCCGGCAGCGGCAGCCCTGGAAATCCCGATCGTCCTCAGGTAAGTAATAACTAACCTAACTTAAGCCCCCTAACCCTCCTTAGGGGCACCTAACCCTAACCTCCCCCCCAAGGCCCTAACCCTAATCCCCCCTGTAAGTGCCTAACCCCCCCCTTCCCCGCTGCCTAAACCTCAGTCCCCCGGGGGGGGGGGGGGTGCCTAACCCTAACCGTCCCCCGGGGGGGTGCCTAACGCTAACCCTCCCTCCCCCTAGCCTAACCCTAACCCTCCTGAGGGGGTGCGCTAAATCTAACCCTCCCCCCACCGCGCGGCTGACCGCTCGCGACGCCCCCAGCATCCCTTCAATCGGGATGCCAGACGCCTGGCTCCCGGCGTTGGGAAAATGACAGGTGTCTAGATATAGACGCCTGTCATTTAACCCACGCCGGGATAAAGCACTCCGGAAGCCGGCTGTCGGGATCATGTCGGCCGGTTTCCCGATTGCATCCCCCTGTATGGGAACATCGGCATTGTGTGCGGCTGTAAATCAGGACCTGTATGGGAACATCGGCATTGTGTGCGGCTGTAAATCAGGACCTGTATGGGAACATCGGCATTGTGTGCGGCTGTAAATCAGGACCTGAATCTCTATAATAAAGTCGGCGTGGGCAGGGATATAAGTGGAGAATAAACAGAATGAAATAAAAGGGGAACATCTCCTATAAACATACAGATCCTTCTGCTTCATTATTGATTACTTTACAGATAGAATAAAAAAGATAATTGTTTAAATCTACGTTTCCAATCTTACAATCTAACCTAAAGAAAAGACGTAACACGTACCCTGATGGAAACGCGCACTGTCTGCCGCAGGGAAAAGCTTCAGGACAAAAATAAATATATAGTGAATCTCCTAAATCCAAGATTAGTAGCACATGGCAATTTTGGAAGAGGAGACCTTAGATGACCTCCCGGGAGACCTATAGGGCTCTATAGGACATTCCGTGCTTGTTAGTGATGCACAGGAACCAGCAGCGGTAATTATACGCTATAGAGATGAGGTGTAGTCACACAATGCAGTAAATACAATGGCTTCCTGTTGATGTTTCTGTTTAAATTTTATCTCCTCTCCAATCAACCTTGACACTGATGGTTTACGTTATCAGAGATAATCTGAGCTGTGACATTTTATTACAGGTTTATCTCTGTAAGAATCTATACATGGAGTAAATTTTAGGAAGACTTCACTCAGATGAGGAGCAATTAACCTAACGCAGCAAAAAGGTCACAGATCCAGCGTATGTTCAGTTATCGCTATACCCGCCGATGTTACGGAGTAGTGCGCTCATTCCAAGCCTAACGCCAACCAAGCCCCAGCGTCTTCAGGTCCAACGCACGCGCCACACGCACACAGCCTGATCTTTATGTCATCACCCAGAAAGACTGGTAATGTGATTTTCCTAGTCTCCTTCATAGTTCTTCCTTCCATGCCAGCTATGCCACCTACTACCTTACCAGTCTACAGCCCATGTGTTGGCATCTCTATAACCTCGCCCACATTGATGAATGTAACTAGAAATCATATTTGGGAGAATAATGTGCTCGTGAAAATTAAGCGCTTTATATTAATAACCCCCAATAGAGAGAGAGAGAGAAGTAAATGAAAGGTCAGTAAGTTGTGATTGTCTGTGTGTAGTCACCCGACTAATGCTGGCCACACATCTGATACCTAGCGCTTATAATAATTCTCATGTCGCTACTGGCCTGTCACTATAGTGTCCTCTCCTGACCAGGGCTGGTCCCAGCTTCTCAGACTGAGCCCCACATTATACACTGAGGAACCAGAAATATAACCATACCCTGCACTGGCCAAACGATGGCTTCCCGTAACTATCAGAGTGGTTAGGAGAGAACCTTCTCACATAGCCGTCCCCTGACAATACACGAGGTGTAAGAGCGTTGTGTAACACGGTGCAATAATATAATGGGGTCATGTTTTCTATATACAGTCAGGTGCATAAATATTGGGACATTGACAGAATTCTCATATTTTGACCTCTATTCACCACCACAATGGTTTTGAAATGAAACAAACAAGATGTGATTTACCTGCAGACTTTCAGATTTAATTTGAGGGTTATTACATCCAAATCGGTGTAGGAATTACAACGCTTTCTATATGTGCCTCCCACTTTTTAAGGGGCCAAAAGTAATGGGACTATCAACGCAAAAGCTATTTCATGGACAGGTGTGGGCTATTCCCTCGTTATTTCATTATCAATTAAGCAGGTAAAAGGTCTGGAGTTGATTCTAGATGTGACATTTGCATTTGGAATCAGTTGCTGTCGACTCTCAATATGAGATCCAAAGAGCTGTCACTTTCAGTGAAGCCATCATTAGGCTGAGAAATCATAACAAACCCATCAGAGAGATAGCAAAAACATTAGGTGTGGCCAAATCAACTGTTTGGAACATTCTTAAAAAGAAAGACCGCACCGGAGAGCTCAGCAACACCAAAATACCCAGAAGACCACGGAAAACAACTGTGGTGGATGACAGAAGAATTATTTCCCTCTTGAAGAAAAACCCCTTCACAACAGTTGGCCAAATCAAGATCACTCTCCAGGAGGTAGGTGTATATGTGTCAAAGTCAACAATCAAGAGAAGACTTCACAAGAGTGAATATAGAGGGTTCACCACAAGATGTAAATCATTGGTGAGCCACAAAAACAGGAAGACCAGATTAGAGTTTGCCAAACAACATCTAAAAAAGCCATTACAGTTCTGGAACAACATCCTATGGACAGATGAGACAAAGATCAACTTGTACCAGAGTGATGGGAAGAGAAGAGTATGGAGAAGGAAAGGAACTGCTCATGATCCAAAACATACCACCTCATCAGTGAAGCATGGTGGTGGTAGTGTCATGGCGTGGGCATGTATGGCTGCCAATGGAACTGGTTCCCTTGTATTTATTGATGATGTGACTGCTGACAAAAGCAGCAGAATTAATTCTGAAGTGTTTCGGGCAATATTATATGCTCATATTCAGTCAAATGCTTCAGAACTCATTGGACGGCGCTTCACAGTGCAGATGGACAATGACCCGAAGCATACTGCAAAAGCAACCAAAGAGTTTTTTAAGGCTAAAAAGTGGAATGTTATGCAATGGCCAAGTCAATCCCCTGACCTGAATCCGATTGAGCATGCATTTCACTTGATGAAGACAAAACCGAAGGGAAAATGCCCCAAGAACAAGCAGGAACTGAAGACATTTGCAGTAGAGGCCTGGCAGAGCATCACCAGGGATGAAACCCAGCGTCTGGTGATGTCTATGCGTTCCAGACTTCAGGCTGTAATTGCCTGCAAAGGATTTGCAACAAAGTATTAAAAAGTGAAAGTTAGATTTAGGATTGTTTAGTTTGTCCCATTACTTTTGGCCCCTTAAATAGTGGGAGGCACATATAGAAACCATTGTAATTCCTACACCGGTCACCTGATTTGGATGTAATTACCCTCAAATTAAATCTGAAAGTCTGCAGGTAAAGCACATCTTGTTTGTTTCATTTCAAAACCATTGTGGTGGTGACTAGAGGCCAAAATATGACAATTCTGTCAATGTCCCAATATTTATGCACCTGACTGTATGTATGTATGTATATATATATATATATATATATATACACATACATACACACACACACATATATATACATACATTTTATATATACACACACACACACACACACACACATACTGTATACAGTATATACACACACACATATATATATATATACTGTATATACACACTGTATATGTACAGGGTAACATACCCAATAACAGCAGCCAAACAGATGAAATATCCCAGCTAAACACTTACTTTTCCTGTATCCAGCTGCTTCTGAAACTCCTCCATCGTGCTGGCAGCCACCATATGACCGGTCAGATCAGCCAGTGCCCTGTGACACAATGGGGACATTACAATGGAGAAAGTCACGGACAACCTACCGTAAAACCTTTAATGTCCACGTGCTAGGGGCTGGCATTTACACACATGTAACATGCTACCTTCACTGTACACGTCTAGGACACACAGAGCCGGCAATGACTGTACGCGGTGGACTTTCAGGTCCCCAGTTACATAGATTAGTAGATAACCACAATGAGTAAATGCAGCGTAATATGAGGGTAGTAAGAACAGCTGTAACTTGTGTCTAAACCTACTGACAAATAAGCGCATTAATATAGATCACACACAGGTACATAGAATGAGACCCGTGAGCCCGTCTTTGGCGCGGACAGGTCAGAGGTTGGCGAATGCGTTACCTGTTGTAGAGATAGGTGTGAATCTCCTCTAGGATAGCCTGTAATTTACTTTCAGCCTGTTCCTCCGTGATTGTTACCTTCTCCCCGGTGTCACGTCTCACGGCTACAAATTGGCGATTTTTCATGTCTCGTGGTCCCACTTCAAGTCTGATTGGGACACCCTAAAATGTAAAAGAGGGTAATTGGGACACCCTAAAATGTAAAAGAGGGTAATTGGGACACCCTATAATGTAAAAGAAGGTAATTGGGACACCCTAAAATGTAAAACAGGGTAATTGGGACACCCTAAAATGTAAAAGAGGGTAATTGGGACACCCTATAATGTAAAAGAAGGTAATTGGGACACCCTAAAATGTAAAAGAAGGTAATTGGGACACCCTAAAATGTAAAACAGGGTAATTGGGACACCCTAAAATGTAAAAGAGGGTAATTGGGACACCCTAAAATGTAAAACAGGGTAATTGGGACACCCTAAAATGTAAAAGAAGGTAATTGGGACACCCTAAAATGTAAAAGACGGTAATTGGGACACCCTATAATGTAAAAGAGGGTAATTGGGACACCCTAAAATGAAAAAGAGGGTAATTGGGACACCCTAAAATGTAAAAGAAGGTAATTGGGACACCCTAAAATGTAAAAGAAGGTAATTGGGACACCCTAAAATGTAAAAGAGGGTAATTGGGACACCCTAAAATGTAAAAGAGGGTAATTGGGACACCCTAAAATGTAAAACAGGGTAATTGGGACACCCTAAAATGTAAAAGAAGGTAATTGGGACACCCTAAAATGTAAAAGACGGTAATTGGGACACCCTATAATGTAAAAGAGGGTAATTGGGACACCCTAAAATGAAAAAGAGGGTAATTGGGACACCCTAAAATGTAAAAGAAGGTAATTGGGACACCCTAAAATGTAAAAGAAGGTAATTGGGACACCCTAAAATGTAAAAGAGGGTAATTGGGACACCCTAAAATGTAAAAGACGGTAATTGGGACACCCTAAAATGTAAAAGAGGGTAATTGGGACACCCTAAAATGTAAAACAGGGTAATTGGGACACCCTATAAAGCAACGAATACGTTTACAGTCAAACATATCAGCGTGCCACAGTATATGACATAGACAACGTTACTAATAAACCACTTTACATTACCACATTTGCATTGTAAATAATAATTCCGCTTTAGATTCTGCCAAGATATAGTATGAGGATGACACTGCTCTATATATTCCATAATAATATTTCCCGTATTCAGGTGACAGAGTATTTATTGTAGCACAGTCCTGCAGTAATCCTGACTAACACACAGCGGCGTCCTCTCCATATAGGGCAAAGCGCTTACATTCTGACACTTTATCCTCAGACACTATAGGGCAAAGCGCTTACATTCTGACACTATCCTCACCATATAGGGCAAAGCGCTTACATTCTGACACTATCCTCACCATATAGGGCAAAGCGCTTACATTCTGACACTTTATCCTCAGACACCATATAGGGCAAAGCGCTCACATTCTGACACTTTATCCTCAGACACCATATAGGGCAAAGCGCTTATATTCTGACACTTTATCCTCAGACACTATAGGGCAAAGCGCTTACATTCTGACACTATCCTCACCATATAGGGCAAAGCGCTTACATTCTGACACTTTATCCTCAGACACCATATAGGGCAAAGCGCTTACATTCTGACACTTTATCCTCAGACACCATATAGGGCAAAGCGCTTACATTCTGACGCTTTATCCTCAGACACCATATAGGGCAAAGCGCTTATATTCTGACACTTTATCCTCAGACACTATAGGGCAAAGCGCTCACATTCTGACACTTTATCCTCAGACACCATATAGGGCAAAGCGCTTACATTCTGACACTTTATCCTCAGACACCATATAGGGCAAAGCGCTTATATTCTGACACTTTATCCTCAGACACTATAGGGCAAAGCGCTTACATTCTGACACTTTATCCTCACCATATAGGGCAAAGCGCTTACATTCTGACACTTTATCCTCAGACACCATATAGGGCAAAGCGCTTACATTCTGACACTTTATCCTCAGACACCATATAGGGCAAAGCGCTTACATTCTGACACTTTATCCTCACCATATAGGGCAAAGCGCTTACATTCTGACACTTTATCCTCAGAATGTAAGCGCTTTGCCCTATATGGTGTCTGAGGATAAAGTGTCAGAATGTAAGCGCTTTGCCCTATAGTGTCTGAGGATAAAGTGTCAGAATATAAGCGCTTTGCCCTATTTGGTGTCTGAGGATAAAGTGTCAGAATGTAAGCACTTTGCCCTATATGGTGTCTGAGGATAAAGTGTCAGAATGTAAGCGCTTTGCCCTATATGGTGTCTGAGGATAAAGTGTCAGAATGTAAGCGCTTTGCCCTATATGGTGTCTGACACTTTATCCTCAGACACCACATAGGGCAAAGCGCTTACATTCTGACACTTTATCCTCAGACACCATATAGGGCAAAGCGCTTACATTCTGACACTTTATCCTCAGACACCATATAGGGCAAAGCGCTTACATTCTGACACTTTATCCTCACCATATAGGGCAAAGCGCTTACATTCTGACACTTTATCCTCAGACACCATATAGGGCAAAGCGCTTACATTCTGACACTTTATCCTCACCATATAGGGCAAAGCGATTACATTCTGACACTTTATCCTCAGACACCATATAGGGCAAAGCGCTTACATTCTGACACTTTATCCTCAGACACCATATAGGGCAAAGCGCTTATATTCTGACACTTTATCCTCAGACACCATATAGGGCAAAGCGCTTACTTTCTGACACTTTACCCTCAGACACCATATAGGGCAAAGCGCTTACATTCTGATGCTTTATCCTCAGACACCATATAGGGCAAAGCGCTTACATTCTGACACTTTATCCTCAGACACCATATAGGGCAAAGCGCTTACATTCTGACACTTTATCCTCAGACACCATATAGGGCAAAGCGCTTACATTCTGACACTTTATCCTCAGACACCATATAGGCCAAAGCGCTTACATTCTGACACTTTATCCTCACCATATAGGGCAAAGCGCTTACATTCTGACACTTTATCCTCAGACACCATATAGGGCAAAGCGCTTACATTCTGACACTTTATCCTCAGACACCATATAGGGCAAAGCGCTTACATTCTGACACTTTATCCTCAGACACCATATAGGGCAAAGCGCTTACATTCTGACACTTTATCCTCAGACACCATATAGGGCAAAGCGCTTACATTCTGACACTTTATCCTCAGACACCATATAGGGCAAAGCGCTTACATTCTGACGCTTTATCCTCAGACACCATATAGGGCAAAGCGCTTATATTCTGACACTTTATCCTCAGACACTATAGGGCAAAGCGCTCACATTCTGACACTTTATCCTCAGACACCATATAGGGCAAAGCGCTTACATTCTGACACTTTATCCTCAGACACCATATAGGGCAAAGCGCTTATATTCTGACACTTTATCCTCAGACACTATAGGGCAAAGCGCTTACATTCTGACACTTTATCCTCACCATATAGGGCAAAGCGCTTACATTCTGACACTTTATCCTCAGACACCATATAGGGCAAAGCGCTTACATTCTGACACTTTATCCTCAGACACCATATAGGGCAAAGCGCTTACATTCTGACACTTTATCCTCACCATATAGGGCAAAGCGCTTACATTCTGACACTTTATCCTCAGAATGTAAGCGCTTTGCCCTATATGGTGTCTGAGGATAAAGTGTCAGAATGTAAGCGCTTTGCCCTATAGTGTCTGAGGATAAAGTGTCAGAATATAAGCGCTTTGCCCTATTTGGTGTCTGAGGATAAAGTGTCAGAATGTAAGCACTTTGCCCTATATGGTGTCTGAGGATAAAGTGTCAGAATGTAAGCGCTTTGCCCTATATGGTGTCTGAGGATAAAGTGTCAGAATGTAAGCGCTTTGCCCTATATGGTGTCTGAGGATAAAGTGTCAGAATGTAAGCGCTTTGCCCTATATGGTGAGGATAAAGTGTCAGAATGTAAGCGCTTTGCCCTATATGGTGTCTGAGGATAAAGTGTCAGAATGTAAGCGCTTTGCCCTATAGTGTCTGAGGATAAAGTGTCAGAATATAAGCGCTTTGCCCTATATGGTGTCTGACACTTTATCCTCAGACACCACATAGGGCAAAGCGCTTACATTCTGACACTTTATCCTCAGACACCATATAGGGCAAAGCGCTTACATTCTGACACTTTATCCTCAGACACCATATAGGGCAAAGCGCTTACATTCTGACACTTTATCCTCAGACACCATATAGGGCAAAGCGCTTACATTCTGACACTTTATCCTCAGACACCATATAGGGCAAAGCGCTTATATTCTGACACTTTATCCTCAGACACTATAGGGCAAAGCGCTTACATTCTGACACTTTATCCTCACCATATAGGGCAAAGCGCTTACATTCTGACACTTTATCCTCAGACACCATATAGGGCAAAGCGCTCACATTCTGACACTTTATCCTCAGACACCATATAGGGCAAAGCGCTTATATTCTGACACTTTATCCTCAGACACTATAGGGCAAAGCGCTTACATTCTGACACTATCCTCACCATATAGGGCAAAGCGCTTACATTCTGACACTTTATCCTCAGACACCATATAGGGCAAAGCGCTTACATTCTGACACTTTATCCTCAGACACCATATAGGGCAAAGCGCTTACATTCTGACGCTTTATCCTCAGACACCATATAGGGCAAAGCGCTTATATTCTGACACTTTATCCTCAGACACTATAGGGCAAAGCGCTCACATTCTGACACTTTATCCTCAGACACCATATAGGGCAAAGCGCTTACATTCTGACACTTTATCCTCAGACACCATATAGGGCAAAGCGCTTATATTCTGACACTTTATCCTCAGACACTATAGGGCAAAGCGCTTACATTCTGACACTTTATCCTCACCATATAGGGCAAAGCGCTTACATTCTGACACTTTATCCTCAGACACCATATAGGGCAAAGCGCTTACATTCTGACACTTTATCCTCAGACACCATATAGGGCAAAGCGCTTACATTCTGACACTTTATCCTCAGACACCATATAGGGCAAAGCGCTTACATTCTGACACTTTATCCTCAGACACCATATAGGGCAAAGCGCTTACATTCTGACACTTTATCCTCAGACACCATATAGGCCAAAGCGCTTACATTCTGACACTTTATCCTCACCATATAGGGCAAAGCGCTTACATTCTGACACTTTATCCTCAGACACCATATAGGGCAAAGCGCTTACATTCTGACACTTTATCCTCAGACACCATATAGGGCAAAGCGCTTACATTCTGACACTTTATCCTCAGACACCATATAGGGCAAAGCGCTTACATTCTGACACTTTATCCTCAGACACCATATAGGGCAAAGCGCTTACATTCTGACACTTTATCCTCAGACACCATATAGGGCAAAGCGCTTACATTCTGACGCTTTATCCTCAGACACCATATAGGGCAAAGCGCTTATATTCTGACACTTTATCCTCAGACACTATAGGGCAAAGCGCTCACATTCTGACACTTTATCCTCAGACACCATATAGGGCAAAGCGCTTACATTCTGACACTTTATCCTCAGACACCATATAGGGCAAAGCGCTTATATTCTGACACTTTATCCTCAGACACTATAGGGCAAAGCGCTTACATTCTGACACTTTATCCTCACCATATAGGGCAAAGCGCTTACATTCTGACACTTTATCCTCAGACACCATATAGGGCAAAGCGCTTACATTCTGACACTTTATCCTCAGACACCATATAGGGCAAAGCGCTTACATTCTGATGCTTTATCCTCAGACACCATATAGGGCAAAGCGCTCACATTCTGACACTTTATCCTCAGACACCATATAGGGCAAAGCGCTTACATTCTGACACTTTATCCTCAGACACCATATAGGGCAAAGCGCTTATATTCTGACACTTTATCCTCAGACACTATAGGGCAAAGCGCTTACATTCTGACACTTTATCCTCACCATATAGGGCAAAGCGCTTACATTCTGACACTTTATCCTCAGACACCATATAGGGCAAAGCGCTTACATTCTGACACTTTATCCTCAGACACCATATAGGGCAAAGCGCTTACATTCTGACACTTTATCCTCACCATATAGGGCAAAGCGCTTACATTCTGACACTTTATCCTCAGAATGTAAGCGCTTTGCCCTATATGGTGTCTGAGGATAAAGTGTCAGAATGTAAGCGCTTTGCCCTATAGTGTCTGAGGATAAAGTGTCAGAATATAAGCGCTTTGCCCTATTTGGTGTCTGAGGATAAAGTGTCAGAATGTAAGCGCTTTGCCCTATATGGTGTCTGAGGATAAAGTGTCAGAATGTAAGCGCTTTGCCCTATATGGTGAGGATAAAGTGTCAGAATGTAAGCGCTTTGCCCTATATGGTGTCTGAGGATAAAGTGTCAGAATGTAAGCGCTTTGCCCTATAGTGTCTGAGGATAAAGTGTCAGAATATAAGCGCTTTGCCCTATATGGTGTCTGACACTTTATCCTCAGACACCACATAGGGCAAAGCGCTTACATTCTGACACTTTATCCTCAGACACCATATAGGGCAAAGCGCTTACATTCTGACACTTTATCCTCAGACACCATATAGGGCAAAGCGCTTACATTCTGACACTTTATCCTCACCATATAGGGCAAAGCGATTACATTCTGACACTTTATCCTCAGACACCATATAGGGCAAAGCGCTTACATTCTGACACTTTATCCTCAGACACCATATAGGGCAAAGCGCTTATATTCTGACACTTTATCCTCAGACACCATATAGGGCAAAGCGCTTACTTTCTGACACTTTACCCTCAGACACCATATAGGGCAAAGCGCTTACATTCTGATGCTTTATCCTCAGACACCATATAGGGCAAAGCGCTTACATTCTGACACTTTATCCTCAGACACCATATAGGGCAAAGCGCTTACATTCTGACACTTTATCCTCAGACACCATATAGGGCAAAGTGCTTACATTCTGACACTTTATCCTCAGACACCATATAGGCCAAAGCGCTTACATTCTGACACTTTATCCTCACCATATAGGGCAAAGCGCTTACATTCTGACACTTTATCCTCAGACACCATATAGGGCAAAGCGCTTACATTCTGACACTTTATCCTCAGACACCATATAGGGCAAAGCGCTTACATTCTGACACTTTATCCTCAGTTTTGCATCTAAATAGCAAAGTGCACGGCGTGCTAAACGGGGCTAATTGCCACGATCTGATGATTGGTGGTATGTGGACACTTCTGTACCGCTGTATGTCTCTGGCATTATAGAAGGTTACTCAGCAAATTATTTGTATCATCCAGGCAGTGTGTTTCTCCTATGATAATTATCATGTGAGCGTGTGTATTAGAATGTAATGCATGGTAAAGCCGTCATGCCATAGCCTTGTCTTTGTTCCAGGGTCACCAGTAATGCTCTGGATTCCATGGCTGTAATAGCATTTTACGGTGTCCATTTATCATATAAAATGTGTTTTCATAGCAGTTTGAATATTAGAAATAAAAATCTCCATAGCTGGATTGTTTTACTTCTTTGCAATGGAAAAAGTTTGTGGCACCTGAAACGTTGTTTCAGAATAAATCCAAAGGCTTCTAGTAATGGAGTTTAAGGTAGGAACACATCTAGTAGTTACGTTTACAACTCAGTCCCTCATCTGTAATATCTCACACAGAACAATGAGAAGAACATGGATGTGGTCTTACACAGAACAATGAGAAGAACATGGATGTGGTCTTACACAGAACAATGAGAAGAACATGGATGTGGTCTTACACAGAACAATGAGAAGAACATGGATGTGGTCTTACATAGAACAATGAGAAGAACATGGATGTGGTCTTACACAGAACAATGAGAAGAACATGGATGTGGTGTTACACAGAACAATGAGAAGATTGATGTGGTCTTACACAGAACAATGAGAAGAAGATGGATGTGGTCTTACACAGAACAATGAGAAGATGATGGATGTGGTCTTACACAGAACAATGAGAAGAAGATGGATGTGGTCTTCCACAGAACAATGAGAAGAACATGGATGTGGTTTTACACAGAACAATGAGAAGAACATGGATGTGGTCTTTCACAGAACAATGAGAAGAACATGGATGTGGTCTTTCACAGAACAATGAGAAGAAGATGGATGTGGTCTTCCACAGAACAATGAGAAGAAGATGGATGTGGTCTTCCACAGAACAATGAGTAAAAGATGGATGTGGTCTTCCACAGAACAATGAGAAGAAGATGGATGTGGTCTTCCACAGAACAATGAGAAGAAAATGGATGTGGTCTTCCACAGAACAATGAGAAGAAGATGGATGTGGTCTTCCACAGAACAATGAGAAGAAGATGGATGTGGTCTTCCACAGAACAATGAGAAGAACATGGATGTGGTCTTACACAGAACAATGAGAAGAACATGGATGTGCTCTTCCACAGAACAATGAGAAGAACATGGATGTGGTCTTCCACAGAACAATGAGAAGAACATGGATGTGGTCTTCCACAGAACAATGAGAAGAACATGGATGTGGTCTTCCACAGAACAATGAGAAGAACAAGGATGTGGTCTTACACAGTGCAATGAGAATAACATGGATGTGGTCTTACACAGTGCAATGAGAAGAACATGGATGTGGTGTTACACAGAACAATGAGAAGATTGATGTGGTCTTACACAGAACAATGAGAAGAAGATGGATGTGGTCTTACACAGAACAACGAGAAGAAGATGGATGTGGGCTTACACAGAACAATGAGAAGAACATGGATGTGGTCTTACACAGAACAATGAGAAGAACATGGATGTGGTCTTACACAGAACACTTTGGTCATGTACTCGCTTGGTGTATCCTAGCCTATAAATAGTAATAATTGCCTCACTCCTATTCCCTACAAAGTGTTATTACAGCAGTAACAGTGCCCTCATACCTACTGGGCTTATGCTGTTCATAAGAGAAAAATTAAATACGTCCGTTTTGGAAACTTTGCCGCCATGATTGAGACATTGAGACAAATTACTTATTAGGCGCTATTAGGGATTGTCCCATAGCTGTACCTATGAGGGGAACATTAGATGATGTGATATGCAATACCATCCAGTACTGAAGACCAGAAGGCCACCCGACCGTTATCCAGCTGCGGCCCTGTCCTGTACCATCCAGGATACACCAAGTCCTCATATTTCAGGAACAAGCCTGTCACTGTTTCGATGCGGATCAGCTACTCAATGGCATCAGAGAACCAAAAAGTAATCTGCCCTGCGTACTCCCTCGGTGCAACGAACATAGGTCCCAAAGCTCTGGCAGCATTCAGACAATGAGGATGCAGATAGCCTTCTTCTAGTCTAAAGCTGGGTACACACGTAAAGATTGTCTGTCCAACCATCCAACTAGTTGATTGGTTGGAATGAAAATCTGGTAACGTATGGCAGTAACTGATGATCAGCAATTTGCTCCTAAATACCAGAAAACAGATGAAAGGACGTCAGACAAGTTTGTTAAATGTTTGATCTAAACAATTTGTTCAAACAAAAGTTTTTGGCCTTTTTCCTGTGTTTGGGAGCAAATTGCCGATTGTCATTTGCTTTCATGCTTTATCAGGTTTTCATGCCAACCAATCACCTAGCTGGATGGTTGGACAGAAAGTCTTTACGTTTGTACCCAGCTTTAGGCTAGCATTACAATCTACTTATCAAGGTGGGGCCTGGAGACCACCTTGGGCTGAAAGGTGTTCTATCTTTCTTCGCAAAAGAAAAGGAGATCTGAAAGAGCCCCAGCTCTAAAAACTCTAGCTTTCAACAGAAAGGTAGTCTTCCAGGTAAGGAACTTTAACGCCACCTAATGCAGTGGTTTGAAGGAAGGATCCTTTGTCATTATTATCTAAACCCAAAGCGGAACAGGTGACCCCTGTTAAGGTTGATATCTGTCAGCCGCCAGCAGAGCGAGATACAGCCTTGGAGACTGTCTGAAGTGCTGGCTGGTCAAGCGTTGGTGACATTTGTTCCATTTCTAAATTAGCTAGCTCTGGAACATCCTCATATGTAGCTGTGTCAATTACACTGCCTCGAAGGTGGACACCAATCTTTCCCAGGACCTTCATGGAAAGGTGGATAAGGCTACTCTCTGCAACCAAACAGGAACTTCATCAGTCCCTAGAGTGAGAAGATTATGTCTTCTGCTAAGAATATACTCTGCTATCAAGTGATAAAAATTAACTGAAAATGCAAACATGACATTCCAATGTCTGACCTGTCTCCAGGACACTAGTCTTCTGCAGCAAGGCCAAGCAAGTTTACCTTGATCAGCAGATCATCCAGGAAAAGTACGGCCATCATACCCCTGGATCTGAAAAGTGCAGCCATCACTGCCATGATCTGGCTAGGACTAAGAGCAAGGTCCAAAACTGAAAGCAGCAGGACAGAACAGCATATCTGAGGAGAGTGGACCTTCATAAGGATTGAGAACTGATCCATGGAAGTACAGACAAGGCCAGAAAGGAGCAAAACGTAGGACTCTCTATTTTAGGGGCATTAGGCCTCATATATCCAGTTTAGTATCATGTATCCAGTTTGGGACTTAACTGGACTCTCATTGTATTGGTAACATTTCAGAGCAGTCTGTACCCACCTGCCAAGTACAAAGCCAAAGAGCAGGGCATGCTCAGACTGCAGAGGCTGAAGTTCTAGCTAAGGGAGCATCTACCATAGGCGGAATTCCCATGTCACCAAATCATAGAGAGGGACTAAGAAGGCATTCCGCAGGGAGCCTATAATCTACGAGCAGGCTTAGTTCAGGCTGTTTTGAGCAGAAGAGGAGGAAGACACAATCTGCTTGTGCTCACATTCCTCGCAGCACTCATTCTTAGTGTGCTCCTGAAGGCATGCCCTAAATTCTCCAATCCCAGCGCTTAATACTCGTCAGCACATTTATACTTCCGTAAAACGCCTTTCCCTGACTCTATGGGAGATAGCGAAACCTTATGGTATAAATCCTGGCGCTGACACAGGCTCCTCCTTCTCTATATACCCCAGCAGCAGTAACAGCTGCCAGTTTTTCTCTAACATAGGAGAAAAGTTAAACAAAAACTATAAAATAAAACAGAACGCGAGTCAGAGAAATGGGTTTAATGTAAGTAAAAATCGTGATTTCTCTTTCTCCTACGGGGAATACTGGCACCTCGGGGAGTCCTGAAAACATTCCCTAATGGTGGTAGTGCTCTTAGGCAGTGCATAGCACCGTCCGCCCATATGAAGCAAGATCTACAACATTTATCGGAAGTAAGGACTCTTCTAGGGTCCACTTCCTCGAGAACCGACACCGGCCAACCACAGCCCCGCAACCTCTGAGACTGGCGTCTGTGGTTACCAATGTCCAATCCCAAATGGCGAATACACAACCCCTGCAAAGATGACTATACTACAAACACCACAGGAGTGAGAGACGGACTGGTGTTGACAACGTTATTCTGAGTGCTTAGGTGAGTATGGGATTTGTTACAAGTCAGCTATTCCAATTGGAACATCCACAAATGAATGAAACATGCGAGCTGGACAGCTTTGAATGTTGCCTCCATCTTGCCCAATGTTCTCATATACATGTGAATCAACACCAATCTCTTTGCTAACAGGACTCTGACCCGAGCTTGTACTGAAAGAGCCTTTCACACCCTCCTTTGCTTGGTGTCTAAAATCAATCCTAAGAAAAGCTTCCTCTGAGATGGAATCAGACTGGGCTTGCCGTAATGTATGATCCAAGCTTGCTCTATTAAGACGTCCTCTGTCTGCCTCACCTGATCCCTCAGGATCTCTGCAGATTCTGCCTTTATCAAAAAGTCATCCTGATAACTACAGATAATAAAGTCACCCTCTTTGCATGAGCTGCCATAACGGCGATATATTTTGTATTCAACATTGGGGCAGTGGCTATGTTAGAGGGGACTGCTCAGAACTGGAAATAACCAGAGTGCACTGCAAACGTTAGAAAGGACTGATGTACCTTCCATATTGGTACATGGAGAAAGGCATCTGTGATGTCTATCAAGGTCATAAACTTCCTCTCCTCCATTGCATTCACTTTGGGACTGGATCCAGAAGATCATTGCTGTGATATAACCCCATGACATGACTCTCCTTACCCAAGGGTCTCTAGTGGAGCCAATCCACCTATCTGAAACAGGCTCCCACACAGGTGCCCTTGAGTGGTTTTGCTGACCATTATGCTGGCCATTTATCAGCTGGTCTTGCCCCTGAGTTGCTGCTTGCTGTTCTTCTTTTCACCACAGGGAGCTAAATACTGGCTTTTGGTGAAACCCTGACCTCTGCGATCCAGATAATGGAAGGACTGACAAGTCTGACGTTTCCATTTCAGTGCAAAAGAAGGAAGAAAATCCTCTCTCCTCTCAGCCTTGGCCAATGTTAGAACTTTGTCCAGCTCTAGACAAAACAACCTTTCTCCAGTAAATGGAAGGGCCTCTACAGCCATTTAGGACTCCTAATCAACCTGCCAGGAACAGAGCCATCAGTAACTTCCATAACAGAAATCTGGACCTGAACCAGCCCAGCCTCTACTGCAGCCTCTCCTAAATAGGCTACCACTTCTCTAATGTGCTCTACTGAGGAAAAGTAACTCCCCTCTCCTCTCTGACTGCCAAAATGAAGACCTCATTCTAACTGTTCTGCCCACTTTTCCACTGCTTTATTGTCCCATGCAGAAGCCAGAACGGGTCTCTCTATCAAATAAGGAGGGCCCACCTAGAATGTATATAACAGTCAATTTATATAGTCTGGAAAAAAGGTGCATCCACCTTCAGTGGAGATTCCCATTCAGTCCTGTCATCAGCAGGCAAGTGGTAAAGAAAATTAAATACAGAAAACTCTCTATCTATCTCCAAGCTTCTCCAAGCATTTCATCCACCTGAGGTGAAGGTTTTATATTCCTCTTAAAAAGAGATTCCTATCCAGCCATGAAAAATTATCTTTTGCTGAAGATCCTAATACTTTACAGGGGTTGAGGCCTTGATAAAGGCACTATGTCAAATATTAAATATTCAAGAAGAGGAGGATCCAGAGTCCAAATGGCCCACAGAGGGAAAGATCAGATGAAGAAGCAGCCATGGACAGCAAAGCAGCTGGCTGCACCCTCTTCAAGGCCCTAGGGGCTGAGGCTGAATGTGCCAACTTCTCTAAACCTAGATACCTGGACTGATTTATTCAGCCCCTGCAACCAGTCTTGGTTTTTGGTTCATCCTCTGGTCTTATGCCCCAGGAAGGGTTCCCTGCCATACACAAGCCTCCTCAGTTGAAGTGCAGCCAATTCCTAAACTGGAGCCCGACTTTACACAGTCATATATTTCAGGCTTTAGCCCAAACCAGTTCTACCACCTCTGTAGGGGCTTCAGCCTGTACCTGAGGACTCCTAACCTCAGTATCACAACTCGCACATTCTGCACCTGGTTCAGACCTTTGTGCAGGAAATTTAACAAGCAAATAACTTAATGCTCCCCTTATCCTGGATGACCTTGGAGGGACTCCCATTTCTAGGAAGCGTGTCCATAAGGAGGAGTGGCATAGGGAACACCCAACCCCAAATGGTCAGCAAATGGAGGACGGCAGCAATCTGTACAACCCAAGCCCGACATGCCCTCCAGCCTAGTGGGACCACTCCCTGTCCTAGAGCCTCATGGATACTGTCTGCATTCTCCAGGTGTACCCGGCACCCAGACATTGAAGAAAAACCCCAAATTGGCGGCTATTGCGGCTGGTGGGTTATACAGAGGGAGAGGGGCTTGTTTCAACTCCAAAATGTGAAAATAGCCCAGGCTCCCCTCAGTATCCGCCATAGGAGGAAAGAGAAACTGCCCCAGCGCTCACATTGCTCATCCCAAAATGGCCAAACACAAACGTCACCCGCTGCAAACTTCCACCATGCCCTACAAGTGCGCCAGTCTCACCGAGTAATCTAGCGCAAAAATAGACCTTGTCAGTCTGTTGGTGCCCATGGGACGTCATCCTGGTTTCGAGACCCTGCTAATACTGTATATTTCACCAGTATCTCCAGAAATACAAATCCATTTTACAATGGGAGAATTCATCTCTATCCAAACTGCAGACTAGAATATCAGCACAATTAGGCCTAATACTATCTTACTATAAAAGAAATTTGCAATGCGGCCGGCTTCAAATCTGTACCATTGTATAACGGGGATATCCACCTTCATAGGACTTCAATTAAGGCGTCTGATACAACTGTTACCAAATATATACTGATGCTTTGTCTTCTGTAATATGAGTTATTTCTGCTGTTCTAGGAACGCAGGATCCAAATGTACCCAATGCAGAGTGCAGAGCCGAGCTGTGTCATATCCAAGTGCAACCACAATAAAACAACTCACTGATCATACAGAGACGGTGCTAAAAAGCAGAGAAAGGAGAACTGCAAGTCTAACTGATGTTGATGGACTATAACAAAACAAGAAATAAGATATGGAAGGGAACAAATCCTTAAATCATGTCAAGTAAAAACAAAACTCGACACAGACATATTTTATTAGTACTAAGAAATAAGCATCACTTCTTTATGAATCACTTTTTATGAGAAGCAGGTAAATATTTTCTTTAAAGCAGAATATATACAGTGCAGATATAGGTGTAAGGCTGCAATACGTTATCTGAGCGAGTGCCAATGTCTAACCAGCAGGAGTTAAGCTTTGTAATCAGTCACACAAAGTACAGCAATTACTGTTTAAAATCCAATGCTTTATAATTTACCATTTTTATAGCCGATTATAACCGGATGAGGAAAAGGCAATAAAAGGTAATAATAAAATGTCGTCTAATGATCCCTTGTAGAGAGATGTGACATCACGCAATGAGGAGATATGAGAGTGGCACGCACGCTGGAGATCGCCCTCAGGTAACTCACCTTCAGCTCCCAATGGTTAAACTTCCATCCCGGGGAGTAGTTGTCCCGTAGATCAGCGCGTGCTCGGACATTCACGTTCAGGAGGCGCTTTAGGTACTGGTTGCACTTCTGGAGCAGCGCTTCCTTGTCTTTCTCGGACAGTGTGTTTGTGATGCCACAAGGAATCACTATAACCTGCAGGAGAGGAAACAGAACTAGATAAAGCCAAGAATGCACAGCCACAGTGTCTCCTCCTCCTGCGCAAACCAATACGGAGCAATGAAAAGGTGTAAAATTATCTTCAAATTTATCAAAATATTCTTCTAGCATTAAAGATAACGTTTATAAGATCTGGTGGAACGTTCGCGCCCTACAGCTTTCACATTCCACTTCTCCTCTCCCTTTTATGGTTAAAAATTAAACTTTGCTTTTACTCCATCGAGATTTCTGTGAATTTGGCTCAATTTGTTTTGTATAAGACAATGAAACAAACCCTAAATAGGTCACACAGCACAGAACGCAGCTATACGATGCCCGGGTTACTTGTAGGCATTCTGAGAGCGTGGAGAACTGAGGAGGCTGGGCACTGTACATAGCGCCCGCCTGTACCATACAAATAAATGCACTGACAATATAGATGGACTCAAATTCACAAACATTTGCAGGACAATGGGAGCGCAGACCCTCCAACATGACCCCTTCCACCAGGTACAAAACGCTCTGCTCCTGGAATTCCCATTATGTCAGCTGCTCTCCTGTGGATGTGGAGTACTGACGTTACTTAGCGACTATGTTATGTCACAGTCCTTGCCCCTGCAGGGGCTGCCCTCCCCGACCTTGCCCCTGCAGGGGCTGCCCTCCCCGACCTTGCCCCTGCAGGGGCTGCCCTCCCCGACCTTTCCCCTGCAGGGGCTGCCCTCCCCGACCTTTCCCCTGCAGGGGCTGCCCTCCCCGACCTTTCCCCTGCAGGGGCTGCCCTCCCCGACCTTTCCCCTGCAGGGGCTGCCCTCCCCGACCTTTCCCCTGCAGGGGCTGCCCTCCCCGACCTTTCCCCTGCAGGGGCTGCCCTCCCCGACCTTTCCCCTGCAGGGGCTGCCCTCCCCGACCTTTCCCCTGCAGGGGCTGCCCTCCCCGACCTTTCCCCTGCAGGGGCTGCCCTCCCCGACCTTTCCCCTGCAGGGGCTGCCCTCCCCGACCTTTCCCCTGCAGGGGCTGCCCTCCCCGACCTTTCCCCTGCAGGGGCTGCCCTCCCCGACCTTTCCCCTGCAGGGGCTGCCCTCCCCGACCTTTCCCCTGCAGGGGCTGCCCTCCCCGACCTTTCCCCTGCAGGGGCTGCCCTCCCCGACCTTTCCCCTGCAGGGGCTGCCCTCCCCGACCTTTCCCCTGCAGGGGCTGCCCTCCCCGACCTTTCCCCTGCAGGGGCTGCCCTCCCCGACCTTTCCCCTGCAGGGGCTGCCCTCCCCGACCTTTCCCCTGCAGGGGCTGCCCTCCCCGACCTTTCCCCTGCAGGGGCTGCCCTCCCCGACCTTTCCCCTGCAGGGGCTGCCCTCCCCGACCTTTCCCCTGCAGGGGCTGCCCTCCCCGACCTTTCCCCTGCAGGGGCTGCCCTCCCCGACCTTTCCCCTGCAGGGGCTGCCCTCCCCGACCTTTCCCCTGCAGGGGCTGCCCTCCCCGACCTTTCCCCTGCAGGGGCTGCCCTCCCCGACCTTTCCCCTGCAGGGGCTGCCCTCCCCGACCTTTCCCCTGCAGGGGCTGCCCTCCCCGACCTTTCCCCTGCAGGGGCTGCCCTCCCCGACCTTTCCCCTGCAGGGGCTGCCCTCCCCGACCTTTCCCCTGCAGGGGCTGCCCTCCCCGACCTTTCCCCTGCAGGGGCTGCCCTCCCCGACCTTTCCCCTGCAGGGGCTGCCCTCCCCGACCTTTCCCCTGCAGGGGCTGCCCTCCCCGACCTTTCCCCTGCAGGGGCTGCCCTCCCCGACCTTTCCCCTGCAGGGGCTGCCCTCCCCGACCTTTCCCCTGCAGGGGCTGCCCTCCCCGACCTTCCCCCTGCAGGGGCTGCCCTCCCCGACCTTCCCCCTGCAGGGGCTGCCCTCCCCGACCTTCCCCCTGCAGGGGCTGCCCTCCCCGACCTTCCCCCTGCAGGGGCTGCCCTCCCCGACCTTCCCCCTGCAGGGGCTGCCCTCCCCGACCTTCCCCCTGCAGGGGCTGCCCTCCCCGACCTTCCCCCTGCAGGGGCTGCCCTCCCCGACCTTCCCCCTGCAGGGGCTGCCCTCCCCGACCTTCCCCCTGCAGGGGCTGCCCTCCCCGACCTTCCCCCTGCAGGGGCTGCCCTCCCCGACCTTCCCCCTGCAGGGGCTGCCCTCCCCGACCTTCCCCCTGCAGGGGCTGCCCTCCCCGACCTTCCCCCTGCAGGGGCTGCCCTCCCCGACCTTCCCCCTGCAGGGGCTGCCCATACAGCTATATATACACTGTCATACACTATAATCACCAGCACAGAGAGGAATTACCATAAATATGCAGAGATGTGAGAGCACTTATATATATATATAAGATACAAGGAGCTGAGTACACACATATATATAAGATAAGTCACTATGTGTAGCTGATACAAGGAGCTGAGTACACACATGGGCTATGGATGGATAGTAAGTAGAAGGGGACCATGCCAGCAGGAGACAGCTCCTGGGGGTTTGCAGACAGCTGGAGACATCCACCGATATATATTATTCACATCACAGTATTAGACAGTGGTCTTCCCAGAATAAAGAGGACATACCTGGACACAGGCAACCCGAGGGGGAAGCACTAGACCCATATTATCTCCATGCACCATGGTCATTACACCGATCGTCCGAGTAGTGAGCCCCCAGGAGTTCTGGAAGGCATATTGTTTTTCACCTGGTTTCTTAGGATCCTCAAATACTATCTCAAACATTTTTGAAAAATTTTGGCCAAGATGATGTGATGTCGCACCCTAAAAACGAGAAACGAGAAGACAGAAGCAGATTTCTTATTGCAATACGTCGTACAAGTATAGCTTCATACAGGCCCCAATGCTGGAAGACCATCGATCAGATCATTCATTCTGACAATCTCTCACTTACACGCTCCCAGCACAATGCTGCTGCCTGTACTCGCACTGAGGACCTCTGCTGGAGAGCTGGGGGAGTGCTATAGGAGGGATCAGCCATGCTGCCTGTACTCGCACTGAGGACCTCTGCTGGAGAGCTGGGGGAGTGCTATAGTAGGGATCAGCCATACTGCCTGTACTCGCACTGAGGACCTCTGCTGGAGAGCTGGGGGAGTGCTATAGGAGGGATCAGCCATGCTGCCTGTACCTGCACTGAGGACCTATGCTGGAGAGCTGGGGGAGTGCTATAGGAGGGTTCAGCCATACTGCCTGTACTCACACTGAGGACCTCTGCTAAGGAGAGCTGTGGGAGTGCTATAGGAGGGATGTCACTGCCTGTACTCGCACTGAGGACCTCTGCTGGGGAGCTGGGGGAGTGCTATAGGAGGGATCAGCCATGCTGCCTGTACTCGCACTGAGGACCTCTGCTGGAGAGCTGGGGGAGTGCTATAGGAGGGATCAGCCATACTGCCTGTACTCGCACTGAGGACCTCTGCTGGAGAGCTGGGGGAGTGCTATAGGAGGGATGTCACTGCCTGTACTCGCACTGAGGACCTCTGCTGGGGAGCTGGGGGAGTGCTATAGGAGGGATCAGCCATACTGCCTGTACTCACACTGAGGACCTCTGCTGGAGAGCTGGGGGAGTGCTATAGGAGGGATCAGCCATGCTGCCTGTACTCGCACTGAGGACCTCTGCTGGAGAGCTGGGGGAGTGCTATAGGAGGGATGTCACTGCCTGTACTCGCACTGAGGACCTCTGCTGGAGAGCTGGGGGAGTGCTATAGGAGGGATCAGCCATGCTGCCTGTACTCGCACTGAGGACCTCTGCTGTAGAGCTGGGGGAGTGCTATAGGAGGGATCAGCCATGCTGCCTGTACTCGCACTGAGGACCTCTGCTGGAGAGCTGGGGGAGTGCTATAGGAGGGATGTCACTGCCTGTACTCGCACTGAGGACCTCTGCTGGGGAGCTGGGGGAGTGCTATAGGAGGGATCAGCCATACTGCCTGTACTCACACTGAGGACCTCTGCTGGAGAGCTGGGGGAGTGCTATAGGAGGGATCAGCCATGCTGCCTGTACTCACACTGAGGACCTCTGCTAAGGAGAGCTGTGGGAGTGCTATAGGAGGGATCAGCCATGCTGCCTGTACTCGCACTGAGGACCTCTGCTGTAGAGCTGGGGGAGTGCTATAGGAGGGATCAGCCATACTGCCTGTACTCACACTGAGGACCTCTGCTGGAGAGCTGGGGGAGTGCTATAGGAGGGATCAGCCATGCTGCCTGTACCTGCACTGAGGACCTATGCTGGAGAGCTGGGGGAGTGCTATAGGAGGGTTCAGCCATACTGCCTGTACTCACACTGAGGACCTCTGCTGGAGAGCTGGGGGAGTGCTATAGGAGGGATCAGCCATGCTGCCTGTACTCGCACTGAGGACCTCTGCTGGAGAGCTGGGGGAGTGCTATAGGAGGGATGTCACTGCCTGTACTCGCACTGAGGACCTCTGCTGGGGAGCTGGGGGAGTGCTATAGGAGGGATCAGCCATACTGCCTGTACTCACACTGAGGACCTCTGCTGGAGAGCTGGGGGAGTGCTATAGGAGGGATCAGCCATGCTGCCTGTACTCGCACTGAGGACCTCTGCTGGAGAGCTGGGGGAGTGCTATAGGAGGGATGTCACTGCCTGTACTCGCACTGAGGACCTCTGCTGGGGAGCTGGGGGAGTGCTATAGGAGGGATCAGCCATACTGCCTGTACTCGCGCACTGAGGACCTCTGCTGGAGAGCTGGGGGAGTGCTATAGGAGGGATCAGCCATACTGCCTGTACTCGCACTGAGGACCTCTGCTGGAGAGCTGGGGGAGTGCTATAGGAGGGATCAGCCATACTGCCTGTACTCGCACTGAGGACCTCTGCTGGAGAGCTGGGGGGAGTGCTATAGGAGGGATCAGCCATGCTGCCTGTACTCACACTGAGGACCTCTGCTGGAGAGCTGGGGGAGTGCTATAGGAGGGATGTCACTGCCTGTACTCACACTGAGGACCTCTGCTGGAGAGATGGGGGAGTGCTATAGGAGGGATCAGCCATACTGCCTGTACTCACACTGAGGACCTCTGCTGGAGAGCTGGGGGAGTGCTATAGGAGGGATCAGCCATACTGCCTGGGCATGGCCCGAGCCTATCAGCAGCCAGTATTTATTACACCCCGTGTGTCTGATCCCAGCGGCTCCCCAGCAGTACATACAAGCTGCGGGGTCCCGGGGAAGAGGATGCGTGAAAACACTTTATTACGTGACTTATTTGATCTTGAATAATAATAGTAGCAGCAATACTTAAACTAAAACTGTATTTTTGGTCTACTAAATCATGCATTATGTACCAGGGTATAGGCAGCGTTCCTGATCACCAGGCGGAGGGCATCCCGCTGTGTGACGCTGTCAGACTATACTCTGCCCACTAACCGCATGGCTTCCTCTACACGTCACAGAACCAGCAGAGGAGCGTGCCATTCTCAGCCGCACACAGAATCCGGGGTGCACGATGTTACACAATTCCACAGTGATATGCTGATATTTCTGATTATTTTTAGCACAGGTCTGGGGTGAATAATTCCCACTCTCACAAAACAATCATTCTACTACACAGGTAACATGGCGATGAGCCTTTACATAAGACACAGTCTGTGCTGACCTGTATGGCCCTGCCGCTGGCAGATATAAACGCTTCCACAGTGGTCGTATAATCGCCGCCAGCAAATTTTTCCTTCTCAGTCTTCCGTCCTTTCACTACAGGAATAGCCAGGAGCTCCTCATAGACACTGGCATAGAAATCCAGGATCTGCAGGACCTGTAATGATGCACAGTACAATTATATCACAGAGGTCCCGGGAATAATCCTCCAATTAGAGGGGAAACATTTCTGTCACTTCAGATCTGTCTTTTTCTATAAGTAAATCAGAAAATAAATATCAAAAGGATCATTTTAGGGTAAGTTGTAGGATATAAGACCGATGTATCCTCGCACATCTTTATTCAGTTACGCCAAACAGCCCCCCTCTCGGAAGCCAGGCCCTATGAGACTCTGCCAGCGCCAAAAAATGAATCAAAAACGCAATGCGATGTGAGCAGGACGCACCAAAAGACTCGGCAGCTTAATGTGATATGTGACACCTGTATATCTGTGTGCTCCTGAGTCTGTATATGGGAGACTGTGCTGAGTAATATGATATGTGACACCTGTATATCTGTGTGCTCCTGAGTCTGTATATAGGAGACTGCGCTGAGTAAAGTGATATGTGACACCTGTATATCTGTGTGCTCCTGAGTCTGTATATGGAGACTGCGCTGAGTAATGTGATATGTGACACCTGTATATCTGTGTGCTCCTGAGTCTGTATATGGGAGACTGCGCTGAGTACTGATATGTGACACCTGTATATATGTGTGCTCCTGAGTCTGTATATAGGAGACTGCGCTGAGTAATGTGATATGTGACACCTGTATATCTGTGTGCTCCTGAGTCTGTATATGGGAGACTGCGCTGAGTAATGTGATATGTGACACCTGTATATCTGTGTGCTCCTGAGTCTGTATATGGGAGGCTGCGCTGAGTAATGTGATATGTGACACCTGTATATCTGTGTGCTCCTGAGTCTGTATATGGAGACTGCGCTGAGTAATGTGATATGTGACACCTGTATATCTGTGTGCTCCTGAGTCTGTATATGGGAGACTGCGCTGAGTAATGTGATATGTGACACCTGTATATCTGTGTGCTCCTGAGTCTGTATATGGGAGACTGCGCTGAGTAATGTGATATGTGACACCTGTATATCTGTGTGCTCCTGAGTCTGTATATAGGAGACTGCGCTGAGTAATGTGATTTGTGACACCTGTATATCTGTGTGCTCCTGAGCCTGTATATAGGAGACTGCGCTGAGTAATGTGATATGTGACACCTGTATATCTGTGTGCTCCTGAGTCTGTATATGGGAGACTGCGCTGAGTAATGCGATATGTGACACCTGTATATCTGTGTGCTCCTGAGTCTGTATATGGGAGACTGCGCTGAGTAATGTGATATGTGTCACATGTATATCTGTGTGCTCCTGAGTCTGTATATGGGAGACTGCGCTGAGTAATGTGATATGTGACACCTGTATATCTGTGTGCTCCTGAGTCTGTATATAGGAGACTGTGCTGAGTAATGTGATATGTGACACCTGTATATCTGTGTGCTCCTGAGTCTGTATATAGGAGACTGCGCTGAGTAATGTGATATGTGACACCTGTATATCTGTGTGCTCCTGAGTCTGTATATGGGAGACTGCGCTGAGTAAAGTGATATGTGACACCTGTATATCTGTGTGCTCCTGAGTCTGTATATGGGAGACTGCACTGAGTAATGTGATATGTGACACCTGTATATCTGTGTGCTCCTGAGTCTGTATATGGGAGACTGTGCTGAGTAATATGATATGTGACACCTGTATATCTGTGTGCTCCTGAGTCTGTATATGGGAGACAGTGCTGAGTAATGTGATATGTGACACCTGTATATCTGTGTGCTCCTGAGTCTGTATATGGGAGACTGCGCTGAGTAATGTGATATGTGACACCTGTATATCTGTGTGCTCCTGAGTCTGTATATGGGAGACTGCGCTGAGTAATGTGATATGTGACACCTGTATATCTGTGTGCTCCTGAGTCTGTATATAGGAGACTGCACTGAGTAATGTGATATGTGACACCTGTATATCTGTGTGCTCCTGAGTCTGTATATGGGAGACTGTGCTGAGTAATGTGATATGTGACACCTGTATATCTGTGTGCTCCTGAGTCTGTATATAGGAGACTCCGCTGAGTAATGTGATATGTGACACCTGTATATCTGTGTGCTCCTGAGTCTGTATATGGGAGACTGTGCTGAGTAATGTGACAGCTGTATATCTGTGTGCTCCTGAGTCTGTATATGGGAGACTGCGCTGAGTAATGTGATATGTGACACCTGTATATCTGTGTGCTCCTGAGTCTGTATATGGGAGACTGTGCTGAGTAATGTGATATGTGACACCTGTATATCTGTGTGCTCCTGAGTCTGTATATAGGAGACTGCGCTGAGTAATGTGATATGTGTCACATGTATATCTGTGTGCTCCTGAGTCTGTATATAGGAGACTGCGCTGAGTAATGTGATATGTGACACCTGTATATCTGTGTGCTCCTGAGTCTGTATATGGGAGATATGTGACACCTGTATATCTGTGTGCTCCTGAGTCTGTATATAGGAGACTGTGCTGAGTAATGTGATATGTGACACCCGTATATCTGTGTGCTCCTGAGTCTGTATATGGGAGACTGCGCTGAGTAATGTGATATGTGACACCTCTATATCTGTGTGCTCCTGAGTCTGTATATAGGAGACTACGCTGAGTAATGTGATATGTGACATCTATATATCTGTGTGCTCCTGAGTCTGTATATAGGAGACTACGCTGAGTAATGTGATATGTGACACCTGTATATCTGTGTGCTCCTGAGTCTGTATATAGGAGACTACGCTGAGTAATGTGATATGTGACACCTGTATATCTGTGTGCTCCTGAGTCTGTATATAGGAGACTGCGCTGAGTAATGTGATATGTGACACCTATATATCTGTGTGCTCCGGAGTCTGTATATGGGAGACTGCGCTGAGTAATGTGATATGTGACACCTGTATATCTGTGTGCTCCTGAGTCTGTATATAGGAGACTGCGCTGAGTAATGTGATATGTGACACCTGTATATCTGTGTGCTCCTGAGTCTGTATATAGGAGACTGCGCTGAGTAATGTGATATGTGACACCTGTATATCTGTGTGCCCTGAGTCTGTATATAGGAGACTGCGCTGAGTAATGTGATATGTGACACCTGTATATCTGTGTGCTCCTGAGTCTGTATATGGGAGACTGCGCTGAGTAATGTGATATGTGACACATGTATATCTGTGTGCTCCTGAGTCTGTATATGGGAGACTGCGCTGAGTAATGTGATATGTGACACCTGTATATCTGTGTGCTCCTGAGTCTGTATATGGGAGACTGCGCTGAGTCTGTATATGGGAGACTGTGCTGAGTAATGTGATATGTGACACCTGTATATCTGTGTGCTCCTGAGTCTGTATATGGGAGACTGTGCTGAGTAATGTGATATGTGACACCTGTATATCTGTGTGCTCCTGAGTCTGTATATAGGAGACTGCGCTGAGTAATGTGATATGTGACACCTGTATATCTGTGTGCTCCTGAGTCTGTATATAGGAGACTGCGCTGAGTAATGTGACACCTGTATATCTGTGTGCTCCTGAGTCTGTATATAGGAGACTGCGCTGAGTAATGTGACGTGTGACACCTGTATATCTGTGTGCTCCTGAGTCTGTATATGGAGACTGCGCTGAGTAATGTGATATGTGACACCTGTATATCTGTGTGCTCCTGAGTCTGTATATGGAGACTGTACTGAGTAATGTGATATGTGACACCTGTGTATCTGTGTGCTCCTGAGTCTGTATATGGGAGACTGCGCTGAGTAATGTGATATGTGACACCTGTATATCTGTGTGCTCCTGAGTCTGTATATAGGAGATTGCGCTGAGTAATGTGATATGTGACACCTGTATATCTGTGTGCTCCAGAGTCTGTATATGGAGACTGTGCTGAGTAATGTGATGTGACACCTGTATATCTGTGTGCTCCTGAGTCTGTATATGGGAGACTGCGCTGAGTAATGTGATATGTGACACCTGTATATCTGTGTGCTCCTGAGTCTGTATATGGGAGACTGTGCTGAGTAATGTGATATGTGACACCTGTATATCTGTGTGCTCCTGAGTCTGTATAAAGCAGACTGTGCTGAGTAATGTGATATGTGACACCTGTATATCTGTGTGCTCCTGAGTCTGTATATGGGAGACTGTGCTGAGTAATGTGATATGTGACACCTGTATATCTGTGTGCTCCGGAGTCTGTATATGGAGACTGTGCTGAGTAAATTGATATGTGACACCTGTATATCTGTGTGCTCCTGAGTCTGTATATAGGAGACTGCGCTGAGTAATGTGATATGTGACACCTGTATATCTGTGTGCTCCTGAGTCTGTATATAGGAGACTGCGCTGAGTAATGTGATATGTGACACCTGTATATCTGTGTGCTTCTGAGTCTGTATATGGGAGACTGCGCTGAGTAATGTGATATGTGACACCTGTATATCTGTGTGCTCCTGAGTCTGTATATGGGAGACTGCGCTGAGTAATGGGATATGTGACACCTGAATATCTGTGTGCTCCTGAGTCTGTATATGGGAGACTGCGCTGAGTAATGCGATATGTGACACCTGTATATCTGTGTGCTCCTGAGTCTGTATATAGGAGACTGCGCTGAGTAATGTGATATGTGACACCTGTATATCTGTGTGCTCCTGAGTCTGTATATAGGAGACTGCGCTGAGTAATGTGATATGTGACACCTGTATATCTGTGTGCTCCTGAGTCTGTATATAGGAGACTGCGCTGAGTAATGTGATATGTGACACCTGTATATCTGTGTGCTCCTGAGTCTGTATATGGGAGACTGCGCTGAGTAATGTGATATGTGACACCTGTATATCTGTGTGACCCTGAGTCTGTATATAGGAGACTGCGCTGAGTAATGTGATATGTGACACCTGTATATCTGTGTGCTCCTGAGTCTGTATATGGAGACTGCGCTGAGTAATGTGATATGTGACACCTGTATATCTGTGTGCTCCTGAGTCTGTATATGGGAGACTGTGCTGAGTAATGTGACAGCTGTATATCTGTGTGCTCCTGAGTCTGTATATGGGAGACTGTGCTGAGTAATGTGATATGTGACACCTGTATATCTGTGTGCTCCTGAGTCTGTATATGGGAGACTGTGCTGAGTAATGTGATATGTGACACCTGTATATCTGTGTGCTCCTGAGTCTGTATATAGGAGACTGCGCTGAGTAATGTGATTTGTGACACCTGTATATCTGTGTGCTCCTGAGCCTGTATATAGGAGACTGCGCTGAGTAATGTGATATGTGACACCTGTATATCTGTGTGCTCCTGAGTCTGTATATGGGAGACTGCGCTGAGTAATGCGATATGTGACACCTGTATATCTGTGTGCTCCTGAGTCTGTATATGGGAGACTGCGCTGAGTAATGTGATATGTGTCACATGTATATCTGTGTGCTCCTGAGTCTGTATATGGGAGACTGCGCTGAGTAATGTGATATGTGACACCTGTATATCTGTGTGCTCCTGAGTCTGTATATAGGAGACTGTGCTGAGTAATGTGATATGTGACACCTGTATATCTGTGTGCTCCTGAGTCTGTATATAGGAGACTGCGCTGAGTAATGTGATATGTGACACCTGTATATCTGTGTGCTCCTGAGTCTGTATATAGGAGACTGCGCTGAGTAATGTGATATGTGACACCTGTATATCTGTGTGTGCTCCTGATTCTGTATATAGGAGACTGCGCTGAGTAATGTGATATGTGACACCTGTATATCTGTGTGCTCCTGAGTCTGTATATGGGAGACTGCGCTGAGTAATGTGATATGTGACACCTGTATATATGTGTGCTCCTGAGTCTGTATATAGGAGACTGCGCTGAGTAATGTGATATGTGACACCTGTATATCTGTGTGCTCCTGAGCCTGTATATAGGAGACTGCGCTGAGTAATGTGATATGTGACACCTGTATATCTGTGTGCTCCTGAGTCTGTATACGGGAGACTGCGCTGAGTAATGTGATATGTGACACCTGTATATCTGTGTGCTCCTGAGTCTGTATATGGGAGACTGCACTGAGTAATGTGATATGTGACACCTGTATATCTGTGTGCTCCTGAGTCTGTATATGGGAGACTGCGCTGAGTAATGTGATATGTGACACCTGTATATCTGTGTGCTCCTGAGTCTGTATATGGGAGACTGTGCTGAGTAATATGATATGTGACACCTGTATATCTGTGTGCTCCTGAGTCTGTATATGGGAGACTGTGCTGAGTAATGTGATATGTGACACCTGTATATCTGTGTGCTCCTGAGTCTGTATATAGGAGACTGCGCTGAGTAATGTGATATGTGACACCTGTATATCTGTGTGCTCCTGAGTCTGTATATGGGAGACTGTGCTGAGTAATGTGACAGCTGTATATCTGTGTGCTCCTGAGTCTGTATATGGGAGACTGTGCTGAGTAATATGATATGTGACACCTGTATATCTGTGTGCTCCTGAGTCTGTATATGGGAGACTGTGCTGAGTAATGTGATATGTGACACCTGTATATCTGTGTGCTCCTGAGTCTGTATATGGGAGACTGTGCTGAGTAATATGATATGTGACACCTGTATATCTGTGTGCTCCTGAGTCTGTATATGGAGACTGCGCTGAGTAATGTGATATGTGACACCTGTATATCTGTGTGCTCCTGAGTCTGTATATGGGAGACTGCGCTGAGTAATGTGATATGTGACACCTGTATATCTGTGTGCTCCTGAGTCTGTATATGGGAGACTGTGCTGAGTAATGTGATATGTGACACCTGTATATCTGTGTGCTCCTGAGTCTGTATATGAGAGACTGCGCTGAGTAATGCGATATGTGACACCTGTATATCTGTGTGCTCCTAAGTCTGTATATGGGAGACTGCGCTGAGTAATGTGATATGTGACACCTGTATATCTGTGTGCTCCTGAGTCTGTATATAGGAGACTGCGCTGAGTAATGTGATTTGTGACACCTGTATATCTGTGTGCTCCTGAGTCTGTATATAGGAGACTGCGCTGAGTAATGTGATATGTGACACCTGTATATCTGTGTGCTCCTGAGTCTGTATATAGCAGACTGCGCTGAGTAATGTGATATGTGACACCTGTATATCTGTGTCCTCCTGAGTCTGTATATAGCAGACTGCGCTGAGTAATGTGATATGTGACACCTGTATATCTGTGTGCTCCTGAGTCTGTATATGGGAGACTGTGCTGAGTAATGTGTTATGTGACACCTGTATATCTGTGTGCTCCTGAGTCTGTATATGGGAGACTGTGCTGAGTAATGTGATATGTGACACCTGTATATCTGTGTGCTCCTGAGTCTGTATATGGGAGACTGCGCTGAGTAATGTGATATGTGACACCTGTATATCTGTGTCCTCCTGAGTCTGTATATAGGAGACTGTGCTGAGTAATGTGATATGTGACACCTGTATATCTGTGTGCTCATGAGTCTGTATAAAGCAGACTGTGCTGAGTAATGTGATATGTGACACCTGTATATCTGTGTGCTCCTGAGTCTGTATATGGGAAACTGTGCTGAGTAATGTGATATGTGACACATGTATATCTGTGTGCTCCTGAGTCTGTATATGGAGACTGTGCTGAGTAAATTGATATGTGACACCTGTATATCTGTGCGCTCCTGAGTCTGTATATGGAGACTGCGCTGAGTAATGTGATATGTGACACCTGTATATCTGTGTGCTCCTGAGTCTGTATATGGGAGACTGTGCTGAGTAATGTGATATGTGACACATGTATATCTGTGTGCTCCTGAGTCTGTATATGGAGACTGCGCTGAGTAATGTGATATGTGACACCTGTATATCTGTGTGCTCCTGAGTCTGTATATAGGAGACTGCGCTGAGTAATGTGATGTGTGATACCTGTATATCTGTGCGCTCCTGAGTCTGTATATAGCAGACTGTGCTGAGTAATGTGATATGTGACACCTGTATATCTGTGCGCTCCTGAGTCTGTATATGGGAGACTGTGCTGAGTAATGTGATATGTGACACCTGTATATCTGTGCGCTCCTGAGTCTGTATATGGAGACTGTGCTGAGTAAATTGATATGTGACACCTGTATATCTGTGCGCTCCTGAGTCTGTATATGGGAGACTGCGCTGAGTAATGTGATATGTGACACCTGTATATCTGTGCGCTCCTGAGTCTGTATATGGGAGACTGCGCTGAGTAATGGGATATGTGACACCTGTATATCTGTGTGCTCCTGAGTCTGTATATGGGAGACTGCGCTGAGTAATGCGATATGTGACACCTGTATATCTGTGTGCTCCTGAGTCTGTATATGGGAGACTGCGCTGAGTAATGTGATATGTGTCACATGTATATCTGTGTGCTCCTGAGTCTGTATATGGGAGACTGCGCTGAGTAATGTGATATGTGACACCTGTATATCTGTGTGCTCCTGAGTCTGTATATAGGAGACTGTGCTGAGTAATGTGATATGTGACACCTGTATATCTGTGTGCTCCTGAGTCTGTATATAGGAGACTGCGCTGAGTAATGTGATATGTGACACCTGTATATCTGTGTGCTCCTGAGTCTGTATATGTGAGACTGCGCTGAGTAATGTGATATGTGACACCTGTATATCTGTGTGCTCCTGAGTCTGTATATGGGAGACTGCGCTGAGTAATGTGATATGTGACACCTGTATATCTGTGTGCTCCTGAGTCTGTATATAGGAGACTGCGCTGAGTAATGTGATATGTGACACCTGTATATCTGTGTGCTCCTGAGTCTGTATATAGGAGACTGTGCTGAGTAATGTGATATGTGACACCTGTATATCTGTGTGCTCCTGAGTCTGTATATGGGAGACTGCGCTGAGTAATGGGATATGTGACACCTGTATATCTGTGTGCTCCTGACTCTGTATATGGGAGACGGCGCTGATTAATGTGATATGTGACACCTGTATATCTGTGTGCTCCTGAGTCTGTATATGGGAGACTGTGCTGAGTAATATGATATGTGACACCTGTATATCTGTGTGCTCCTGAGTCTGTATATGGGAGACTGTGCTGAGTAATGTGATATGTGACACCTGTATATCTGTGTGCTCCTGAGTCTGTATATAGCAGACTGCGCTGAGTAATGTGATATGTGACACCTGTATATCTGTGTCCTCCTGAGTCTGTATATAGCAGACTGCGCTGAGTAATGTGATATGTGACACCTGTATATCTGTGTGCTCCTGAGTCTGTATATGGGAGACTGTGCTGAGTAATGTGTTATGTGACACCTATATATCTGTGTGCTCCTGAGTCTGTATATGGGAGACTGTGCTGAGTAATGTGATATGTGACACCTGTATATCTGTGTGCTCCTGAGTCTGTATATGGGAGACTGCGCTGAGTAATGTGATATGTGACACCTGTATATCTGTGTCCTCCTGAGTCTGTATATAGGAGACTGTGCTGAGTAATGTGATATGTGACACCTGTATATCTGTGTGCTCATGAGTCTGTATAAAGCAGACTGTGCTGAGTAATGTGATATGTGACACCTGTATATCTGTGTGCTCCTGAGTCTGTATATGGGAGACTGTGCTGAGTAATGTGATATGTGACACATGTATATCTGTGTGCTCCTGAGTCTGTATATGGAGACTGTGCTGAGTAAATTGATATGTGACACCTGTATATCTGTGCGCTCCTGAGTCTGTATATGGAGACTGCGCTGAGTAATGTGATATGTGACACCTGTATATCTGTGTGCTCCTGAGTCTGTATATGGGAGACTGTGCTGAGTAATGTGATATGTGACACATGTATATCTGTGTGCTCCTGAGTCTGTATATGGAGACTGCGCTGAGTAATGTGATATGTGACACCTGTATATCTGTGTGCTCCTGAGTCTGTATATAGGAGACTGCGCTGAGTAATGTGATATGTGACACCTGTATATCTGTGTGCTCCTGAGTCTGTATATGGGAGACTGCGCTGAGTAATGTGATATGTGACACCTGTATATCTGTGTGCTCCTGAGTCTGTATATAGGAGACTGCGCTGAGTAATGTGATATGTGACACCTGTATATCTGTGTGCTCCTGAGTCTGTATATGGGAGACTGCGCTGAGTAATGTGATGTGTGATACCTGTATATCTGTGCGCTCCTGAGTCTGTATATAGGAGACTGTGCTGAGTAATGTGATATGTGACACCTGTATATCTGTGTGCTCCTGAGTCTGTATATAGGAGACTGCGCTGAGTAATGTGATATGTGACACCTGTATATCTGTGTGCTCCTGAGTCTGTATATAGCAGACTGTGCTGAGTAATGTGATATGTGACACCTGTATATCTGTGCGCTCCTGAGTCTGTATATGGGAGACTGTGCTGAGTAATGTGATATGTGACACCTGTATATCTGTGCGCTCCTGAGTCTGTATATGGAGACTGTGCTGAGTAAATTGATATGTGACACCTGTATATCTGTGCGCTCCTGAGTCTGTATATGGGAGACTGCGCTGAGTAATGTGATATGTGACACCTGTATATCTGTGCGCTCCTGAGTCTGTATATGGGAGACTGCGCTGAGTAATGGGATATGTGACACCTGTATATCTGTGTGCTCCTGAGTCTGTATATGGGAGACTGCGCTGAGTAATGCGATATGTGACACCTGTATATCTGTGTGCTCCTGAGTCTGTATATGGGAGACTGCGCTGAGTAATGTGATATGTGTCACATGTATATCTGTGTGCTCCTGAGTCTGTATATGGGAGACTGCGCTGAGTAATGCGATATGTGACACCTGTATATCTGTGTGCTCCTGAGTCTGTATATAGGAGACTGTGCTGAGTAATGTGATATGTGACACCTGTATATCTGTGTGCTCCTGAGTCTGTATATAGGAGACTGCGCTGAGTAATGTGATATGTGACACCTGTATATCTGTGTGCTCCTGAGTCTGTATATGTGAGACTGCGCTGAGTAATGTGATATGTGACACCTGTATATCTGTGTGCTCCTGAGTCTGTATATGGGAGACTGCGCTGAGTAATGTGATATGTGACACCTGTATATCTGTGTGCTCCTGAGTCTGTATATAGGAGACTGCGCTGAGTAATGTGATATGTGACACCTGTATATCTGTGTGCTCCTGAGTCTGTATATAGGAGACTGTGCTGAGTAATGTGATATGTGACACCTGTATATCTGTGTGCTCCTGAGTCTGTATATGGGAGACTGCGCTGAGTAATGGGATATGTGACACCTGTATATCTGTGTGCTCCTGACTCTGTATATGGGAGACGGCGCTGATTAATGTGATATGTGACACCTGTATATCTGTGTGCTCCTGAGTCTGTATATGGGAGACTGTGCTGAGTAATATGATATGTGACACCTGTATATCTGTGTGCTCCTGAGTCTGTATATGGGAGACTGTGCTGAGTAATGTGATATGTGACACCTGTATATCTGTGTGCTCCTGAGTCTGTATATGGGAGACTGCGCTGAGTAATGTGATATGTGACACCTGTATATCTGTGTGCTCCTGAGTCTGTATATGGGAGACTGCGCTGAGTAATGTGATATGTGACACCTGTATATCTGTGTGCTCCTGAGTCTGTATATGGGAGACTGCGCTGAGTAATGTGATATGTGACACCTGTATATCTGTGTGCTCCTGAGTCTGTATATAGGAGACTGCGCTGAGTAATGTGATATGTGACACCTGTATATCTGTGTGCTCCTGAGTCTGTATATGGAGACTGCGCTGAGTAATGTGTCACATATCACCTGTATATCTGTGTGCTCCTGAGTCTGTATATGGAGACTGCGCTGAATAATGTGATATGTGACACCTGTATATCTGTGTGCTCCTGAGTCTGTATATAGGAGACTGCGCTGAGTAATGTGATATGTGACACCTGTATACCTGTGTGCTCCTGAGTCTGTATATGGGAGACTGCACTGAGTAATGTGACACCTGTATATCTGTGTGCTCCTGAGTCTGTATATAGGAGACTGCGCTGAGTAACGTGTCACATATCACCTGTATATCTGTGTGCTCCTGAGTCTGTATATGGGAGACTGCACTGAGTAATGTGACACCTGTATATCTGTGTGCTCCTGAGTCTGTATATAGGAGACTGCGCTGAGTAACGTGTCACATAACACCTGTATATCTGTGTGCTCCTGAGTCTGTATATGGAGACTGCGCTGAGTAATGTGTCACATATCACCTGTATATCTGTGTGCTCCTGAGTCTGTATATGGAGACTGCGCTGAATAATGTGATATGTGACACCTGTATATCTGTGTGCTCCTGAGTCTGTATATGGGAGACTGCGCTGAGTAATGTGATATGTGACACCTGTATACCTGTGTGCTCCTGAGTCTGTATATGGGAGACTGCGCTGAGTAATGTGATATGTGACACCTGTATATCTGTCTGCTCCTGAGTCTGTATATAGGAGACTGCGCTGAGTAATGGGATATGTGACACCTGTATATCTGTGTGCTCCTGAGTCTGTATATGGGAGACTGTGCTGAGTAATGTGATATGTGACACCTGTATATCTGTGTGCTCCTGAGTCTGTATATAGGAGACTGCGCTGAGTAATGTGATATGTGACACCTGTATACCTGTGTGCTCCTGAGTCTGTATATAGGAGACTGTGCTGAGTAATGTGATATGTGACACCTGTATATCTGTGTGCTCCTGAGTCTGTATATAGGAGACTGCGCTGAGTAATGTGATATGTGACACCTGTATACCTGTGTGCTCCTGAGTCTGTATATAGGAGACTGTGCTGAGTAATGTGATATGTGACACCTGTATATCTGTGTGCTCCTGAGTCTGTATATGGGAGACTGCGCTGAGTAATGGGATATGTGACACCTGTATATCTGTGTGCTCCTGACTCTGTATATGGGAGACGGCGCTGATTAATGTGATATGTGACACCTGTATATCTGTGTGCTCCTGAGTCTGTATATGGGAGACTGTGCTGAGTAATATGATATGTGACACCTGTATATCTGTGTGCTCCTGAGTCTGTATATGGGAGACTGTGCTGAGTAATGTGATATGTGACACCTGTATATCTGTGTGCTCCTGAGTCTGTATATAGCAGACTGCGCTGAGTAATGTGATATGTGACACCTGTATATCTGTGTCCTCCTGAGTCTGTATATAGCAGACTGCGCTGAGTAATGTGATATGTGACACCTGTATATCTGTGTGCTCCTGAGTCTGTATATGGGAGACTGTGCTGAGTAATGTGTTATGTGACACCTATATATCTGTGTGCTCCTGAGTCTGTATATGAGAGACTGTGCTGAGTAATGTGTTATGTGACACCTATATATCTGTGTGCTCCTGAGTCTGAATATGAGAGACTGCGCTGAGTAATGTGATATGTGACATCTGTATATCTGTGTGCTCCTGAGTCTGTATATGGGAGACTGTGCTGAGTAATGTGATATGTGACACCTGTATATCTGTGTGCTCCTGAGTCTGTATATGGGAGACTGCGCTGAGTAATGTGATATGTGACACCTGTATATCTGTGTCCTCCTGAGTCTGTATATAGGAGACTGTGCTGAGTAATGTGATATGTGACACCTGTATATCTGTGTGCTCATGAGTCTGTATAAAGCAGACTGTGCTGAGTAATGTGATATGTGACACCTGTATATCTGTGTGCTCCTGAGTCTGTATATGGGAGACTGTGCTGAGTAATGTGATATGTGACACATGTATATCTGTGTGCTCCTGAGTCTGTATATGGAGACTGTGCTGAGTAAATTGATATGTGACACCTGTATATCTGTGCGCTCCTGAGTCTGTATATGGAGACTGCGCTGAGTAATGTGATATGTGACACCTGTATATCTGTGTGCTCCTGAGTCTGTATATGGGAGACTGTGCTGAGTAATGTGATATGTGACACATGTATATCTGTGTGCTCCTGAGTCTGTATATGGAGACTGCGCTGAGTAATGTGATATGTGACACCTGTATATCTGTGTGCTCCTGAGTCTGTATATAGGAGACTGCGCTGAGTAATGTGATATGTGACACCTGTATATCTGTGTGCTCCTGAGTCTGTATATGGGAGACTGCGCTGAGTAATGTGATATGTGACACCTGTATATCTGTGTGCTCCTGAGTCTGTATATAGGAGACTGCGCTGAGTAATGTGATATGTGACACCTGTATATCTGTGTGCTCCTGAGTCTGTATATGGGAGACTGCGCTGAGTAATGTGATGTGTGATACCTGTATATCTGTGCGCTCCTGAGTCTGTATATAGGAGACTGTGCTGAGTAATGTGATATGTGACACCTGTATATCTGTGTGCTCCTGAGTCTGTATATAGGAGACTGCGCTGAGTAATGTGATATGTGACACCTGTATATCTGTGTGCTCCTGAGTCTGTATATAGCAGACTGTGCTGAGTAATGTGATATGTGACACCTGTATATCTGTGCGCTCCTGAGTCTGTATATGGGAGACTGTGCTGAGTAATGTGATATGTGACACCTGTATATCTGTGCGCTCCTGAGTCTGTATATGGAGACTGTGCTGAGTAAATTGATATGTGACACCTGTATATCTGTGCGCTCCTGAGTCTGTATATGGGAGACTGCGCTGAGTAATGTGATATGTGACACCTGTATATCTGTGCGCTCCTGAGTCTGTATATGGGAGACTGCGCTGAGTAATGGGATATGTGACACCTGTATATCTGTGTGCTCCTGAGTCTGTATATGGGAGACTGCGCTGAGTAATGCGATATGTGACACCTGTATATCTGTGTGCTCCTGAGTCTGTATATGGGAGACTGCGCTGAGTAATGTGATATGTGTCACATGTATATCTGTGTGCTCCTGAGTCTGTATATGGGAGACTGCGCTGAGTAATGTGATATGTGACACCTGTATATCTCTGTGCTCCTGAGTCTGTATATAGGAGACTGTGCTGAGTAATGTGATATGTGACACCTGTATATCTGTGTGCTCCTGAGTCTGTATATAGGAGACTGCGCTGAGTAATGTGATATGTGACACCTGTATATCTGTGTGCTCCTGAGTCTGTATATGTGAGACTGCGCTGAGTAATGTGATATGTGACACCTGTATATCTGTGTGCTCCTGAGTCTGTATATGGGAGACTGCGCTGAGTAATGTGATATGTGACACCTGTATATCTGTGTGCTCCTGAGTCTGTATATAGGAGACTGCGCTGAGTAATGTGATATGTGACACCTGTATATCTGTGTGCTCCTGAGTCTGTATATAGGAGACTGTGCTGAGTAATGTGATATGTGACACCTGTATATCTGTGTGCTCCTGAGTCTGTATATGGGAGACTGCGCTGAGTAATGGGATATGTGACACCTGTATATCTGTGTGCTCCTGACTCTGTATATGGGAGACGGCGCTGATTAATGTGATATGTGACACCTGTATATCTGTGTGCTCCTGAGTCTGTATATGGGAGACTGTGCTGAGTAATATGATATGTGACACCTGTATATCTGTGTGCTCCTGAGTCTGTATATGGGAGACTGTGCTGAGTAATGTGATATGTGACACCTGTATATCTGTGTGCTCCTGAGTCTGTATATGGGAGACTGCGCTGAGTAATGTGATATGTGACACCTGTATATCTGTGTGCTCCTGAGTCTGTATATGGGAGACTGCGCTGAGTAATGTGATATGTGACACCTGTATATCTGTGTGCTCCTGAGTCTGTATATGGGAGACTGCGCTGAGTAATGTGATATGTGACACCTGTATATCTGTGTGCTCCTGAGTCTGTATATAGGAGACTGCGCTGAGTAATGTGATATGTGACACCTGTATATCTGTGTGCTCCTGAGTCTGTATATGGAGACTGCGCTGAGTAATGTGTCACATATCACCTGTATATCTGTGTGCTCCTGAGTCTGTATATGGAGACTGCGCTGAATAATGTGATATGTGACACCTGTATATCTGTGTGCTCCTGAGTCTGTATATAGGAGACTGCGCTGAGTAATGTGATATGTGACACCTGTATACCTGTGTGCTCCTGAGTCTGTATATGGGAGACTGCACTGAGTAATGTGACACCTGTATATCTGTGTGCTCCTGAGTCTGTATATAGGAGACTGCGCTGAGTAACGTGTCACATATCACCTGTATATCTGTGTGCTCCTGAGTCTGTATATGGGAGACTGCACTGAGTAATGTGACACCTGTATATCTGTGTGCTCCTGAGTCTGTATATAGGAGACTGCGCTGAGTAACGTGTCACATAACACCTGTATATCTGTGTGCTCCTGAGTCTGTATATGGAGACTGCGCTGAGTAATGTGTCACATATCACCTGTATATCTGTGTGCTCCTGAGTCTGTATATGGAGACTGCGCTGAGTAATGTGATATGTGACACCTGTATACCTGTGTGCTCCTGAGTCTGTATATGGGAGACTGCGCTGAGTAATGTGATATGTGACACCTGTATATCTGTCTGCTCCTGAGTCTGTATATAGGAGACTGCGCTGAGTAATGGGATATGTGACACCTGTATATCTGTGTGCTCCTGAGTCTGTATATGGGAGACTGTGCTGAGTAATGTGATATGTGACACCTGTATATCTGTGTGCTCCTGAGTCTGTATATAGGAGACTCCGCTGAGTAATGTGATATGTGACACCTGTATATCTGTGTGCTCCTGAGTCTGTATATGGGAGACTGCGCTGAGTAATGTGATATGTGACACCTGTATATCTGTGTGCTCCTGAGTCTGTATATAGGAGACTGCGCTGAGTAATGTGATATGTGACACCTGTATACCTGTGTGCTCCTGAGTCTGTATATAGGAGACTGTGCTGAGTAATGTGATATGTGACACCTGTATATCTGTGTGCTCCTGAGTCTGTATATAGGAGACTGCGCTGAGTAATGTGATATGTGACACCTGTATACCTGTGTGCTCCTGAGTCTGTATATAGGAGACTGTGCTGAGTAATGTGCGTACAGTACTGAGTGCACTATAATGACTATATTAGATATCACTGGCTGCAGTAATAGCATTATGTACATACAGTACTGAGTGCACTATAATGACTATATTAGATATCACTGGCTGCAGTAACAGCATTATGTACATACAGTACTGAGTGCACTATAATGACTATATTAGATATCACTGGCTGCAGTAACAGCATTATGTACATACAGTACTGAGTGCACTATAATGACTATATTAGATATCACTGGCTGCAGTAACAGCATTATGTACGTACAGTACTGAGTGCATTATAATGACTATATTAGATATCACTGGCTGCAGTAACAGCATTATGTACGTACAGTACTGAGTGCATTATAATGACTATATTAGATATCACTGGCTGCAGTAACAGCATTATGTACATACAGTACTGAGTGCACTATAATGACTATATTAGATATCACTGGCTGCAGTAACAGCATTATGTACGTACAGTACTGAGTGCATTATAATGACTATATTAGATATCACTGGCTGCAGTAACAGCATTATGTACATACAGTACTGAGTGCACTATAATGACTATATTATATATCACTGGCTGCAGTAACAGCATTATGTACATACAGTACTGAGTGCACTATAATGACTATATTATATATCACTGGCTGCAGTAACAGCATTATGTACATACAGTACTGAGTGCACTATAATGACTATATTATATATCACTGGCTGCAGTAACAGCATTATGTACATACAGTACTGAGTGCATTATAATGACTATATTAGATATCACTGGCTGCAGTAACAGCATTATGTACATACAGTACTGAGTGCACTATAATGACTATATTATATATCACTGGCTGCAGTAACAGCATTATGTACATACAGTACTGAGTGCATTATAATGACTATATTAGATATCACTGGCTGCAGTAACAGCATTATGTACATACAGTACTGAGTGCACTATAATGACTATATTAGATATCACTGGCTGCAGTAACAGCATTATGTACATACAGTACTGAGTGCACTATAATGACTATATTAGATATCACTGGCTGCAGTAACAGCATTATGTACATACAGTACTGAGTGCATTATAATGACTATATTAGATATCACTGGCTGCAGTAACAGCATTATGTACATACAGTACTGAGTGCATTATAATGACTATATTATATATCACTGGCTGCAGTAACAGCATTATGTACGTACAGTACTGAGTGCACTATAATGACTATATTATATATCACTGGCTGCAGTAACAGCATTATGTACATACAGTACTGAGTGCACTATAATGACTATATTAGATATCACTGGCTGCAGTAACAGCATTATGTACATACAGTACTGAGTGCACTATAATGACTATATTAGATATCACTGGCTGCAGTAACAGCATTATGTACATACAGTACTGAGTGCATTATAATGACTATATTAGATATCACTGGCTGCAGTAACAGCATTATGTACATACAGTACTGAGTGCACTATAATGACTATATTAGATATCACTGGCTGCAGTAACAGCATTATGTACATACAGTACTGAGTGGATTATAATGACTATATTATATATCACTGGCTGCAGTAACAGCATTATGTACATACAGTACTGAGTGCATTATAATGACTATATTATATATCACTGGCTGCAGTAACAGCATTATGTACATACAGTACTGAGTGCATTATAATGACTATATTAGATATCACTGGCTGCAGTAACAGCATTATGTACATACAGTACTGAGTGCATTATAATGACTATATTAGATATCACTGGCTGCAGTAACAGCATTATGTACATACAGTACTGAGTGCACTATAATGACTATATTAGATATCACTGGCTGCAGTAACAGCATTATGTACATACAGTACTGAGTGCACTATAATGACTATATTATATATCACTGGCTGCAGTAACAGCATTATGTACATACAGTACTGAGTGCATTATAATGACTATATTATATATCACTGGCTGCAGTAACAGCATTATGTACATACAGTACTGAGTGCATTATAATGACTATATTATATATCACTGGCTGCAGTAACAGCATTATGTACATACAGTACTGAGTGCATTATAATGACTATATTAGATATCACTGGCTGCAGTAACAGCATTATGTACATACAGTACTGAGTGCACTATAATGACTATATTAGATATCACTGGCTGCAGTAACAGCATTATGTACATACAGTACTGAGTGCATTATAATGACTATATTATATATCACTGGCTGCAGTAACAGCATTATGTACATACAGTACTGAGTGCATTATAATGACTATATTATATATCACTGGCTGCAGTAACAGCATTATGTACATACAGTACTGAGTGCACTATAATGACTATATTAGATATCACTGGCTGCAGTAACAGCATTATGTACATACAGTACTGAGTGCACTATAATGACTATATTAGATATCACTGGCTGCAGTAACAGCATTATGTACATACAGTACTGAGTGCATTATAATGACTATATTAGATATCACTGGCTGCAGTAACAGCATTATGTACATACAGTACTGAGTGCATTATAATGACTATATTATATATCACTGGCTGCAGTAACAGCATTATGTACATACAGTACTGAGTGCATTATAATGACTATATTATATATCACTGGCTGCAGTAATAGCATTATGTACATACAGTACTGAGTGCATTATAATGACTATAATATATATCACTGGCTGCAGTAACAGCATTATGTACGTACAGTACTGAGTGCACTATAATGACTATATTAGATATCACTGGCTGCAGTAACAGCATTATGAACATACAGTACTGAGTGCATTATAATGATTATATTATATATCACTGGCTGCAGTAACAGCATTATGTACATACAGTACTGAGTGCACTATAATTACTATATTAGATATCACTGGCTGCAGTAACAGCATTATGTACATACAGTACTGAGTGCACTATAATGACTATATTAGATATCACTGGCTGCAGTAACAGCATTATGTACATACAGTACTGAGTGCACTATAATGACTATATTATATATCACTGGCTGCAGTAACAGCATTATGTACATACAGTACTGAGTGCATTATAATGACTATATTATATATCACTGGCTGCAGTAACAGCATTATGTACATACAGTACTGAGTGCATTATAATGACTATATTATATATCACTGGCTGCAGTAACAGCATTATGTACGTACAGTACTGAGTGCATTATAATGACTATATTATATATCACTGGCTGCAGTAACAGCATTATGTACATACAGTACTGAGTGCATTATAATGACTATATTATATATCACTGGCTGCAGTAACAGCATTATGTACATACAGTACTGAGTGCATTATAATGACTATATTAGATATCACTGGCTGCAGTAACAGCATTATGTACATACAGTACTGAGTGCACTATAATGACTATATTAGATATCACTGGCTGCAGTAACAGCATTATGTACATACAGTACTGAGTGCATTATAATGACTATATTAGATATCACTGGCTGCAGTAACAGCATTATGTACATACAGTACTGAGTGCACTATAATGACTATATTAGATATCACTGGCTGCAGTAACAGCATTATGTACATACAGTACTGAGTGCACTATAATGACTATATTAGATATCACTGGCTGCAGTAACAGCATTATGTACATACAGTACTGAGTGCATTATAATGACTATATTATATATCACTGGCTGCAGTAACAGCATTATGTACATACAGTACTGAGTGCATTATAATGACTATATTAGATATCACTGGCTGCAGTAACAGCATTATGTACGTACAGTACTGAGTGCATTATAATGACTATATTATATATCACTGGCTGCAGTAACAGCATTATGTACATACAGTACTGAGTGCATTATAATGACTATATTATATATCACTGGCTGCAGTAACAGCATTATGTACATACAGTACTGAGTGCATTATAATGACTATATTAGATATCACTGGCTGCAGTAACAGCATTATGTACATACAGTACTGAGTGCACTATAATGACTATATTATATATCACTGGCTGCAGTAACAGCATTATGTACATACAGTACTGAGTGCACTATAATGACTATATTAGATATCACTGGCTGCAGTAACAGCATTATGTACATACAGTACTGAGTGCATTATAATGACTATATTATATATCACTGGCTGCAGTAACAGCATTATGTACGTACAGTACTGAGTGCATTATAATGACTATATTAGATATCACTGGCTGCAGTAACAGCATTATGTACGTACAGTACTGAGTGCATTATAATGACTATATTATATATCACTGGCTGCAGTAACAGCATTATGTACATACAGTACTGAGTGCACTATAATGACTATATTAGATATCACTGGCTGCAGTAACAGCATTATGTACATACAGTACTGAGTGCATTATAATGACTATATTATATATCACTGGCTGCAGTAACAGCATTATGTACGTACAGTACTGAGTGCATTATAATGACTATATTATATATCACTGGCTGCAGTAACAGCATTATGTACGTACAGTACTGAGTGCATTATAATGACTATATTAGATATCACTGGCTGCAGTAACAGCATTATGTACGTACAGTACTGAGTGCATTATAATGACTATATTAGATATCACTGGCTGCAGTAACAGCATTATGTACGTACAGTACTGAGTGCATTATAATGACTATATTAGATATCACTGGCTGCAGTAATAGCATTATGTACGTACAGTACTGAGTGCATTATAATGACTATATTAGATATCACTGGCTGCAGTAACAGCATTATGTACATACAGTACTGAGTGCACTATAATGACTATATTATATATCACTGGCTGCAGTAACAGCATTATGTACATACAGTACTGAGTGCTTTATAATGACTATATTAGATATCACTGGCTGCAGTAACAGCATTATGTACATACAGTACTGAGTGCACTATAATGACTATATTAGATATCACTGGCTGCAGTAACAGCATTATGTACATACAGTACTGAGTGCACTATAATGACTATATTATATATCACTGGCTGCAGTAACAGCATTATGTACGTACAGTACTGAGTGCACTATAATGACTATATTAGATATCACTGGCTGCAGTAACAGCATTATGTACATACAGTACTGAGTGCATTATAATGACTATATTATATATCACTGGCTGCAGTAACAGCATTATGTACATACAGTACTGAGTGCACTATAATGACTATATTAGATATCACTGGCTGCAGTAACAGCATTATGTACATACAGTACTGAGTGCACTATAATGACTATATTATATATCACTGGCTGCAGTAACAGCATTATGTACATACAGTACTGAGTGCTTTATAATGACTATATTAGATATCACTGGCTGCAGTAACAGCATTATGTACGTACAGTACTGAGTGCACTATAATGACTATATTAGATATCACTGGCTGCAGTAACAGCATTATGTACATACAGTACTGAGTGCATTATAATGACTATATTATATATCACTGGCTGCAGTAACAGCATTATGTACATACAGTACTGAGTGCATTATAATGACTATATTATATATCACTGGCTGCAGTAACAGCATTATGTACATACAGTACTGAGTGCATTATAATGACTATATTATATATCACTGGCTGCAGTAACAGCATTATGTACATACAGTACTGAGTGCACTATAATGACTATATTATATATCACTGGCTGCAGTAACAGCATTATGTACATACAGTACTGAGTGCATTATAATGACTATATTAGATATCACTGGCTGCAGTAACAGCATTATGTACATACAGTACTGAGTGCACTATAATGACTATATTATATATCACTGGCTGCAGTAACAGCATTATGTACATACAGTACTGAGTGCACTATAATGACTATATTAGATATCACTGGCTGCAGTAACAGCATTATGTACATACAGTACTGAGTGCACTATAATGACTATATTAGATATCACTGGCTGCAGTAACAGCATTATGTACATACAGTACTGAGTGCACTATAATGACTATATTATATATCACTGGCTGCAGTAACAGCATTATGTACATACAGTACTGAGTGCACTATAATGACTATATTAGATATCACTGGCTGCAGTAACAGCATTATGTACATACAGTACTGAGTACATTATAATGACTATATTAGATATCACTGGCTGCAGTAACAGCATTATGTACATACAGTACTGAGTGCATTATAATGACTATATTAGATATCACTGGCTGCAGTAACAGCATTATGTACATACAGTACTGAGTGCACTATAATGACTATATTAGATATCACTGGCTGCAGTAACAGCATTATGTACATACAGTACTGAGTGCACTATAATGACTATATTATATATCACTGGCTGCAGTAACAGCATTATGTACATACAGTACTGAGTGCACTATAATGACTATATTATATATCACTGGCTGCAGTAACAGCATTATGTACATACAGTACTGAGTGCATTATAATGACTATATTATATATCACTGGCTGCAGTAACAGCATTATGTACATACAGTACTGAGTGCACTATAATGACTATATTATATATCACTGGCTGCAGTAACAGCATTATGTACATACAGTACTGAGTGCACTATAATGACTATATTAGATATCACTGGCTGCAGTAACAGCATTATGTACATACAGTACTGAGTGCATTATAATGACTATATTAGATATCACTGGCTGCAGTAACAGCATTATGTACATACAGTACTGAGTGCACTATAATGACTATATTATATATCACTGGCTGCAGTAACAGCATTATGTACATACAGTACTGAGTGCATTATAATGACTATATTAGATATCACTGGCTGCAGTAACAGCATTATGTACATACAGTACTGAGTGCACTATAATGACTATATTATATATCACTGGCTGCAGTAACAGCATTATGTACATACAGTACTGAGTGCAATATAATGACTATATTAGATATCACTGGCTGCAGTAACAGCATTATGTACATACAGTACTGAGTGCATTATAATGACTATATTAGATATCACTGGCTGCAGTAACAGCATTATGTACATACAGTACTGAGTGCATTATAATGACTATATTAGATATCACTGGCTGCAGTAACAGCATTATGTACATACAGTACTGAGTGCATTATAATGACTATAATATATATCACTGGCTGCAGTAACAGCATTATGTACATACAGTACTGAGTGCACTATAATGACTATATTATATATCACTGGCTGCAGTAACAGCATTATGTACATACAGTACTGAGTGCACTATAATGACTATATTATATATCACTGGCTGCAGTAACAGCATTATGTACATACAGTACTGAGTGCACTATAATGACTATATTATATATCACTGGCTGCAGTAACAGCATTATGTACATACAGTACTGAGTGCACTATAATGACTATATTATATATCACTGGCTGCAGTAACAGCATTATGTACATACAGTACTGAGTGCATTATAATGACTATATTATATATCACTGGCTGCAGTAACAGCATTATGTACATACAGTACTGAGTGCACTATAATGACTATATTATATATCACTGGCTGCAGTAATAGCATTATGTACATACAGTACTGAGTGCATTATAATGACTATATTAGATATCACTGGCTGCAGTAACAGCATTATGTACATACAGTACTGAGTGCATTATAATGACTATATTAGATATCACTGGCTGCAGTAACAGCATTATGTACATACAGTACTGAGTGCACTATAATGACTATATTAGATATCCCTGGCTGCAGTAACAGCATTATGTACATACAGTACTGAGTGCACTATAATGACTATATTATATATCACTGGCTGCAGTAACAGCATTATGTACATACAGTACTGAGTGCACTATAATGACTATATTATATATCACTGGCTGCAGTAACAGCATTATGTACATACAGTACTGAGTGCACTATAATGACTATATTATATATCACTGGCTGCAGTAATAGCATTAAGTACATACAGTACTGAGTGCACTATAATGACTATATTAGATATCACTGACTGCAGTAACAGCATTATGTACATACAGTACTGAGTGCATTATAATGACTATATTATATATCACTGGCTGCAGTAACAGCATTATGTACATACAGTACTGAGTGCATTATAATGACTATATTATATATCACTGGCTGCAGTAACAGCATTATGTACATACAGTACTGAGTGCACTATAATGACTATATTAGATATCACTGGCTGCAGTAACAGCATTATGTACATACAGTACTGAGAGCATTATAATGACTATATTAGATATCACTGGCTGCAGTAACAGCATTATGTACATACAGTACTGAGTGCACTATAATGACTATATTATATATCACTGGCTGCAGTAATAGCATTATGTACATACAGTACTGAGTGCACTATAATGACTATATTATATATCACTGGCTGCAGTAACAGCATTATGTACATACAGTACTGAGTGCACTATAATGACTATATTATATATCACTGGCTGCAGTAACAGCATTATGTACATACAGTACTGAGTGCACTATAATGACTATATTATATATCACTGGCTGCAGTAACAGCATTATGTACGTACAGTACTGAGTGCATTATAATGACTATATTAGATATCACTGGCTGCAGTAACAGCATTATGTACGTACAGTACTGAGTGCATTATAATGACTATATTATATATCACTGGCTGCAGTAACAGCATTATGTACATACAGTACTGAGTGCATTATAATGACTATATTATATATCACTGGCTGCAGTAACAGCATTATGTACATACAGTACTGAGTGCATTATAATGACTATATTAGATATCACTGGCTGCAGTAATAGCATTATGTACATACAGTACTGAGTGCATTATAATGACTATATTATATATCACTGGCTGCAGTAACAGCATTATGTACATACAGTACTGAGTGCATTATAATGACTATATTATATATCACTGGCTGCAGTAACAGCATTATGTACATACAGTACTGAGTGCACTATAATGACTATATTATATATCACTGGCTGCAGTAACAGCATTATGTACATACAGTACTGAGTGCATTATAATGACTATATTATATATCACTGGCTGCAGTAACAGCATTATGTACATACAGTACTGAGTGCATTATAATGACTATATTATATATCACTGGCTGCAGTAACAGCATTATGTACATACAGTACTGAGTGCATTATAATGACTATATTATATATCACTGGCTGCAGTAACAGCATTATGTACATACAGTACTGAGTGCATTATAATGACTATATTATATATCACTGGCTGCAGTAATAGCATTATGTACATACAGTACTGAGTGCACTATAATGACTATATTATATATCACTGGCTGCAGTAACAGCATTATGTACATACAGTACTGAGTGCATTATAATGACTATATTATATATCACTGGCTGCAGTAACAGCATTATGTACATACAGTACTGAGTGCACTATAATGACTATATTATATATCACTGGCTGCAGTAATAGCATTATGTACATACAGTACTGAGTGCACTATAATGACTATATTATATATCACTGGCTGCAGTAACAGCATTATGTACATACAGTACTGAGTGCACTATAATGACTATATTATATATCACTGGCTGCAGTAACAGCATTATGTACATACAGTACTGAGTGCATTATAATGACTATATTATATATCACTGGCTGCAGTAACAGCATTATGTACATACAGTAAGTACTGAGTGCACTATAATGACTATATTATATATCACTGGCTGCAGTAACAGCATTATGTACATACAGTACTGAGTGCACTATAATGACTATATTAGATATCACTGGCTGCAGTAACAGCATTATGTACATACAGTACTGAGTGCATTATAATGACTATATTAGATATCACTGGCTGCAGTAACAGCATTATGTACATACAGTACTGAGTGCATTATAATGACTATAATATATATCACTGGCTGCAGTAACAGCATTATGTACATACAGTACTGAGTGCATTATAATGACTATAATATATATCACTGGCTGCAGTAACAGCATTATGTACATACAGTACTGAGTGCATTATAATGACTATATTATATATCACTGGCTGCAGTAACAGCATTATGTACATACAGTACTGAGTGCACTATAATGACTATATTATATATCACTGGCTGCAGTAACAGCATTATGTACATACAGTACTGAGTGCACTATAATGACTATATTATATATCACTGGCTGCAGTAACAGCATTATGTACATACAGTACTGAGTGCACTATAATGACTATATTAGATATCACTGGCTGCAGTAACAGCATTATGTACATACAGTACTGAGTGCATTATAATGACTATATTAGATATCACTGGCTGCAGTAACAGCATTATGTACATACAGTACTGAGTGCATTATAATGACTATATTAGATATCACTGGCTGCAGTAACAGCATTATGTACGTACAGTACTGAGTGCACTATAATGACTATATTATATATCACTGGCTGCAGTAACAGCATTATGTACATACAGTACTGAGTGCACTATAATGACTATATTAGATATCACTGGCTGCAGTAACAGCATTATGTACATACAGTACTGAGTGCACTATAATGACTATATTAGATATCACTGGCTGCAGTAACAGCATTATGTACATACAGTACTGAGTGCATTATAATGACTATATTAGATATCACTGGCTGCAGTAACAGCATTATGTACATACAGTACTGAGTGCATTATAATGACTATATTATATATCACTGGCTGCAGTAACAGCATTATGTACATACAGTACTGAGTGCACTATAATGACTATATTAGATATCACTGGCTGCAGTAACAGCATTATGTACATACAGTACTGAGTGCACTATAATGACTATATTAGATATCACTGGCTGCAGTAACAGCATTATGTACATACAGTACTGAGTGCACTATAATGACTATATTATATATCACTGGCTGCAGTAACAGCATTATGTACATACAGTACTGAGTGCACTATAATGACTATATTAGATATCACTGGCTGCAGTAACAGCATTATGTACATACAGTACTGTAACATTCTCCTATATTACAACAACGCAAGAAACCTCGTACCTCAGCATTTATTAGCGGCATACCATTAATCGTCCTACGCACGAGGCGCTGTGTTTATTTAGATCAATGTAAAGTGGAGGAACAGGAAAAAAAAAAACACTGTATGATTGAAGCGAGTAATAATGAAACCTCTTTTCTTTTAGACAGCAGCAAAACTGCTTCTATGACCCTATAGGAACGAGACCTGAGCGGCGTCGGGGTTAGATCAGGACACTTGGCATCTAGAGTAGCGGTAATCACTGATAGATGGGTATATGGTGCCATCTGCTGGGAACATTACACACACACCGTTCACAGTCACTGCTCACAAACTGAAAGCAGGCAAATAAAGGTGCCCACATATATCTATCCTCCATGCGCTGCAAGTCACGCCACACAACGCGGGAGCTCCGTGCGCCTCGGAAGCGTCAAGCATCTTTCATGCAAGTTTTCACCTTCAAATGCGTCTTATTCACACAGTGATGCGACTACTCAGTATAATGATATGCAGCATGCCTATGTTCTGTGTGTGTGACTGCGGGTGTATCTGCATGACTATATACTGCGTGTGTGACTGCGGGTGTATCTGCATGACTATATACTGCGTGTGTGACTGCGGGTGTATCTGCATGTCTGTATTCTGTGTGTGTGACTGCGGGTGTATCTGCATGACTATATACTGCGTGTGTGACTGCGGGTGTATCTGCATGTCTGTATTCTGTGTGTGTGACTGCGGGTGTATCTGCATGTCTATATTCTGTGTGTGTGACTGCGGGTGTATCTGCATGCCTATGTTCTGTGTGTGTGACTGCGGGTGTATCTGCATGTCTATATTCTGTGTGTGTGACTGTGGGTGTATCTGCATGTCTATATTCTGTGTGTGTGACTGCGGGTGTATCTGCATGCCTATATTCTGTGTATGTGACTGCGGGTGTATCTGCATGCCTATATTCTGTGTATGTGACTGCGGGTGTATCTGCATGCCTATATACTGTGTGTGTGACTGCGGGTGTATCTGCATGACTATATACTGTGTGTGTGACTGCGGGTGTATCTGCATGACTATATACTGTGTGTGTGACTGCGGGTGTATCTGCATGCCTATATTCTGTGTGTGTGACTGCGGGTGTATCTGCATGCCTATATTCTGTGTGTGTGACTGCGGGGGTATCTGCATGCCTATATTCTGTGTGTGTGACTGCGGCGGTATCTGCATGCCTATATTCTGTGTGTGTGACTGCTGGTGTATCTGCATGCCTATATTCTGTGTGTGCGACTGCGGGTGTATCTGCATGCCTATATTCTGTGTGTGTGACTGCGGGTGTATCTGCATGCCTGTGTTCTGTGTGTGTGACTGCGGGTGTATCTGCATGCCTGTGTTCTGTGTGTGTGACTGCGGGTGTATCTGCATGCCTATATTCTGTGTGTGTGACTGCAGGTGTATCTGCATGCCTATATTCTGTGTGTGTGACTGCGGGTGTATCTGCATGCCTATATTCTGTGTGTGTGACTGCGGGTGTATCTGCATGACTATATACTGCGTGTGTGACTGCGGGTGTATCTGCATGACTATATACTGCGTGTGTGACTGCGGGTGTATCTGCATGACTATATACTGCGTGTGTGACTGCGGGTGTATCTGCATGTCTGTATTCTGTGTGTGTGACTGCGGGTGTATCTGCATGCCTGTGTTCTGTGTGTGTGACTGCGGGTCTATCTGCATGCCTATATTCTGTGTATGTGACTGCGGGTGTATCTGCATGACTATGTTCTGTGTATGTGACTGCGGGTGTATCTGCATGCCTGTGTTCTGTGTGTGTGACTGCGGGTGTATCTGCATGCCTATATTCTGTGTGTGTGACTGCGGGTGTATCTGCATGCCTATATTCTGTGTGTGTGACTGCGGGTGTATCTGCATGCCTATATTCTGTGTGTGTGACTGCGGGTGTATCTGCATGACTATATACTGTGTGTGTGACTGCGGGTGTATCTGCATGACTATATACTGTGTGTGTGACTGCGGGTGTATCTGCATGCCTATATTCTGTGTGTGTGACTGCGGGTGTATCTGCATGCCTGTGTTCTGTGTGTGTGACTGCGGGTGTATCTGCATGCCTGTGTTCTGTGTGTGTGACTGCGGGTGTATCTGCATGCCTGTGTTCTGTGTGTGTGACTGCGGGTGTATCTGCATGTCTATATTCTGTGTGTGTCACTGCGGGTAAACAGCTGTCACCGTGTATCACAGAGACACATCGCCTCGCAGTTCCTGTCTGTTTAATTTGGAATCGTTTAGTTCAGTATATTATGAAATCTTTTCTTAAATAATAACATTTATAGTGAATAAAACCAAAAGCAGACCCCGGACCCCCCCCCCCCCCCCCAGGAATTACCTCCTCTGCAGCCTCCTCGTACGTTTCGAAGGCCGTGTGTCCCTCCTGCCACAGGAATTCCCGGGTGCGCAGGAACGGCTGCGGGTGCTTGAACTCCCATCTCTGATCAATATATGAGACATAATTAAATGCACAGCCGGGAGATGACACATTCAGGACTAACGGATACCAGGAATCTCATCATGTAATAATCTGTACAAACAGCTCCTGATTCTGAGTAAGGACTAAAGCAAGAAACGTTACACCTAGACATACCATGCTACACCGCAGGGGGGCACATACATTTATAATATCTGTATGCAGGGTAAAAAGAGTCTGCTTCTGCATGTAGCCCACCAATGCTGCACAGCTTTATTCTTACACTGCGAGTTAGAATTGGAACAAACCCCCTCCCCCCATATCTAATTCACTGCCCATGTTATAAATGTGTCCACAAACATCTCACCTCAGAGCGCTACAACTAGTGTTCAAAATAACGCGTCAGCGGAGCGCCCGTTCGTGCTAATTTTTACATTCAAAAGCGTCTTATTCGCAAAGCAAAAGGACGCACAATCACCATGTCTATATTCTGTGTGTGACTGCGGGTGTATGTGCATGTGAGACGCTACGTTACAGTGTCACAGCGGCTGCAGCATGTCTATATTCTGTGTGTGACTGCGGGTGTATCTGCATGTGAGACGCTATGTTACAGTGTCACAGCGTCTGCGGCATTTGTCTATATTCTGTGTGTGACTGCGGGTGTATCTGCATGTGAGACGCTACGTTACAGTGTCACAGCGCCTGCAGCATGTCTATATTCTGTGTGTGACTGCGGGTGTATCTACATGTGAGACGCTACGTTACAGTGTCACAGCGGCTGCAGCATGTCTATATTCTGTGTGTGACTGCGGGTGTATCTGCATGTGAGATGCTTCGTTACAGTGTCACAGTGGCAGCAGCATGCCTATATTCTGTGTGTCACTGCGGGTGTATCTGCATGTGAGACGCTACGTTACAGTGTCATAGGGGCTGCGGCATGTCTCTATTCTGTGTGTGACTGCGGGTGTATCTGCATGTGAGACGCTACGTTACAGTGTCACAGCGGCTGCGGCATGTCTATATTCTGTGTCTGACAGCGGGTGTATCTGCATGTGAGACGCTACGTTACAGTGTCACAGCGGCTGCAGCATGTCTATATTCTGTGTGTGTAACGTAGCGTCTCACATGCAGATACAGTCGCAGTCACACACAGAATATAGACATGCTGCAGCCGCTGTGACACTGTAACGTAGCGTCTCACATGCAGATACAGCCGCAGTCACACACAGAAAATAGGCATGCCACAGCGGCTGTGACACTGTAACGTAGCGTCTCACATGCAGATACACCCGCAGTCAGTGTCACAGCGGCTGCAGCATGTCTATATTCTGTGTGTGACTGCGGGTGTATCTGCATGTGAGACGCTACGTTACAGTGTCACAGCGCCTGCAGCATGCCTATTTTCTGTGTGTGACTGCGGCTGTATCTGCATGTGAGACGCTACGTTACAGTGTCACAGCGGCTGCGGCATGTCTATATTCTGTGTGTGACTGCGGGTGCATCTGTATGTGAGACGCTACGTTACAGTGTCACAGCGGCTGCGGCATGTCTATATTCTGTGTGTGACTGCGGCTGTATCTGTATATGAGACGCTACGTTACAGTGTCACAGCGGCTGCAGCATGTCTATATTCTGTGTGTGACTGCGGCTGTATCTGCATGTGAGACGCTACGTTACAGTGTCACAGCGGCTGCAGCATGTCTATATTCTGTGTGTGACTGCGGGTGTATCTGCATGTGAGACGCTACGTTACAGTGTCACAGCGGCTGCAGCATGTCTATATTCTGTGTGTGACTGCGGCTGTATCTGCATGTGAGATGCTACGTTACAGTGTCACAGCGGCTGCAGCATGTCTATATTCTGTGTGTGACTGCGGCTGTATCTGCATGTGAGATGCTACGTTACAGTGTCACAGCGGCTGCAGCATGCCTATATTCTGTGTGTGACTGCGGCTGTATCTGCATGTGAGATGCTACGTTACAGTGTCACAGCGGCTGCAGCATGTCTATATTCTGTGTGTGACTGCGGCTGTATCTGCATGTGAGATGCTACGTTACAGTGTCACAGCGGCTGCAGCATGTCTATATTCTGTGTGTGACTGCGGGTGTATCTGCATGTGAGACGCTACGTTACAGTGTCACAGCGGCTGCAGCATGCCTATATTCTGTGTGTGACTGCGGGTGTATCTGCATGTGAGACGCTACGTTACAGTGTCACAGCGGCTGCAGCATGCCTATATTCTGTGTGTGACTGCGGCTGTATCTGCATGTGAGACGTTACGTTACAGTGTCACAGCGGCTGTAGCATGTCTATATTCTGTGTGTGACTGCGGGTGTATCTGCATGTGAGACGCTACGTTACAGGGTCACAGCCGCTGCAGCATGTCTATATTCTGTGTGTGACTGCAGGTGTATCTGCATGTGAGACGCTACGTTACAGTGTCACAGCGGCTGCAGCATGCCTATATTCTGTGTGTGACTGCGGGTGTATCTGCATGTGTAATGCTACGTTACAGTGTCACAGCGGCTGCAGCATGCCTATATTCTGTGTGTGACTGCGGGTGTATCTGCATGTGTAATGCTACGTTACAGTGTCACAGCGGCTGCAGCATGCCTATATTCTGTGTGTGACTGCAGGTGTATCTGCATGTGAGACGCTACGTTACAGTGTCACAGCGGCTGCAGCATGCCTATATTCTGTGTGTGACTGCGGGTGTATCTGTATGTGAGACGCTACGTTACAGTGTCACAGGGGCTGCGGAATGTCTATATTCTGTGTGTGACTGCGGGTGTATCTGCATGTGAGACGCTACGTTACAGTGTCACAGCGGCTGCAGCATGTCTATATTCTGTGTGTGACTGCGGGTGTATCTGCATGTGAGACGCTACGTTACAGTGTCACAGCGGCTGCAGCATGTCTATATTCTGTGTGTGACTGCGGCTGTATCTGCATGTGAGACGCTACGTTACAGTGTCACAGCGGCTGCAGCATGTCTATATTCTGTGTGTGACTGCGGGTGTATCTGCATGTGAGACGCTACGTTACAGTGTCACAGCGGCTGCAGCATGTCTATATTCTGTGTGTGACTGCGGCTGTATCTGCATGTGAGACGCTACGTTACAGTGTCACAGCGGCTGCAGCATGTCTATATTCTGTGTGTGACTGCGGGTGTATCTACATGTGAGACGCTACGTTACAGTGTCACAGCGGCTGCAGCATGTCTATATTCTGTGTGTGACTGCGGCTGTATCTGCATGTGAGACGCTACGTTACAGTGTCACAGCCGATTGAAGTTCTATATGGACACATACCCCCCTGCAGTGCAGCCTGGTGTTACCAAGGTGATTTTTTTTGCTTTTCTCCTAAATCAGAATCAGGGTCACAGAATAATTTGGGCATTAACAGAACTTAATTATAATCATTCAATAAACCCACATTTATAGCGATACAATTATTTCCAAGTACAGATCAATGAAAAGTTTTATATTTTTAATCATATTTTAAATTTAGATCTTTCACTGAGGAACTTGTGTCTGACCCATACGTAGCTCTCACTTGCTGTGTACACTGTGGACCTCATTCAGACCCTGTCGTAAGCGCTGAGCGCTCGCAACCGGGTCGATGTTTTGGTCCTGCGCGTGCTCAAGCCCCGGAGCTCTCTACAAAAGGGCCGGCTGTCGATGTTGATCGACAGCTCGGCGCGTTTTGTAGGCGGGGGTGGTTTCACAAACAGAAGGGTTCCTTAAGGGTCGCCTACCGTTTTGTGGGCGGCCGCACTGACATTATCAGTGATGTCAGAGGTGAGCTTCCTGCTCGATCAGAGCAGGAAGCTCGGTGGGACTTGCGGCTGCTGAGACCCAACCTTAGCGTCTCGTCGCAAGCCCCGATGGTCTTGGTGGTCTTTACCATCGCGACCATCACCCTGGTCGGTCGCTAAGCTGTGGGTGGTAACCCACAGCTTACCTAGCGACCAGGAGGCCGGACTTAAAAATAGAAGCGGCCACCCTCATTCAGAACGAGCGCTCGCTTCTAGCGAGCCCCGCTGAATGAGGGTCTGTGTGTGTGTCATTGTCATACGTCACTTATCTATCCTACATCACATCTCCCATCACATACGTCACTTATCTATCCTACATCACATACGTCACTTATCTATCCTACATCCCATCTCCCATCACATACGTCACTTATCTATCCTACATCACATACGTCACTTATCTATCCTACACCACATCTCCCATCACATACGTCACTTATCTATCCTACATCCCATCACATACGTCACTTATCTATCCTACATCACATCTCCCATCACATACGTCACTTATCTATCCTACATCACATACGTCACTTATCTATCCTACATCCCATCTCCCATCACATACGTCACTTATCTATCCTACATCACATACGTCACTTATCTATCCTACACCACATCTCCCATCACATACGTCACTTATCTATCCTACATCCCATCACATACGTCACTTATCTATCCTACATCACATCTCCAATCACATACGTCACTTATCTATCCTACATCCCATCTCCCATCACATACGTCACTTATCTATCCTACATCCCATCTCCCATCACATACGTCACTTATCTATCCTACATCACATCTCCCATCACATACGTCACTTATCTATCCTACATCACATCTTCCATCACATACGTCACTTATCTATCCTACATCCCATCTCCCATCACATACGTCACTTATCTATTCTACATCCCATCTCCCATCACATACGTCACTTATCTATCCTACATCCCATCTCCCATCACATACGTCACTTATCTATCCTACATCCCATCTCCCATCACATACGTCACTTATCTATCCTACATCACATCTCCCATCACATACGTCACTTATCTATTCTACATCCCATCTCCCATCACATACGTCACTTATCTATCCTACATCCCATCTCCCATCACATACGTCACTTATCTATCCTACATCCCATATCCCATCACATACGTCACTTATCTATCCTACATCACATACGTCACTTATCTATCCTACATCCCATCTCCCATCACATACGTCACTTATCTATCCTACATCACATCTTCCATCACATACGTCACTTATCCATCCAACATCCCATCTCCCATCACATACGTCACTTATCTATCCTACATCCCATCTCCCATCACATACGTCACTTATCTATCCTACATCCCATCTCCCATCACATACGTCACTTATCTATCCTACATCACATCTCCCATCACATACGTCACTTATCTATCCTACATCACATACGTCACTTATCTATCCTACATCACATCTTCCATCACATACGTCACTTATCTATCCTACATCACATCTTCCATCACATACGTCACTTATCTATCCAACATCCCATCTCCCATCACATACGTCACTTATCTATCCTACATCCCATCTCCCATCACATACGTCACTTATCTATCCAACATCACATCTCCCATCACATACGTCACTTATCTATCCAACATCCCATCTCCCATCACATACGTCACTTATCTATCCTACATCACATACGTCACTTATCTATCCAACATCCCATCTCCCATCACATACGTCACTTATCTATCCTACATCCCATCTCCCATAACATACATCACTTATCTATCCTACATCCCATCTCCCATCACATACGTCACTTATCTATTCTACATCCCATCTCCCATCACATACGTCACTTATCTATCCTACATCCCATCTCCCATAACATACATCACTTATCTATCCTACATCCCATCTCCCATCACATACGTCACTTATCTATCCTACATCACATACGTCACTTATCTATCCTACATCACATACGTCACTTATCTATCCTACATCACATACGTCACTTATCTATCCTACATCACATACGTCACTTATCTATCCTACATCACATCTTCCATCACATACCTCACTTATCTATCCTACATCCCATCTCCCATAACATACATCACTTATCTATCCTACATCCCATCTCCCATCACATACGTCACTTATCTATCCTACATCACATACGTCACTTATCTATCCTACATCACATACGTCACTTATCTATCCTACATCACATCTCCCATCACATACGTCACTTATCTATCCTACATCACATCTCCTATCACATACGTCACTTATCTATCCTACATCCCATCTCCCATCACATACGTCACTTATCTATCCTACATCCCATCTCCCATCACATACGTCACTTATCTATCCTACATCACATCTTCCATCACATACGTCACTTATCTATCCTACATCACATCTCCCATCACATACGTCACTTATCTATCCTACATCACATACGTCACTTATCTATCCTACATCCCATCTCCCATCACATACGTCACTTATCTATCCTACATCCCATCTCCCATCACATACGTCACTTATCTATCCTACATCCCATCACATACGTCACTTATCTATCCAACATCACATCTCCCATCACATACGTCACTTATCTGTCCTACATCACATCTCCCATCACATACGTCACTTATCTATCCTACATCCCATCTCCCATCACATACGTCACTTATCTATCCTACATCCCATCTCCCATCACATACGTCACTTATCTATCCTACATCCCATCTCCCATCACATACGTCACTTATCTATCCTACATCCCATCTCCCATCACATACGTCACTTATCTATCCTACATCCCATCTCCCATCACATACGTCACTTATCTATCCTACATCACATCTCCCATCACATACGTCACTTATCTATCCTACATCACATACGTCACTTATCTATCCTACATCACATCTCCTATCACATACGTCACTTATCTATCCTACATCACATACGTCACTTATCTATCCTACATCACATCTCCTATCACATACGTCACTTATCTATCCAACATCACATCTCCCATCACATACGTCACTTATCTATCCTACATCACATACGTCACTTATCTATCCTACATCCCATCTCCCATCACATACGTCACTTATCTATCCTACATCCCATCTCCCATCACATACGTCACTTATCTATCCTACATCCCATCTCCCATCACATACGTCACTTATCTATCCTACATCCCATCTCCCATCACATACGTCACTTATCTATCCTACATCCCATCTCCCATCACATACGTCACTTATCTATCCTACATCACATCTCCCATCACATACGTCACTTATCTATCCTACATCACATACGTCACTTATCTATCCTACATCACATCTCCTATCACATACGTCACTTATCTATCCTACATCACATACGTCACTTATCTATCCTACATCACATCTCCTATCACATACGTCACTTATCTATCCAACATCACATCTCCCATCACATACGTCACTTATCTATCCTACATCACATACGTCACTTATCTATCCTACATCACATCTCCCATCACATACGTCACTTATCTATCCTACATCACATCTCCCATCACATACGTCACTTATCTATCCTACATCACATCTCCCATCACATACGTCACTTATCTGTCCTACATCACATCTCCCATCACATACGTCACTTATCTATCCTACATCCCATCTCCCATCACATACGTCACTTATCTATCCTACATCCCATCTCCCATCACATACGTCACTTATCTATCCTACATCCCATCTCCCATCACATACGTCACTTATCTATCCTACATCCCATCTCCCATCACATACGTCACTTATCTATCCTACATCCCATACGTCACTTATCTATCCTACATCACATCTCCCATCACATACGTCACTTATCTATCCTACATCACATACGTCACTTATCTATCCTACATCACATCTCCTATCACATACGTCACTTATCTATCCAACATCACATCTCCCATCACATACGTCACTTATCTATCCTACATCACATACGTCACTTATCTATCCTACATCACATCTCCCATCACATACGTCACTTATCTATCCTACATCCCATCTCCCATCACATACGTCACTTATCTATCCTACATCACATCTCCCATCACATACGTCACTGAGGAGGATTTTGGCTGCACTCACCACGACATTGCACCACTGATTCAGTTTGATGGGGAGGTCCCGGTGAGACTGCACCCACTTAGCATAGGCCGGGTACATCACTGAAAGAGAGAATAAACATTTGAATCAGCTTCCGTCCATTTATAGAAATGCTATTGGTACGACCATTCAAAGCCCCCTGGAAATTATTTTTTCCCCTCACTTACAGAGTTAAAATAAAATGCTCAATGGCAAAATATACAGTATACTACTCTAATAATAAATGTAACGTATCTTAGATAACAAACTAAAGATAAAGCTGGACAAGAGCTCCGCTCCCGGCACCCCAGCTCCACAGTGTGGGGTGCACACACGCTGGGGGACAGGGAGAGCCTGCTCCCCAGGCCGCCAGCGCGGAGAGCGGCAGGAAGAGACAGCGCAGAGAGAGACTTCATATCAGGGCTACATGGCTCTGTGCCGGCCACTGGGGAGCTGGAGCTAAGCACCCGACCACCCCAGCTCTACAGTGCCAGCCACTGGGGTCCTGGAGCTAAGCACCCGACCACCCCAGCTCTACAGTGCCGGCCACAGGGGACCTGGAGCTAAGCACCCGACCACCCCAGCTCTACAGTGCCGGCCACTGGGGACCTGGAGCTAAGCACCCGACCACCCCAGCTCTACAGTGCCGGCCACTGGGGACCTGGAGCTAAGCACCCGACCACCCCAGCTCTACAGTGCCGGCCACTGGGGACCTGGAGCTAAGCACCCGACCACCCCAGCTCTACAGTGCCGGCCACTGGGGACCTGGAGCTAAGCACCCGACCACCCCAGCTCTACAGTGCCGGCCACTGGGGACCTGGAGCTAAGCACCCGACCACCCCAGCTCTACAGTGCCGGCCACTGGGGACCTGGAGCTAAGCACCCGACCACCCCAGCTCTACAGTGCCGGCCACTGGGGACCTGGAGCTAAGCACCCGACCACCCCAGCTCTACAGTGCCGGCCACTGAGGACCTGGAGCTAAGCACCCGACCACCCCAGCTGTACAGTGCCGGCCACTGGGGACCTGGAGCTAAGCACCCGACCACCCCAGCTCTACAGTGCCGGCCACTGGGGACCTGGAGCTAAGCACCCGTCCACCCCAGCTCTACAGTGCCGGCCACTGGGGGGACCTGGAGCTAAGCACCCGACCACCCCAGCTCTACAGTGCCGGCCACTGGGGACCTGGAGCTAAGCACCCGAGCACCCCAGCTCTACAGTGCCGGCCACTGGGGACCTGGAGCTAGACACCCGAGCACCCCAGCTCTACAGTGCCGGCCACTGGGGACCTGGAGCTAAGCACCCGACCAGCCCACCCCAGCTCTACAGTGCCGGCCACTGGGGACCTGGAGCTAAGCACCCGACCACCCCAGCTCTACAGTGCCGGCCACTGGGGACCTAGAGCTAAGCACCCGACCACCCCAGCTCTACAGTGCCGGCCAGCCAAAAAGCTAACCTCCGATGCGCTGCACTGCGATGTACTGGGGAACAGCAGCTGAATACTGCAGAGTGCAGGGGCACAGTTGAGTAGCTCCCTGTGCCCCCTGCACTAAAATGGTTAATGCCCAGCGCTGGGCACAAAACACTTAAAAATAACATGTTGAAACAAAAATGTATTTAAAAAGGTACAGTATGTGCAGCATTGAGCCAGGATAGCAGATATATATATATATATATATATATATATATATATATATATATATATATATATGACAAGTATTGGTTATCACAATGTTTGCTGCCTCAGTGTTATTAGACCTTTTTGTCAGATTTTACTATGGTATAATGAGGTAGCATTACATAAGTGTCAGATGTTACTATGGTATACTGAGGTAACATTACAGCATTACATAAGTGTCAGCTGTTACTATGGTATACTGAGGTAACATTACAGCATTTCATAAGCGTCAGATGTTACTATGGTATACTGAGGTAACATTACAGCATAAGTGCCAGATGTTACTATGGTATACTGAGGTAACATTACAGCATTACATAAGTGGCAGATGTTACTATGGTATACTGAGGTAGCATTACAGCATAAGTGCCAGATGTTACTATGGTATACTGAGGTAACATTACAGCATAAGTGTCAGATGTTACTATGGTATACTAAGGTAACATTACAGCATTACATAAGTGTCAGATGTTACTATGGTATACTGAGGTAACATTACAGCATAAGTGCCAGATGTTACTATGGTATACTGAGGTAACATTACAGCATAAGTGTCAGATGTTACTATGGTATACTGAGGTAACATTACAGCATTACATAAGTGTCAGATGTTACTATGGTATGCTGAGGTAACATTACAGCATTACATAAGTGTCAGATGTTACTATGGTATACTGAGGTAACATTACAGCATTACATAAGTGTCACATGTTACTATGGTATACTGAGGTAGCATTACAATAAGTGTCAGATGTTACTATGGTATACGGAGGTAACATTACAGCATTACATAAGTGTCACATGTTACTATGGTATACTGAGGTAATATTACAGGATATCATAAGTGACAGATGTTACTATGGTATACTGAGGTAATATTACAGGATATCATAAGTGACAGATGTTACTATGGTATACTGAGGTAACATTACAGCATTACATAAGTGTCAGATGTTACTATGGTATACTGAGGTAACATTACAGCATTACATAAGTGTCACATGTTACTATGGTATACTGAGGTAGCATTACAATAAGTGTCAGATGTTACTATGGTATACGGAGGTAACATTACAGCATTACATAAGTGTCACATGTTACTATGGTATACTGAGGTAATATTACAGGATATCATAAGTGACAGATGTTACTATGGTATACTGAAGTAACATTACAGCATTTCATAAGTGACTGAGGGGTCTAGTTACTAAGCAGTGTTAGGAGAAATAGTGAAAAGTGATAAGGTGCCAGCCACTCAGCTCCCAACTGTCATCTCACAGGCTGTGTTTGAAAAATGTCAGTTGGGAGCTGATTGGCTGGCACCTTATCACCTTTCACTCTTCACTACTCCTAACACTACTTAGTCAATAGACCCCAAAGGCTTTTAATGACAATTACACTAAGTTTATGCAGAGAGTCAATATTTGCAGTGTTGACCCTTCTCTTTCAAGACCTCTGCAATTTGCCCTGGCATGCTGGCAATCACCTTCTGGGCCACATACTGACTGATGGCCGCCCATTCTTGCCTAATTACTACTTGGAGTTTGTCAGAATTTGTGGGTTTTTGTATGTCCCCTGCCTCTTGAGGACTGACCACAAGTTCTCAATGGGATTAAGGTCTGGGGAGTTTCCTGGCCATGGATTCAAAATTTTGATGTTTTGTTCCCCGAGCCATTATGCTGGAAAAGGCATTGTTCCTCACCAAACTGTTCTTGGATGGTTGGGAGAAGTTGCTTTTGGAGGATGTTTTGGTACCATTCTTTATTCATGGCTGTGTTCTTAGGCAAAATTGTGAGTGAGCCCACTTCCTTGGCTGAGAAGCAACCCCACACATGAATGGTCTCAGGATGCTTTGCTGTTGGCATGATCCAGGACTGATGGTAGCGCTCACCTTTCCTTCTCTGGACAAGCATTTTTCCCAGACGCTCCAAACAATCTGAAAGGAGATTCATCAGAAAAAATAACTTTATCCCAGTCCTCAGCAGTCCAATCCCTGTACCTTTAGCAGAATATCAGTCTGTCCCTGATGTTTTTCTTGGAGAGAAGTGGCTTCTTTGCTGCCCCTCTGCACACCAGGCCATCCTCCAAAAGTCTTCGCCTCACTGTGAATGACGATGTACTCACACCTGCCTGCGGCCATTCCTGAGCAAGATCTGCACTGGTGGTGCCCCGATCCTGCAGCTGAAACAACTTTCGGTCCTGGTGCTTGCTGGACGTTCTTGGGTGCCCTGAAGCCTTCTTCACAACTATTGAACCTCTCTCCTTGAAGTTCGTGATGATCCGATAAATGGTTGATTTAGGTGCAATCTTGCTAGCAATATCCTTGCCTGTGTAGCCCTTTTTGTGCAAAGCAATGATGACTGCACGTGTTTCCTTGCAGGTAACCATGGCTAACAGAGGAAGAACAATGATTTCAAGCTCCACCCTCCTTTTAAAGCTTCCAGTATGTTAATCTAACTCAATCAGTATGACATATTGATCTCCAGCCTTGTCCTCGTCAACACTCTCACCTGTGTTAACGAGAGAATCAGTGACATGATTTTAGCTGGTCATTTTGTGGCAGGGCTGAAATGTAGTGGAAGTGTAGTTTTTGGGATTAAGTGTTGTTTTTGGGATTAAGTTCATTGTCATGGCAAAAAGGGACTTTGCAATTAATTGTAATTCATCTGATCACTCTTCATGACATTATGGAGTATATGCAAATTGCCATAATAAAAACTGAAGCAGCAGACTTTGTGAAAACCAATACTTGTGTCATTCTCAAAAAGAGCCTCCCCTCTGTGGCCAGGAAACCCTGTCTGGGGACCCTGCTTGCCCACTGATGGAGCTCAGACTCAGGCAGAGGTGGGCAGGCTTGGTCCCTTAGCAGATTCCTAAAATGGAGGGAAAGCTTTGTCCCTTCCAGACGGGACGGAGCCGTCGCTGAGCTCAGCGGGTGGGCTTAGGCACAGGGGAGTGACCACTCCCCATTGTCCATATGGAACAATGTTAAATGTGCATGTGGACAGTACATGCACTTAAGTTGATTCGTTAAAAACCACAGGGCGGACTTACTCCCTGTGGAAATGTGTATTGGAGCGGCATAAAAGAAGGGCATGTGAGCCCTGTATGTGTGTATCTTTTGAACATAAGACTGCTGTAACATCTTTGTATGCTGTACTCCCTTGAAGCTGAAGGGAAAAGTATTTTTCAAGACCATGAGCAATAAACATCTTTGCCTATATGACTGCATCTGAATCCAGCGACCAACAGAATTGCGCAAAACACTATTCCGTTCTCTGGCTGTTCTGGATTGAGCCCAGGTGCCTCCAAGCTCAAGCACTCTGCCAGCTACCGTGCAGAGCCTGGTACATTGCGAGGGATTCGGAGGAATCAGCTGACACCAATCAGGAGCTGTGGCCGCAGCTCGTAGACGCATACGCAGCAGAAGCGGTTCCAGGTGCCGGGGTAGGAGCCTGGTTGTATCCAAGAAGCAGTTCCAAAGCCGATGGTAGAGTTTGGTGGTGGCAGCATCGTTACACGCCCATGGAGCAGTGGGCGGAGTCAGTAAACGGCAGTTACTGACCGTTAATGGGAATCCCTGATACCCCAAGATCCAGTGGGGAGCAAACCCAACCTGTGATCGGGTGTCGAGTTGAGGTCATCCAGTCACACCGCGGTTTTGCAACCTTTTTACCAAATATACGTATCGTTCTGTCCTATTAGCCGTGGATTTTTCGCACATGCAAATTTTGCTCAGCGAAAAGAGACAAAATAGTTTTCACCATCTCAGAGCAGGTGAAAAATATGCAAACCCCCTATTTTGGGTTACAAATGTGGGGACTTTGCTCAGAACCCCTTGGACACCCCCACCCCATCCCCATCAAAGGACTAATTAGACAAAAATATTTCCCCCTAATAATGATTTGGGGTCAAAATGTAAAAAGTTGGAAAATAGGTATTAAGTAGTGTGGTAGGTAATTTGGGGGGCTGTGTGGTTTATGGATGGGACAAGTATTGTTGGGATTACAGATGGCTGCAGCAGCTGTATTTTTAACTTATTTAAAAAGTACCCTAAAATGACACAAAAATATAGTTGAACCCATTTTATGTACCCCTAATTTACCTGCAGCATTTATTTGCCACAACAAACTTACTATAATGTTTCCACTGTTAGAGAAAAATACATAATAACAGCCATATGACACAATATAAAAACCCCAAACCATTTGATTTTGCCCAATAATACACTTCTAAACTATAACCCAATGTTAGTTTACCCTTTTTGGGGGGTACAGGAACATCTCCCCATTGTCAGATGCAATTTTCACCTTATTTTTTTCGGTCGAATACTGCATCGCATCTTTTGAAATAGGATTACCCGAAAACCCGCCTACGCGATAGCGCCGAAAAGTGAAAAATGCGAAGAATTGACGTCTATATATATATATGTATCGGCCAGTGTGTAGAACAGGTGCAATATGGCAGAAATTCCACGACACCCACTCACCGGTTTCACTGGTCGGTCGCACAGCAATTGGCTCTGCCAGCTCCGTCTTCCCAGATCTGGTGACCCAGGCTACCTAGAAAAGTAAGGAACCGTAAAGAGTTAATTTCCAAGGAACATAAGACCACCTCTAGGTAACACATTATATAACACGTATTATACAAAGCCAGAGCCTGGGCTCCCTTATGCAGCATTATTATATCTATAGTATATGTCAGTAACACACTGCCAATGTAATAATGCTATAGAGACTGAGGGGAGAATATGCTGCTCTGTGTATTACAGTAAGAGCTATCTCCAGGTAACACATTATATAACACGTATTATACAAAGCCAGAGCCTGGGCTCCCTTATGCAGCGTTATTATATCTATAGTATATGTCAGTAACACACTGCCAATGTAATAATACTATAGAGACTGAGGGGAGAATATGCTGCTCTGTCTATTACAGTAAGACATATCTCCAGGTAACACATTATATAACACGTATTATACAAAGCCAGAGCCTGGGCTCCCTTATGCAGCGTTATTATATCTATAGTATATGTCAGTAACACACTGCCAATGTAATAATGCTATAGAGACTGAGGTGAGAATATGCTGCTCTGTCTATTACAGTAAGAGCTATCTCCAGGTAACACATTATATAACACGTATTATACAAAGCCAGAGCCTGGGCTCCCTTATGCAGCGTTATTATATCTATAGTATATATGTCAGTAACACACTGCCAATGTAATAATGCTATAGAGACTGAGGTGAGAATATGCTGCTCTGTGTATTACAGTAAGACATATCTCCAGGTAACACATTATATAACACGTATTATACAAAGCCAGAGCCTGGGCTCCCTTATGCAGCGTTATTATATCTATAGTATATATGTCAGTAACACACTGCCAATGTAATAATGCTATAGAGACTGAGGTAATAATATGCTGCTCTGTCTATTACAGTAAGATCTATCTCCAGGTAACACATTATATAACCTGTATTATACAAAGCCAGAGCCTGGGCTCCCTTATGCAGCGTTATTATATGTATAGTATATATGTCAGTAACACACTGCCAATGTAATAATACTATAGAGACTGAGGGGAGAATATGCTGCTCTGTGTATTACAGTAAGAGCTATCTCCAGGTAACACATTATATAACATGTATTATACAAAGCCAGGGCCTGGGCTCCCTTATGCAGCATTATTATATCTATAGTATAATATGAGATATGGTAAGAACTTACCCTTGTTATCTCTATTTCTACGAAGTCCATAGGGTTCCACAGGATACCTTGGGGTATAGGTGTGACGTCAGTCGCAGGGCACCAAAGAGTTAAGCTTTCAGCCTCCCAGGATGCACTAGGTCCCCCTCCTATACCCCGCCCCCGGGCCAAGGCACCTCAGTTAGTTACCAAGCCATAGGCCGGAGGAGGAGAAGGAAGAGAGAGAACAAAGATCTGGACACATACAAGAATCACATTCTCACCAGAGGGAGACGGAAAACCGGTGACCAGAGCAAAGCCCATCTGCAGCACAGGTGCGACAGGGCGGGAGTCCTGTGGAACCCTATGGACTTCGTAGAAATAGAGATAACAAGGGTAAGTTCTTACCATATCTCATATTTTCTACTTCAGGGTCCATAGGGTATCCACAGGATACCTTGGGGATGTCCCAAAGCAGTATCCTTTAAGGGTGGGGACGCTCCTGTGCAGAAAGGAGAATCCGCCGCCCGAAGGAAGCATCCTGAGAGGCGAAGGTGTCAAACCTGTAATACCTCACGAAGGTATGGACAGAAGACCACGTAGCAGCCTTGCAGATCTGAACTGCCGAGGCACCACGTCGAGCTGCCCACGAAGGACCCACAGACCTAGTGGAATGAGCCTTCAGAGAAGGAGGGACCGGTAGGCCTTCATGAAGATAAGCTTCAGAAATAGCCATACGGATCCAGGCTGCCAAAGTTTGCTTTGAAGCAGGCCAACCCTTTTTACGGAAGCCAAAGAGGACAAACAAAGCGTCCGACTTCCTAAACGAAGAAGTGCGGTCAACATAAGTCCTTAAGGCCCGCACAACATCCAAAGAGGCCTCACCCACGGAAAGACCCGGTGAGTTAAAGGCCGGAACAACTATTTCCTCGTTAATATGAAACTGGGAAACAACTTTGGGAAGAAACTCGGGCCGAGTGCGGAGCACTGCCCTGTTCCCATAAAAAACCAAGAAAGGGGGTCTACAAGAAAGAGCCCCTAACTCAGAAACACGTCTGGCCGAAGCAATGGCCAGAAGGAAAACAGTCTTAGCTGTTAGCCATTTAAGATCCACTGAGCCCAGTGGTTCAAACGGCGGTCCTTGGAGAGCCCTCAGGACCACAGCCAAATCCCAAGGCGCCACAGGTGGAACAAAGGGCGGCTGAATGGGGAGAACACCCTGCATAAAGGTGCGCACATCCGGGATTGTAGCAATCCTACGGTGAAACCAGACAGATAGGGCCGAAACCTGTACCTTCAAAGAAGCAAGGCGAAGCCCATGATCTAGTCCCGCTTGCAGGAAGGCGAGAATCCGAGACAGACGAAACTCCCGCGGTGCATAACCTCTCGGTCGACACCACTGGAAGAACGTATGCCACACGCGATGGTATATCCTCGCGGAAGACGGTTTCCGAGCTCGCAGCATGGTACGCACCACAGAGCTGGAAAACCCCCGGGACCTCAGCATGGCCGTCTCAACAGCCACGCCGTCAAAGACAGCCGAGTCAGGTCCGGGTGAAGGCAAGGACCCTGAGACAGAAGGTCCGGTCGTAGCAGCAACCGCAGAGGAATGTCCACGGACAGACCCCGAAGGTCTGAGAACCAGTGCCGTCTGGGCCACGCGGGAGCTATCAACAGGAGCGTCCCTCCTTCCTGTTTGAATTTCCGGATTACCCGTGGAAGAAGGGAGACCGGAGGGAACAGGTATGCGAACCGGAACGTCCACCGGACGGACAGAGCATCCACCAGAGACGCCCCTTCGTCTCTTGTGCGAGACCCGTACACCGGCAACTTGTTGTTGTGCCGGGACGCCATGAGGTCGATTTCTGGAAGACCCCACCTGTCCACCAGTAGTTGAAAAACGTCCGGGTGCAGGGACCATTCCCCCGGATGAACGTCCTGGCGACTTAGAAAGTCCGCCTCCCAATTGAGCACTCCCGGGATGAAGACCGCTGATATGGCTGGAAGATTGCGCTCCGCCCAAACCAGGATCCGAGAGACCTCTACGAGAGCCGCCCGACTGCGAGTTCCTCCTTGCCTGTTTATGTAGGCCACGGTGGTAGCGTTGTCCGACTGGACCTGCACCGGGCGACCCTGGAGAAACCGCTGTGCCTGCTGGAGAGCATTGAAGACCGCACGGAGTTCCAAGATATTTATTGGAAGCTCCGCTTCTGTCGGCGTCCACCTGCCCTGGAACAAGTGTGGACCCGAAACTGCTCCCCAGCCCCGAAGACTGGCGTCCGTTGTCAACAGGACCCAATTTGGAACCCAGAACGGACGTCCCTTGTTGAGGTGGGTCGTCTGTAACCACCACGTAAGGGACAGGCGAACCTCCTGGGTGAGCACAATCGTCTGGGACTTCAGAGACTGAGTCAGCCCGTTCCACTTGGACAGGATCAGGTGCTGCAGAGGTCTGGAGTGAAACTGGGCGTATTCCACCATGTCGAACACCGACACCATGGAGCCCAGTAACCTCATCGCCGAGTGTAAGGACACCCGGCGGCTGTGCAGACAACTGCGCACCCTTGACTGTAAAGCAGAGATCTTGTCCTCCGTCACGAAGATCCTTTGCTGTCCCGAGTCCAATAAGGCTCCAAGATGCAGAATCCTCCGAGACGGGATTAGAGTGGACTTCTGCCAGTTGATTAGCCAGCCGTGCCGTTGCAGCAGTGCAATGGTCAGGTCCAAGTGGCGTAGCAGGAGCTCTGGAGATCCTGCCACCAATAACAGGTCGTCCAAATACGGCAACATGCGGACTCCCTGCAGCCGCAGAGAAGCCGCCATGACCGCCATCACCTTGGTGAAAACACGTGGTGCTGTTGCCAGGCCAAAAGGTAACGCCCGAAACTGGAAGTGGTCGCTGCTGATTGCGAACCTGAGGAACTGTTGATGGCGCCAAAGAATAGGGACATGCAGGTAAGCGTCCTGTATGTCCAATGACACCAAGTAGTCCCCAGGTTCCAGCGCCAGAATGATGGACCGTAGGGTCTCCATCCGAAACTTCGGGACCCGCAAAGACTTGTTGAGTGCTTTGAGGTTGAGAATCGGACGATATGACCCATTGGGTTTCTGTACCAAAAATAGATTTGAATAGAAACCCTGGCCCCTCTGGGAGAATGGAACCGCCACTATAACTCCAGCCTGGAGCATAGTGTGCAATACCTTCCGCAGCTCCGTAGCCTTGTTCCGGTCTGATGGGAGACCCGTGGTGAAGAAGCGAGCCGGGGGTCTGTGCCGGAAGGAGAGGGCGTATCCGTGAGAAACCACCTCCAGAACCCAAGGGTCTGTCGTAGTGGTCGACCAACACTGGGCGAACTGTAGCAGGCGGCCTCCCACCCTGGGATCCCCCAAAGGGAGGCCCGGACCGTCAGGCCGCAGGCTTGTCATCTGGCTTGGGGGCCGGACGTCTGGTACTCCATGCCTGCTTCCGGGGCTTGACCGATTTCTTAGGGCCAGCCTGTCGAGGAAACGACTGTGGTTTGGGCCTGCCCTGGGCCCTAGATGACCGAAAGGACGATGGTCCCGAACCAGAAGGAGCAGCGGCCGACGGGAGACAGGCAGATTTGGCTGCCGCCAGCGTGGCCACAATCTTATCCAGATCCGGACCGAAGAGAACTTCTCCGGTAAACGGCAACGCTTCCAGACCTTTCTTGGAATCTGCGTCCGCCTTCCAGGATCGCAGCCACAAGGTGCGACGAGCAGCTACCGCTGCTGAAGAAATTCTAGACACCAGAGTACTAATGTCTAGAGCCGCCTCGTTGATGTAGGTGGCCGAATCACGGAGATTGCCAATCAACTCCGCCTGCTTGGCCGGACAGTCGGATTCAAAAGAAGCCTCTAATGAATCCGCCCAGCGCTCCATCGCTCTGGCAACCCAGCAAATGGCCATAGCCGGCCGTGCTGCCCCCCCTGCAAGGGAATAAGCGGACTTCAGGCAGATTTCTACCTTGCGGTCCGTAGCATCCTTAAGGGAGGACATAGATGGCATCGGCAATGTGGCACTACGGACAAGACGGGTCACGTGAGAATCCACCTGTGGAGGGGATTCCCACTTCGCAAAATAATTATCCGCGAACGGATAAGCCACCGCCAGGCGTCTCTGCGGCTGGTATCTTTTGCCAGGTTGTTTCCACGCCTCCTCTAAATGGTCCACCAACTGACCCGAAAGAGGAAAGACTGTGGCATCGCCCTTCACATCTTTGAAAAAGGCATACTTAGATTTAGCCGCTGGGGGAACTTCGTCCTCAATCACCAAGGCTGTGCGGACCGCCCGAATAAGTCCAGGAATATATACTTTGGACTTAGCATCAGCGTCCTTAGTATGGAGAGGTTCCTGATCGTAAGGATCTAGAATCTCCCCATCATCAGACGTCCCTTCGTCATCCTCATAAGGAGCGGACAGAGACGCCACCGGCTCCCCTTGCAACACATCCGACAAGTGCTGTACAGAACTCGTCAGGGAGTTAACCCACGCTGGCTCCTGAGAACCCGGGAGCGGGGAAATAGGGAGACTGTGGGGTACCACCAATTGTCGTGGGAACCCCTGCATGGGTGACGACACCACAGACTGCTGGGACAAACCCATCGGAGTAAACGCGGGCTGCGGAGCTAACTGGCCCACTAAAGCTGTTAACGCCTGAGCGAAACAAGCCCAGGGCGGCTCCTGTACCGGTGCTGTAACCGTAATAGGCCGCGCCATGGACAAACACTGCCGGCAAAGGCCCTCCGCGCTACCCTCCCCCTCCGCTAACGGTACTTTGCACGTGGTACACTGTAGCCGGAGGGGAAAATCACTTTCAGACATGATGGCACCACGTATGTGACCTCTCTCACCAATTAAGTATTAAATAGGCGAGAGACCACCCTGCAGCACCGCACCGCAAGGGCTTTAGCAGAAAGAACAGGGACAGTAATAAAGCTGACAGTTTAGAGAAGAAAAGTTACAGGCAGCAGCGCTAGCACAGTCACATACAATGCAGAGAAATAACAATTCCTGCACTAACAGCGCTGATCACTCAACTACACAGACACAGGGCCTGGTAGGACACAGCGCTGCATACACAGACCTGAGCCACAGCGGAGGAGAGGTATGCGGGGGGACCCAGACCACGATGCTTCCGTCCAGCGCTTCCAGCAGCGTTCACCATGCGTTCTGGAGAAGATGGCCGCCGAGGAGCAGAGAGGAGGCTGGCCTGGGGGAGGAGCGCTGCCACAGGACCAGTCGGCAGCATGCAGAGAGGGCTGTGTGCAGCGGGGGAGGCGCCGGCTGTGAGACAGGGAAGGCGCGCTCCCCTGGCATGCATTTAACCCCTGGGACGCCGCAGCGCTACCACTCTGCTGCGGTCCGCTGTCCCAGGGGGTAGTGGAAGCGCAGGTTGGTCGCCTGGCTCCACGCTGCAGCCAGTCCCCAGGGAGCCCCCTGCCTGGGGACTTAGGACCATGTGATCAGCGGGGACCCACCGCGGGACCCCGCTGCTTACCTCTGTCCCTCCCCCTTGAATCCGGCCATGGTCCGGAGCATCTGGGGTCACCGCTAGCTGTGACCCCAGACGCCCACCAGCATCCCCGGATCAGTAACGGCGTTCTGGTACCGGCGGGGTGTAGGGAAGACAGCATGGACGTCAGGACTGACTGTCCATGCTGTTCATCCAGTTGTGCAGCCACAGCTGCATGAAGAATAAGCTTATGGGGCTCTTCTAGCCCCCACTCCAACAGGTGCACCCGACTCCGGCCGGGCACCAAACTAAACTGAGGTGCCTTGGCCCGGGGGCGGGGTATAGGAGGGGGACCTAGTGCATCCTGGGAGGCTGAAAGCTTAACTCTTTGGTGCCCTGCGACTGACGTCACACCTATACCCCAAGGTATCCTGTGGATACCCTATGGACCCTGAAGTAGAAATATGTCAGTAACACACTGCCAATGTAATAATACTATAGAGACTGAGGTGAGAATATGCTGCTCTGTGTATTACAGTAAGAGCTGTCTCCAGGTAACACATTATATAATACGTATTAAACAAAGCCAGAGCCTGGGCTCCCTTATGCAGTGTTATTATATCTATAGTATATATGTCAGTAACACACTGCCAATGTAATAATGCTATAGAGACTGAGGTGAGAATAAGCTGCTCTGTCTATTACAGTAAGAGCTATATCCAGGTAACACATTACATAACACGTATTATACAAAGCCAGAGCCTGGGCTCCCTTATGCAGTGTTATTATATCTATAGTATATATGTCAGTAACACACTGCCAATGTAATAATACTATAGAGACTGAGGTGAGAATATGCTGCTCTGTCTATTACAGTAAGAGCTATCTCCAGGTAACACATTATATAACCTGTATTATACAAAGCCAGAGCCTGGGCTCCCTTATGCAGCGTTATTATATCTATAGTATATATGTCAGTAACACACTGCCAATGTAATAATACTATAGAGACTGAGGGGAGAATATGCTGCTCTGTCTATTACAGTAAGACATATCTCCAGGCAACACATTATATAACATGTATTATACAAAGCCAGAGCCTGGGCTCCCTTATGCAGCATTATTATATATATAGTATATATGTCAGTAACACACTGCCAATGTAATAATGCTATAGAGACTGAGGTGAGAATATGCTGCTCTGTGTATTACAGTAAGAGCTATCTCCAGGTAACACATTATATAACACGTATTATACAAAGCCAGAGCCTGGGCTCCCTTATGCAGCGTTATTATATCTATAGTATATATGTCAGTAACACACTGCCAATGTAATAATGCTATAGAGACTGAGGGGAGAATATGCTGCTCTGTGTATTACAGTAAGAGCTATCTCCAGGCAACACATTATATAACATGTATTATACAAAGCCAGAGCCTGGGCTCCATTATGCAGCGTTATTATATCTATAGTATATATGTCAGTAACACACTGCCAATGTAATAATGCTATAGAGACTGAGGGGAGAATATGCTGCTCTGTCTATTACAGTAAGAGCTATCTCCAGGTAACACATTATATAAAACGTATTATACAAAGCCAGAGCCTGGGCTCCCTTATGCAGCGTTATTATATCTATAGTATATATGTCAGTAACACACTGCCAATGTAATAATGCTATAGAGACTGAGGTGAGAATATGCTGCTCTGTGTATTACAGTAAGAGCTATCTCCAGGTAACACATTATATAACACGTATTATACAAAGCCAGGGCCTGGGCTCCCTTATGCAGCGTTATTATATCTATAGTATATATGTCAGTAACACACTGCCAATGTAATAATACTATAGAGACTGAGGGGAGAATATCCTGCTCTGTCTATTACAGTAAGAGCTATCTCCAGGTAACACATTATATAACCTGTATTATACAAAGCCAGAGCCTGAGCTCCCTTATGCAGCGTTATTATATGTATAGTATATATGTCAGTAACACACTGCCAATGTAATAATGCTATAGAGACTGAGGGGAGAATATGCTGCTCTGTCTATTACAGTAAGAGCTATCTCCAGGCAACACATTATATAACATGTATTATACAAAGCCAGAGCCTGGGCTCCCTTATGCAGCGTTATTATATCTATAGTATATATGTCAGTAACACACTGCCAATGTAATAATGCTATAGAGACTGAGGTGAGAATATGCTGCTCTGTCTATTACAGTAAGAGCAATCTCCAGGTAACACATTATATAACCTGTATTATACAAAGCCAGAGCCTGGGCTCCCTTATGCAGCATTATTATATATATAGTATATATGGCAGTAACACACTGCCAATGTAATAATGCTATAGAGACTGAGGGGAGAATATGCTGCTCTGTCTATTACAGTAAGAGCTATCTCCAGGTAACACATTATATAACCTGTATTATACAAAGCCAGAGCCTGGGCTCCCTTATGCAGCGTTATTATATCTATAGTATATGTCAGTAACACACTGCCAATGTAATAATACTATAGAGACTGAGGTGAGAATATGCTGCTCTGTCTATTACAGTAAGAGCTATCTCCAGGTAACACATTATATAACCTGTATTATACAAAGCCAGAGCCTGGGCTCCCTTATGCAGCGTTATTATATCTATAGTATATGTCAGTAACACACTGCCAATGTAATAATGCTATAGAGACTGAGGTGAGAATATGCTGCTCTGTCTATTACAGTAAGAGCTATCTCCAGGTAACACATTATATAACACGTATTATACAAAGCCAGAGCCTGGGCTCCCTTATGCAGCATTATTATATCTATAGTATATGTCAGTAACACACTGCCAATGTAATAATGCTATAGAGACTGAGGTGAGAATATGCTGCTCTGTCTATTACAGTAAGAGCTATCTCCAGGTAACACATTATATAACACGTATTATACAAAGCCAGAGCCTGGGCTCCATTATGCAGCGTTATTATATCTATAGTATATGTCAGTAACACACTGCCAATGTAATAATGCTATAGAGACTGAGGTGAGAATATGCTGCTCTGTCTATTACAGTAAGAGCTATCTCCAGGTAACACATTATATAACATGTATTATACAAAGCCAGAGCCTGGGCTCCCTTATGCAGCGTTATTATATGTATAGTATATATGTCAGTAACACACTGCCAATGTAATAATGCTATAGAGACTGAGGGGAGAATATGCTGCTCTGTCTATTACAGTAAGAGCTATCTCCAGGTAACACATTATATAACATGTATTATACAAAGCCAGGGCTCTTTTATGCAGCGTTATTATATCTATAGTATATATGTCAGTAACACACTGCCAATGTAATAATGCTATAGAGACTGAGGTGAGAATATGCTGCTCTGTCTATTACAGTAAGAGCTGTCTCCAGGTAACACATTATATAACACGTATTATACAAAGCCAGAGCCTGGGCTCCCTTATGCAGCGTTATTATATCTATAGTATATATGTCAGTAACACACTGCCAATGTAATAATGCTATAGAGACTGAGGGGAGAATATGCTGCTCTGTCTATTACAGTAAGAGCTATCTCCAGGTAACACATTATATAACATGTATTATACAAAGCCAGAGCCTGGGCTCCCTTATGCAGCGTTATTATATCTATAGTATATATGTCAGTAACACACTGCCAATGTAATAATGCTATAGAGACTGAGGTGAGAATATGCTGCTCTGTGTATTACAGTAAGAGCTATCTCCAGGTAACACATTATATAACATGTATTATACAAAGCCAGAGCCTGGGCTCCCTTATGCAGCGTTATTATATCTATAGTATATATGTCAGTAACACACTGCCAATGTAATAATGCTATAGAGACTGAGGTGAGAATATGCTGCTCTGTGTATTACAGTAAGAGCTATCTCCAGGTAACACATTATATAACATGTATTATTCAAAGCCAGAGCCTGGGCTCCCTTATGCAGCGTTATTATATCTATAGTATATATGTCAGTAACACACTGCCAATGTAATAATGCTATAGAGACTGAGGTGAGAATATGCTGCTCTGTCTATTACAGTAAGAGCTATCTGCAGGGGGACAGGTAGCATTGCAGGAGGTGCTGCCACTGCTCTGCAGCACCCGGATGTAGACAGCACCCGCCGAGCCCGCCATCTATGAAGTCTCTCTGACTGTGTGACAGACGCTCTCATGACGACATGCGGAGTCTGGAAATCAGTGGTGGGAGTCACTATCGCACAGCGGCTGCTCAGCATTGTGGGAGTGACTGTGTGTTGTGGCTGCTGCGGCTCTGTGTTCTGCATGCACAGCGCAGAGCGGCTCCCAAGTCTCCCATCATCATCATCATGTGACATCAGAACACAGGGCACAAGGGATGAGTACTTGGGTCGCTGGGGATATGGCACTGTGTGGGTGTATTGGGGGGATGGCATGCAGTGTGTCATACTGGGAAGGACCCAACCTGGGTGCCATTTATTTTTGGTACGCCACTGGATCACAGGCAGGGCTTACATGCTCTCTGGGGTGCGGCATGATACAGCTTACCCTCTCCTCTTACCGCGCAATGGCTGACGCCAGCCACTACCCCTACACTGTGCCTGGTCATGTCCACTGTAAGATTATAACTCTGTACAGAAAGCGTTTATTTGGCGTGAAGCCCACCAGGAAACATTACATTGCCCCATTCCAAAGTACTGTCATTTACAGAATATCCTACATCATTGGCTGACATATAGGGCAGTTCCACGCTGGACACATTTAATTACATATAATAAGTGAAGTGAAAATGAAGTCACGCTTTAACGTTAATTCTACGATACAATATTACAGAGCTGTGCAATATACGGTACCTGTACTAAAGATTACCGTCATCTGCCCAGCACGCTCCCTATACTGCACACCGGGAATCGCAGCACTGGGGATTGGAAGGTGGTGGGTCCCCAACATTGTGTGATTGGCTAAGACGTTCTTCCAGGGAACACGGCAGTAACACGGACACGGAACCTTCTGTACAATATCACATCCTATCATAATATCTCAGATGTGACAGGAGGAACATCTGCCGAATACCCAATCTGATAGCTATACCGATGGAAGCGCAGAGTAGTGTTACATCGTGCTCGGGCGCCTGTCATAGCGTGTACATACAGTAACTCCGGCCGTGCTCGGCTTTTATCGTGTACATACCTCGGGTGCAAAGTCAGCAATGTGGGTTTTCTCTTTCTCCAGAGCCGCCTGAGACACGAACATGGGGAAGTAACAGTTCTCTACGCCCAGCTGCTTTATCTTGCGATCAAAGAAGTCTTGAATGGCTTCCCAGATGGCGAAGGCCCAGGGGCGCAGCACGTAACATCCGCTGACATCATAATATTCAATCATCTCAGACTTTGTGATCACCTGTGGGAAAGGCCACCTTTGTCAGTACAGAAGCAGAAGACAGTTTAGATGTGATGCCAGGACTATTACAGCCGAGTCCATAGAAGAAAGACCGCGCTCCGAGTAAGCAGCTAGAAATACACAACATGGCGGCTGAGAATATCATTCCGCTGTTATATCTATTCCGACAGTTCTAATGACGCACTAGAACTCTGGTGCTCAACCTTTGTTTTTCTAGGACCCCAAGAGTCAGTGCGCCATTGTTCTGGGACCCCAACGGAATGTATTATTCTAACAATCAAGGGACCCCGCCGGGTGTAATGACCATAAGTTACACACCCTGCAATGGACATGGTCTCTAACCATTTTACAGGGGCCCAGCAGGGATTTCCTGATATGTGAATAAGCCCCGCGCTTTCCTTCACATGGAGCTATCATTATAAGGCTTATGAAGGGAAAAGGAGAGTTATGGTAGACTTACCTTCGTTAACACTCGTTCTTCAAAGTCCATAGGGTCCAAAGGGAGACATAGGGGTGTAGGTGGGACTTGGAAGACCGGACACCAACAGCAAAGATTTTGAATCCCAGGATGCTCCGGTCCTTCCCCCTATACCCCACCCACAGCCTGAGGGCAACTCAGTTTTGTTAACAAGCCTCAGGCAGGAGCAGGAAAGGAGAGAAGGAAGACTGGTACTGAGGAATCACACTCTCACACAGAGAAGGAAACAAGTGACCAAGAGAAGAAACCCATAGAAGCCAGGTGCGTCTTACCATAGAAACAGGTATACACAGTGCACGCCACTCACTCTCTTTCCCTCCTCATATATTCCTCCTCCAACCCCTTTGTTCAACAGACTTCCCGTGGATTCCATTACCCACTGCTTACTCAAGTCACTTAATTCTCATTTCATTGGAGGCCTAGATCCAATCCAGCCTGAAGGCAGGGAAGTATTCTGGAAACTTTAAAAACTTTAGGGTCATAGTTTCTCAGCGCACACCATTGGAAATATGTATGCCATATTCAGTGATAAATTCAGTCTGAGGCCGGTTTACATGCTCTGAGCCTGGTCTGGACCATAGAGCTAGAGAAAGCCTTAGCAGTCAGGAGGGATGTCTCAAGAGCCACGCCGTTAAAGACAGACGGGCTAGGTCCGAATGTAGACATGGACCCTGAGACAACAGGTCTACTCGTAGAGGAAGTTGAAAAGGAACGTCTATGGAGAGACTTTGAAAATTGAAGTACCAATGGCATCTGGGTCAAGCCTGAGCTATCAATAGGACTGTGCCCCCTTCCTGCTTGAACTTTAGAAGAACTCTAGGAAGCAGGGATATTGGAGGGAAGAGATACACCAAATGGAAAGTCCAATTCATGGACAATGCGTCCACAAAGGCTCCGTCAGGGTCCTTGTCCCATATAATTTGTAGTTGTGTCTTGAGGACATGAGACCCACTTCTGGTAGACCCAATTTGCCCACTAGGAGCTGAAAGACTTCTGGATGTGGAGACCACTCTCCTGCATGCACGTCGTGACAGCTGAGGAAATCCGCAAACCAATTGAAAACCCCTGGAATGAATACTGCGGAGATGGCCGGGAGATGGCGTTCGGTCCATGTGAGAATGTGGGACCCTTCTGTCATTGGTATCCGACTTCGAGTGCCTCCTGGGTGATTGAGGTAGGCCACTGCTGTGGCGTTTTTGGACTGAACTTGTACTGGCTTACCCTGAAGAAAATTCTGAGCCAGAGTGAGAGCTCTATAGATGGTACGAAGCTCCAGGACATCGATTGGCAACACTGCCTAGACTGGGGTCCAGCAGCCCTAGAAGCAGTGCTGGCCGATCACTGCGCCCAACCCTCAGAGGCTTGCGTTCGGGGTGAGGAGAGCCCAGTCCGGAACCTAAAAAGGGCTACCCTTGTCTAAATGGGATGTCTGTAGCCACCAGGCTAGGGACCGGCGAAACTCTGAGGAGAGGCCCATCATCTGGGATCTGAGCAGATGGGGTTAGCCCGTTCCACCTGGAGAGGATCAGGTGTTGTAGGGGCCTGGAGTGAAACTGAGCGAACTCCACCATGTCGAAGGTGGACACCACTGATCCCAAAGGTCTGCATTGCAGAGTGAATTGACACTCGGCAACTGCGGAGCAGTCTGCGCACTCGGCGCTGTATTATTCAGTTCTTGTCTGGAGTTAGGAAGATTCTCTGAACATGTGAGTCCAGGAGGGCTCCCAAATATACCATTCTCTGAGAGGGTGTCAGGGAAGACTTTTTCCAGTTGATCAGCCAACCGTGCGTTTTTTGAAAGGCAATGGTTACCTGCAGATGGCAGTGAAGAATCTCTGGTGAGCTGGCCAACAGCAAGAGATTGTCTAAGTATGGGAGTAGTCTGATCCCTTGACGATGAAGAGAGGCCACCATAACAGCCATGATTTTGGTAAAGACCCGAGGGGCCGTTGAGAGGCAAAACGGCAGAGCCTGAAATTGGTAATGCTGCTGTAATATAGCAAACCGGAGATATTGTTGAGAAGTCGCCATAGGTACATGTAGGCAAGCGTCTTAAATGTCCAGAAACACCATAAATGCCCCAGGCTCCATAGCTAGGATAATAGAGAGAAGGGTTTCCATACAAAACCTGGGCACCCTGATAAACTTGTTAAGAGATTTGAGGTTGAGGATAGGCCGATGAGACCCGTTGGGCTTCTGAACTAAGAAAAGGGTACAATAATAGCCCTTGTCTCGCTGTGAAGAGGGGACCGGAATTATAACTCCAGAGAGCACTAAGGACTGAATGGCCTTCTGGAGCAGCAGGGCCTTGCTTGGGTCCTATGGAGGTCCTGTGCAAAAGAACTGCTGGGGAGGTCACCTCAGGAAGGATAGGGCATATCTGTGGGAGACCACTTCTCTTACCTAGGCGTGTGATGTGGTATGACGCCAAAACTGGGCAAATTAAAGAAGTCGGCCTCCCACCCTGTGAGCCCCCAGGAACAGGCCCGCCTCGTCAGGCTGAAGGCTTGTCCTCAGATTTGGTAGGTTTACGTCTAGTAGCCCCGGTCTGTTTGGTCCTCAGCTTGGAGGCCTTAGTTGATGCCTGATGCCTTGGAAAGGACTGACCTTTAGCTTTTCCTTGAGGACGAAAGGATGACGTCCGAGGCTTTGCATTATATGCAGAGGGCAGGAACGCCATCTTGGAAGCTGCCAAGGTAGTCACAATTTTATCCAATTCTGGGCCAAACAGGATATCCACAGAATAAGACAGATACTCAACAACCTTTTTAGGGTCCGAATCTGCCTTCTAGGAGCAGAGCCAAACAATATGGCGGTCTACCACAGAAGTGGCAGATGCCTTGGAAGCTAGGAGAGCCATATCCATAGCTGTATCTCTAAAGTGAGAGATGTAGGACAGCTGTTTCCTCGAAGCATCAGGGGGAAATGTCTCTTCTAGGGCCTCTGCCCAACTCTCAATGGCTTTTGCCACCCAGGCCATAGCCGTAGCAGGACGAGTAATAGCTCCTGTAAGAGAGAATAGATTTTTGACAAGCTTCTATCCTTCTATCCGTAGTCTCCTTCAAGGAGGTTGCAGTATGGATGGGTAAGGTGGCATTCTTGACCAGACGTGTTACGTAGGAATGCACTGCTGGAGGAACTTACCATTTAGTGCAAGCAGTAGCTGGAAGAGGGTAAAAGGAACTTAGGCAGCTGAAACCTTTTACTGGGCATAGTCTAAGCTTCACTCATGATCAGATAGCTGGTCAGATGAGGAAACTCTGGTAAAACTACCTTTTGTCGTTTAAGGAGTGGCTGTTTTGCTATAGGAGCGGGTTCTGCCTCTTCTATTTGTAGAATAGATTTGACAGCTCTCACCAGTGCAGGTCTATTTAATTTAGAGATTGGGCTCCTTGTCTCCGGTGGGGGGTCAGAGTGAGAGAGGTCTGTGTCTTCTCCCTCCCCAGATGATACATCAGACTCTGATAGCTGGGAGGACTGGCAAGATAACAGCACGCTTAGTAGGGTTACTAGGTAAGGGGGGGGGGGGGGTTCCTCGACTCTGGCGGGGGGTCAGAGTGAGAGAGGTCTGCGTCTTCTGCCTCCCCAGATGATACATCAGACTCTGAAAGCTGGGAGGACTGGGAAGATAACACAGCACGCTTAGTAGGGTTACTGGGTAAGGGGGGGTTCCTCGTCTCCTGAGGGGGAGTCAGAGTGATAGAGGTCTGTCTCTTCTCCCTCCCCAGATGATACATCAGACGCTGGGAGGACTGGGAAGAAAACACAGCACGCTTAGTAGGGTTACTAGGTAAGGGTCTCTCTTTTTGCAGCATTTGTTGAAAAGCTGTAGAGGTATCCAACAAATTCTGTATTGAGGTAGAAAAATATCTACCCATGAGGGAGGCAAAGGATGTGCAGGGAGCACCGGTTGTGACCATCCCATAGGGGGAGCTACCACAGGGACCGCTAGGTGGTCCTGCTATTTTTGCCAGCACCTGTGAAAAGGCATCCCAAGGTGGGTCCTGAGGAGAATACAACGGGGCTGATGGGCCCAGGGTGGTATAACAAGTTGTACAAAGACCATCCTGAATGAGGTCCTCTGTGGCTAGACCCGCTGAGCAGGACTTACATGACACCAGAGTAGGAGCAGCAGCATCACCCTGCTTGTTATTCTTTCCTCTGTCAGACATAGTCACAGGGATAATGTAACACACAATCTGACACAGTGCAGTGAGCAACCCAGACGTATGTGTAATAATAATGTGATAGCCCTCACAAATATAGGGAGAAGTGCGGTACAATGAGCCCCCTTATACCTTAGTATGTCAGGGTAAAGTAGAATAAAGGGAAAGGTATAAGCTGACAGTATAAAAAGTTCGAGGCTACTGCATTTGCGAGTGCAGGCGAGTTTAGGACAATGTAAACTGACACCTTTTAATGAGAGTAGCAGTAAAAGGTGCGAGTTTTAGAGAAGCCATCACAGATCAGTGAGATCCGTGATGGCTTCTGTGTGTGTTAAAAAAAACAACAAAAAAAACGTGTACCCCCTCCCCAAAAGCATAACCAGCCCCGGGCTTTATAAAGCCTGTTCTGGTTCTAAAAATACAGGGCCAAAATGCGTAGGGGGCCCCTGTATATTAAGAACCAGCACAGGGCTTTGTTGAGCTGGTCCTGGTTCTGGAAAATCAGGGGACAAAATGAGTAGGGGTCCCCTGAAAATTCCAGTACCAGCACCGAACTCTGTCTAGCGGGGGGATAATGCCACAGCCAGGGAAAACCTTTCAGCGGTTTCCCCGGCCAAAGCATTACCCCTGACCGCTAGTCAGTCCAGGCTGGAGATCCCTGGGGAGTTGGGTACCCCCCCAATAAAGGGGTACCCCTCTCCAGGGCACCCCAGGCCTAGACTGATAGCCCGGGGCTATCCCCGGCACCCTAGGGCGGTGGGTTGATAGTGTAAAATGAAATTTTCCATATTGTCTTTATTTGGAGAACCACAAATACCAGCATGCGGGGCATTACGGGCCCGCTGGCACTTGTAGTTCCACAACTAAAGAAATACGTAAATAAACAAACATACACCGTGAAAGTATAATTTTAATAAAACATACATGCACACTCACACTCACACATACTCACCTAGTATCCGAAGTAACCCATAGGGGTGTACCTGAAAAAAAAAAATCCATACTCACCTCTCCTATGCGTCGATCACGTCCTCTTCTGCAAGTAGGCAATCCAGGGGTTAAAATAAAAAAACGGGAAAAAACCGAACCATACAGACCGAGCAAAGGTATGTGTGTACACATACCTTTGCTCCGCGTAAATGACCGGGACACATGTGTGCCCCGTCAGTGCAGGGGCCGCCAGCCAATCAGGGAGCATCTCCGTCGGAGCAGCTCCCTGATTCGCTGAATGCGGCCAGCCTGTGTGTCCCTTAGACTTCTATGGTGAGAAATCCCCATAGACGTCTATTGTGGGAACCGCTACATCGTAGCCGCAAGATTAATTGATGTTAATCTTGTGGTTACATCACTGATACAATGTCGCGACATACACACATACCTTTGCTCGGTCCGTATGGTTCGGTTTTTTTCAGTTTTTTTATTTTAACCCCTGGATTGCTTACTTGGAGAAGAGGACGTGATCTACGCATAGGAGAGGTGAGTATGGATTTTTTTTTTTCAGGTACACCCCTATGGGTTACTTCGGATACTAGGTGAGTATGTGTGAGTGTGCATGTATGTTTTATTAAAATTATACTTTCACGGTGTATGTTTGTTTATTTACGTATTTCTTTAGCTGTGGAACTACAAGTGCCAGCGGGCCCGTAATGCCCCGCATGCTGGTACTTGTGGTTCTCCAAATACCAGCATGCAGGGGAGGCTTGCTGGTACTTGTGGTTCTACAAATAAAGACAATATTGAAAACTTAATTTTACACTTTACACTATCAACCCGGCACCCACCGCCCTAGGGTGGGGGGGATAGCCCCGGGCTATCAGTCTAGGCCTGGGGTGCCCTGGAGAGGGGTACCCCTTTATTGGGGGGTACCCAACTCCCCAGGGATCCCCGGCCTGGACTGACTAGCGGTCAGGGGTAATGTTTTGGCCGGGGAAACCGCTGAAAGGTTTTCCCTGGCTGTGGCATTATCCCCCTGCTAGAAAGAGTTCGTGCTGGTTCTGGAATTTTCAGGGGACCCCTACTCGTTTTGTCCCCTGATTTTCCAGAACCAGCTCAACAAAGCCCTGTGCTGGTTCTTAATATACAGGGGCCCCCTACGCATTTTGGCCCCTGTATTTTTAGAACCAGAACAGGCTTTATAAAGCCCGGGCTGGTTATGCTTTTGGGGAGGGGGTGCACGTAATTTTTTTTTAATTAAAAACATTTAACATAAGTACACACAGAAACATGTACATATCTCATGGATATGTGCACGTTTCTGTGTTAATCTGACCTGCTCAGGATGTACTCGCTAGCCTGAAGCAGGTCTATTATTTGGGGACTTTTGGTAATCTTTTTTTTGCGAGTCTGAAACAGACCCTATTACTATTACATTGGGCGAGTTGATTGTTTTCAATGTGAAAACATCCGGATGCGAGTTTGAGAATGGAGCGTTTTAGTAACTCTGAAAAATGCGAGTTTTAGTGAACAGACTCCGATTACATTGGAGAGTTATGAAAAATTGCGAGTTTAGCACCAAACTCGCAATTTACCAAAACAGACTACCTATTACATTTGGCCCTATATATCTACAATTGGCACTACAATCACTTACACAGACCGCAGTGGCCGGTAGGATATAGCGCTGTATAACCTGGCCAGTGGGAGAGGTATACAGGGAGACAGGACCCACCATTCCCAGAGACCTGTGAAGCAGAAAATGGCTGCCGTGCGTCTCTCAAGGGGTGAGGGAGGAGCAGCAAGACCGCAGTGGAATGGTGCCCTGAGCTGGGGGAGGGGCTACAGGGAGAGCACCTTCTCACCTTGCTGACGTTAGCCACTGGGTCCCCTGGCCTCTAAAATATGTCCTGCACCAGTGATATATATATATATGCCCTGGTGGTCTAGTGGAGTCCTGGGCGAACCAGTGTCCACATCAGGGCCTCCGGTTTATCTCCTGAGAACGGAGGCAAGAATGCGCAAAGACGTGGGGATCTGCCTTACCTGTCCCCTGGATTCCAGACAGTAGTCTGGGGTCCGGGGAACCTGCTAGCTAGTCCCCCATCAGAGCCCCGCCGGGATTACCTAGCCGGGAGCTGGTGTCATGGCGCCGCGGAGGGGTGATGGAGCAGCAGTGCAGACGTCCCCATCAGAGCCTAGCCGGGAGTAGCTAGCCGGGAGCTGGTGTCATGGCGCCGCGGAGGGGTGATGGAGCAGCAGTGCAGACGTCCCCATCAGAGCCCCGCCGGGAGTACCTAGCCGGGAGCTGGTGTCATGGCGCCGCGGAGGGGTGATGGAGCAGCAGTGCAGACGTCCCCATCAGAGCCCCGCCGGGAGAACCTGGCCGGGAGCTGGTGTCATGGAGCCGCGGAGGGGTGATGGAGCAGCAGTGCAGACGTCCCCATCAGAGCCCCGCTGGGAGTACCTAGCCGGGAGCTGGTGTCATGGCGCCGCGGAGGGGTGATGGAGCAGCAGTGCAGACGTCCCCAACAGAGCACTGCCGAGAGAACCTAGCCGGGAGCTGGTGTCATGGTGCCGTGGAGGGGCAATGGAGCAGCAGTGCAGACGTCCCCATCAGAGCCCCGCCGGGAGTACCTAGCCGGGAGCTGGTGTCATGGCGCCGCGGAGGGGTGATGGAGCAGCAGTGCAGACGACCACATCAGAGCCCCGCCGGGAGTACCTAGCCGGGAGCTGGTGTCATGGCGCCGCGGAGGGGTGATGGAGCAGCAGTGCAGACGTCCCCATCAGAGCCCCGCCGGGAGAACCTAGCCGGGAGCTGGTGTCATGGAGCCGCGGAGGGGTGATGGAGCAGCAGTGCAGACGTCCCCATCAGAGCCCCGCCGGGAGTACCTAGCCGGGAGCTGGTGTCATGGAGCCGTGGAGGGGTGATGGAGCAGCAGTGCAGACGTCCCCATCAGAGCCCCGCCGGGAGAACCTAGCCGGGAGCTGGTGTCATGGCGCCGCGGAGGGGTGATGGAGCAGCAGTGCAGACGTCCCCATCAGAGCCCAGCCGGGAGTAGCTAGCCGGGAGCTGGTGTCATGGCGCCGCGGAGGGGTGATGGAGCAGCAGTGCAGACGTCCCCATCAGAGCCCCGCCGGGAGTACCTAGCCGGGAGCTGGTGTCATGGCGCCGCGGAGGGGTGATGGAGCAGCAGTGCAGACGTCCCCATCAGAGCCCCGCCGGGAGAACCTAGCCGGGAGCTGGTGTCATGGAGCCGCGGAGGGGTGATGGAGCAGCAGTGCAGACGTCCCCATCAGAGCCCCGCCGGGAGAACCTAGCCGGGAGCTGGTGTCATGGTGCCGTGGAGGGGTGATGGAGCAGCAGTGCAGACGTCCCCATCAGAGCCCCGCCGGGAGTACCTAGCCGGGAGCTGGTGTCATGGCGCCGCGGAGGGGTGATGGAGCAGCAGTGCAGACGTCCAAGGGACTGTGTCACGCTGCGGCTCATAAGTAAAATAAGTAGAAATTAAAATAAATTTTAAAAAAATAAGCTTGGGCTGCGTGAAGCACCCCCACTGTTCAAAATGGTGACCCAGCTCCTGCCGGACAGCAATGAAACGGAGCTGCCTCAGGCTGTGGGCGGGGTTATAGGCGGAAGGACCGGAGCATCCTGGGATTGTAAAGCTTTGCTGTTGGTGTCCGGTCCTCCAGATCCCACCTACACCCCCATTGTCGTGTGGAGCCCTATGGACCCCGAAGAAGAAAATTGAGTTTTATGCAAATTGTGGAGAAGTCTCGCTCATACACTACAGGTGTCATACATTGCCTCAGAGAATGGAAGGGGTACAGCGGGCAATGGTCCATTCCCAGGAAACATTTGTTTTTTCTCACCTGTGAGTACCAGTCAGAGAGATCTTCTTCCTTCTTGGCTTCCAGCCCCAGCCTACAGGGAAACAGAACAGAACAGAAAACACTTTATGTACATGAGGTTTCCCAGATAAAGTCATGGTCACATATAATCATACGACTAGGATCTTGGTTACAGAAGACAACGGAACTAAAGCCCTAGAGCAATGGAAAATACCATATCCAGCTGGGACAATTGAGAAGATCCAACCAGAGTGGTGACGAGTGGGCCTGAATACTGATGTTTATATAGTAACTATAACAGCACGGAGGGAGGTTAGCGACAGTAGAACGATGGATGGTGGCAGAGAGGTCACTACCCATACATATAAAGTGGTGACCTCACGCTTTAGAGACTACCTTGGCTCTCGAAGTAGTTACAGTATATGTTGGGGTTTTTTTGGTATACTTTACACTAATTCATATTTTCTGTATTTATATTTCACTTTTCAGGAACATTTAGATTTTTATTATGCAAAATCAATATTATAGTTTGTAAATTAAATTAGGATATATTGTTTAAAAATGGAAGATCTATTAATAGGGAATTTATATAGGGAATAATAGGGAATTAATATAGGGAACAATAGGGAATTATTATAGGGAACAATAGGGAATTTATATAGGGAATAATAGGGAATTAACATAGGGAACAATAGGGAATTAACATAGGGAACAATAGGGAATTATTATAGGGAACAATAGGGAATTATTATAGGGAACAATAGGGAATTTATATAGGGAATAATAGGGAATTTATATAGGGAACAATAGGGAATTTATATAGGGAATAATAGGGAATTTATATAGGGAACAATAGGGAATTTATATAGGGAACAATAGGGAATTTATATAGGGAACAATAGGGAATTTATATAGGGAATAATAAGGAATTTATAAGGGGAATAATAAGGAATTTATAAGGGGAATAATAAGGAATTTATAAGGGGAATAATCGGGAATTTATATAGGGAATAATAGGGAATGTACATAGAAAGGAGGTTACTTTATGCTCCAAACTCTGCGCAAACCTCATTTGCTAAATAATTTTTTAATGCTCTGCAAAGGGTCTCTGCAAAGGGTCTCTGCAAAGGGTCTCTGCAAAGGGTCTCTGCAAAGGGTCTCTGCAAAGGGTCTCTGCAAAGGGTCTCTGCAAAGGGTCTCTGCAAAGGGTCTCTGCAAAGGGTCTCTGCAAAGGGTCTCTATTTTTATTGGGGGACTTTAACCTTGTGCTTGATCCTTACTTAGCCAGGTCCGGTCCTAATAATAGGAATAAATCTCCCTCAATGATCAATCTCTCAGAGGTCTGGAATACAGTAAAGAGCAGGAGCTGTGGGATATATGGAGGGCGAGTCAGCCTATAAGTTATCCCATGTACATGGATCTTATTCACAAATAGACGGAGCTGTTACAGATACATGGAGCATCCAACAGATCACACAATCAGATTCTGCCTATAATATGCTCCAATGGGATCATATGCAAAATCTAACAACATCTAAAACGTGGAGATCCCCTAGAATAGAGGTTAAACAAGCCATTAAAGAATCACTATTCGATTTTCTTAAAACATAATTCAATGGAAGATACAAACCCTATAACTTTATGGTGTGCGCAAAAAGCATCTATACGCGTCAATAATACAAATCACCCCCTAGAATGAAGAGACAGGAAACTAGAACTCAGGGAGAGCTAAATATTAATCCTATAATAGCCAATTACAATAATAATAAGCGACGGTCCATGTGTAGAGAAAATTGCCTTTGTCAGTTCTAGGACAAATAAACTTATTCAAGATGTCTATTCAACCCAAGTATCTATATATTCTGCAACATTCTCCAGTGTATGTCCCCGAGGGGGTGTTCTCTGCCATTGGTAGTACACGCTCCTCTTTTATATGGGGTCATGCCCCTTTATAGATCTAGGGCGTCTGGGGGGCCCGGCTCATCCTAATCTGCGGTTTTACGACATCGCTGCTCACTTAGTCCATTTGTCAGATTGGGTGTCTGGCTCCGCTGGTCCAACATTACTGGGCTTCCTGGCTGAGCGGGTGGGATCGTTCCTTATCCATTCATGGTTTATATTTCCTGGTATATATGCTTCTGGGTTACCCCTTTACTTCGTCAGGCTGTTAATTTGGCGTTACGCTCAGTCCATTTTGATTGGTCTGATACGGATGCTGATTCCCCTCTTTGGTTTAATAGATCTTATCCTGAACTACTTAAGCTACCATAGGATAATATATGGCTCCTGAAGGACGTTAGGACTCTAGGCCAAGTGTATGAGGGTGCGAACTTTAAGTCTTTTCAGCAGTTACAAATTGACTTTAATATTCCTAATACAGCCTTTTCTATACTTGCAATTACGGCACGCTGTATATACACAATTTGCCTGGGCTTCTCCTGGCTTCTCCTTGGTTTCTAATTTGGGCTCTAAGGGTAGGGTGTCCTCTATCTATGCAGTTCTCAATGATAGACTATTTCCAGAATTGCTTATGCCTCTTAAGTCAAAATGGGAAACAGATTTGGGTCCACTCTCTAATGAACATTGGTCTCAAATATTAAGTTCAAATTAATACACTACACCATGTGTTAGATATCAACAGGTAAATGTTTATGTCCTGCATAGAGTATATTGTACAACCTGCTGGTCTTAGGGAGGACTCTCTCTGTCCTAGATGTCAGGAGGAGAATGCTGGTTTCTGGCATTACTATGGGACTGCCCGCTAGTTCATATATTTGGGGAACATGTTTGGAGGGATATCCTGGCCACGGACCCCTCTTTACTGAGCTTCAGCCCTGAAATTTGTTTGTTGGGACTTGACCTGAAAATCACACTCCCTGGTATCGTACTGTTATGTTATGTGTCTATCTACACTGGCCAAGGTCATTGTAGAGTGAATGAGGTGTGCCCCTCACCCTCCTGATGGGCTTAAGTGGAGGATCTTGGTAGGTGATAAGACAGGAAAAGCATATCTTCAAATCCCGCAATATTAGGTCTGAATTTCATGGTAAATGGGATAGATGGTGCAGAACTACTGCTGCTGTCAGACTACATAATAACTCTTCCCTCTATCTGCTGAGCGTGGGATGTGCTTGTCTGGGTTTGGCCAAAAACAGCTGATATTCATATAGTTGGTGCTTTACTTGACATAATGATATATTCATGTCCTTAATCACTGATACTTAGTATGTTCTGTCTATCGAGGCAATTTTTTGTTATCCGTATTGTTGATTTTTGTATATCGCCTGATGATTGGATATATTTTATCTTTTTGAAAGGCTTATATCGATATTTTTGGAGAATTATTTGGTATATACGACTCTTCTTCATATGTATGTTTTACGATATATGTAACTGATGACTTTATTTTGTATTTTTGTAACTTTGGAAACTTGTTTTTCAATAAAAAAAATTACCTGATTTAAAAAAACAACTCAGGGAGAACTAAAGTCTCAATCACCAGAACTAGAAAAGCAGCATAAAATTAATCCCACAAGTAAAGATCTAACTCACAAGTTAAAGAAAATAAGGGAAGATTTGGAAACATACTTTATAACTGATTAAAAGGAACACAAAGCTTATTTATAGATATTACACTGAGGAAATAGAGCTTCCGGACTCCTAGCAAGGAAATTACAGGGTGAAAGAAGCAGGAACTCTGTAATAGCTTTATATGATAGAACAGGAGATAAATTATCCAATCCTTTACATATATCTAATGTTTTTGCAGAGTACTATACGCTGTTATATAATCTGAAACAAGACTCGGAGATAATACAACCTAACTAAGAGACTATAGCAGCCTTGTTATGGAAGATAGCACTACCAAGGATGAATGAACTAACTACAGGCATCGTACACATAAGTCGTGGTCATTACAGGTAAGATAAAATCTCGGCACCAGATGGATACTCTAATAACTTCTAGACCCTTTTCCATTATTGTTACAAGTTTTTGAGACAGGCATCTTGCTGGGGGAATATCCTCCAGAAATGCTAGAAGTCTGTATAGTAACAATCCTAAAACCAGGTAAAGAACCAGTATATCCTCAATATTATAGGCCTACAGCATTACTAAACACAGATAATAAAATATATGCTACAATTATCGCAAATAGATTGAACCCACTATTACCAGAATTAATCGTATCCGTCCAAGTGGGATTTGTAAGGGATAGACAAGTCCCTGATAATATCCGCAGAGCTATGTCTATACTGGAATACTCTACTCAAAAGGAAGAACAGATATTGGTACCATCATTAGACGAAGAGAAGCTTTTAACAGACTACACTGGGGATACGCAAAGGCTGTTCTGGAGAAATTTGGTATACTGGACAGTTTGTTAAATGCAATAACTGCACCCACTCAGTGGAATGCCCTCCAATTTCTTCTAGTCTCTAAACCTCCAAGCGTTCCTTGAAAACTCAACTCTTCAGAAGAGCTTATCAGACTCCAGAACCACCCACATAACCTCTATAATCTATCCTACCAAATTACATCCCCACTTGTCACCTGGTGCCAGGAACTAACCACCCAAACCACACAGCATCCTCTATTCTATCTAACTCCCCCTCTGCTAGTGCTCGTCACCTGGTGCCAGGAACTAACCACCCAAACCACACAGCATCCTCTATTCTATCTAACTCCCCCTCTGCTAGTGCTCGTCACCTGGTGCCAGGAACTAACCACCCAAACCACACAGCGTCCTCTATTCTATCCAACTCCCCCTCTGCTAGTGCTCGTCACCTGGTGCCAGGAACTAACCACCCAAACCACACAGCATCCTCTATTCTATCTAACTCCCCCTCTGCTAGTGCTCATCACCTGGTGCCAGGAACTAACCACCCAAACCACACAGCAACCTCTATTCTATCCGACTCCCCCTCTGCTAGTGCTCGTCACCTGGTGCCAGGAACTAACCACCCAAACCACACAGCATCCTCTATTCTATCTAACTCCCACTCTGCTAGTGCTCGTCACCTGGTGCCAGGAACTAACCACCCAAACCACACAGCGTCCTCTATTCTATCTAACTCCCCCTCTGCTAGTGCTCGTCATCTGGTGCCAGGAACTAACCACCCAAACCACACAGCATCCTCTATTCTATCTAACTCCCACTCTGCTAGTGCTCATCACCTGGTGCCAGGAACTAACCACCCAAACCACACAGCATCCTCTATTCTATCTAACTCCCCCTCTGCTAGTGCTCGTCACCTGGTGCCAGGAACTAACCACCCAAACCACACAGCGTCCTCTATTCTATCCAACTCCCCCTCTGCTAGTGCTCGTCACCTGGTGCCAGGAACTAACCACCCAAACCACACAGCATCCTCTATTCTATCTAACTCCCCCTCTGCTAGTGCTCATCACCTGGTGCCAGGAACTAACCACCCAAACCACACAGCAACCTCTATTCTATCCGACTCCCCCTCTGCTAGTGCTCGTCACCTGGTGCCAGGAACTAACCACCCAAACCACACAGCATCCTCTATTCTATCTAACTCCCACTCTGCTAGTGCTCGTCACCTGGTGCCAGGAACTAAGCAACCAAACCACACAGCGTCCTCTATTCTATCTAACTCCCCCTCTGCTAGTGCTCGTCATCTGGTGCCAGGAACTAACCACCCAAACCACACAGCATCCTCTATTCTATCTAACTCCCCCTCTGCTAGTGCTCGTCACCTGGTGCCAGGAACTAACCACCCAAACCACACAGCGTCCTCTATTCTATCCAACTCCCCCTCTGCTAGTGCTCGTCACCTGGTGCCAGGAACTAACCACCCAAACCACACAGCATCCTCTATTCTATCTAACACCCCCTCTGCTAGTGCTCATCACCTGGTGCCAGGAACTAACCACCCAAACCACACAGCAACCTCTATTCTATCCGACTCCCCCTCTGCTAGTGCTCGTCACCTGGTGCCAGGAACTAACCACCCAAACCACACAGCATCCTCTATTCTATCTAACTCCCCCTCTGCTAGTGCTCGTCATCTGGTGCCAGGAACTAACCACCCAAACCACACAGCATCCTCTATTCTATCTAACTCCCACTCTGCTAGTGCTCGTCACCTGGTGCCGGGAACCACCCAAACCACACAGCATCCTCTATTCTATCTAACACCCCCTCTGCTAGTGCTCGTCACCTGGTGCCAGGAACTAACCACCCAAACCACACAGCAACCTCTATTCTATCTAACTCCCACTCTGCTAGTGCTCGTCACCTGGTGCCAGGAACTAACCACCCAAACCACACAGCATCCTCTATTCTATCTAACTCCCACTCTGCTAGTGCTCGTCATCTGGTGCCAGGAACTAACCACCCAAACCACACAGCATCCTCTATTCTATCTAACACCCCCTCTGCTAGTGCTCGTCACCTGGTGCCAGGAACTAACCACCCAAACCACACAGCGACCTCTATTCTATCTAACTCCCCCTCTGCTAGTGCTCGTCACCTGGTGCCAGGAACTAACCACCCAAACCACACAGCGTCCTCTATTCTATCTAACTCACACTCTGCTAGTGCTCATCACCTGGTGCCAGGAACTAACCACCCAAACCACACAGCGTCCTCTATTCTATCTAACTCCCCCTCTGCTAGTGCTCGTCACCTGGTGCCAGGAACTAACCACCCAAACCACACAGCATCCTCTATTCTATCTAACTCCCCCTCTGCTAGTGCTCGTCACCTGGTGCCAGGAACTAACCACCCAAACCACACAGCATCCTCTATTCTATCTAACTCCCCCTCTGCTAGTGCTCATCACCTGGTGCCAGGAACTAACCACCCAAACCACACAGCAACCTCTATTCTATCCGACTCCCCCTCTGCTAGTGCTCGTCACCTGGTGCCAGGAACTAACCACCCAAACCACACAGCATCCTCTATTCTATCTAACTCCCACTCTGCTAGTGTTCGTCACCTGGTGCCGGGAACCACCCAAACCACACAGCGTCCTCTATTCTATCCAACTCCCCCTCTGCTAGTGCTCGTCACCTGGTGCCAGGAACTAACCACCCAAACCACACAGCGTCCTCTATTCTATCTAACTCCGCCTCTGCTAGTGCTCGTCACCTGGTGCCAGGAACTAACCACCCAAACCACACAGCATCCTCTATTCTATCCAACTCCCACTCTGCTAGTGCTCGTCACCTGGTGCCAGGAACCACCCAAACCACACAGCATCCTCTATTCTATCTAACTCCCACTCTGCTAGTGCTCATCACCTGGTGCCAGGAACTAACCACCCAAACCACACAGCATCCTCTATTCTATCTAACTTTCCCTCTGCTAGTGCTCGTCACCTGGTGCCGGGAACCACCCAAACCACACAGCGTCCTCTATTCTATCCAACTCCCCCTCTGCTAGTGCTCGTCACCTGGTGTCAGGAACTAACCACCCAAACCACACAGCGTCCTCTATTCTATCTAACTCCCCCTCTGCTAGTGCTCGTCACCTGGTGTCAGGAACTAACCACCCAAACCACACAGCATCCTCTATTCCATCTAACTCCCACTCTGCTAGTGCTCATCACCTGGTGCCAGGAACTAACCACCCAAACCACACAGCGACCTCTATTCTATCTAACACCCCCTCTGATAGTGCTCGTCACCTGGTGCCAGGAACTAACCATCCAAACCACACAGCAACCTCTATTCTATCTAACACCCCCTCTGCTAGTGCTCGTCACCTGGTGCCAGGAACTAACCACCCAAACTACACAGCAACCTCTATTCTATCTAACTCCCCCTCTGCTAGTGCTCGTCACCTGGTGCCAGGAACCACCCAAACCACACAGCAACCTCTATTCTATCCGACTCCCACTCTGCTAGTGCTCATCACCTGGTGCCAGGAACTAACCACCCAAACTACACAGCAACCTCTATTCTATCTAACACCCCCTCTGCTAGTGCTCATCACCTGGTGCCAGGAACTAACCACCCAAACTACACAGCAACCTCTATTCTATCTAACACCCCCTCTGCTAGTGCTCGTCACCTGGTGCCAGGAACTAACCACCCAAACTACACAGCAACCTCTATTCTATCTAACTCCCCCTCTGCTAGTGCTCGTCACCTGGTGCCAGGAACTAACCACCCAAACCACACAGCATCCTCTATTCTATCTAACACCCCCTCTGATAGTGCTCGTCACCTGGTGCCAGGAACTAACCACCCAAACCACACAGCAACCTCTATTCTATCTAACACCCCCTCTGCTAGTGCTCGTCACCTGGTGCCAGGAACTAACCACCCAAACCACACAGCATCCTCTATTCTATCTAACTCCCACTCTGCTAGTGCTCGTCACCTGGTGCCAGGAACTAACCACCCAAACCACACAGCGTCCTCTATTCTATCTAACACCCCCTCTGCTAGTGCTCATCACCTGGTGCCAGGAACTAACCACCCAAACCACACAGCATCCTCTATTCTATCTAACTCCCCCTCTGCTAGTGCTCGTCACCTGGTGCCAGGATCTAACCACCCAAACCACACAGCGTCCTCTATTCCATCTAACTCCCACTCTGCTAGTGCTCATCACCTGGTGCCAGGAACTAACCACCCAAACCACACAGCATCCTCTATTCTATCTAACTCCCCCTCTGCTAGTGCTCGTCACCTGGTGCCAGGAACTAACCATCCAAACCACACAGCATCCTCTATTCTATCTAACTCCCCCTCTGCTAGTGCTCATCACCTGGTGCAAGGAACTAACCACCCAAACCACACAGCGTCCTCTATTCTATCTAACACCCCCTCTGCTAGTGCTCGTCACCTGGTGCCAGGAACTAACCACCCAAACCACACAGCAACCTCTATTCTATCCGACTCCCACTCTGCTAGTGCTCGTCACCTGGTGCCAGGAACTAACCATCCAAACCACACAGCATCCTCTATTCTATCTAACACCCCCTCTGCTAGTGCTCATCACCTGGTGCCAGGAACTAACCACCCAAACCACACAGCGTCCTCTATTCTATCTAACTCCCCCTCTGCTAGTGCTCATCACCTGGTGCCAGGAACTAACCACCCAAACCACACAGCATCCTCTATTCTATCTAACACCCCCTCTGCTAGTGCTCATCACCTGGTGCCAGGAACTAACCACCCAAACCACACAGCAACCTCTATTCTATCCGACTCCCCCTCTGCTAGTGCTCGTCACCTGGTGCCAGGAACTAACCACCCAAACCACACAGCATCCTCTATTCTATCTAACTCCCCCTCTGCTAGTGCTCGTCATCTGGTGCCAGGAACTAACCACCCAAACCACACAGCATCCTCTATTCTATCTAACTCCCACTCTGCTAGTGCTCGTCACCTGGTGCCGGGAACCACCCAAACCACACAGCATCCTCTATTCTATCTAACACCCCCTCTGCTAGTGCTCGTCACCTGGTGCCAGGAACTAACCACCCAAACCACACAGCAACCTCTATTCTATCTAACTCCCACTCTGCTAGTGCTCGTCACCTGGTGCCAGGAACTAACCACCCAAACCACACAGCATCCTCTATTCTATCTAACTCCCACTCTGCTAGTGCTCGTCATCTGGTGCCAGGAACTAACCACCCAAACCACACAGCATCCTCTATTCTATCTAACACCCCCTCTGCTAGTGCTCGTCACCTGGTGCCAGGAACTAACCACCCAAACCACACAGCGACCTCTATTCTATCTAACTCCCCCTCTGCTAGTGCTCGTCACCTGGTGCCAGGAACTAACCACCCAAACCACACAGCGTCCTCTATTCTATCTAACTCACACTCTGCTAGTGCTCATCACCTGGTGCCAGGAACTAACCACCCAAACCACACAGCGTCCTCTATTCTATCTAACTCCCCCTCTGCTAGTGCTCGTCACCTGGTGCCAGGAACTAACCACCCAAACCACACAGCATCCTCTATTCTATCTAACTCCCCCTCTGCTAGTGCTCGTCACCTGGTGCCAGGAACTAACCACCCAAACCACACAGCATCCTCTATTCTATCTAACTCCCCCTCTGCTAGTGCTCATCACCTGGTGCCAGGAACTAACCACCCAAACCACACAGCAACCTCTATTCTATCCGACTCCCCCTCTGCTAGTGCTCGTCACCTGGTGCCAGGAACTAACCACCCAAACCACACAGCATCCTCTATTCTATCTAACTCCCACTCTGCTAGTGTTCGTCACCTGGTGCCGGGAACCACCCAAACCACACAGCGTCCTCTATTCTATCCAACTCCCCCTCTGCTAGTGCTCGTCACCTGGTGCCAGGAACTAACCACCCAAACCACACAGCGTCCTCTATTCTATCTAACTCCGCCTCTGCTAGTGCTCGTCACCTGGTGCCAGGAACTAACCACCCAAACCACACAGCATCCTCTATTCTATCCAACTCCCACTCTGCTAGTGCTCGTCACCTGGTGCCAGGAACCACCCAAACCACACAGCATCCTCTATTCTATCTAACTCCCACTCTGCTAGTGCTCATCACCTGGTGCCAGGAACTAACCACCCAAACCACACAGCATCCTCTATTCTATCTAACTTTCCCTCTGCTAGTGCTCGTCACCTGGTGCCGGGAACCACCCAAACCACACAGCGTCCTCTATTCTATCCAACTCCCCCTCTGCTAGTGCTCGTCACCTGGTGTCAGGAACTAACCACCCAAACCACACAGCGTCCTCTATTCTATCTAACTCCCCCTCTGCTAGTGCTCGTCACCTGGTGTCAGGAACTAACCACCCAAACCACACAGCATCCTCTATTCCATCTAACTCCCACTCTGCTAGTGCTCATCACCTGGTGCCAGGAACTAACCACCCAAACCACACAGCGACCTCTATTCTATCTAACACCCCCTCTGCTAGTGCTCATCACCTGGTGCCAGGAACCACCCAAACCACACAGCAACCTCTATTCTATCCGACTCCCACTCTGCTAGTGCTCATCACCTGGTGCCAGGAACTAACCACCCAAACTACACAGCAACCTCTATTCTATCTAACACCCCCTCTGCTAGTGCTCATCACCTGGTGCCAGGAACTAACCACCCAAACTACACAGCAACCTCTATTCTATCTAACACCCCCTCTGCTAGTGCTCGTCACCTGGTGCCAGGAACTAACCACCCAAACTACACAGCAACCTCTATTCTATCTAACTCCCCCTCTGCTAGTGCTCGTCACCTGGTGCCAGGAACTAACCACCCAAACCACACAGCATCCTCTATTCTATCTAACACCCCCTCTGATAGTGCTCGTCACCTGGTGCCAGGAACTAACCACCCAAACCACACAGCAACCTCTATTCTATCTAACACCCCCTCTGCTAGTGCTCGTCACCTGGTGCCAGGAACTAACCACCCAAACCACACAGCATCCTCTATTCTATCTAACTCCCACTCTGCTAGTGCTCGTCACCTGGTGCCAGGAACTAACCACCCAAACCACACAGCGTCCTCTATTCTATCTAACACCCCCTCTGCTAGTGCTCATCACCTGGTGCCAGGAACTAACCACCCAAACCACACAGCATCCTCTATTCTATCTAACTCCCCCTCTGCTAGTGCTCGTCACCTGGTGCCAGGATCTAACCACCCAAACCACACAGCGTCCTCTATTCCATCTAACTCCCACTCTGCTAGTGCTCATCACCTGGTGCCAGGAACTAACCACCCAAACCACACAGCATCCTCTATTCTATCTAACTCCCCCTCTGCTAGTGCTCGTCACCTGGTGCCAGGAACTAACCATCCAAACCACACAGCATCCTCTATTCTATCTAACTCCCCCTCTGCTAGTGCTCATCACCTGGTGCAAGGAACTAACCACCCAAACCACACAGCGTCCTCTATTCTATCTAACACCCCCTCTGCTAGTGCTCGTCACCTGGTGCCAGGATCTAACCACCCAAACCACACAGCATCCTCTATTCTATCTAACACCCCCTCTGCTAGTGCTCGTCACCTGGTGCCAGGAACTAACCACCCAAACCACACAGCAACCTCTATTCTATCCGACTCCCCCTCTGCTAGTGCTCGTCATCTGGTGCCAGGAACTAACCATCCAAACCACACAGCATCCTCTATTCTATCTAACACCCCCTCTGCTAGTGCTCATCACCTGGTGCCAGGAACTAACCACCCAAACCACACAGCGTCCTCTATTCTATCTAACTCCCCCTCTGCTAGTGCTCATCACCTGGTGCCAGGAACTAACCACCCAAACCACACAGCGTCCTCTATTCTATCTAACTCCCACTCTGCTAGTGCTCGTCACCTGGTGCCAGGAACTAACCACCCAAACCACACAGCGTCCTCTATTCCATCTAACTCCCCCTCTGCTAGTGCTCGTCACCTGGTGCCAGGAACTAACCACCCAAACCACACAGCGTCCTCTATTCCATCTAACTCCCCCTCTGCTAGTGCTCATCACCTGGTGCCAGGAACTAACCACCCAAACCACACAGCATCCTCTATTCTATCTAACTCCCCCTCTGCTAGTGCTCATCACCTGGTGCCAGGAACTAACCACCCAAACCACACAGCGACCTCTATTCTATCTAACACCCCCTCTGCTAGTGCTCATCACCTGGTGCCAGGAACCACCCAAACCACACAGCATCCTCTATTCTATCCGACTCCCCCTCTGCTAGTGCTCGTCACCTGGTGCCAGGAACTAACCACCCAAACCACACAGCATCCTCTATTCTATCTAACTCCCCCTCTGCTAGTGCTCGTCACCTGGTGCCAGGAACTAACCACCCAAACCACACAGCGTCCTCTATTCTATCTAACTCCCACTCTGCTAGTGCTCGTCACCTGGTGCCAGGAACTAACCACCCAAACCACACAGCATCCTCTATTTTATCTAACTCCCCCTCTGCTAGTGCTCGTCACCTGGTGCCAGGAACTAACCACCCAAACCACACAGCATCCTCTATTCTATCTAACTCCCCCTCTGCTAGTGCTCGTCACCTGGTGCCAGGAACTAACCACCCAAACCACACAGCAACCTCTATTCTATCCAACTCCCACTCTGCTAGTGCTCGTCACCTGGTGCCAGGAACTAACCACCCAAACCACACAGCAACCTCTATTCTATCTAACTCCCCCTCTGCTAGTGCTCGTCACCTGGTGCCAGGTACTAACCACCCAAACCACACAGCGTCCTCTATTCTATCTAACTCCCCCTCTGCTAGTGCTCGTCACCTGGTGCCAGGTACTAACCACCCAAACCACACAGCGTCCTCTATTCTATCTAACTCCCCCTCTGCTAGTGCTCATCACCTGGTGCCAGGAACTAACCACCCAAACCACACAGCAACCTCTATTCTATCCGACTCCCACTCTGCTAGTGCTCGTCACCTGGTGCCAGGAACTAACCACCCAAACCACACAGCATCCTCTATTCTATCTAACTCCCCCTCTGCTAGTGCTCATCACCTGGTGCCAGGAACTAACCACCCAAACCACACAGCATCCTCTATTCTATCCAACTCCCACTCTGCTAGTGCTCGTCACCTGGTGCCAGGAACTAACCACCCAAACCACACAGCATCCTCTATTCTATCTAACTCCCCCTCTGCTAGTGCTCGTCACCTGGTGCCAGGAACTAACCACCCAAACCACACAGCGTCCTCTATTCTATCTAACTCCCCCTCTGCTAGTGCTCGTCACCTGGTGCCAGGTACTAACCACCCAAACCACACAGCATCCTCTATTCTATCTAACTCCCCCTCTGCTAGTGCTCGTCACCTGGTGCCAGGTACTAACCACCCAAACCACACAGCGTCCTCTATTCTATCTAACTCCCCCTCTGCTAGTGCTCATCACCTGGTGCCAGGAACTAACCACCCAAACCACACAGCAAAATAAAGAAATTAAACCTAACTAAAAGCAAGGACCTAGCTCGTGCCTTACACCAAGGCACTAAAAACAAGACTGAGGTTCTAGTGGATGGGGAGGGATTATATAGGGGGTGGGAGAGAGTTTTTATTAGTTCCTGCCCGACTTAGCACACTATACATAACCCAGAGGTAATGTCATCCCTCAGGTGGATGAAAAAGGAAAGAGCACAGTTTAAGGCTAGCGTCACAACGGCGCCCCCGGCTAGCGTCACAACGGCGCCCCCGGCTAGCGTCACAACGGCGCCCCCGGCTAGCGTCACAACGGCGCCCCCGGCTAGCGTCACAACGGCGCCCCCGGCTAGCGTCACAACGGCGCCCCCGGCTAGCGTCACAACGGCGCCCCCGGCTAGCGTCACAACGGCGCCCCCGGCTAGCGTCCGGATGTGGACACTTCCATATGAAATCGCGCTGCTGCCTAGTAGGTTGTTTATCACAGGACAGAATGACGTATAAACAGATTCAATATATATATTTGGGATACATGCTTTTAGTAACACTTCTTTTTTGCTCTCTAAGATCCTTAAATGCAGCATAATATCCCCAAACAGTATTATGAAGTGACATCTTAATAAGAAATCCAGACATACCTGGTCTGTTTCTTAGGGCCCTGCCCCTCACCAGCTCCTCCCCCTGAAGGGTCATTCCCAGGTTCCTTCTTCTGACGGTCGCCCTGTTTTGGCTGCTTGTTCTGCTTTTCCGACTTGTTCTCTTTGTCTTTCTGCTTCTTGTCCTCTTTTGGCTTTTTCTCCTCGGAGCCGCCGGTGGTGGACACTGGTTTGTATTCCGTCCCAGTCAGAGCCTTGTACTGGTTCTTCAGCTCCAGAAGCTGCTTCACGGCAGCGTCCACCTTATCCTGCACATGGATCATACACAATGACTGTTACCGCTTCCTATACATTACACTCCTGCACATGGATCATACACAATGACTGTTACCGCTTCCTATACATTACACTCCTGCACATGGATCATACACAATGACTGTAACCGCTTCCTATACATTACACTCCTGCACATGGAACATACACAATGACTGTAACCGCTTCCTATACATTACACTCCTGCACATGGATCATACACAATGACTGTAACCGCTTCCTATACATTACACTCCTGCACATGGATCATACACAATGACTGTAACCGCTTCCTATACATTACACTCCTGCACATGGATCATACACAATGACTGTAACCGCTTCCTATACATTACACTCCTGCACATGGAACATACACAATGACTGTAACCGCCTCCTATACATTACACTCCTGCACATGGATCATACACAATGACTGTAACCGCTTCCTATACATTACACTCCTGCACATGGATCATACACAATGACTGTAACCGCTTCCTATACATTACACTCCTGCACATGGATCATACACAATGACTGTAACCGCTTCCTATACATTACACTCCTGCACATGGATCATACACAATGACTGTAACCGCTTCCTATACATTACACTCCTGCACATGGATCATACACAATGACTGTTACCGCTTCCTATACATTACACTCCTGCACATGGATCATACACAATGACTGTTACCGCTTCCTATACATTACACTCCTGCACATGGATCATACACAATGACTGTAACCGCTTCCTATACATTACACTCCTGCACATGGAACATACACAATGACTGTAACCGCTTCCTATACATTACACTCCTGCACATGGATCATACACAATGACTGTAACCGCTTCCTATACATTACACTCCTGCACATATATCATACACAATGACTGTAACCGCTTCCTATACATTACACTCCTGCACATGGATCATACACAATGACTGTAACCGCTTCCTATACATTACACTCCTGCACATGGATCATACACAATGACTGTAACCGCTTCCTATACATTACACTCCTGCACATGGATCATACACAATGACTGTAACCGCTTCCTATACATTACACTCCTGCACATGGATCATACACAATGACTGTAACCGCTTCCTATACATTACACTCCTGCACATGGAACATACACAATGACTGTAACCGCTTCCTATACATTACAATCCTGCACATGGATCATACACAATGACTGTAACCGCTTCCTATACATTACACTCCTGCACATGGAACATACACAATGACTGTAACCGCTTCCTATACATTACACTCCTGCACATGGATCATACACAATGACTGTAACCGCTTCCTATACATTACACTCCTGCACATGGATCATACACAATGACTGTAACCGCTTCCTATACATTACACTCCTGCACATGGATCATACACAATGACTGTAACCGCTTCCTATACATTACAATCCTGCACATGGATCATACACAATGACTGTAACCGCTTCCTATACATTACAATCCTGCACATGGAACATACACAATGACTGTAACCGCTTCCTATACATAACACTCCTGCACATATATCATACACAATGACTGTAACCGCTTCCTATACATTACACTCCTGCACATGGATCATACACAATGACTGTAACCGCTTCCTATACATTACACTCCTGCACATGGATCATACACAATGACTGTAACCGCTTCCTATACATTACACTCCTGCACATGGATCATACACAATGACTGTAACCGCTTCCTATACATTACACTCCTGCACATGGATCATACACAATGACTGTAACCGCTTCCTATACATTACACTCCTGCACATGGAACATACACAATGACTGTAACCGCCTCCTATACATTACACTCCTGCACATGGATCATACACAATGACTGTAACCGCTTCCTATACATAACACTCCTGCACATGGATCATACACAATGACTGTAACCGATTCCTATACATTACACTCCTGCACATATATCATACACAATGACTGTAACCGCTTCCTATACATTACACTCCTGCACATGGATCATACACAATGACTGTAACCGCTTCCTATACATTACACTCCTGCACATGGATCATACACAATGACTGTAACCGCTTCCTATACATAACACTCCTGCACATGGATCATACACAATGACTGTAACCGCTTCCTATACATTACACTCCTGCACATGGATCATACACAATGACTGTAACCGCTTCCTATACATTACACTCCTGCACATGGAACATACACAATGACTGTAACCGCTTCCTATACATTACACTCCTGCACATGGATCATACACAATGACTGTAACAACTTCCTATACATTACACTCCTGCACATGGATCATACACAATGACTGTAACCGCTTCCTATACATTACACTCCTGCACATGGATCATACACAATGACTGTAACCGCTTCCTATACATTACACTCCTGCACATGGAACATACACAATGACTGTAACCGCTTCCTATACATTACACTCCTGCACATGGATCATACACAATGACTGTAACCGCTTCCTATACATTACACTCCTGCACATGGATCATACACAATGACTGTAACCGCTTCCTATACATTACACTCCTGCACATGGAACATACACAATGACTGTAACCGCTTCCTATACATTACACTCCTGCACATGGATCATACACAATGACTGTAACCGCTTCCTATACATTACACTCCTGCACATGGAACATACACAATGACTGTAACCGCTTCCTATACATTACACTCCTGCACATGGAACATACACAATGACTGTAACCGCTTCCTATACATTACACTACTGCACATGGAACATACACAATGACTGTAACCGCTTCCTATACATTACACTCCTGCACATGGATCATACACAATGACTGTAACCGCTTCCTATACATTACACTCCTGCACATGGATCATACACAATGACTGTAACCGCTTCCTATACATTACACTCCTGCACATGGATCATACACAATGACTGTAACCGCTTCCTATACATTACACTCCTGCACATGGATCATACACAATGACTGTAACCGCTTCCTATACATTACACTCCTGCACATGGAACATACACAATGACTGTAACCGCTTCCTATACATTACACTCCTGCACATGGAACATACACAATGACTGTAACCGCTTCCTATACATTACACTCCTGCACATGGATCATACACAATGACTGTAACCGCTTCCTATACATTACACTCCTGCACATGGATCATACACAATGACTGTAACCGCTTCCTATACATTACACTCCTGCACATGGATCATACACAATGACTGTAACCGCTTCCTATACATTACACTCCTGCACATGGATCATACACAATGACTGTAACCGCTTCCTATACATTACACTCCTGCACATGGATCATACACAATGACTGTAACCGCTTCCTATACATTACACTCCTGCACATGGATCATACACAATGACTGTAACCGCTTCCTATACATTACACTCCTGCACATGGAACATACACAATGACTGTAACCGCTTCCTATACATTACACTCCTGCACATGGAACATACACAATGACTGTAACCGCTTCCTATACATTACACTCCTGCACATGGATCATACACAATGACTGTAACCGCTTCCTATACATTACAATCCTGCACATGGATCATACACAATGACTGTAACCGCTTCCTATACATTACACTCCTGCACATGGATCATACACAATGACTGTAACCGCTTCCTATACATTACACTCCTGCACATGGATCATACACAATGACTGTAACCGCTTCCTATACATTACACTCCTGCACATGGAACATACACAATGACTGTAACCGCTTCCTATACATTACACTCCTGCACATGGATCATACACAATGACTGTAACCGCTTCCTATACATTACACTCCTGCACATGGATCATACACAATGACTGTAACCGCTTCCTATACATTACAATCCTGCACATGGATCATACACAATGACTGTAACCGCTTCCTATACATTACACTCCTGCACATGGATCATACACAATGACTGTAACCGCTTCCTATACATTACACTCCTGCACATGGAACATACACAATGACTGTAACCGCTTCCTATACATTACACTCCTGCACATGGATCATACACAATGACTGTAACCGCCTCCTATACATTACACTCCTGCACATGGAACATACACAATGACTGTAACCGCTTCCTATACATTACACTCCTGCACATGGATCATACACAATGACTGTAACCGCTTCCTATACATTACAATCCTGCACATGGATCATACACAATGACTGTAACCGCTTCCTATACATTACACTCCTGCACATGGAACATACACAATGACTGTAACCGCTTCCTATACATTACACTCCTGCACATGGATCATACACAATGACTGTAACCGCTTCCTATACATTACACTCCTGCACATGGATCATACACAATGACTGTAACCGCTTCCTATACATAACACTCCTGCACATGGAACATACACAATGACTGTAACCGCTTCCTATACATTACACTCCTGCACATGGATCATACACAATGACTGTAACCGCTTCCTATACATTACACTCCTGCACATGGATCATACACAATGACTGTAACCGCTTCCTATACATTACACTCCTGCACATGGAACATACACAATGACTGTAACCGCTTCCTATACATTACACTCCTGCACATGGATCATACACAATGACTGTAACCGCTTCCTATACATTACACTCCTGCACATGGATCATACACAATGACTGTAACCGCTTCCTATACATTACACTCCTGCACATGGAACATACACAATGACTGTAACCGCTTCCTATACATTACACTTCTGCACATGGATCATACACAATGACTGTAACCGCTTCCTATACATTACACTCCTGCACATGGATCATACACAATGACTGTAACCGCTTCCTATACATTACACTCCTGCACATGGAACATACACAATGACTGTAACCGCTTCCTATACATTACAATCCTGCACATGGAACATACACAATGACTGTAACCGCTTCCTATACATTACACTCCTGCACATGGATCATACACAATGACTGTAACCGCTTCCTATACATTACACTCCTGCACATGGATCATACACAATGACTGTAACCGCTTCCTATACATTACACTCCTGCACATGGATCATACACAATGACTGTAACCGCTTCCTATACATTACACTCCTGCACATGGATCATACACAATGACTGTAACCGCTTCCTATACATTACACTCCTGCACATGGATCATACAGAATGACTGTAAACGCTTCCTATACATTACACTCCTGCACATGGAACATACACAATGACTGTAACCGCTTCCTATACATTACACTCCTGCACATGGATCATACACAATGACTGTAACCGCTTCCTATACATTACACTCCTGCACATGGAACATACACAATGACTGTAACCGCTTCCTAAACATTACACTCCTGCACATGGATCATACACAATGACTGTAACCGCTTCCTATACATTACACTCCTGCACATGGATCATACACAATGACTGTAACCGCTTCCTATACATTACACTCCTGCACATGGATCATACACAATGACTGTAACCGCTTCCTATACATTACACTCCTGCACATGGAACATACACAATGACTGTAACCGCTTCCTATACATTACAATCCTGCACATGGAACATACACAATGACTGTAACCGCTTCCTATACATTACACTCCTGCACATGGAACATACACAATGACTGTAACCGCTTCCTATACATTACACTCCTGCACATATATCATACACAATGACTGTAACCGCTTCCTATACATTACACTCCTGCACATGGATCATACACAATGACTGTAACCGCTTCCTATACATTACACTCCTGCACATGGATCATACACAATGACTGTAACCGCTTCCTATACATTACACTCCTGCACATGGATCATACACAATGACTGTAACCGCTTCCTATACATTACACTCCTGCACATGGATCATACACAATGACTGTAACCGCTTCCTATACATTACACTCCTGCACATGGATCATACACAATGACTGTAACCGCTTCCTATACATTACACTCCTGCACATGGATCATACACAATGACTGTAACCGCTTCCTATACATTACACTCCTGCACATGGATCATACACAATGACTGTAACCGCTTCCTATACATTACACTCCTGCACATGGATCATACACAATGACTGTAACCGCTTCCTATACATTACACTCCTGCACATGGAACATACACAATGACTGTAACAACTTCCTATACATTACACTCCTGCACATGGATCATACACAATGACTGTAACCGCTTCCTATACATTACACTCCTGCACATGGATCATACACAATGACTGTAACCGCTTCCTATACATTACACTCCTGCACATGGATCATACACAATGACTGTAACCGCTTCCTATACATTACACTCCTGCACATGGATCATACACAATGACTGTAACCGCTTCCTATACATTACAATCCTGCACATGGATCATACACAATGACTGTAACCGCTTCCTATACATTACACTCCTGCACATGGATCATACACAATGACTGTAACCGCTTCCTATACATTACACTCCTGCACATGGAACATACACAATGACTGTAACCGCTTCCTATACATTACAATCCTGCACATGGAACATACACAATGACTGTAACCGCTTCCTATACATTACACTCCTGCACATGGATTATACACAATGACTGTAACCGCCTCCTATACATTACACTCCTGCACATGGATCATACACAATGACTGTAAACGCTTCCTATACATTACACTCCTGCACATGGATCATACACAATGACTGTAACCGCTTCCTATACATTACACTCCTGCACATGGATCATACACAATGACTGTAACCGCTTCCTATACATTACAATCCTGCACATGGAACATACACAATGACTGTAACCGCTTCCTATACATTACACTCCTGCACATGGAACATACACAATGACTGTAACCGCTTCCTATACATTACACTCCTGCACATGGATCATACACAATGACTGTAACCGCTTCCTATACATTACACTCCTGCACATATATCATACACAATGACTGTAACCGCTTCCTATACATTACACTCCTGCACATGGATCATACACAATGACTGTAACCGCTTCCTATACATAACACTCCTGCACATGGATCATACACAATGACTGTAACCGCTTCCTATACATTACACTCCTGCACATGGAACATACACAATGACTGTAACCGCTTCCTATACATTACACTCCTGCACATGGATCATACACAATGACTGTAACCGCTTCCTATACATTACACTCCTGCACATGGATCATACACAATGACTGTAACCGCTTCCTATACATTACACTCCTGCACATGGATCATACACAATGACTGTAACCGCTTCCTATACATTACACTCCTGCACATGGATCATACACAATGACTGTAACCGATTCCTATACATTACACTCCTGCACATATATCATACACAATGACTGTAACCGCTTCCTATACATTACACTCCTGCACATGGATCATACACAATGACTGTAACCGCTTCCTATACATTACACTCCTGCACATGGAACATACACAATGACTGTAACCGCTTCCTATACATTACACTCCTGCACATGGATCATACACAATGACTGTAACCGCTTCCTATACATTACACTCCTGCACATGGAACATACACAATGACTGTAACCGCTTCCTATACATTACACTCCTGCACATGGATCATACACAATGACTGTAACCGCTTCCTATACATTACACTCCTGCACATGGATCATACACAATGACTGTAACCGCTTCCTATACATTACACTCCTGCACATGGATCATACACAATGACTGTAACCGCTTCCTATACATTACACTCCTGCACATGGATCATACACAATGACTGTAACCGCTTCCTATACATTACACTCCTGCACATGGATCATACACAATGACTGTAACCGCTTCCTATACATTACACTCCTGCACATGGATCATACACAATGACTGTAACCGCTTCCTATACATTACACTCCTGCACATGGATCATACACAATGACTGTAACCGCTTCCTATACATTACAATCCTGCACATGGATCATACACAATGACTGTAACCGCTTCCTATACATTACACTCCTGCACATGGATCATACACAATGACTGTAACCGCTTCCTGCTATATCCGCATATATACCAAACTAAGATCAGAACTCACTAATTATAATAATACTAGGACTTTAATATCAACAAGCTATGATCCAGAAGCGGGTATAATATGGCAGCACTACGGTATATCAATGATCACAGTTATTTATACAGGGGATTCTGTGCTCTGATGTACTGCCTCTATTCTACCACTAGGGGTACATACAGGCTATGAGCCAGAAGCGGGTATAACATGGCAGCACTACGGTATATCAATGATCACAGTTATTTATACAGGGGATTCTGTGCTCTGATGTACTGCCTCTATTCTACCACTAGGGGTACATACAAGCTATGATCCAGAAGCGGGTATAATATGGCAGCACTACGGTATATCAATGATCACAGTTATTTATACAGGGTATTCTGTGATCTGATGTACTGCCTCTATACTACCACTAGGGGTACATACAAGCTATGATCCAGAAGCGGGTATAATATGGCAGCACTACGGTATATCAATGATCACAGTTATTTATACAGGGGATTCTGTGATCTGATGTACTGCCTCTATACTACCACTAGGGGTACATACAGGCTATGAGCCAGAAGCGGGTATAATATGGCAGCACTACGGTATATCAATGATCACAGTTATTTATACAGGGGATTCTGTGCTGATGTACTGCCTCTATTCTACCACTAGGGGTACATACAGGCTATGAGCCAGAATCGGGTATAATATGGCAGCACTACGGTATATCAATGATCACAGTTATTTATACAGGGGATTCTGTGCTCTGATGTACTGCCTCTATTCTACCACTAGGGGTACATACAGGCTATGAGCCAGAAGCGGGTATAATATGGCAGCACTACGGTATATCAATGATCACAGTTATTTATACAGGGGATTCTGTGATCTGATGTACTGCCTCTATACTACCACTAGGGGTACATACAGGCTATGATCCAGAAGCGGGTATAATATGGCAGCACTACGGTATATCAATGATCACAGTTATTTATACAGGGTATTCTGTGATCTGATGTACTGCCTCTATACTACCACTAGGGGTACATACAGGCTATGAGCCAGAAGCGGGTATAATATGGCAGCACTACGGTATATCAATGATCACAGTTATTTATACAGGGGATTCTGTGCTCTGATGTACTGCCTCTATTCTACCACTAGGGGTACATACAGGCTATGAGCCAGAAGCGGGTATAATATGGCAGCACTACGGTATATCAATGATAACAGTTATTTATACAGGGTATTCTGTGCTCTGATGTACTGCCTCTATTCTACCACTAGGGGTACATACAGGCTATGATCCAGAAGCGGGTATAATATGGCAGCACTACGGTATATTAATGATCACAGTTATTTATACAGGGTATTCTGTGATCTGATGTACGGCCTCTATACTACCACTAGGGGTACATACAGGCTATGATCCAGAAGCGGGTATAATATGGCAGCACTACGGTATATCAATGATCACAGTTATTTATACAGGGGATTCTGTGCTCTGATGTACTGCCTCTATACTACCACTAGGGGTACATACAAGCTATGATCCAGAAGCGGGTATAATATGGCAGCACTACGGTATATCAATGATCACAGTTATTTATACAGGGTATTCTGTGCTCTGATGTACTGCCTCTATACTACCACTAGGGGTACATACAGGCTATGATCCAGAAGCGGGTATAATATGGCAGCACTACGGTATATCAATGATCACAGTTATTTATACAGGGGATTCTGTGCTCTGATGTACTGCCTCTATTCTACCACTAGGGGTACATACAGGCTATGATCCAGAAGCGGGTATAATATGGCAGCACTACGGTATATCAATGATCACAGTTATTTATACAGGGTATTCTGTGATCTGATGTACGGCCTCTATACTACCACTAGGGGTACATACAGGCTATGATCCAGAAGCGGGTATAATATGGCAGCACTACGGTATATCAATGATCACAGTTATTTATACAGGGGATTCTGTGCTCTGATGTACTGCCTCTTTACTACCACTAGGGGTACATACAAGCTATGATCCAGAAGCGGGTATAATATGGCAGCACTACGGTATATCAATGATCACAGTTATTTATACAGGGGATTCTGTGCTCTGATGTACTGCCTCTATACTACCACTAGGGGTACATACAGGCTATGAGCCAGAAGCGGGTATAATATGGCAGCACTACGGTATATCAATGATCACAGTTATTTATACAGGGGATTCTGTGCTCTGATGTACTGCCTCTATTCTACCACTAGGGGTACATACAAGCTATGATCCAGAAGCGGGTATAATATGGCAGCACTACGGTATATCAATGATCACAGTTATTTATACAGGGTATTCTGTGCTCTGATGTACTGCCTCTATTCTACCACTAGGGGTACATACAGGCTATGAGCCAGAAGCGGGTATAATATGGCAGCACTACGGTATATCAATGATAACAGTTATTTATACAGGGTATTCTGTGCTCTGATGTACTGCCTCTATACTACCACTAGGGGTACATACAGGCTATGATCCAGAAGCGGGTATAATATGGCAGCACTACGGTATATCAATGATCACAGTTATTTATACAGGGGATTCTGTGATCTGATGTACTGCCTCTATTCTACCACTAGGGGTACATACAGGCTATGATCCAGAAGCGGGTATAATATGGCAGCACTACGGTATATCAATGATCACAGTTATTTATACAGGGGATTCTGTGCTCTGATGTACTGCCTCTATACTACCACTAGGGGTACATACAGGCTATGATCCAGAAGCGGGTATAATATGGCAGCACTACGGTATATCAATGATCACAGTTATTTATACAGGGGATTCTGTGCTCTGATGTACTGCCTCTATACTACCACTAGGGGTACATACAGGCTATGAGCCAGAAGCGGGTATAATATGGCAGCACTACGGTATATCAATGATCACAGTTATTTATACAGGGTATTCTGTGATCTGATGTACTGCCTCTATACTACCACTAGGGGTACATACAAGCTATGATCCAGAAGCGGGTATAATATGGCAGCACTACGGTATATCAATGATCACAGTTATTTATACAGGGGATTCTGTGCTCTGATGTACTGCCTCTATACTACCACTAGGGGTACATACAGCTATGATCCAGAAGCGGGTATAATATGGCAGCACTACGGTATATCAATGATCACAGTTATTTATACAGGGGATTCTGTGCTCTGATGTACTGCCTCTATACTACCACTAGGGGTACATACAGGCTATGAGCCAGAAGCGGGTATAATATGGCAGCACTACGGTATATCAATGATCACAGTTATTTATACAGGGGATTCTGTGCTCTGATGTACTGCCTCTATACTACCACTAGGGGTACATACAGCTATGATCCAGAAGCGGGTATAATATGGCAGCACTACGGTATATCAATGATCACAGTTATTTATACAGGGGATTCTGTGCTCTGATGTACTGCCTCTATACTACCACTAGGGGTACATACAGGCTATGATCCAGAAGCGGGTATAATATGGCAGCACTACGGTATATCAATGATCACAGTTATTTATACAGGGTATTCTGTGCTCTGATGTACTGCCTCTATACTACCACTAGGGGTACATACAGGCTATGATCCAGAAGCGGGTATAATATGGCAGCACTACGGTATATCAATGATCACAGTTATTTATACAGGGGATTCTGTGATCTGATGTACTGCCTCTATTCTACCACTAGGGGTACATACAGGCTATGATCCAGAAGCGGGTATAATATGGCAGCACTACGGTATATCAATGATCACAGTTATTTATACAGGGTATTCTGTGATCTGATGTACTGCCTCTATACTACCACTAGGGGTACATACAGGCTATGAGCCAGAAGCGGGTATAATATGGCAGCACTACGGTATATCAATGATCACAGTTATTTATACAGGGTATTCTGTGCTCTGATGTACTGCCTCTATTCTACCACTAGGGGTACATACAGGCTATGATCCAGAAGCGGGTATAATATGGCAGCACTACGGTATATCAATGATCACAGTTATTTATACAGGGTATTCTGTGCTCTGATGTACTGCCTCTATACTACCACTAGGGGTACATACAGGCTATGATCCAGAAGCGGGTATAATATGGCAGCACTACGGTATATCAATGATCACAGTTATTTATACAGGGGATTCTGTGCTCTGATGTACTGCCTCTATTCTACCACTAGGGGTACATACAGGCTATGATCCAGAAGCGGGTATAATATGGCAGCACTACGGTATATCAATGATCACAGTTATTTATACAGGGTATTCTGTGATCTGATGTACGGCCTCTATACTACCACTAGGGGTACATACAGGCTATGATCCAGAAGCGGGTATAATATGGCAGCACTACGGTATATCAATGATCACAGTTATTTATACAGGGGATTCTGTGCTCTGATGTACTGCCTCTTTACTACCACTAGGGGTACATACAAGCTATGATCCAGAAGCGGGTATAATATGGCAGCACTACGGTATATCAATGATCACAGTTATTTATACAGGGGATTCTGTGCTCTGATGTACTGCCTCTATACTACCACTAGGGGTACATACAGGCTATGAGCCAGAAGCGGGTATAATATGGCAGCACTACGGTATATCAATGATCACAGTTATTTATACAGGGGATTCTGTGCTCTGATGTACTGCCTCTATTCTACCACTAGGGGTACATACAAGCTATGATCCAGAAGCGGGTATAATATGGCAGCACTACGGTATATCAATGATCACAGTTATTTATACAGGGTATTCTGTGCTCTGATGTACTGCCTCTATTCTACCACTAGGGGTACATACAGGCTATGATCCAGAAGCGGGTATAATATGGCAGCACTACGGTATATCAATGATCACAGTTATTTATACAGGGTATTCTGTGCTCTGATGTACTGCCTCTATACTACCACTAGGGGTACATACAGGCTATGATCCAGAAGCGGGTATAATATGGCAGCACTACGGTATATCAATGATCACAGTTATTTATACAGGGGATTCTGTGATCTGATGTACTGCCTCTATTCTACCACTAGGGGTACATACAGGCTATGATCCAGAAGCGGGTATAATATGGCAGCACTACGGTATATCAATGATCACAGTTATTTATACAGGGGATTCTGTGCTCTGATGTACTGCCTCTATACTACCACTAGGGGTACATACAGGCTATGATCCAGAAGCGGGTATAATATGGCAGCACTACGGTATATCAATGATCACAGTTATTTATACAGGGTATTCTGTGCTCTGATGTACTGCCTCTATACTACCACTAGGGGTACATACAGGCAATGAGCCAGAAGCGGGTATAATATGGCAGCACTACGGTATATCAATGATCACAGTTATTTATACAGGGTATTCTGTGATCTGATGTACTGCCTCTATACTACCACTAGGGGTACATACAAGCTATGATCCAGAAGCGGGTATAATATGGCAGCACTACGGTATATCAATGATCACAGTTATTTATACAGGGGATTCTGTGCTCTGATGTACTGCCTCTATACTACCACTAGGGGTACATACAGGCTATGAGCCAGAAGCGGGTATAATATGGCAGCACTACGGTATATCAATGATCACAGTTATTTATACAGGGGATTCTGTGCTCTGATGTACTGCCTCTATACTACCACTAGGGGTACATACAGCTATGATCCAGAAGCGGGTATAATATGGCAGCACTACGGTATATCAATGATCACAGTTATTTATACAGGGGATTCTGTGCTCTGATGTACTGCCTCTATACTACCACTAGGGGTACATACAGGCTATGAGCCAGAAGCGGGTATAATATGGCAGCACTACGGTATATCAATGATCACAGTTATTTATACAGGGGATTCTGTGATCTGATGTACTGCCTCTATACTACCACTAGGGGTACATACAGGCTATGATCCAGAAGCGGGTATAATATGGCAGCACTACGGTATATCAATGATCACAGTTATTTATACAGGGTATTCTGTGATCTGATGTACTGCCTCTATACTACCACTAGGGGTACATACAGGCTATGAGCCAGAAGCGGGTATAATATGGCAGCACTACGGTATATCAATGATCACAGTTATTTATACAGGGGATTCTGTGCTCTGATGTACTGCCTCTATTCTACCACTAGGGGTACATACAGGCTATGAGCCAGAAGCGGGTATAATATGGCAGCACTACGGTATATCAATGATAACAGTTATTTATACAGGGTATTCTGTGCTCTGATGTACTGCCTCTATTCTACCACTAGGGGTACATACAGGCTATGATCCAGAAGCGGGTATAATATGGCAGCACTACGGTATATCAATGATCACAGTTATTTATACAGGGTATTCTGTGATCTGATGTACGGCCTCTATACTACCACTAGGGGTACATACAGGCTATGATCCAGAAGCGGGTATAATATGGCAGCACTACGGTATATCAATGATCACAGTTATTTATACAGGGGATTCTGTGCTCTGATGTACTGCCTCTATACTACCACTAGGGGTACATACAAGCTATGATCCAGAAGCGGGTATAATATGGCAGCACTACGGTATATCAATGATCACAGTTATTTATACAGGGGATTCTGTGCTCTGATGTACTGCCTCTATACTACCACTAGGGGTACATACAAGCTATGATCCAGAAGCGGGTATAATATGGCAGCACTACGGTATATCAATGATCACAGTTATTTATACAGGGGATTCTGTGCTCTGATGTACTGCCTCTATACTACCACTAGGGGTACATACAGGCTATGAGCCAGAAGCGGGTATAATATGGCAGCACTACGGTATATCAATGATCACAGTTATTTATACAGGGGATTCTGTGCTCTGATGTACTGCCTCTATTCTACCACTAGGGGTACATACAGGCTATGAGCCAGAATCGGGTATAATATGGCAGCACTACGGTATATCAATGATCACAGTTATTTATACAGGGGATTCTGTGCTCTGATGTACTGCCTCTATTCTACCACTAGGGGTACATACAGGCTATGAGCCAGAAGCGGGTATAATATGGCAGCACTACGGTATATCAATGATCACAGTTATTTATACAGGGGATTCTGTGATCTGATGTACTGCCTCTATACTACCACTAGGGGTACATACAGGCTATGATCCAGAAGCGGGTATAATATGGCAGCACTACGGTATATCAATGATCACAGTTATTTATACAGGGTATTCTGTGATCTGATGTACTGCCTCAATACTACCACTAGGGGTACATACAGGCTATGAGCCAGAAGCGGGTATAATATGGCAGCACTACGGTATATCAATGATCACAGTTATTTATACAGGGGATTCTGTGCTCTGATGTACTGCCTCTATTCTACCACTAGGGGTACATACAGGCTATGAGCCAGAAGCGGGTATAATATGGCAGCACTACGGTATATCAATGATAACAGTTATTTATACAGGGTATTCTGTGCTCTGATGTACTGCCTCTATTCTACCACTAGGGGTACATACAGGCTATGATCCAGAAGCGGGTATAATATGGCAGCACTACGGTATATCAATGATCACAGTTATTTATACAGGGTATTCTGTGATCTGATGTACGGCCTCTATACTACCACTAGGGGTACATACAGGCTATGATCCAGAAGCGGGTATAATATGGCAGCACTACGGTATATCAATGATCACAGTTATTTATACAGGGGATTCTGTGCTCTGATGTACTGCCTCTTTACTACCACTAGGGGTACATACAAGCTATGATCCAGAAGCGGGTATAATATGGCAGCACTACGGTATATCAATGATCACAGTTATTTATACAGGGGATTCTGTGCTCTGATGTACTGCCTCTATACTACCACTAGGGGTACATACAGGCTATGAGCCAGAAGCGGGTATAATATGGCAGCACTACGGTATATCAATGATCACAGTTATTTATACAGGGGATTCTGTGCTCTGATGTACTGCCTCTATTCTACCACTAGGGGTACATACAAGCTATGATCCAGAAGCGGGTATAATATGGCAGCACTACGGTATATCAATGATCACAGTTATTTATACAGGGTATTCTGTGCTCTGATGTACTGCCTCTATTCTACCACTAGGGGTACATACAGGCTATGATCCAGAAGCGGGTATAATATGGCAGCACTACGGTATATCAATGATCACAGTTATTTATACAGGGTATTCTGTGCTCTGATGTACTGCCTCTATACTACCACTAGGGGTACATACAGGCTATGATCCAGAAGCGGGTATAATATGGCAGCACTACGGTATATCAATGATCACAGTTATTTATACAGGGGATTCTGTGATCTGATGTACTGCCTCTATTCTACCACTAGGGGTACATACAGGCTATGATCCAGAAGCGGGTATAATATGGCAGCACTACGGTATATCAATGATCACAGTTATTTATACAGGGGATTCTGTGCTCTGATGTACTGCCTCTATACTACCACTAGGGGTACATACAGGCTATGATCCAGAAGCGGGTATAATATGGCAGCACTACGGTATATCAATGATCACAGTTATTTATACAGGGTATTCTGTGCTCTGATGTACTGCCTCTATACTACCACTAGGGGTACATACAGGCAATGAGCCAGAAGCGGGTATAATATGGCAGCACTACGGTATATCAATGATCACAGTTATTTATACAGGGTATTCTGTGATCTGATGTACTGCCTCTATACTACCACTAGGGGTACATACAAGCTATGATCCAGAAGCGGGTATAATATGGCAGCACTACGGTATATCAATGATCACAGTTATTTATACAGGGGATTCTGTGCTCTGATGTACTGCCTCTATACTACCACTAGGGGTACATACAGCTATGATCCAGAAGCGGGTATAATATGGCAGCACTACGGTATATCAATGATCACAGTTATTTATACAGGGGATTCTGTGCTCTGATGTACTGCCTCTATACTACCACTAGGGGTACATACAGGCTATGAGCAAGAAGCGGGTATAATATGGCAGCACTACGGTATATCAATGATCACAGTTATTTATACAGGGGATTCTGTGCTCTGATGTACTGCCTCTATTCTACCACTAGGGGTACATACAAGCTATGAGCCAGAAGCGGGTATAATATGGCAGCACTACGGTATATCAATGATCACAGTTATTTATACAGGGTATTCTGTGCTCTGATGTACTGCCTCTATTCTACCACTAGGGGTACATACAGGCTATGATCCAGAAGCGGGTATAATATGGCAGCACTACGGTATATCAATGATCACAGTTATTTATACAGGGGATTCTGTGCTCTGATGTACTGCCTCTATTCTACCACTAGGGGTACATACAAGCTATGAGCCAGAAGCGGGTATAATATGGCAGCACTACGGTATATCAATGATCACAGTTATTTATACAGGGTATTCTGTGCTCTGATGTACTGCCTCTATACTACCACTAGGGGTACATACAGGCTATGATCCAGAAGCGGGTATAATATGGCAGCACTACGGTATATCAATGATCACAGTTATTTATACAGGGGATTCTGTGCTCTGATGTACTGCCTCTATTCTACCACTAGGGGTACATACAGGCTATGAGCCAGAAGCGGGTATAATATGGCAGCACTACGGTATATCAATGATAACAGTTATTTATACAGGGTATTCTGTGCTCTGATGTACTGCCTCTATTCTACCACTAGGGGTACATACAGGCTATGATCCAGAAGCGGGTATAATATGGCAGCACTACGGTATATCAATGATCACAGTTATTTATACAGGGTATTCTGTGATCTGATGTACGGCCTCTATACTACCACTAGGGGTACATACAGGCTATGATCCAGAAGCGGGTATAATATGGCAGCACTACGGTATATCAATGATCACAGTTATTTATACAGGGGATTCTGTGCTCTGATGTACTGCCTCTATACTACCACTAGGGGTACATACAAGCTATGATCCAGAAGCGGGTATAATATGGCAGCACTACGGTATATCAATGATCACAGTTATTTATACAGGGGATTCTGTGCTCTGATGTACTGCCTCTATACTACCACTAGGGGTACATACAGGCTATGAGCCAGAAGCGGGTATAATATGGCAGCACTACGGTATATCAATGATCACAGTTATTTATACAGGGGATTCTGTGCTCTGATGTACTGCCTCTATTCTACCACTAGGGGTACATACAAGCTATGATCCAGAAGCGGGTATAATATGGCAGCACTACGGTATATCAATGATCACAGTTATTTATACAGGGTATTCTGTGCTCTGATGTACTGCCTCTATTCTACCACTAGGGGTACATACAGGCTATGATCCAGAAGCGGGTATAATATGGCAGCACTACGGTATATCAATGATCACAGTTATTTATACAGGGTATTCTGTGCTCTGATGTACTGCCTCTATACTACCACTAGGGGTACATACAGGCTATGATCCAGAAGCGGGTATAATATGGCAGCACTACGGTATATCAATGATCACAGTTATTTATACAGGGGATTCTGTGATCTGATGTACTGCCTCTATTCTACCACTAGGGGTACATACAGGCTATGATCCAGAAGCGGGTATAATATGGCAGCACTACGGTATATCAATGATCACAGTTATTTATACAGGGGATTCTGTGCTCTGATGTACTGCCTCTATACTACCACTAGGGGTACATACAGGCTATGATCCAGAAGCGGGTATAATATGGCAGCACTACGGTACATCAATGATCACAGTTATTTATACAGGGTATTCTGTGCTCTGATGTACTGCCTCTATACTACCACTAGGGGTACATACAGGCAATGAGCCAGAAGCGGGTATAATATGGCAGCACTACGGTATATCAATGATCACAGTTATTTATACAGGGTATTCTGTGATCTGATGTACTGCCTCTATACTACCACTAGGGGTACATACAAGCTATGATCCAGAAGCGGGTATAATATGGCAGCACTACGGTATATCAATGATCACAGTTATTTATACAGGGGATTCTGTGCTCTGATGTACTGCCTCTATACTACCACTAGGGGTACATACAAGCTATGATCCAGAAGCGGGTATAATATGGCAGCACTACGGTATATCAATGATCACAGTTATTTATACAGGGGATTCTGTGCTCTGATGTACTGCCTCTATACTACCACTAGGGGTACATACAGGCTATGAGCCAGAAGCGGGTATAATATGGCAGCACTACGGTATATCAATGATCACAGTTATTTATACAGGGGATTCTGTGCTCTGATGTACTGCCTCTATTCTACCACTAGGGGTACATACAAGCTATGAGCCAGAAGCGGGTATAATATGGCAGCACTACGGTATATCAATGATCACAGTTATTTATACAGGGTATTCTGTGCTCTGATGTACTGCCTCTATTCTACCACTAGGGGTACATACAGGCTATGATCCAGAAGCGGGTATAATATGGCAGCACTACGGTATATCAATGATCACAGTTATTTATACAGGGGATTCTGTGCTCTGATGTACTGCCTCTATTCTACCACTAGGGGTACATACAAGCTATGAGCCAGAAGCGGGTATAATATGGCAGCACTACGGTATATCAATGATCACAGTTATTTATACAGGGTATTCTGTGCTCTGATGTACTGCCTCTATACTACCACTAGGGGTACATACAGGCTATGATCCAGAAGCGGGTATAATATGGCAGCACTACGGTATATCAATGATCACAGTTATTTATACAGGGGATTCTGTGATCTGATGTACTGCCTCTATTCTACCACTAGGGGTACATACAGGCTATGATCCAGAAGCGGGTATAATATGGCAGCACTACGGTATATCAATGATCACAGTTATTTATACAGGGGATTCTGTGCTCTGATGTACTGCCTCTATACTACCACTAGGGGTACATACAGGCTATGATCCAGAAGCGGGTATAATATGGCAGCACTACGGTATATCAATGATCACAGTTATTTATACAGGGCATTCTGTGCTCTGATGTACTGCCTCTATACTACCACTAGGGGTACATACAGGCTATGAGCCAGAATCGGGTATAATATGGCAGCACTACGGTATATCAATGATCACAGTTATTTATACAGGGGATTCTGTGATCTGATGTACGGCCTCTATACTACCACTAGGGGTACATACAAGCTATGATCCAGAAGCGGGTATAATATGGCAGCACTACGGTATATCAATGATCACAGATATTTATACAGGGGATTCTGTGCTCTGATGTACTGCCTCTATTCTACCACTAGGGGTACATACAAGCTATGAGCCAGAAGCGGGTATAATATGGCAGCACTACGGTATATCAATGATCACAGTTATTTATACAGGGGATTCTGTGCTCTGATGTACGGCCTCTATTCTACCACTAGGGGTACATACAAGCTATGAGCCAGAAGCGGGTATAATATGGCAGCACTACGGTATATCAATGATCACAGTTATTTATACAGGGTATTCTGTGCTCTGATGTACTGCCTCTATTCTACCACTAGGGGTACATACAGGCTATGAGCCAGAAGCGGGTATAATATGGCAGCACTACGGTATATCAATGATCACAGTTATTTATACAGGGGATTCTGTGATCTGATGTACTGCCTCTATACTACCACTAGGGGTACATACAAGCTATGAGCCAGAAGCGGGTATAATATGGCAGCACTACGGTATATCAATGATCACAGTTATTTATACAGGGGATTCTGTGCTCTGATGTACTGCCTCTATTCTACCACTAGGGGTACATACAAGCTATGAGCCAGAAGCGGGTATAATATGGCAGCACTACGGTATATCAATGATCACAGTTATTTATACAGGGTATTCTGTGCTCTGATGTACTGCCTCTATTCTACCACTAGGGGTACATACAGGCTATGAGCCAGAAGCGGGTATAATATGGCAGCACTACGGTATATCAATGATCACAGTTATTTATACAGGGTATTCTGTGCTCTGATGTACTGCCTCTATACTACCACTAGGGGTACATACAAGCTATGAGCCAGAAGCGGGTATAATATGGCAGCACTACGGTATATCAATGATCACAGTTATTTATACAGGGTATTCTGTGCTCTGATGTACTGCCTCTATACTACCACTAGGGGTACATACAAGCTATGATCCAGAAGCGGGTATAATATGGCAGCACTACGGTATATCAATGATCACAGTTATTTATACAGGGGATTCTGTGCTCTGATGTACTGCCTCTATTCTACCACTAGGGGTACATACAAGCTATGAGCCAGAAGCGGGTATAATATGGCAGCACTACGGTATATCAATGATCACAGTTATTTATACAGGGTATTCTGTGCTCTGATGTACTGCCTCTATTCTACCACTAGGGGTACATACAGGCTATGAGCCAGAAGCGGGTATAATATGGCAGCACTACGGTATATCAATGATCACAGTTATTTATACAGGGGATTCTGTGATCTGATGTACTGCCTCTATTCTACCACTAGGGGTACATACAGGCTATGATCCAGAAGCGGGTATAATATGGCAGCACTACGGTATATCAATGATCACAGTTATTTATACAGGGTATTCTGTGCTCTGATGTACTGCCTCTATACTACCACTAGGGGTACATACAAGCTATGAGCCAGAAGCGGGTATAATATGGCAGCACTACGGTATATCAATGATCACAGTTATTTATACAGGGGATTCTGTGATCTGATGTACTGCCTCTATACTACCACTAGGGGTACATACAAGCTATGAGCCAGAAGCGGGTATAATATGGCAGCACTACGGTATATCAATGATCACAGTTATTTATACAGGGTATTCTTTGCTCTGATGTACTGCCTCTATACTACCACTAGGGGTACATACAGGCTATGAGCCAGAAGCGGGTATAATATGGCAGCACTACGGTATATCAATGATCACAGTTATTTATACAGGGTATTCTGTGCTCTGATGTACTGCCTCTATACTACCACTAGGGGTACATACAAGCTATGAGCCAGAAGCGGGTATAATATGGCAGCACTACGGTATATCAATGATCACAGTTATTTATACAGGGCATTCTGTGCTCTGATGTACTGCCTCTATACTACCACTAGGGGTACATACAGGCTATGATCCAGAAGCGGGTATAATATGGCAGCACTACGGTATATCAATGATCACAGTTATTTATACAGGGTATTCTGTGCTCTGATGTACTGCCTCTATACTACCACTAGGGGTACATACAAGCTATGAGCCAGAAGCGGGTATAATATGGCAGCACTACGGTATATCAATGATCACAGTTATTTATACAGGGGATTCTGTGCTCTGATGTACTGCCTCTATACTACCACTAGGGGTACATACAGGCTATGATCCAGAAGCGGGTATAATATGGCAGCACTACGGTATATCAATGATCACAGTTATTTATACAGGGTATTCTGTGATCTGATGTACGGCCTCTATACTACCACTAGGGGTACATACAAGCTATGAGCCAGAAGCGGGTATAATATGGCAGCACTACGGTATATCAATGATCACAGTTATTTATACAGGGGATTCTGTGATCTGATGTACTGCCTCTATTCTACCACTAGGGGTACATACAGGCTATGAGCCAGAAGCGGGTATAATATGGCAGCACTACGGTATATCAATGATCACAGTTATTTATACAGGGTATTCTGTGCTCTGATGTACTGCCTCTATACTACCACTAGGGGTACATACAAGCTATGATCCAGAAGCGGGTATAATATGGCAGCACTACGGTATATCAATGATCACAGTTATTTATACAGGGTATTCTGTGATCTGATGTACGGCCTCTATACTACCACTAGGGGTACATACAAGCTATGAGCCAGAAGCGGGTATAATATGGCAGCACTACGGTATATCAATGATCACAGTTATTTATACAGGGGATTCTGTGATCTGATGTACTGCCTCTATTCTACCACTAGGGGTACATACAGGCTATGAGCCAGAAGCGGGTATAATATGGCAGCACTACGGTATATCAATGATCACAGTTATTTATACAGGGGATTCTGTGCTCTGATGTACTGCCTCTATACTACCACTAGGGGTACATACAGGCTATGATCCAGAAGCGGGTATAATATGGCAGCACTACGGTATATCAATGATCACAGTTATTTATACAGGGTATTCTGTGATCTGATGTACGGCCTCTATTCTACCACTAGGGGTACATACAGGCTATGATCCAGAAGCGGGTATAATATGGCAGCACTACGGTATATCAATGATCACAGTTATTTATACAGGGGATTCTGTGATCTGATGTACTGCCTCTATATTACCACTAGGGGTACATACAGGCTATGAGCCAGAAGCGGGTATAATATGGCAGCACTACGGTATATCAATGATCACAGTTATTTATACAGGGGATTCTGTGCTCTGATGTACTGCCTCTATACTACCACTAGGGGTACATACAAGCTATGATCCAGAAGCGGGTATAATATGGCAGCACTACGGTATATCAATGATCACAGTTATTTATACAGGGGATTCTGTGCTCTGATGTACTGCCTCTATACTACCACTAGGGGTACATACAGGCTATGATCCAGAAGCGGGTATAATATGGCAGCACTACTGTATATCAATGATCACAGTTATTTATACAGGGGATTCTGTGATCTGATGTACTGCCTCTATACTACCACTAGGGGTACATACAAGCTATGATCCAGAAGCGGGTATAATATGGCAGCACTACGGTATATCAATGATCACAGTTATTTATACAGGGTATTCTGTGATCTGATGTACTGCCTCTATTCTACCACTAGGGGTACATACAAGCTATGATCCAGAAGCGGGTATAATATGGCAGCACTACGGTATATCAATGATCACAGTTATTTATACAGGGGATTCTGTGCTCTGATGTACTGCCTCTATTCTACCACTAGGGGTACATACAAGCTCTGATCCAGAAGCGGGTATAATATGGCAGCACTACGGTATATCAATGATCACAGTTATTTATACAGGGGATTCTGTGATCTGATGTACTGCCTCTATTCTACCACTAGGGGTACATACAGGCTATGAGCCAGAAGCGGGTATAATATGGCAGCACTACGGTATATCAATGATCACAGTTATTTATACAGGGTATTCTGTGCTCTGATGTACTGCCTCTATACTACCACTAGGGGTACATACAGGCTATGATCCAGAAGCGGGTATAATATGGCAGCACTACGGTATATTAATGATCACAGTTATTTATACAGGGTACTCTGTGCTCTGATGTACTGCCTCTATACTACCACTAGGGGTACATACAGGCTATGATCCAGAAGCGGGTATAATATGGCAGCACTACGGTATATCAATGATCACAGTTATTTATACAGGGTATTCTGTGCTCTGATGTACTGCCTCTATTCTACCACTAGGGGTACATACAGGCTATGATCCAGAAGCGGGTATAATATGGCAGCACTACGGTATATCAATGATCACAGTTATTTATACAGGGGATTCTGTGATCTGATGTACTGCCTCTATTCTACCACTAGGGGTACATACAGGCTATGATCCAGAAGCGGGTATAATATGGCAGCACTACGGTATATCAATGATCACAGTTATTTATACAGGGGATTCTGTGATCTGATGTACTGCCTCTATACTACCACTAGGGGTACATACAAGCTATGAGCCAGAAGCGGGTATAATATGGCAGCACTACGGTATATCAATGATCACAGTTATTTATACAGGGGATTCTGTGATCTGATGTACTGCCTCTATTCTACCACTAGGGGTACATACAAGCTATGATCCAGAAGCGGGTATAATATGGCAGCACTACGGTATATCAATGATCACAGTTATTTATACAGGGGATTCTGTGCTCTGATGTACTGCCTCTATACTACCACTAGGGGTACATACAGGCTATGAGCCAGAAGCGGGTATAATATGGCAGCACTACGGTATATCAATGATCACAGTTATTTATACAGGGGATTCTGTGCTCTGATGTACTGCCTCTATTCTACCACTAGGGGTACATACAAGCTATGAGCCAGAAGCGGGTATAATATGGCAGCACTACGGTATATCAATGATCACAGTTATTTATACAGGGTATTCTGTGCTCTGATGTACTGCCTCTATTCTACCACTAGGGGTACATACAAGCTATGAGCCAGAAGCGGGTATAATATGGCAGCACTACGGTATATCAATGATCACAGTTATTTATACAGGGTATTCTGTGCTCTGATGTACTGCCTCTATTCTACCACTAGGGGTACATACAGGCTATGATCCAGAAGCGGGTATAATATGGCAGCACTACGGTATATCAATGATCACAGTTATTTATACAGGGGATTCTGTGCTCTGATGTACTGCCTCTATTCTACCACTAGGGGTACATACAAGCTATGAGCCAGAAGCGGGTATAATATGGCAGCACTACGGTATATCAATGATCACAGTTATTTATACAGGGTATTCTGTGCTCTGATGTACTGCCTCTATACTACCACTAGGGGTACATACAGGCTATGATCCAGAAGCGGGTATAATATGGCAGCACTACGGTATATCAATGATCACAGTTATTTATACAGGGGATTCTGTGATCTGATGTACTGCCTCTATTCTACCACTAGGGGTACATACAGGCTATGATCCAGAAGCGGGTATAATATGGCAGCACTACGGTATATCAATGATCACAGTTATTTATACAGGGGATTCTGTGCTCTGATGTACTGCCTCTATACTACCACTAGGGGTACATACAGGCTATGATCCAGAAGCGGGTATAATATGGCAGCACTACGGTATATCAATGATCACAGTTATTTATACAGGGCATTCTGTGCTCTGATGTACTGCCTCTATACTACCACTAGGGGTACATACAGGCTATGAGCCAGAATCGGGTATAATATGGCAGCACTACGGTATATCAATGATCACAGTTATTTATACAGTGGATTCTGTGATCTGATGTACGGCCTCTATACTACCACTAGGGGTACATACAAGCTATGATCCAGAAGCGGGTATAATATGGCAGCACTACGGTATATCAATGATCACAGATATTTATACAGGGGATTCTGTGCTCTGATGTACTGCCTCTATTCTACCACTAGGGGTACATACAAGCTATGAGCCAGAAGCGGGTATAATATGGCAGCACTACGGTATATCAATGATCACAGTTATTTATACAGGGGATTCTGTGCTCTGATGTACGGCCTCTATTCTACCACTAGGGGTACATACAAGCTATGAGCCAGAAGCGGGTATAATATGGCAGCACTACGGTATATCAATGATCACAGTTATTTATACAGGGTATTCTGTGCTCTGATGTACTGCCTCTATTCTACCACTAGGGGTACATACAGGCTATGAGCCAGAAGCGGGTATAATATGGCAGCACTACGGTATATCAATGATCACAGTTATTTATACAGGGGATTCTGTGATCTGATGTACTGCCTCTATACTACCACTAGGGGTACATACAAGCTATGAGCCAGAAGCGGGTATAATATGGCAGCACTACGGTATATCAATGATCACAGTTATTTATACAGGGGATTCTGTGCTCTGATGTACTGCCTCTATTCTACCACTAGGGGTACATACAAGCTATGAGCCAGAAGCGGGTATAATATGGCAGCACTACGGTATATCAATGATCACAGTTATTTATACAGGGTATTCTGTGCTCTGATGTACTGCCTCTATTCTACCACTAGGGGTACATACAGGCTATGAGCCAGAAGCGGGTATAATATGGCAGCACTACGGTATATCAATGATCACAGTTATTTATACAGGGTATTCTGTGCTCTGATGTACTGCCTCTATACTACCACTAGGGGTACATACAAGTTATGAGCCAGAAGCGGGTATAATATGGCAGCACTACGGTATATCAATGATCACAGTTATTTATACAGGGTATTCTGTGCTCTGATGTACTGCCTCTATACTACCACTAGGGGTACATACAAGCTATGATCCAGAAGCGGGTATAATATGGCAGCACTACGGTATATCAATGATCACAGTTATTTATACAGGGGATTCTGTGCTCTGATGTACTGCCTCTATTCTACCACTAGGGGTACATACAAGCTATGAGCCAGAAGCGGGTATAATATGGCAGCACTACGGTATATCAATGATCACAGTTATTTATACAGGGTATTCTGTGCTCTGATGTACTGCCTCTATTCTACCACTAGGGGTACATACAGGCTATGAGCCAGAAGCGGGTATAATATGGCAGCACTACGGTATATCAATGATCACAGTTATTTATACAGGGGATTCTGTGATCTGATGTACTGCCTCTATTCTACCACTAGGGGTACATACAGGCTATGATCCAGAAGCGGGTATAATATGGCAGCACTACGGTATATCAATGATCACAGTTATTTATACAGGGGATTCTGTGATCTGATGTACTGCCTCTATACTACCACTAGGGGTACATACAAGCTATGAGCCAGAAGCGGGTATAATATGGCAGCACTACGGTATATCAATGATCACAGTTATTTATACAGGGGATTCTGTGATCTGATGTACTGCCTCTATACTACCACTAGGGGTACATACAAGCTATGAGCCAGAAGCGGGTATAATATGGCAGCACTACGGTATATCAATGATCACAGTTATTTATACAGGGTATTCTTTGCTCTGATGTACTGCCTCTATACTACCACTAGGGGTACATACAGGCTATGAGCCAGAAGCGGGTATAATATGGCAGCACTACGGTATATCAATGATCACAGTTATTTATACAGGGTATTCTGTGCTCTGATGTACTGCCTCTATACTACCACTAGGGGTACATACAAGCTATGAGCCAGAAGCGGGTATAATATGGCAGCACTACGGTATATCAATGATCACAGTTATTTATACAGGGCATTCTGTGCTCTGATGTACTGCCTCTATACTACCACTAGGGGTACATACAGGCTATGATCCAGAAGCGGGTATAATATGGCAGCACTACGGTATATCAATGATCACAGTTATTTATACAGGGTATTCTGTGCTCTGATGTACTGCCTCTATACTACCACTAGGGGTACATACAAGCTATGAGCCAGAAGCGGGTATAATATGGCAGCACTACGGTATATCAATGATCACAGTTATTTATACAGGGGATTCTGTGCTCTGATGTACTGCCTCTATACTACCACTAGGGGTACATACAGGCTATGATCCAGAAGCGGGTATAATATGGCAGCACTACGGTATATCAATGATCACAGTTATTTATACAGGGTATTCTGTGATCTGATGTACGGCCTCTATACTACCACTAGGGGTACATACAAGCTATGAGCCAGAAGCGGGTATAATATGGCAGCACTACGGTATATCAATGATCACAGTTATTTATACAGGGGATTCTGTGATCTGATGTACTGCCTCTATTCTACCACTAGGGGTACATACAGGCTATGAGCCAGAAGCGGGTATAATATGGCAGCACTACGGTATATCAATGATCACAGTTATTTATACAGGGTATTCTGTGCTCTGATGTACTGCCTCTATACTACCACTAGGGGTACATACAAGCTATGATCCAGAAGCGGGTATAATATGGCAGCACTACGGTATATCAATGATCACAGTTATTTATACAGGGTATTCTGTGATCTGATGTACGGCCTCTATACTACCACTAGGGGTACATACAAGCTATGAGCCAGAAGCGGGTATAATATGGCAGCACTACGGTATATCAATGATCACAGTTATTTATACAGGGGATTCTGTGATCTGATGTACTGCCTCTATTCTACCACTAGGGGTACATACAGGCTATGAGCCAGAAGCGGGTATAATATGGCAGCACTACGGTATATCAATGATCACAGTTATTTATACAGGGGATTCTGTGCTCTGATGTACTGCCTCTATACTACCACTAGGGGTACATACAGGCTATGATCCAGAAGCGGGTATAATATGGCAGCACTACGGTATATCAATGATCACAGTTATTTATACAGGGTATTCTGTGATCTGATGTACGGCCTCTATTCTACCACTAGGGGTACATACAGGCTATGATCCAGAAGCGGGTATAATATGGCAGCACTACGGTATATCAATGATCACAGTTATTTATACAGGGGATTCTGTGATCTGATGTACTGCCTCTATATTACCACTAGGGGTACATACAGGCTATGATCCAGAAGCGGGTATAATATGGCAGCACTACGGTATATCAATGATCACAGTTATTTATACAGGGGATTCTGTGCTCTGATGTACTGCCTCTATACTACCACTAGGGGTACATACAAGCTATGATCCAGAAGCGGGTATAATATGGCAGCACTACGGTATATCAATGATCACAGTTATTTATACAGGGGATTCTGTGCTCTGATGTACTGCCTCTATACTACCACTAGGGGTACATACAGGCTATGATCCAGAAGCGGGTATAATATGGCAGCACTACGGTATATCAATGATCACAGTTATTTATACAGGGGATTCTGTGATCTGATGTACTGCCTCTATACTACCACTAGGGGTACATACAAGCTATGATCCAGAAGCGGGTATAATATGGCAGCACTACGGTATATCAATGATCACAGTTATTTATACAGGGTATTCTGTGATCTGATGTACTGCCTCTATTCTACCACTAGGGGTACATACAAGCTATGATCCAGAAGCGGGTATAATATGGCAGCACTACGGTATATCAATGATCACAGTTATTTATACAGGGGATTCTGTGCTCTGATGTACTGCCTCTATTCTACCACTAGGGGTACATACAAGCTCTGATCCAGAAGCGGGTATAATATGGCAGCACTACGGTATATCAATGATCACAGTTATTTATACAGGGGATTCTGTGATCTGATGTACTGCCTCTATACTACCACTAGGGGTACATACAGGCTATGATCCAGAAGCGGGTATAATATGGCAGCACTACGGTATATCAATGATCACAGTTATTTATACAGGGGATTCTGTGCTCTGATGTACTGCCTCTATACTACCACTAGGGGTACATACAGGCTATGATCCAGAAGCGGGTATAATATGGCAGCACTACGGTATATTAATGATCACAGTTATTTATACAGGGTATTCTGTGCTCTGATGTACTGCCTCTATTCTACCACTAGGGGTACATACAGGCTATGAGCCAGAAGCGGGTATAATATGGCAGCACTACGGTATATCAATGATCACAGTTATTTATACAGGGGATTCTGTGATCTGATGTACTGCCTCTATTCTACCACTAGGGGTACATACAAGCTATGAGCCAGAAGCGGGTATAATATGGCAGCACTACGGTATATCAATGATCACAGTTATTTATACAGGGGATTCTGTGCTCTGATGTACTGCCTCTATTCTACCACTAGGGGTACATACAAGCTATGAGCCAGAAGCGGGTATAATATGGCAGCACTACGGTATATCAATGATCACAGTTATTTATACAGGGGATTCTGTGCTCTGATGTACTGCCTCTATATTACCACTAGGGGTACATACAAGCTATGATCCAGAAGCGGGTATAATATGGCAGCACTACGGTATATCAATGATCACAGTTATTTATACAGGGTATTCTGTGCTCTGATGTACTGCCTCTATACTACCACTAGGGGTACATACAAGCTATGAGCCAGAAGCGGGTATAATATGGCAGCACTACGGTATATCAATGATCACAGTTATTTATACAGGGGATTCTGTGATCTGATGTACTGCCTCTATTCTACCACTAGGGGTACATACAGGCTATGATCCAGAAGCGGGTATAATATGGCAGCACTACGGTATATCAATGATCACAGTTATTTATACAGGGGATTCTGTGATCTGATGTACTGCCTCTATTCTACCACTAGGGGTACATACAGGCTATGATCCAGAAGCGGGTATAATATGGCAGCACTACGGTATATCAATGATCACAGTTATTTATACAGGGGATTCTGTGATCTGATGTACTGCCTCTATTCTACCACTAGGGGTACATACAGGCTATGATCCAGAAGCGGGTATAATATGGCAGCACTACGGTATATCAATGATCACAGTTATTTATACAGGGTATTCTGTGCTCTGATGTACTGCCTCTATACTACCACTAGGGGTACATACAGGCTATGAGCCAGAAGCGGGTATAATATGGCAGCACTACGGTATATCAATGATCACAGTTATTTATACAGGGTATTCTGTGCTCTGATGTACTGCCTCTATTCTACCACTAGGGGTACATACAGGCTATGAGCCAGAAGCGGGTATAATATGGCAGCACTACGGTATATCAATGATCACAGTTATTTATACAGGGTATTCTGTGCTCTGATGTACTGCCTCTATTCTACCACTAGGGGTACATACAAGCTATGATCCAGAAGCGGGTATAATATGGCAGCACTACGGTATATCAATGATCACAGTTATTTATACAGGGTATTCTGTGATCTGATGTACTGCCTCTATACTACCACTAGGGGTACATACAGGCTATGATCCAGAAGCGGGTATAATATGGCAGCACTACGGTATATCAATGATCACAGTTATTTATACAGGGGATTCTGTGCTCTGATGTACTGCCTCTATTCTACCACTAGGGGTACATACAAGCTATGAGCCAGAAGCGGGTATAATATGGCAGCACTACGGTATATCAATGATCACAGTTATTTATACAGGGGATTCTGTGATCTGATGTACTGCCTCTATACTACCACTAGGGGTACATACAGGCTATGAGCCAGAAGCGGGTATAATATGGCAGCACTACGGTATATCAATGATCACAGTTATTTATACAGGGTATTCTGTGATCTGATGTACTGCCTCTATACTACCACTAGGGGTACATACAGGCTATGAGCCAGAAGCGGGTATAATATGGCAGCACTACGGTATATCAATGATCACAGTTATTTATACAGGGGATTCTGTGATCTGATGTACTGCCTCTATACTACCACTAGGGGTACATACAAGCTATGATCCAGAAGCGGGTATAATATGGCAGCACTACGGTATATCAATGATCACAGTTATTTATACAGGGTATTCTGTGCTCTGATGTACTGCCTCTATTCTACCACTAGGGGTACATACAGGCTATGATCCAGAAGCGGGTATAATATGGCAGCACTACGGTATATCAATGATCACAGTTATTTATACAGGGTATTCTGTGATCTGATGTACTGCCTCTATACTACCACTAGGGGTACATACAGGCTATGATCCAGAAGCGGGTATAATATGGCAGCACTACGGTATATCAATGATCACAGTTATTTATACAGGGCATTCTGTGCTCTGATGTACTGCCTCTATACTACCACTAGGGGTACATACAGGCTATGAGCCAGAAGCGGGTATAATATGGCAGCACTACGGTATATCAATGATCACAGTTATTTATACAGGGTATTCTGTGCTCTGATGTACTGCCTCTATACTACCACTAGGGGTACATACAGGCTATGAGCCAGAAGCGGGTATAATATGGCAGCACTACGGTATATCAATGATCACAGTTATTTATACAGGGGATTCTGTGCTCTGATGTACTGCCTCTATACTACCACTAGGGGTACATACAAGCTATGAGCCAGAAGCGGGTATAATATGGCAGCACTACGGTATATCAATGATCACAGTTATTTATACAGGGTATTCTGTGATCTGATGTACTGCCTCTATACTACCACTAGGGGTACATACAAGCTATGAGCCAGAAGCGGGTATAATATGGCAGCACTACGGTATATCAATGATCACAGTTATTTATACAGGGGATTCTGTGATCTGATGTACTGCCTCTATTCTACCACTAGGGGTACATACAGGCTATGAGCCAGAAGCGGGTATAATATGGCAGCACTACGGTATATCAATGATCACAGTTATTTATACAGGGTATTCTGTGCTCTGATGTACTGCCTCTATTCTACCACTAGGGGTACATACAAGCTATGAGCCAGAAGCGGGTATAATATGGCAGCACTACGGTATATCAATGATCACAGTTATTTATACAGGGGATTCTGTGCTCTGATGTACTGCCTCTATACTACCACTAGGGGTACATACAGGCTATGATCCAGAAGCGGGTATAATATGGCAGCACTACGGTATATCAATGATCACAGTTATTTATACAGGGTATTCTGTGCTCTGATGTACTGCCTCTATACTACCACTAGGGGTACATACAGGCTATGAGCCAGAAGCGGGTATAATATGGCAGCACTACGGTATATCAATGATCACAGTTATTTATACAGGGGATTCTGTGATCTGATGTACTGCCTCTATATTACCACTAGGGGTACATACAGGCTATGATCCAGAAGCGGGTATAATATGGCAGCACTACGGTATATCAATGATCACAGTTATTTATACAGGGGATTCTGTGTTCTGATGTACTGCCTCTATTCTACCACTAGGGGTACATACAAGCTATGATCCAGAAGCGGGTATAAAATGGCAGCACTACGGTATATCAATGATCACAGTTATTTATACAGGGTATTCTGTGCTCTGATGTACTGCCTCTATACTACCACTAGGGGTACATACAGGCTATGATCCAGAAGCGGGTATAATATGGCAGCACTACGGTATATCAATGATCACAGTTATTTATACAGGGTATTCTGTGATCTGATGTACTGCCTCTATACTACCACTAGGGGTACATACAGGCTATGAGCCAGAAGCGGGTATAATATGGCAGCACTACGGTATATCAATGATCACAGTTATTTATACAGGGTATTCTGTGCTCTGATGTACTGCCTCTATACTACCACTAGGGGTACATACAGGCTATGATCCAGAAGCGGGTATAATATGGCAGCACTACGGTATATCAATGATCACAGTTATTTATACAGGGTATTCTGTGATCTGATGTACTGCCTCTATACTACCACTAGGGGTACATACAAGCTATGATCCAGAAGCGGGTATAATATGGCAGCACTACGGTATATCAATGATCACAGTTATTTATACAGGGGATTCTGTGTTCTGATGTACTGCCTCTATACTACCACTAGGGGTACATACAGGCTATGATCCAGAAGCGGGTATAATATGGCAGCACTACGGTATATCAATGATCACAGTTATTTATACAGGGGATTCTGTGCTCTGATGTACTGCCTCTATTCTACCACTAGGGGTACATACAAGCTATGATCCAGAAGCGGGTATAATATGGCAGCACTACGGTATATCAATGATCACAGTTATTTATACAGGGGATTCTGTGCTCTGATGTACTGCCTCTATACTACCACTAGGGGTACATACAAGCTATGAGCCAGAAGCGGGTATAATATGGCAGCACTACGGTATATCAATGATCACAGTTATTTATACAGGGCATTCTGTGCTCTGATGTACTGCCTCTATACTACCACTAGGGGTACATACAAGCTATGAGCCAGAAGCGGGTATAATATGGCAGCACTACGGTATATCAATGATCACAGTTATTTATACAGGGGATTCTGTGATCTGATGTACTGCCTCTATTCTACCACTAGGGGTACATACAGGCTATGATCCAGAAGCGGGTATAATATGGCAGCACTACGGTATATCAATGATAACAGTTATTAATACAGGGGATTCTGTGCTCTGATGTACTGCCTCTATACTACCACTAGGGGTACATACAAGCTATGATCCAGAAGCGGGTATAATATGGCAGCACTACGGTATATTAATGATCACAGTTATTTATACAGGGTATTCTGTGATCTGATGTACGGCCTCTATTCTACCACTAGGGGTACATACAAGCTATGAGCCAGAAGCGGGTATAATATGGCAGCACTACGGTATATCAATGATCACAGTTATTTATACAGGGGATTCTGTGATCTGATGTACTGCCTCTATTCTACCACTAGGGGTACATACAAGCTATGAGCCAGAAGCGGGTATAATATGGCAGCACTACGGTATATCAATGATCACAGTTATTTATACAGGGGATTCTGTGATCTGATGTACTGCCTCTATACTACCACTAGGGGTACATACAGGCTATGATCCAGAAGCGGGTATAATATGGCAGCACTACGGTATATCAATGATCACAGTTATTTATACAGGGTATTCTGTGCTCTGATGTACTGCCTCTATACTACCACTAGGGGTACATACAAGCTATGAGCCAGAAGCGGGTATAATATGGCAGCACTACGGTATATCAATGATCACAGTTATTTATACAGGGGATTCTGTGATCTGATGTACTGCCTCTATTCTACCACTAGGGGTACATACAGGCTATGATCCAGAAGCGGGTATAATATGGCAGCACTACGGTATATTAATGATCACAGTTATTTATACAGGGTATTCTGTGATCTGATGTACTGCCTCTATACTACCACTAGGGGTACATACAAGCTATGATCCAGAAGCGGGTATAATATGGCAGCACTACGGTATATCAATGATCACAGTTATTTATACAGGGGATTCTGTGATCTGATGTACTGCCTCTATTCTACCACTAGGGGTACATACAGGCTATGATCCAGAAGCGGGTATAATATGGCAGCACTACGGTATATCAATGATCACAGTTATTTATACAGGGGATTCTGTGATCTGATGTACTGCCTCTATTCTACCACTAGGGGTACATACAGGCTATGATCCAGAAGCGGGTATAATATGGCAGCACTACGGTATATCAATGATCACAGTTATTTATACAGGGGATTCTGTGATCTGATGTACTGCCTCTATTCTACCACTAGGGGTACATACAGGCTATGATCCAGAAGCGGGTATAATATGGCAGCACTACGGTATATCAATGATCACAGTTATTTATACAGGGTATTCTGTGCTCTGATGTACTGCCTCTATACTACCACTAGGGGTACATACAGGCTATGAGCCAGAAGCGGGTATAATATGGCAGCACTACGGTATATCAATGATCACAGTTATTTATACAGGGTATTCTGTGCTCTGATGTACTGCCTCTATTCTACCACTAGGGGTACATACAGGCTATGAGCCAGAAGCGGGTATAATATGGCAGCACTACGGTATATCAATGATCACAGTTATTTATACAGGGTATTCTGTGCTCTGATGTACTGCCTCTATTCTACCACTAGGGGTACATACAAGCTATGATCCAGAAGCGGGTATAATATGGCAGCACTACGGTATATCAATGATCACAGTTATTTATACAGGGTATTCTGTGATCTGATGTACTGCCTCTATACTACCACTAGGGGTACATACAGGCTATGATCCAGAAGCGGGTATAATATGGCAGCACTACGGTATATCAATGATCACAGTTATTTATACAGGGGATTCTGTGCTCTGATGTACTGCCTCTATTCTACCACTAGGGGTACATACAAGCTATGAGCCAGAAGCGGGTATAATATGGCAGCACTACGGTATATCAATGATCACAGTTATTTATACAGGGGATTCTGTGATCTGATGTACTGCCTCTATACTACCACTAGGGGTACATACAGGCTATGAGCCAGAAGCGGGTATAATATGGCAGCACTACGGTATATCAATGATCACAGTTATTTATACAGGGTATTCTGTGATCTGATGTACTGCCTCTATACTACCACTAGGGGTACATACAGGCTATGAGCCAGAAGCGGGTATAATATGGCAGCACTACGGTATATCAATGATCACAGTTATTTATACAGGGGATTCTGTGATCTGATGTACTGCCTCTATACTACCACTAGGGGTACATACAAGCTATGATCCAGAAGCGGGTATAATATGGCAGCACTACGGTATATCAATGATCACAGTTATTTATACAGGGTATTCTGTGCTCTGATGTACTGCCTCTATTCTACCACTAGGGGTACATACAGGCTATGATCCAGAAGCGGGTATAATATGGCAGCACTACGGTATATCAATGATCACAGTTATTTATACAGGGTATTCTGTGATCTGATGTACTGCCTCTATACTACCACTAGGGGTACATACAGGCTATGATCCAGAAGCGGGTATAATATGGCAGCACTACGGTATATCAATGATCACAGTTATTTATACAGGGCATTCTGTGCTCTGATGTACTGCCTCTATACTACCACTAGGGGTACATACAGGCTATGAGCCAGAAGCGGGTATAATATGGCAGCACTACGGTATATCAATGATCACAGTTATTTATACAGGGTATTCTGTGCTCTGATGTACTGCCTCTATACTACCACTAGGGGTACATACAGGCTATGAGCCAGAAGCGGGTATAATATGGCAGCACTACGGTATATCAATGATCACAGTTATTTATACAGGGGATTCTGTGCTCTGATGTACTGCCTCTATACTACCACTAGGGGTACATACAAGCTATGAGCCAGAAGCGGGTATAATATGGCAGCACTACGGTATATCAATGATCACAGTTATTTATACAGGGTATTCTGTGATCTGATGTACTGCCTCTATACTACCACTAGGGGTACATACAAGCTATGAGCCAGAAGCGGGTATAATATGGCAGCACTACGGTATATCAATGATCACAGTTATTTATACAGGGGATTCTGTGATCTGATGTACTGCCTCTATTCTACCACTAGGGGTACATACAGGCTATGAGCCAGAAGCGGGTATAATATGGCAGCACTACGGTATATCAATGATCACAGTTATTTATACAGGGTATTCTGTGCTCTGATGTACTGCCTCTATTCTACCACTAGGGGTACATACAAGCTATGAGCCAGAAGCGGGTATAATATGGCAGCACTACGGTATATCAATGATCACAGTTATTTATACAGGGGATTCTGTGCTCTGATGTACTGCCTCTATACTACCACTAGGGGTACATACAGGCTATGATCCAGAAGCGGGTATAATATGGCAGCACTACGGTATATCAATGATCACAGTTATTTATACAGGGTATTCTGTGCTCTGATGTACTGCCTCTATACTACCACTAGGGGTACATACAGGCTATGAGCCAGAAGCGGGTATAATATGGCAGCACTACGGTATATCAATGATCACAGTTATTTATACAGGGGATTCTGTGATCTGATGTACTGCCTCTATATTACCACTAGGGGTACATACAGGCTATGATCCAGAAGCGGGTATAATATGGCAGCACTACGGTATATCAATGATCACAGTTATTTATACAGGGGATTCTGTGTTCTGATGTACTGCCTCTATTCTACCACTAGGGGTACATACAAGCTATGATCCAGAAGCGGGTATAAAATGGCAGCACTACGGTATATCAATGATCACAGTTATTTATACAGGGTATTCTGTGCTCTGATGTACTGCCTCTATACTACCACTAGGGGTACATACAGGCTATGATCCAGAAGCGGGTATAATATGGCAGCACTACGGTATATCAATGATCACAGTTATTTATACAGGGTATTCTGTGATCTGATGTACTGCCTCTATACTACCACTAGGGGTACATACAGGCTATGAGCCAGAAGCGGGTATAATATGGCAGCACTACGGTATATCAATGATCACAGTTATTTATACAGGGTATTCTGTGCTCTGATGTACTGCCTCTATACTACCACTAGGGGTACATACAGGCTATGATCCAGAAGCGGGTATAATATGGCAGCACTACGGTATATCAATGATCACAGTTATTTATACAGGGTATTCTGTGATCTGATGTACTGCCTCTATACTACCACTAGGGGTACATACAAGCTATGATCCAGAAGCGGGTATAATATGGCAGCACTACGGTATATCAATGATCACAGTTATTTATACAGGGGATTCTGTGTTCTGATGTACTGCCTCTATACTACCACTAGGGGTACATACAGGCTATGATCCAGAAGCGGGTATAATATGGCAGCACTACGGTATATCAATGATCACAGTTATTTATACAGGGGATTCTGTGCTCTGATGTACTGCCTCTATTCTACCACTAGGGGTACATACAAGCTATGATCCAGAAGCGGGTATAATATGGCAGCACTACGGTATATCAATGATCACAGTTATTTATACAGGGGATTCTGTGCTCTGATGTACTGCCTCTATACTACCACTAGGGGTACATACAAGCTATGAGCCAGAAGCGGGTATAATATGGCAGCACTACGGTATATCAATGATCACAGTTATTTATACAGGGCATTCTGTGCTCTGATGTACTGCCTCTATACTACCACTAGGGGTACATACAAGCTATGAGCCAGAAGCGGGTATAATATGGCAGCACTACGGTATATCAATGATCACAGTTATTTATACAGGGGATTCTGTGATCTGATGTACTGCCTCTATTCTACCACTAGGGGTACATACAGGCTATGATCCAGAAGCGGGTATAATATGGCAGCACTACGGTATATCAATGATAACAGTTATTAATACAGGGGATTCTGTGCTCTGATGTACTGCCTCTATACTACCACTAGGGGTACATACAAGCTATGATCCAGAAGCGGGTATAATATGGCAGCACTACGGTATATTAATGATCACAGTTATTTATACAGGGTATTCTGTGATCTGATGTACGGCCTCTATTCTACCACTAGGGGTACATACAAGCTATGAGCCAGAAGCGGGTATAATATGGCAGCACTACGGTATATCAATGATCACAGTTATTTATACAGGGGATTCTGTGATCTGATGTACTGCCTCTATTCTACCACTAGGGGTACATACAAGCTATGAGCCAGAAGCGGGTATAATATGGCAGCACTACGGTATATCAATGATCACAGTTATTTATACAGGGGATTCTGTGATCTGATGTACTGCCTCTATACTACCACTAGGGGTACATACAGGCTATGATCCAGAAGCGGGTATAATATGGCAGCACTACGGTATATCAATGATCACAGTTATTTATACAGGGTATTCTGTGCTCTGATGTACTGCCTCTATACTACCACTAGGGGTACATACAAGCTATGAGCCAGAAGCGGGTATAATATGGCAGCACTACGGTATATCAATGATCACAGTTATTTATACAGGGGATTCTGTGATCTGATGTACTGCCTCTATTCTACCACTAGGGGTACATACAGGCTATGATCCAGAAGCGGGTATAATATGGCAGCACTACGGTATATTAATGATCACAGTTATTTATACAGGGTATTCTGTGATCTGATGTACTGCCTCTATACTACCACTAGGGGTACATACAGGCTATGATCCAGAAGCGGGTATAATATGGCAGCACTACGGTATATCAATGATCACAGTTATTTATACAGGGTATTCTGTGCTCTGATGTACTGCCTCTATACTACCACTAGGGGTACATACAAGCTATGATCCAGAAGCGGGTATAATATGGCAGCACTACGGTATATCAATGATCACAGTTATTTATACAGGGGATTCTGTGATCTGATGTACTGCCTCTATACTACCACTAGGGGTACATACAAGCTATGATCCAGAAGCGGGTATAATATGGCAGCACTACGGTATATCAATGATCACAGTTATTTATACAGGGTATTCTGTGATCTGATGTACTGCCTCTATACTACCACTAGGGGTACATACAAGCTATGAGCCAGAAGCGGGTATAATATGGCAGCACTACGGTATATCAATGATCACAGTTATTTATACAGGGGATTCTGTGCTCTGATGTACTGCCTCTATACTACCACTAGGGGTACATACAAGCTATGATCCAGAAGCGGGTATAATATGGCAGCACTACGGTATATCAATGATCACAGTTATTTATACAGGGTATTCTGTGCTCTGATGTACTGCCTCTATACTACCACTAGGGGTACATACAGGCTATGATCCAGAAGCGGGTATAATATGGCAGCACTACGGTATATCAATGATCACAGTTATTTATACAGGGGATTCTGTGCTCTGATGTACTGCCTCTATACTACCACTAGGGGTACATACAGGCTATGAGCCAGAAGCGGGTATAATATGGCAGCACTACGGTATATCAATGATCACAGTTATTTATACAGGGTATTCTGTGATCTGATGTACTGCCTCTATACTACCACTAGGGGTACATACAAGCTATGAGCCAGGAGCGGGTATAATATGGCAGCACTACGGTATATCAATGATCACAGTTATTTATACAGGGTATTCTGTGCTCTGATGTACTGCCTCTATACTACCACTAGGGGTACATACAAGCTATGAGCCAGAAGCGGGTATAATATGGCAGCACTACGGTATATCAATGATCACAGTTATTTATACAGGGGATTCTGTGATCTGATGTACTGCCTCTATACTACCACTAGGGGTACATACAAGCTATGATCCAGAAGCGGGTATAATATGGCAGCACTACGGTATATCAATGATCACAGTTATTTATACAGGGGATTCTGTGCTCTGATGTACTGCCTCTATACTACCACTAGGGGTACATACAGGCTATGAGCCAGAAGCGGGTATAATATGGCAGCACTACGGTATATCAATGATCACAGTTATTTATACAGGGGATTCTGTGATCTGATGTACTGCCTCTATTCTACCACTAGGGGTACATACAGGCTATGAGCCAGAAGCGGGTATAATATGGCAGCACTACGGTATATCAATGATCACAGTTATTTATACAGGGTATTCTGTGCTCTGATGTACTGCCTCTATTCTACCACTAGGGGTACATACAAGCTATGAGCCAGAAGCGGGTATAATATGGCAGCACTACGGTATATCAATGATCACAGTTATTTATACAGGGGATTCTGTGCTCTGATGTACTGCCTCTATTCTACCACTAGGGGTACATACAGGCTATGATCCAGAAGCGGGTATAATATGGCAGCACTACGGTATATCAATGATCACAGTTATTTATACAGGGGATTCTGTGATCTGATGTACTGCCTCTATTCTACCACTAGGGGTACATACAAGCTATGAGCCAGAAGCAGGTATAATATGGCAGCACTACGGTATATCAATGATCACAGTTATTTATACAGGGTATTCTGTGATCTGATGTACTGCCTCTATACTACCACTAGGGGTACATACAGGCTATGAGCCAGAAGCGGGTATAATATGGCAGCACTACGGTATATCAATGATCACAGTTATTTATACAGGGGATTCTGTGATCTGATGTACTGCCTCTATTCTACCACTAGGGGTACATACAGGCTATGATCCAGAAGCGGGTATAATATGGCAGCACTACGGTATATCAATGATCACAGTTATTTATACAGGGGATTCTGTGCTCTGATGTACTGCCTCTATTCTACCACTAGGGGTACATACAAGCTATGAGCCAGAAGCGGGTATAATATGGCAGCACTACGGTATATCAATGATCACAGTTATTTATACAGGGTATTCTGTGATCTGATGTACTGCCTCTATACTACCACTAGGGGTACATACAGGCTATGATCCAGAAGCGGGTATAATATGGCAGCACTACGGTATATCAATGATCACAGTTATTTATACAGGGGATTCTGTGATCTGATGTACTGCCTCTATACTACCACTAGGGGTACATACAGGCTATGAGCCAGAAGCGGGTATAATATGGCAGCACTACGGTATATCAATGATCACAGTTATTTATACAGGGGATTCTGTGATCTGATGTACTGCCTCTATTCTACCACTAGGGGTACATACAGGCTATGAGCCAGAAGCGGGTATAATATGGCAGCACTACGGTATATCAATGATCACAGTTATTTATACAGGGGATTCTGTGCTCTGATGTACTGCCTCTATACTACCACTAGGGGTACATACAGGCTATGATCCAGAAGCGGGTATAATATGGCAGCACTACGGTATATCAATGATCACAGTTATTTATACAGGGTATTCTGTGCTCTGATGTACTGCCTCTATTCTACCACTAGGGGTACATACAAGCTATGAGCCAGAAGCGGGTATAATATGGCAGCACTACGGTATATCAATGATCACAGTTATTTATACAGGGTATTCTGTGCTCTGATGTACTGCCTCTATAATACCACTAGGGGTAGATACAGGCTATGATCCAGAAGCGGGTATAATATGGCAGCACTACGGTATATCAATGATCACAGTTATTTATACAGGGTATTCTGTGCTCTGATGTACTGCCTCTATTCTACCACTAGGGGTACATACAGGCTATGATCCAGAAGCGGGTATAATATGGCAGCACTACGGTATATCAATGATCACAGTTATTTATACAGGGGATTCTGTGATCTGATTTACTGCCTCTATTCTACCACTAGGGGTACATACAGGCTATGATCCAGAAGCGGGTATAATATGGCAGCACTACGGTATATCAATGATCACAGTTATTTATACAGGGGATTCTGTGATCTGATGTACTGCCTCTATACTACCACTAGGGGTACATACAGGCTATGATCCAGAAGCGGGTATAATATGGCAGCACTACGGTATATCAATGATCACAGTTATTTATACAGGGGATTCTGTGATCTGATGTACGGCCTCTATACTACCACTAGGGGTACATACAAGCTATGAGCCAGAAGCGGGTATAATATGGCAGCACTACGGTATATCAATGATCACAGTTATTTATACAGGGGATTCTGTGCTCTGATGTACTGCCTCTATACTACCACTAGGGGTACATACAAGCTATGAGCCAGAAGCGGGTATAATATGGCAGCACTACGGTATATCAATGATCACAGTTATTTATACAGGGTATTCTGTGCTCTGATGTACTGCCTCTATTCTACCACTAGGGGTACATACAAGCTATGAGCCAGAAGCGGGTATAATATGGCAGCACTACGGTATATCAATGATCACAGTTATTTATACAGGGGATTCTGTGCTCTGATGTACTGCCTCTATACTACCACTAGGGGTACATACAGGCTATGATCCAGAAGCGGGTATAATATGGCAGCACTACGGTATATCAATGATCACAGTTATTTATACAGGGTATTCTGTGCTCTGATGTACTGCCTCTATACTACCACTAGGGGTACATACAAGCTATGATCCAGAAGCGGGTATAATATGGCAGCACTACGGTATATCAATGATCACAGTTATTTATACAGGGGATTCTGTGTTCTGATGTACTGCCTCTATACTACCACTAGGGGTACATACAAGCTATGATCCAGAAGCGGGTATAATATGGCAGCACTACGGTATATCAATGATCACAGTTATTTATACAGGGGATTCTGTGTTCTGATGTACTGCCTCTATACTACCACTAGGGGTACATACAGGCTATGATCCAGAAGCGGGTATAATATGGCAGCACTACGGTATATCAATGATCACAGTTATTTATACAGGGGATTCTGTGATCTGATGTACTGCCTCTATACTACCACTAGGGGTACATACAGGCTATGAGCCAGAAGCGGGTATAATATGGCAGCACTACGGTATATCAATGATCACAGTTATTTATACAGGGGATTCTGTGATCTGATGTACTGCCTCTATACTACCACTAGGGGTACATACAAGCTATGATCCAGAAGCGGGTATAATATGGCAGCACTACGGTATATCAATGATCACAGTTATTTATACAGGGTATTCTGTGCTCTGATGTACTGCCTCTATTCTACCACTAGGGGTACATACAAGCTATGATCCAGAAGCGGGTATAATATGGCAGCACTACGGTATATCAATGATCACAGTTATTTATACAGGGGATTCTGTGATCTGATGTACGGCCTCTATTCTACCACTAGGGGTACATACAAGCTATGAGCCAGAAGCGGGTATAATATGGCAGCACTACGGTATATCAATGATCACAGATATTTATACAGGGGATTCTGTGATCTGATGTACTGCCTCTATACTACCACTAGGGGTACATACAGGCTATGATCCAGAAGCGGGTATAATATGGCAGCACTACGGTATATCAATGATCACAGTTATTTATACAGGGTATTCTGTGATCTGATGTACTGCCTCTATTCTACCACTAGGGGTACATACAGGCTATGAGCCAGAAGCGGGTATAATATGGCAGCACTACGGTATATCAATGATCACAGTTATTTATACAGGGTATTCTGTGCTCTGATGTACTGCCTCTATACTACCACTAGGGGTACATACAAGCTATGAGCCAGAAGCGGGTATAATATGGCAGCACTACGGTATATCAATGATCACAGTTATTTATACAGGGTATTCTGTGATCTGATGTACTGCCTCTATATTACCACTAGGGGTACATACAAGCTATGAGCCAGAAGCGGGTATAATATGGCAGCACTACGGTATATCAATGATCACAGTTATTTATACAGGGTATTCTGTGCTCTGATGTACTGCCTCTATTCTACCACTAGGGGTACATACAGGCTATGAGCCAGAAGCGGGTATAATATGGCAGCACTACGGTATATCAATGATCACAGTTATTTATACAGGGTATTCTGTGCTCTGATGTACTGCCTCTATACTACCACTAGGGGTACATACAAGCTATGATCCAGAAGCGGGTATAATATGGCAGCACTACGGTATATCAATGATCACAGTTATTTATACAGGGGATTCTGTGATCTGATGTACTGCCTCTATACTACCACTAGGGGTACATACAGGCTATGATCCAGAAGCGGGTATAATATGGCAGCACTACGGTATATCAATGATCACAGTTATTTATACAGGGTATTCTGTGATCTGATGTACTGCCTCTATACTACCACTAGGGGTACATACAAGCTATGAGCCAGAAGCGGGTATAATATGGCAGCACTACGGTATATCAATGATCACAGTTATTTATACAGGGTATTCTGTGATCTGATGTACTGCCTCTATACTACCACTAGGGGTACATACAAGCTATGAGCCAGAAGCGGGTATAATATGGCAGCACTACGGTATATCAATGATCACAGTTATTTATACAGGGTATTCTGTGATCTGATGTACTGCCTCTATACTACCACTAGGGGTACATACAGGCTATGATCCAGAAGCGGGTATAATATGGCAGCACTACGGTATATCAATGATCACAGTTATTTATACAGGGTATTCTGTGATCTGATGTACTGCCTCTATTCTACCACTAGGGGTACATACAAGCTATGAGCCAGAAGCGGGTATAATATGGCAGCACTACGGTATATCAATGATCACAGTTATTTATACAGGGTATTCTGTGATCTGATGTACTGCCTCTATTCTACCACTAGGGGTACATACAAGCTATGAGCCAGAAGCGGGTATAATATGGCAGCACTACGGTATATCAATGATCACAGTTATTTATACAGGGTATTCTGTGATCTGATGTACTGCCTCTATACTACCACTAGGGGTACATACAAGCTATGAGCCAGAAGCGGGTATAATATGGCAGCACTACGGTATATCAATGATCACAGTTATTTATACAGGGGATTCTGTGCTCTGATGTACTGCCTCTATACTACCACTAGGGGTACATACAGGCTATGATCCAGAAGCGGGTATAATATGGCAGCACTACGGTATATCAATGATCACAGTTATTTATACAGGGGATTCTGTGCTCTGATGTACTGCCTCTATACTACCACTAGGGGTACATACAGGCTATGATCCAGAAGCGGGTATAATATGGCAGCACTACGGTATATCAATGATCACAGTTATTTATACAGGGGATTCTGTGCTCTGATGTACTGCCTCTATACTACCACTAGGGGTACATACAGGCTATGATCCAGAAGCGGGTATAATATGGCAGCACAGGAATGGACCTATGTCCGCAGTCATCACAGACATCAGTTTGTTTCTACTTCTACAAAAATTCAGATCTGCTAAAAACATTATTCTAAGAGGAAATAGATGGTTCATAGGGGCCACAATATTACGTCTCATCATTAGCTCTTAGAATATGTCCCAATCTGTCCATCACACCACTGAGACGCTGTATACAATACGCACCTTGGGAGCTTTTTCAGTCTTCAGCGTTCTGACCTCTTCGCCCTGCTCGGCCACCTTGTTATATAGAGCGTCAGCCTGTGAAGAATTGGAGCCATTTTCCTGGTCGCTGACAGGTGGCTGCCCCGCCATGTATTCCTGCCCAGTCCTCTCCTTATATTCCGCTTTCAGAGACAGCAGAAGTTTTACCGCCTCGTCCATCTTGTCCTTGGAATAGGGATGAGCATTTGGTATGTAACCAATAAAGATGTATACACAGATATCCCTTGTCACATACATGATACAGTATAATGGGCTCGCTGAGAGGAGATGATGTGTATAGGGGAATGGCTTCTCTCATAGGTGTGAGGATCTGGTCTATTGCTCCGATTGTGGGACGACCAGAGTTACAGCCAATAGGCAAATTGCTACCGGTAACTCTACAGTTCATAACATGGATCCGGTAGGACCAGGGATTATATAAAGGACCAAACACCTGACACAGTTAGGCCAATATGTGTGTATACAAGCAATGATCTTTTTCCCCTATGTATACACTATTATATAATGTTTGTGCCCGGGGTCTATGCTGCACACAGATCAGTTACAGTGATCCATATAAGTGTCAGTCATCCAATCACACACAGTCACTCCCCTCACCATACACATCAGGGGGAGATGTAACACCCATATTACCATCACACACAGTCACTCCCCTCACCATACACATCAGGGGGAGGAGATGTAACACCCATATTACCCATCACACACAGTCACTCCCCTCACCATACACATCAGGGGGGGGAGATGTAACACCCATATTACCCATCACACACAGTCACTCCCCTCACCATACACATCAGGGGGAGGAGATGTAACACCCATATTACCATCACACACAGTCACTCCCCTCACCGTACACATCAGGGGGAGGAGATGTAACACCCATATTACCATCACACACAGTCACTCCCCTCACCATACACATCAGGGGAGGAGATGTAACACCCATATTACCCATCACACACAGTCACTCCCCTCACCATACACATCAGGGGGAGGAGATGTAACACCCATATTACCATCACACACAGTCACTCCCCTCACCATACACATCAGGGGGAGGAGATGTAACACCCATATTACCCATCACACACAGTCACTCCCCTCACCATACACATCAGGGGGAGGAGATGTAACACCCATATTACCATCACACACAGTCACTCCCCTCACCATACACATCAGGGGGAGGAGATGTAACACCCATATTACCATCACACACAGTCACTCCCCTCACCATACACATCAGGGGGAGGAGATGTAACACCCATATTACCCATCACACACAGTCACTCCCCTCACCATACACATCAGGGGAGGAGATGTAACACCCATATTACCCATCACACACAGTCACTCCCCTCACCATACACATCAGGGGGAGGAGATGTAACACCCATATTACCCATCACACACAGTCACTCCCCTCACCATACACATCAGGGGGAGGAGATGTAACACCCATATTACCCATCACACACAGTCACTCCCCTCACCATACACATCAGGGGGAGGAGATGTAACACCCATATTACCATCACACACAGTCACTCCCCTCACCATACACATCAGGGGGAGGAGATGTAACACCCATATTACCCATCACACACAGTCACTCCCCTCACCATACACATCAGGGGGGGGAGATGTAACACCCATATTACCCATCACACACAGTCACTCCCCTCACCATACACATCAGGGGGGGAGATGTAACACCCATATTACCATCACACACAGTCACTCCCCTCACCATACACATCAGGGGGAGGAGATGTAACACCCATATTACCCATCACACACAGTCACTCCCCTCACCATACACATCAGGGGGGGAGATGTAACACCCATATTACCCATCACACACAGTCACTCCCCTCACCATACACATCAGGGGGAGGAGATGTAACACCCATATTACCCATCACACACAGTCACTCCCCTCACCATACACATCAGGGGGAGGAGATGTAACACCCATATTACCATCACACACAGTCACTGCCCTCACCATACACATCAGGGGGGAGATGTAACACCCATATTACCCATCACACACAGTCACTCCCCTCACCATACACATCAGGGGGGGAGATGTAACACCCATATTACCCATCACACACAGTCACTCCCCTCACCATACACATCAGGGGGAGGAGATGTAACACCCATATTACCCATCACACACAGTCACTCCCCTCACCATACACATCAGGGGGAGATGTAACACCCATATTACCCATCACACACAGTCACTCCCCTCACCATACACATCAGGGGGGGAGATGTAACACCCATATTACCCATCACACACAGTCACTCCCCTCACCATACACATCAGGGGGGAGATGTAACACCCATATTACCATCACACACAGTCACTCCCCTCACCATACACATCAGGGGGAGGAGATGTAACACCCATATTACCATCACACACAGTCACTCCCCTCACCATACACATCAGGGGGAGGAGATGTAACACCCATATTACCATCACACACAGTCACTCCCCTCACCATACACATCAGGGGGAGATGTAACACCCATATTACCCATCACACACAGTCACTCCCCTCACCATACACATCAGGGGGAGGAGATGTAACACCCATATTACCATCACACACAGTCACTCCCCTCACCATACACATCAGGGGGGAGATGTAACACCCATATTACCATCACACACAGTCACTCCCCTCACCATACACATCAGGGGGAGGAGATGTAACACCCATATTACCATCACACACAGTCACTCCCCTCACCATACACATCAGGGGGAGATGTAACACCCATATTACCCATCACACACAGTCACTCCCCTCACCATACACATCAGGGGGAGGAGATGTAACACCCATATTACCATCACACACAGTCACTCCCCTCACCATACACATTAGGGGGGGGAGATGTAACACCCATATTACCCATCACACACAGTCACTCCCCTCACCATACACATCAGGGGGGGAGATGTAACACCCATATTACCCATCACACACAGTCACTCCCCTCACCATACACATCAGGGGGGGAGATGTAACACCCATATTACCCATCACACACAGTCACTCCCCTCACCATACACATCAGGGGGAGATGTAACACCCATATTACCCATCACACACAGTCACTCCCCTCACCATACACATCAGGGGGGGAGATGTAACACCCATATTACCATCACACACAGTCACTCCCCTCACCATACACATCAGGGGGGGGAGATGTAACACCCATATTACCCATCACACACAGTCACTCCCCTCACCATACACATCAGGGGGAGGAGATGTAACACTCATATTACCATCACACACAGTCACTCCCCTCACCATACACATCAGGGGGAGGAGATGTAACACCCATATTACCCATCACACACAGTCACTCCCCTCACCATACACATCAGGGGGGGGAGATGTAACACCCATATTACCATCACACACAGTCACTCCCCTCACCATACACATCAGGGGGGGAGATGTAACACCCATATTACCCATCACACACAGTCACTCCCCTCACCATACACATCAGGGGGAGGAGATGTAACACCCATATTACCATCACACACAGTCACTCCCCTCACCATACACATCAGGGGGGAGAGATGTAACACCCATATTACCATCACACACAGTCACTCCCCTCACCATACACATCAGGGGGAGGAGATGTAACACCCATATTACCCATCACACACAGTCACTCCCCTCACCATACACATCAGGGGGAGGAGATGTAACACCCATATTACCCATCACACACAGTCACTCCCCTCACCATACACATCAGGGGGAGGAGATGTAACACCCATATTACCCATCACACACAGTCACTCCCCTCACCATACACATCAGGGGGGAGATGTAACACCCATATTACCATCACACACAGTCACTCCCCTCACCATACACATCAGGGGGGAGGAGATGTAACACCCATATTACCCATCACACACAGTCACTCCCCTCACCATACACATCAGGGGGGGAGATGTAACACCCATATTACCCATCACACACAGTCACTCCCCTCACCATACACATCAGGGGGAGGAGATGTAACACCCATATTACCCATCACACACAGTCACTCCCCTCACCATACACATCAGGGGGAGGAGATGTAACACCCATATTACCATCACACACAGTCACTCCCCTCACCATACACATCAGGGGGAGGAGATGTAACACCCATATTACCCGAATCACACACAGTCACTCCCCCTCACCATACACATCAGGGGGAGGAGATGTAACACCCATATTACCCATCACACACAGTCACTCAACTCACCATACACATCAGGGGGAGATGTAACACCCATATTACCCATCACACACAGTCACTCCCCCTCACCATACACATCAGGGGGAGGAGATGTAACACCCATATTACCCATCACACACAGTCACTCCCCTCACCATACACATCAGGGGGAGGAGATGTAACACCCATATTACCCCATCACACACAGTCACTCCCCTCACCATACACATCAGGGGGAGGAGATGTAACACCCATATTACCATCACACACAGTCACTCCCCTCACCATACACATCAGGGGAGGAGATGTAACACCCATATTACCCATCACACACAGTCACTCCCCTCACCATACACATCAGGGGGGGGAGATGTAACACCCATATTACCCATCACACACAGTCACTCCCCTCACCATACACATCAGGGGGGGAGATGTAACACCCATATTACCATCACACACAGTCACTCCCCTCACCATACACATCAGGGGGAGGAGATGTAACACCCATATTACCATCACACACAGTCACTCCCCTCACCATACACATCAGGGGGGGGAGATGTAACACCCATATTACCCATCACACACAGTCACTCCCCTCACCATACACATCAGGGGGAGGAGATGTAACACCCATATTACCCATCACACACAGTCACTCCCCTCACCATACACATCAGGGGGAGGAGATGTAACACCCATATTACCCATCACACACAGTCACTCCCCTCACCATACACATCAGGGGGAGATGTAACACCCATATTACCCATCACACACAGTCACTCCCCTCACCATACACATCAGGGGGGGAGATGTAACACCCATATTACCCATCACACACAGTCACTCCCCTCACCATACACATCAGGGGGAGATGTAACACCCAATATTACCATCACACACAGTCACTCCCCTCACCATACACATCAGGGGGAGGAGATGTAACACCCATATTACCCATCACACACAGTCACTCCCCTCACCATACACATCAGGGGGGAGATGTAACACCCATATTACCATCACACACAGTCACTCCCCTCACCATACACATCAGGGGGAGGAGATGTAACACCCATATTACCATCACACACAGTCACTCCCCTCACCATACACATCAGGGGGAGGAGATGTAACACCCATATTACCCATCACACACAGTCACTCCCCTCACCATACACATCAGGGGGAGGAGATGTAACACCCATATTACCATCACACACAGTCACTCCCCTCACCATACACATCAGGGGGAGGAGATGTAACACCCCATATTACCCATCACACACAGTCACTCCCTCACCATACACATCAGGGGGAGGAGAATGTAACACCCATATTACCCATCACACACAGTCACTCCCCTCACCATACACATCAGGGGGAGGAGATGTAACACCCATATTACCATCACACACAGTCACTCCCCTCACCATACACATCAGGGGGAGGAGATGTAACACCCATATTACCATCACACACAGTCACTCCCCTCACCATACACATAGGGGGGGGAGATGTAACACCCCATATTACCCATCACACACAGTCACTCCCCTCACCATACACATCAGGGGGGGAGATGTAACACCCATATTACCCATCACACACAGTCACTCCCCTCACCATACACATCAGGGGGAGGAGATGTAACACCCATATTACCCATCACACACAGTCACTCCCCTCACCATACACATCAGGGGGGAGATGTAACACCCATATTACCCATCACACACAGTCACTCCCCTCACCATACACATCAGGGGGGGAGATGTAACACCCATATTACCATCACACACAGTCACTCCCCTCACCATACACATCAGGGGGGGGAGATGTAACACCCAATATTACCCATCACACACAGTCAAGCCCCTCACCATACACATCAGGGGGAGGAGATGTAACACCCATATTACCATCACACACAGTCACTCCCCCTCACCATACACATCAGGGGGAGGAGATGTAACACCCATATTACCCATCACACACAGTCACTCCCCTCACCATACACATCAGGGGGGGAGATGTAACACCCATATTACCATCACACACAGTCACTGCCCCTCACCATACACATCAGGGGGGGGAGATGTAACACCCATATTACCCATCACACACAGTCACTCCCCTCACCATACACATCAGGGGGAGGAGATGTAACACCCATATTACCCATCACACACAGTCACTCCCCTCACCATACACATCAGGGGGGAGGAGATGTAACACCCATATTACCCATCACACACAGTCACTCCCCTCACCATACACATCAGGGGGAGATGTAACACCCATATTACCCATCACACACAGTCACTCCCCTCACCATACACATCAGGGGGAGGAGATGTAACACCCATATTACCATCACACACAGTCACTCCCCTCACCATACACATCAGGGGGAGGAGATGTAACACCCATATTACCATCACACACAGTCACTCCCCTCACCATACACATCAGGGGGGAGGAGTTGTAACACCCATATTACCATCACACACAGTCACTCCCCTCACCATACACATCAGGGGGAGGAGATGTAACACCCATATTACCATCACACACAGTCACTCCCCTCACCATACACATCAGGGGGGGAGATGTAACACCCATATTACCATCACACACAGTCACTCCCCTCACCATACACATCAGGGGGGGAGATGTAACACCCATATTACCATCACACACAGTCACTCCCCTCACCATACACATCAGGGGGGGAGATGTAACACCCATATTACCCATCACACACAGTCACTCCCCTCACCATACACATCAGGGGGAGGAGATGTAACACCCATATTACCAATCACACACAGTCACTCCCCTCACCATACACATCAGGGGGGGAGATGTAACACCCATATTACCATCACACACAGTCACTCCCCTCACCATACACATCAGGGGGAGGAGATGTAACACCCATATTACCCATCACACACAGTCACTCCCCTCACCATACACATCAGGGGGGGAGATGTAACACCCATATTACCATCACACACAGTCACTCCCCTCACCATACACATCAGGGGGGGAGATGTAACACCCATATTACCATCACACACAGTCACTCCCCTCACCATACACATCAGGGGGGGGAGATGTAACACCCATATTACCCATCACACACAGTCACTCCCCTCACCATACACATCAGGGGGAGGAGATGTAACACCCATATTACCCATCACACACAGTCACTCCCCTCACCATACACATCAGGGGGGGGAGATGTAACACCCATATTACCATCACACACAGTCACTCCCCTCACCATACACATCAGGGGGAGGAGATGTAACACCCATATTACCATCACACACAGTCACTCCCCTCACCATACACATCAGGGGGGGGGAGATGTAACACCCATATTACCCATCACACACAGTCACTCCCCTCACCATACACATCAGGGGGAGGAGATGTAACACCCATATTACCCATCACACACAGTCACTCCCCTCACCATACACATCAGGGGAGGAGATGTAACACCCATATTACCATCACACACAGTCACTCCCCTCACCATACACATCAGGGGGAGGAGATGTAACACCCATATTACCCATCACACACAGTCACTCCCCTCACCATACACATCAGGGGGGGGAGATGTAACACCCATATTACCCATCACACACAGTCACTCCCCTCACCATACACATCAGGGGGGGAGATGTAACACCCATATTACCATCACACACAGTCACTCCCCTCACCATACACATCAGGGGGGGGAGATGTAACACCCATATTACCCATCACACACAGTCACTCCCCTCACCATACACATCAGGGGAGGAGATGTAACACCCATATTACCATCACACACAGTCACTCCCCTCACCATACACATCAGGGGGAGGAGATGTAACACCCATATTACCATCACACACAGTCACTCCCCTCACCATACACATCAGGGGGGGAGGAGATGTAACACCCATATTACCCATCACACACAGTCACTCCCCTCACCATACACATCAGGGGGAGGAGATGTAACACCCATATTACCCATCACACACAGTCACTCCCCTCACCATACACATCAGGGGGAGGAGATGTAACACCCATATTACCATCACACACAGTCACTCCTCCCTCACCAATACACATCAGGGGGGAGGAGATGTCACACCCATATTACCATCACACACAGTCACTCCCCTCACCATACACATCAGGGGGAGGAGATGTAACACCCATATTACCATCACACACAGTCACTCCCCTCACCATACACATCAGGGGGAGGAGATGTAACACCCATATTACCCATCACACACAGTCACTCCCCTCACCATACACATCAGGGGGAGGAGATGTAACACCCATATTACCATCACACACAGTCACTCCCCTCACCATACACATCAGGGGGAGGAGATGTAACACCCATATTACCCATCACACACAGTCACTCCCCTCACCATACACATCAGGGGAGGAGATGTAACACCCATATTACCATCACACACAGTCACTCCCCTCACCATACACATCAGGGGGAGGAGATGTAACACCCATATTACCATCACACCACAGTCACTCCCCTCACATACACATCAGGGGGAAGGAGATGTAACACCCATATTACCATCACACACAGTCACTCCCCTCACCATACACATCAGGGGGAGGAGATGT